>OY757922.1:57485453-57837953 GCA_963585895.1 Sepioteuthis lessoniana
TTGTGAATGTTGTGATGATATCGTATTATTTGTTGATCGACTAGTTTATTAAGAAAATTGTTATTTACAAGAGTTTGTTTTATGTTGGTATCTTCTTTGTTAAATATTGTCTTTAACGAGAAGATGTAAAATGCTCTATGAACTAAATTTTTTATAATTACTATTTTATATTTTTGGAGACATTCACAGTGGTAGTTAAGTAGGGAGGAATTGTCACTGGAAGGCTTTTTATAGGGAAATGAAGTGAATTTGTCATTATTGGTGGAGTCGGTAAGTACATCAAGGAAAGGGAATTCTTTTATTAACTTTAAGTTCCGTCGTAAAGTTTAGTACGGATTTTTTTTTTTTTTTTAGAGTTTGTTTAAGGTTGTTAATTTCGTCATAAGAGTGTGTTGCAATGAAAATGTCTACATAGCGGACGTATATCTTGGGTTTAGTTATTATTGTTTGAGATATTTTATTTTTGATATGAGATATGTAGAATTCAGAGATGGTAGGACCAAGTGGCGACCCCATCGAAATACCGTCAATTTGTATATATACGTTGCCGGAGGTATCGTAGAATGGAACTTTTGTAGTACAGATAAGGAGAAGTTTTTCGAGAATTTTTAGTTGTATAGCTGGAGGAAGAATTGAGGGGGTGATTATTGACGTTTTCTATTATTATTTTTATAGTTTCGTGAACGGGAACGTTGGTAAGGTTTTCGACATTGAGTGAAGCCGTTATGCATTTGTTGCAGGGGGTTGGAGTTTAAAATTTGTAAGAATCCATGTAATGATTTGATACAGTATTTATTTGGGATATATGGTACTATTGTTGTGGATTTTTGATATGTGGTATACGTGAGTAGGGATCTGTGAAATAATTGGTATAATTGGGTTACCTTGTATGTGGGCTTTCATTTTACCACATATGCATCCGGGTCTGTAATCTCCAGTTATTTTTATTAGTTTAATGGATCTATCTATCTATCAATCTATCTATCTATCTAATTTTGTTCATATCTGTCAATCAATCCCTCCAACTATCAATGTCAGTGTGTTCATATCTATCAATCTATCTATCAATCTATCTCATTCCATTGATTATAGATATAGATAGATGGAGAGATATACTTAGTTCTTCATATCTATGAATAAATTCCGTCACTTGTTCCTACGGTGTCGGCATCCAGAATTTTTGTTTTGTACGATGATAGCGCAAATATTAATACAAGAACACACCAAACGGTAAAGGGCTATTCTCTTTCTTTCTTTATATTTCTGGTCATCTGACAATTTAGTATATGTGCAAAAAGTATTGTTTTTTAAAACTTCTGCCAAGGATTAATAAGAAATGCCTCTACCCGTGAAATTCAATAATTTAATAAAAATTCGAATGAAAATCATCATCTACATTCGTCAGCTTTTAAACTTCTGTTTATTTTTGAGTGGGTATTATATTCTATACTCTTCGAAATAATTACTTTCACCTGAATACTTTATATCTTATAATCTTAAAAAAATGATTATGGGAATTTCCATAAATAACCTTGTGCCGATCCAGACGTAAATAATCCCGTTTCTTCACACGAACTAAGATTCATTTCATATATATATATATATATATATATATATTGTAATGAATTCATGAATTCATACACACACACACACACACACACACACACACACACACACACATACACACACACACACACACACATATATATATATATATAAAATTAACTTGATGTCTTAAAAATATTACTTCTAAAACCACAGATGCAACCCAGTCATTAATATGATTATGACGATGAAAGACAGAAAAGTAGAGATAGAGAAGCAGAGATAATTTTGTTATGGAGGGGTTATACTAATATCTTTTTAATCAAAGATGAAATTTGTTCAATCTTTAAAGTCGATTTCAAAACACGAGTTACACTGTTGAAAATAAAGTTCATATATATATATATATATATATATATCACGTACATACATATACCACTGTAACTAAATAAACGCACTCACCTCACACACCTCTGCTTGCAAAACTATCAACATATATATATATATATACAGAAAATATATACATATAAACAAAAATATATACATATGCACACAATGAATATATATGTGTGTGTATGTGCATGTGTTTTCAAAATCTTTGTTTATGTATATGGGTGTGGTTACATCGTTACATGTTTCCAAGTGTTTCAAGCAATTATATGTATTCAAGTAATTGATGATAATAATCCTTTGTGAATAATTACTGGTTCAAGTTACGATTTTTAATACAAATTATTTGAACATAGTAATGTGTTTTCGAGTATTCCTCTCCTATCACCCAGCCATAGGTAAATAGCACCACTACTGTTTCTCTACAAGGAAAGCTTTGGCTTTAAATAACACACTAAGGTTCATATGCGATTAAACCAGAAAACCAAACCAAACCTATCCTATATGATGTTAATCATATTCAAACAAATATATTTAAATCATAAATAGAAGTGCAACCTCTCTGGGTCATGGGAGTAATTGCAACATAGTGTCATAGCGTCTCCTAAGCTCAAGAATTGGAGTCTCCATATCAGGTGCTGTTTATTGTAATACCAAGGGCACAAAAGATGGAGTAAAACCTTAAATAAAAAAATGTAACCTATATCCGATACATTCAGAGAAATGATTCTGTACAAGTAAGGAGAAATTCCAGTCTCTTTAGATTCGATACTCCCAAAGCCGATATTTTGCCTCATTGTTCCTGAAAAATTACTCTCAGATCAACAAGACTTTTCTTATTTGTATAAGCACACATAAAATATTAAAGAAAAAACTGACAGTGGAAAATCTCAATCATCTTTGATTATTGCAATAAATTTTAATGAAACTTCAGTGGGTTAAACACACATAGAAAGTGATTAATCTGACCTTTTTCAAACTCAGACAACTATTTTATAGCCATTTGCAAAGGACTAATCACATATAAGGATATCAAGTCAAGGAAAATAAAATTCTATGAAATTTCCTCATTTTTAGTATTTTTGAGAATTTTCATTTTAGAAAATTATGTCTTTTCTTTACGACTTAAGGAACTTTATCGACAAAAACCAGGAAAATAATTACTTCCTATGTACATAAAAGTCATTGAAGTCTCATTAAAATTTGTGGCATTGGTAAAAGAATAGTTCGTTTTTTCAAATTTCTAAATTTCTTGGCCCAATATTGGACCAACTTGAAGGTAAATGTGCCGTATTTCAGTTGCTATTTATAACCAACGTTATGTTCGGCATAAACATGGTTGGTTCCAGTTTACATTCATAAATTCGAATCTAAACTTTGTATAAGTCTTTTATGTTTACACCGACTGCAATCCTCTACTTGAACGATTTTTGCTGTCATACTGATGATATAAATAGCCAAATTAAATTGAGTCTTGATCGGTGGATCTTCCTGTTACAACGATTCAACCGACAAAAATCCAGCCAGTAATATTTTGGCTCAAGTCCATTGTGGGAGTGTTTGCTCAGATCAATGCCAAAACTTTTCACGCACTAAAAGATTCTATAATCACTTCATTCACAGAGTTGGTATTTTAACTTGATTTTGGCAAGTCATAAGAGCACCGGTCCGAGAGCGAATCAAGGCAATTTTGGCTCTAACCTCAGCTAAATTTTTATATTTTAGTTGAGTTGATAGGTACGCAGGAAGCTTGAAAACCTGGTTATCTCAAGTTTAATGTCCTAAAAACAGCTATTACCAAAAACAAGTGCAATTTCAAAATTTATACAAAAGTGCTCAAACCAATTGGTGTAAATGGTTAGAGAATTCGCCACTGATGTCTGGGTCGAGTCATATCCAGGAATCAAAAATTGTACTTTATGCCTCCTTGCATTATATGGGTCTATCAAGCAAAAGGAGTGGCGTTCCCCCTACAGCTCAGCGTAATAGCTATTTAAAAGGGATCCTTCAAGTCGCTTTCGACTACGGTCAGTCTCTTCCGACTAAAACTGATGGCAACATTTAAGTCATTTTAAAAAATTTTCTTTATTTTCATCAATTATTATTTTACTCCTAACATTTTTACAACAGTTTTAACTGATGGTTTTCACACAAATCTCTCCAAGTTTCCATTAGTCCTGTTTGCCGGTATCCTCTGCAGATGCGGTAAGACTGCACTCACCAAAAAGGTGTCCTGGTTATGAAACTAAACTGCATCTGATGGTGAGGAACTACTTCTGGAGATCTAGGGAATGTGGAGTGCTCCATCATTACTATTACTCCCAAGACCATTCTGAGTGGTATAATCTGTTAGAATACCATCAATGGGTCAAATAAATATGTTTAAAATTCATTCATATCAGTTAAAATCGTGTGCAAAAAATTTTAAAAAGCAATGACACAAAAAATGAAATGTAAATATGAATGTACAAGGAACGCGATTCCCTAACATCGAGGCCTGAAATAACCCAAGGTGAGTTGACATGCAGTTGAAATAAATGAATGAATCAATCAATCATGTCTTCATAACTCTCCTTGAGTATTCAAGCTAATCTTCTTGACTGTGTTGTGAGTCTGGATTGTCTCGATTCTTCTGATCTCCACTTCCCACAGTTTCTTTTCCTTGGCAAAAACTACAATTGATATCTCCGTCATCTTTTGGTTCAACTACTTTTTCTCGCAAGATCTATGCATATGTTTATCTTTTATTTCCACTCTATAGTTCGTTAGAACGACAAAATCCATTCTCTGACGAGTTCTTTTCTTCTTGGCTGTCAAAACTGGGTTTGGTCTTTTGGCCGAAATTGATGGTTTAATCCGTTTTTATTTCAAAGTTTCTGAGAATTTTATGCCTCATTTTCTGGTTTGTGTATATACAGTTTACCAAATTCTGACAATGATATAATAGCAACAGTTACTGTCCTATGACTCTCGCTCTTTACTTAAGAAGCCTTTCCACTAATATTCTGAAGCAGGGTGGTAGTAATTGAGCCCATAAACCCGGAGGTTTGGATGGCGATTCGTGGTACAACAAATCTTGTCAACAAGAGATGCATATTTGGCCAGTTTGTGATTATTTTTCAAATACATTACAGTTTAAAATATCAAAAAGATTTTATTGCTCTGTATTTATAGGTTTATGTTCAGTACTTTCTGAATATTAAACTAAAAATAGAATCAAGTCATTATACCAATTGATTAGTCATATAGCTTTAAATGAAAACAAGTACAATAAATGAAACTAACTTTTAATATAAACAAAGGTTATTAAAAAGTTATCAGCCTAAACAAGAAGAGAATAATATAGAGCTATGAAATATTCTACATACTCATCCCGCACAAGAACACATTTGACACATCTTAATTACTTAATTAACCTCGTTCAAGAAAGGCGCTTTGATCACTACCCACCTTGGTTTTCGGGACTGAACAACGGGAATCGATTGATTCTAAAGTTCTCTCAGTACGTTGGTATCAATCAAAACATCCCAACACACACGGCGTAATAGTATTGAAAGAAATAGAATCGGAACCAAGAACGACTCTACTTGAAAATTATCTTGAGAAATGCATTCATCTGTTCTCCCACGACTATGAATAAATATTAGGACATTTGTAAGACAACCAGTGTAGGAGAAGGAAAGTTAATTCCAACCACTTGTTTTCCGCTTAAAAATTGACTCTGTGTGTGTGTGTGTGTGTGTGTGTGTGTGTGTGTGTGTGTGTGTGACAAGCGCTTTTGGCCATTCTCTGGTTTGTGACGTAATATCAATATTTTGAACCACAACTTCAGATTTTACAAGTTTGTAAAAAAAAGTACCCGCGAGCGAAAATGCATTTTTTAAATTTTTGTTTTCAGTAAAAAGAAAAAGTCTTTAGTTAATCTTGTTTGAGTAAAAAGAGTAAAGAGAAAAATATCTATCAGTGAGCTGAAATGTATAACTTTCTTCTCCCTGATTGCAAACTCCCGCCAAAAGTGAGTTGTGTAGCAAATATTGTCTGGATAAGTCTGTTTTGCTTTTGCTCAAGGTCAAACATCATGCAATTATTCAAAGTACATGCGACCTATGACATCAACAGCATACATCCACGTAAATCAAACGTATACGCTTATGAAAATCAAACACGTGACCGACGAAATATTCCCGTGAATTTTAAGTCTACGACACAGAATTTCAGCGACGGCAGCTGGATAAGTCGTTTCGATTTTGTCTCCAAGAAGGAGAAGGAAGAGAAAAAGAAGAATGCCTTTGTCGTGTTAAAAGAAAAAAAGAAATAAAGAAAGAAAGAAATAATCTTTTCAATTTGTCGAATAACCGGCACACAAAGAAAATATCAAATTCTGGCATTCCACTGAAATTCTAAATTTTTAACTCCCTATATCAAAAATCATCACCTGATATCATAAAGATACCCAAGTTCCATTTATCCCGAGGAAGGTCCTGTAGCATCTACACCGAATGAAAGCTGAAAACACTTTGATGGTGTATCTATTTGAACTTTGTGTACGTTCGCAAATGACTTGAAATCATTTTGTCGATGTTCATCAACGAGAATATCTTTCTTATATATTGAACTCTGTCCGATCAAATTTTGAGGTACGCTTCAAATTCATTTCTTCAAATTATTGTAAGTTAATCCCTTTTCTTGTTCTCTCATAAACTGATTGTTGTCTGTATAAATGTATTCTTGGCCTGTTGATTAGATATACACATATATTAGTATCCCTTTGCCTCAACAAGTTTTGTTGTTTTGTTCTATATTTTCTTTCCTGTATTTATGTAAACAACCCTTCTTATATTTAAAACACTTCTGTTGCCTTCAGTTTTTCGCAAGTATGTTTATAGGTTATCTTCTCTTGTTTTCACTGGCATTTTGAGAAGGAGTTCCCTTCCGTTGCTTTTCTTTTTGTTTATTGTTTTTACTTAAATCCGGGACCGAAACTTTTTTATTATTCTTATTGCGCAATCGTTTTTGTCATCCCGACGAGAGCGCGCGCGTAACAGGTTATATATATTTATATATATATATATATATATATATATCTACGTGGTGCTTTCAATTAATTTCCAGACTTTTTTGTACAGGCATTTAAAATTCAGTATGTTATTGCTATACATCTAATGACCAATTTTTATGATTTCAGGTTCAAATGAACAGCTACAGAAGGAATTAGAATATACCCTACTAAAGCCTGATTGTCACAGCTGGTGAATTTCAAAAATGCTATCTGGACGTGAGGACACTTTAGAAAAACGATATGCAATAAAATTCTGTTTTAAACTTGGAAAAAATGCCACAGAAACGTATGGAATACTTCAGACTGCTTTTCGACCATCTTGCATGAATCGAGCATCAGTTTTTGGCATAAAAGATTCAAGGAAAGCAGGGAGTCTGTGAGGGATGAAGTGAGGTGTGGGAGGAGTAAGGAAGTCAATACACTAGAGTTGATCGGCAAAAGGGTTACAATGTTGAGGTTTTAAGGAAGTGCAGAAAGAGATTCCGTCGGAAGAGGCCAGCACTCTTCAAATCGGCTCAGTGGCATTTCCACCAGGACAATGCACCAGTCCACAACTCTATCCTTGTCACAGACTATTTGACCAAAATGGGAATCAAGACAATTCCTCACCTTCCCTATAGTCCAGACCTTGCTCCCTGTGACTTTTGCTTATTCCTTAAGCTCGGAGGCTGTCGTTATGAGACAATTGAGGAGATGAAAGAGGCTGTGACGAAGGTCATTGACATGCTCACACAAGAGGACTTCCATAGGGCCTTCCAGAAGTTGTTGGAACGGTATAACAAGTGCATTGCAGTCGGAGGAGATTACTTCAAAGAGGAAAAGAGTTTCATGTGTATACTATCAATTAACGTGCCCATACGAAAAAAGTCTGGAAACTTATCTAATGATCCTCGTATATATATATATATATATGAAAATGTACAAATATGAAGAATCATAATGTTTTCAGAGCATTTTCAGTTTATAGTTTAAATTATTAGCCATTCGTTAAACAATTTAGTTTTCAAACCTTCATCAGGGCGTATGAATTTTTAAATGAAACGAAAAGATGAATGAGTTTTAAACATTCTGTTCCTGTATGAGACGTTCTGTTTCAAATTCATTTTATATGTTTTCAGTTTTTTAAATATATATACAGTAGTGTCCAAAACTAAGGGACAAAATTTTAAAACCTAATATTTGTGAAAAGCTGAAATCTTGACAACTGGTAGTCGTTATCATCCATAATAACATACTAAAATTTGAATCATTTGCAAAGGATCGAAAAAGAATTATAACAATCATTTATTTATTTTCAAAATAGGATCGTCCAAAAGTAAGGGACAAAAATGAGAAAAACAATGTAAACAGTATGCTATATTTAAATTTTTTGATTTCCTCTAAAGAATAAGTCTTACTTAGTCATTTGTAAACGTTGCATCAGCCGGCACCATGGCGAAACGCAAAAAACTTGATTACTCTGTGAGACAAGCTATTGTGAAGCTACACAAGGAAAAGCACACCATTAGAGAGATTTCAGAGAAAGCGAAACGTTCCAAGAGTGTTGTAGGCAGGGTTGTTAAATCCTACAATGATACTGGCAAAATAGTTAGTGCTTTTAAAACCGGCAGACCCCGCAAAACTTCGGCAAGAGAAGATCGAATAATGCAGCGTATGTCATTAAAGGACCGTTTTAAGTCTTGCACAGAAATTAAAAGGGTTATGAATAGTACCTCATGTGTTAATGTGTCAAGACAGACTGTTTCTAGACGACTGCAAGAAATAGGGCTATTTAATCGAACCCCAAGGAAGAAACCACTTGTTAGTTCGAAGAATAAGAAGAAGAGATTAGAGTTTGCAAACAGGTATGTAATTTGGACATATGAAAATTGGGCAAAAGTATTTTTCAGTGATGAAAGCAAGTTTAATTTATTTGGAAATGATGGAAAAAACAATGGAAAGAGACGTATTGGTGAAAGATTAAGTGCAAAGTGTACTAAGAAAACTGTCAAGTTTGGGGGCGGAAGCGTCATGGTATTTGGAATGTTTTCTAGCCAAGGTACAACGCCTCTTGTCCGGTTACAAACTCGTGTAAACGCGCAGATCTATAAAAAACATTGTTCCAGATCATGTTGTGCCAATCATACAGAATTCAGGTTTCGATAGGGCTACGTTTATGCAAGATAATGCCCCATGTCACATTGAAAAGGTGGTAATGAGTTACCTTAGCAAGCAAGATTTCGAAATTATGGATTGGCCACCGCAAAGTCCTGACTCAAATACAATAGAAAATCTTTGGAAGACCTTAGGAGTGAAAGTCATGGAAAGAAATCCCATTAACACGGAGGATTTGTGGGTGAGAAGAATGGTCTAAAATTAGTATCGAGGATTGTCAAGAACTGATTCGTTCTTGTAGTCGAAGATGTGCAGCTGTCATTGAGAGCAAGGGCTCATTTATTAAATATTGATTGTACATGTATTTTTATTGTTTTTTAACTGTTTACATTGTTTTTCTCATTTTTGTCCCTTACTTTTGGACGTTCCAAATTTTAAAATAAATAAATAATTGTTATAACTCTTTTTCTATCCTTTGCAAATGATTCAAATTTTAGTATGTTATTATGGATGATAACGACTACCAGTTGTCAAGATTTCAGCTTTTCACAGTTGTTATTTCTAACAAATATTAGGTTTTAAAATTTTATCCCTTAGTTTTGGACGCAACTTTATATGTGTGTGTGTGTGAGAGAGAGAGAGAGAGAGAGAGAGAGAGAGAGAGAGAAGAAATGAGTTGAATCCGACAAAATGTACGTGGAAAAGGTAAAACAGAAGAAAGATATGTTTATTAGGTTTTAAAATTTTGTCCCTTAGTTTTGTACGCTACTTTATATATATATATATATATATATATATATATATATAAGTATGTACACATGAAAAAATTACCTGATCTCTTCAAATTTTTTAATAGATCTGTTTAAAATTATTTGTATTTGATATTACCATGTGTAAAAAAAATTCAAAACCATGAAACAAAAGAGGTAAATATTAACGTATGAAGTACACAATTCCATAACATCTAAACTTAAAATAATCATAGACGGGTTGAAATGCCGTTAAAATCAGTCAATTAATCCATCAGCTTCATCTAACAAATAAAAATAGATATACTATATATATTCATATAAAACAATATTTCAGTATTTATTTATTTATTAAAAAACATTCGTATGTGCCATTTATCCCGGTAAAAAAAGTGGGTGTTTGTGTCCGAATAGAAAAAAATTGACTGAAGAGTCCATGTGTTTATCCGAAGATCTACAACATTCAGCCTCTTGCATGCGAAAATAATTGAAAAGTGATTTTCGAATGTTGTTCAGCGAACACTTTCTATGAATGCAATGGAGCAACACGATATTGTTTGGTGAGTAATAAAATTATTTCCTTGCCTGACGCCATAATATCTTGTTTGTGGCAAGCTCTCTCGACTCATTTCGCTGTGGATGTGGATATATATATATATATATATATATATATATATATATATATATATATATATATATATATATATTCCACGGTACGTGCAGTGAATTTTGCCAGACAGAAAATGAAATTGTCAGGACTGTCGATATTTAATATGTGCAACCAATTTTTGTTTTTGTTTTTTAATTGCTGATGGCAACCAGTTACGTATTGTGGAAGACGGCAAATTCTGCTGGCTTAAATCAGTTTCTCGTATCATTCGTTTATTGGTCGAGACTTTTATGGTGTGACAAAGTGCAAACGAGGAATGATGTGTACAGAAATTATAGCCCAAAGTCTGACAACGAATTCAGGATTTAATTATTAGATATATTGCTTCTTTTAAGAAAAAGGAAAAGTTTACATATATCCAATTTATTCATATTTTCGGAATTGGCTTTATTTTGTTGATTTGTTTATTTATTCATTCATTTGAATGTTTAATGATTGGGATCCGCGGAAAGATTTTTTCATCAGCTTTTACACATTTTAAGATATAAAGAACAGTTCTGTTTACCAAAGTCTAGACAGTGAAAATAGACTTTGCAGATGACGAAAAGCGATTGGATTGCATAGGAATCAATTGAAGCCAAGTGCCATGAATATATATTCGACTAGTAAAATAAACTAACTGAAATACCTTTCTGCGCCGGGTAAAATATTGTGTCTCTTTTTCAGTCATTTACTTTTTTTAACACACACATACACACACACACACACACACACACACACACACACATATATATATATATATATATATATATATACATATATATATATATCAAAAATAAGTACGGAAGGTGTGTAATGCTGCAATGAAAATAAGGTTTCCTCGTTCAAAAAGTCAGGTTATAAGGTTTGTTGTCATGTTCGCAGATTTCTGAAAAATAAGCATCAGATTTAGTTTGACCAAAATTATATCGAGATTAAAGATTTGTTAGCAAAGAAAAGACAGGTTATTAACGGTATGTCAACCTGTTGAGAGTTATTTTATGCGTACAAATTAAGGAATCGCGTTCATAGTACATTTATATCTACATTTTTATACAGTTGTTTCTGAAGACTTTCTTTGCACGCAGTTATATGGTTTTGAGTAACCAATAATAATCCTTAGTGAATAATTAAAGCTTGAAGTAACAATTTTTAATACAAAAACTTACAGTAATATAGTTTAAAGTATTCCTATCTAATCTGAATAAATTGCACGCAGCTGTATAATTTCAAGTATGCCAATCTAATACTAATAACTATATTGTTTAAACTAATTATTTCTATTTGATAAGATTTATTTGTTTGCAGTTATATGGTTTCAAGTAAGTAATAACAATCCTTAGTAAAAAAAAAAAACATAGCTTCAAGTAATTATATTTAATACAAATAACTTACAGTTCTTTGGCATCAAGTTTTCTTACTAAATACAAATAATTTGCAAACTATTTGGTCTCTAGATGGAACTCTAATACTCCGGGTCACCGTGGACCTAGGTGTAATGGCAATTAATGGATACTTCCCACTCCACAGAACTCGACGACTGGATTCTCACCATCAAATGCAGTTTAATTTCATACCCAAGACACCTTGTGGGGTTTGTCTTACTGCCTATAGGAGATACAGTCAGCGTATTCTAAGCCCGGCTGTACAGGTTATCTGAGGATAAATGAAATATTTTTATTAAAGAATATTTATTAAAGAATTCTTTATTAATCCACCTACAGCAGAGATTCTGAGAAATGAAAGATAAGTGATGAAGAAATATATCTTACAAAATCAAACTGCATCAGATTCCAATTAATACAAAATTATGTTATCGACCAGAAAAAGAAAATTATCTTCTTCTCGACCCGACTAATATCTTCAAAAGGTAACATAAACTTCTTAATTCTCCTTCAACTGTTCATTTGAGATTCGTTTATATTATCTTCAATTGTCAAGTGATTCTTGCCCTTTTTTGAGAAGTCAAAGCACCGTAATTATTCATGTAAAAAACCGCATTTTCCAGTTCAAAAGTTGGGGGGGATATGATACACAAGAATTATATGATTAACTTTTTTCTGGTCACATTAGTCACCATATTCAGGACAGGATAATCGAAAGTTAGTTATATCTATCATTCAAACAAATGTGCTTTACGCTGTTATACAGAAATATCCACTGGAATCAGTGTTTGTTTATCATTTTTTTCTCCTAATATGAACGAATTTTCGCTAAAAGCTTGCTGCATTTTTTTGTAAACATGTCCATGTATTTGCTCTAAATATTGTGTAAATTTTGTTTTTAGACACAATGTAAACTTTGTAAATTCTTTTAATCAGAACAAGCCAATAAAAATTTTAACAAATGCTAGATTTAGTTTAAACTTAGCTACTAATTCTAAAAGTTATTGTGTTTTATACACAAGAATTAATTTTCCAGAATTTCGTAATCGTTAGGGGTGTATGTTATGCACAAATAATTGGGGTGATTGTAAAAACAATTGTATAGTGACAAATTGTTGGTGTTACTATTTACCAACCCCTCCGCTCGGGCAGGATATGACACAAGGTCAATTTTTAAATTTGGTGTTAATGCTGAATTAGTGAAGTGTGACGGAGAATATATTGTTCATAGTCTGTTGCATACTGTTTGTATTCACGAGTATGTTCCAGGAAAGTTGTGAGATGCAGTAACGATTGCTGGGTACGAAGAAAATACTTCTTAGGATGGAATAATAGAGTAAATTTTTAAGATATTGTTTGGGGTAGTTGAAGTTTTTGTTCTATTTCAGAACTGATGATGTCGTTCTGAGTTGCAATCTTTTTGTACTGATCGTGGCACCAGGTATTCGATCTTTTCAACGAGGCATTTCCAGGAAAAGTGTATAGAACAGGTCATAGATTTGTATCTAGCCTTTATCACCCTAACTTAAGCCTTTCATACTGTCAATAGAATTGCATTGTGGGAGATTTTAGGGAAGCTTTATTGCTCCGAGAATTTCATTCCTATAATTCAATCTTTTCATGATGGCATGAATACGTGGATTTATGTTCTTCGAAAGCTGACAGAACTAATATTAATTAAGAATAGAGCAAAGCCTTGGAACATTCTAGTTCCTGCTCTATTTGATGTATAATTTACAATGATTTTCCGTATGGAATTCAGAGATGGTAATTGTGGCAGCTTTATACAATATCACACATCTGTTTACGTTTTTAACATTAAGTGATTTGGGAAAAAGTTGTTCGTCTATCTTCTAAGGATTATTTTTTTTACGTAAATATTAAAAATATTAATTGCCCTGCTGGTGGGGCTTAGAATACGTTGACTGTATACTCTGAAGAGGAAGGAGAGCTCTCCAATTTAAGAAAAATACAGTGTACTGGGTATGGTAGTAAACTGCATCTACTAGCTTGGTTCCAATTCTGAAAATCTAGAATGAAGAGTACTCCTTTGCCATTACTCTTCAGTCCATTCTGACCTGGAACTGTACTATGTTTGAGTCCCATCTATAGGTAAAATAGATATATTTAAAAACTATTCGTATCCGATAGGTATACTTTATTGTAAATCATTTGTCTTAGCAATAGTCAGTGGAAGCTGTAATTGTTAACTAAGGATTATTCAGCGTCATCATCAAGTTGTGCTGGCAGCACGGAATTCTCTCTCTCTCTCTCTCTCTCTCTCTCTCTCTCTCTCTCTCTCTCTCTCTCTCTCTCTCTCTCTCTCATATTCCGTCCCTATAATCCCTCACTCCTGGCAGGTTTTCAGTGGCTGTATCTTGTGTCCACAGTGAGCTGAAGCGAGTAAACCTTTGCTGGTCTCTCAACACTGGCACGTCCATGTGTAAGAGTCCATAAGAGGACGTTACTTATGAATTCATCCTTGCTTCTCCGGCAGTGTCCTGGTAGTAGGCCGTATGACTACCGTTTTATGGATTGTTGCCTCCAAAATTTGTTCAAGACAACACGCAGCATATGTGTGTTACTCCCATCGAGCTTTTCCTTTTTTTTTTTTTACTCGCATTCTTGTGGTGCATCTATATAATAATATAGACACAGATACAACCTGCAAGAAATCGCGTTTTATCAGAGATAACCCGTCAATAGCATTCCACGTCTTCGCAAGACGTAGGTAGACATCACCTTCAGTAGATGAGATGTTGCTACCAAGTCATGAGAACTGGTCAACTAATTCTATAGGCTTTCCACTTAGAGTGAAGATGAGATATTTTTGTCAACAACACATGTACTTTGTTTTATTTTCTTTCGTGTAGAGGTCAGTGCCTCCTGCTGCTTGCTCTAGACTATGCAATAAGAATTCTGCTTGGGCTGATGTATTAGCCAGAAGTGCTAGATCATCTGCGTAGTCTGCGTCTGTCATAGTTTCTGTTGGATATAGTTTTCTTTTTGTCTGTTTTAATGTGAAACCATTTTCTTTTATTAGATCTATAGATGTCTGAAGTACGTAATCAAGAAAGAATTCTATGTCATTATTAGAGAGAAAGCCATTAATTCGTGTTTTTGTCAAGCGTCATTAGAGCGGTAACAGTTTCTTTGGTGCGACCATATACTAGACGTATTTCTTCCATCTTACTTCAGTGTATGGAATCGGATGTCATGGAGAAATCTAGGAATAATAGTGTTGCCTCGAGATTCTTTGCTCGTTCTCCTTCGATTATTTGACGAGTTATCCGAGTCTGTGAGCAATTTATTCGAAATCTGTTCAAATATTTCATAAGAACTTTCTCAATACAATTGAGATATAGATTATTATAAACCTTAGCAGTTCCAGGCGTAAGACATATGCCTCTGTTGTTCTTAGGGATTCCGAGGTCACCTTTCTTTGAGAAGGGGAGGATGCAACCTTCTCTGTTGTGCTTTGTTCATAGACTACGTTGCATAATTGAAGAAATATGTCATCAAATTTTCTTGTCTTCCAAACTTCAGGGGGCATTCATCGTGGCCTGCATCTTTTCTGTTTTGATTTTTTTTTTTCAATACTGTGTCAAGTTCATTTTCTGGAAACTGTTATTTCAAAAGAGTTTCTGAGCAGCTTCTTGAAATGTTCTTTCCACTTCTGAAGTCTTTCTTCTTGGCTGGCAGCTTTCAGTTTTGCTTTCTAAATGTTTTTCCTTCTGTTCATTTCATTTAATGTGTGCCATACCAAATGTGATTGTCTATCTTCTACCAAATTTCTAATTTTATCTATTCGGCTTTTAATGTTATTCTTTTTGGTATGTGTTGATTAGTTGCTGTTTTTTAGTAGTTTTCTCAAGGCTTTTTTAAGTTTCTATGCGGTCACATTTATTGGATTTTTTTCTAATAGGGATACTCTTTTAAAGTTATCTCGTTTTTTCCTGACCACTGGTGACTCCTAATCAAACTGTGTTTTGATTTTGAATTAATTGGTATGCACTTTGCTGCTGGTTTCATATCGGTGGTAACAATGCTTTCATATTCTTCATTCGGAGGATGTCTTTCAGATATATCCTGAAGAGTATCAAATATATTTGTTACAGTTACTGTATATTTATTGCTTATATCTCGGTAAGGTCTAGTCATAACGATTGGTTTTAAATATTTGTTTCTCATTTCTTCATAGACTCGGTTATATATCTTTGCCGAGAGGATTTTGTGACCAGAAGATACTCATTCAAAAGAGGAGTATGCCACACAGCTCAGCGAGCTATTTATCCACTTCTCATTTATGAGTACGTAATTTCGCTGTGCTTTGGCGTTATTTGGGTATATATAGGTCCGTAGACTTTTTCTTTTTTCTAGTATTTACAGTTAAATCATGAAAGGGTGTTCTCGAGAGAAAAATCTATTGTATATTCAACATTTCTGTTTGGCAAGTTGTGTAAGTCAAATTTATTATTTTTATCTTTGCTTATTTGAGAATTCATGTCTCCACCATTGATTAGAAAGTTGTGTTTGGAAATATGTCGAACAAGGGAAATTAGCCCGTTGTAGAAACTGGAGATGTCCGTTTTAACGCTAGTATTGGTGGGAGTGTAGCAAGTAATAATCGTTTCTCCAGGATTATCATTAAATGTAGCACACAATTCTTAGTTGGGTTTTTCTCTGTGTTATTTTGTAATTTTAGGACAAGGGGATGGACAGTTTTTATCCACGTAGATGCTAAGACAAATGTCCAGCCATCACCAGCGTCTTTATATTCTAATTCTAGTTCACTATGATAATATTAATGTTCTTGCACGCATATAATGTCTATATTGTGCTCGACTGCAAATGCTGTAAGCTTTGGTAGATGATTTATTGTGCTTAAAATCCTAACGTTAAAAGTCGTTATGTTCACAGTGTTTGCATCTAAGTTGAATTTGGGCTCTGAAGCTGATTTTCAACTCTAAATACAAAGCTCCAACCTCAGTAAAATGCACCCCTTTATTACCTACGAGAAAAGCGATTTGGTTTGGATTAGAGTCAAGGAAATCTTCCGTTGACTGTTTTGTTTTTGTTTTTGTTCTTTTTTATGGGTGCTTTTTGCTCCTGGCCGTGGACCTATGAGGTTCTTCTGCCCAGTATCTGATGTTGATATTGGGAGGAAGATTGTTACTGAAACCAGAAAATAGTTTTCAAACAAATGACTGTCATTAAATATAAATAGTTACTTAAAAACATATTATTTTTAATATATGATAATTGAAATAATACAACTGTGTACAAATTATTTGCATTAGATAGGAATACTTGATATCATATAACTATGCTAAAATAACAGTACGAAAAATTATAAATATAAATGTACAATAAGCGCAATTCCCTAACCTCTACGAATAAGATAAACAGGTGGACATGTCGTTAAAATCAATCAAAAATATTCTTAAAATATTGAATCATTAAAATGACAAATCATACAATTAGATAACTTTAAAGATCATAAAAATAAACAAGATAGATAAAATGACCAGAATGACATTTTACTGTTTCTTTATTTCTATACCAGTGACATTTTTCGAGAAGAGAACAAATACGAGACTATGATCAAAGCTACTGGCTCAGCTATATGCATTCTAATATTTAATACGTTTTATTTGAAGAGACCAGATATTTACTTTAATGTAAATATGTACATGTGTCATTCAATTTCTTTCAAAAATGAAAATATATCCATCAAATTTTTTACGATTATCATTCTTTCTAGTAGAATATTATACGATTAAAACGGATATTATAAGGTATTATTTATTGGTAAAATCCACTGCACTAAACTTCTGAAACCAAAAACAAAATCACCAAATATTAAATTATATATATATATTCAAGTTGGGAGAGCGTAGACGCTGAGTCAGCTGTGTTTGGTAAACGTCTGTTTCTCACCTATACATTCATCAAGCCTCAATTATATTGACCACTGTTTATTCATGAATATACCAAACTATATTATCAGTATATATATATATATATATATATATATATATATATATATATATATATATATATAAGGCGAATGCCTTGTTTTTGATTGGTATTTACTCATATTTTGGTTATTTTTGTTTGAAATTCGAGTTTGGTAATAAGTAATGTCTAATAATACCCCTTTTGATTGCATAAAATTCTCCAAGAAAAATAAAATTCTAGTGTCTTGAAGAAAATTGACTTCGTATTTTAAAAAGATTATATATATATATATATGTGTGTGTGTGTGTGTGTATATATATATATATATGTATGTATGTATGTATGTATGTATGTATATTGGGGTCATTCAGTAAATATGCTGACTTTCGCAATATAGCTACTCACATTTCATCCATTAATAAAAATTTACTTAATTTTTAAATATAATCTCCATCCTTGAAAACATCTTTTTCCCACCGAAAAACAGCCTTTTGTTTTCCTTCAGCACAGAAATCTTTGAACTGAATTTTTGCTATTCGTTCCTGGGGCTCTTCACTTTATGATCGCTTGAAAACTTTGTTCCACGCTGAAATTCTTTGAAGAGGCCAAAGAAGTGGAAATCAGAGTGGGGGGAAGTCTGGATTGTAAAGAGGATCTAGCAGCTATTCCCAGTCAAACTGACTGATGGTTTCTTTTGTTCTTGCCTTGCATTGTCGCGGTGAAACCACAATAATTCCCATTAGTTCAGAAATGTCCTATTTTATTAACCAAAATGAGTATATTAAAAATCCACCATTCACATGTGATCCCCATTGTGGGTCCGTTTCGCCTGTCTTCATCTTAAAACTATATCGACCGTCTTTAAACATTTTATCCCATTTGTAAACATTATTTGCCTAAAACATGCTTCATACACATCGCATATTCTTCAGTAAATTTCATATCGTTTGCACTTCTAAGCCACCAAAGATTTAGCATGGTCAAATTTCAACCTCTTGCACAATTTCCAGTGGATTACTTTTTCCACCCTGTCGTGCCCAGTCTTATGCATCTTTTGTGCTAAATAGTTGTATTCGCTTTACTATGTGATTAATATTTTTATCTCTTTTTCCACATAACCTACTGTTGTTATTCTGTTGCGCAGTATCAAATATAATTGGTTCTTATGGCTTTTCTGTTGCTATCAGAAGAGATTCAGCTTCACTCTTGAGATTTCCCTTTCATAGCCATGCCCATGGTTTCACATGCGCCATCTCACCGATTATCACCTAAAATATCCGTACAGTTGTTTCTTTTCCATTTGTTTTCTAGTTTTTTTTTTGTTTTTTTTTCTGTTTGTTATGTTACCTGCTGTAATGTTATGTTACTAGCTGCTTTAATGAATCTTTCTTTTCTCTTTATAATGTAGTCGACGAGTTCTTGTTTTGATGCATCTACACAGTTCTCTTCCCCTTTCTTTTCTTGACATATGCATTCTGTCTATGTCATTCATCTCTCGGGTGTAAACCTTTGAGTATTTTCTTCAACTCTCTTGTTCTTTGATCCCTTTAACTGAGTTTTTCCCTTGTCCATTTTAAGAATGGTCCCGATTCTCTTACAATAGAGACTGCACAAGTGTTTACCCTTTTGACGAGATTTCTACGGCAGAACTTAGTTTTGGGAAGTTTTTCTCCTTCTTCTGAGATATTCTTTTCTTATATTTTCTCTTACCATTGCTTGTTTGATGGTATCTGCTTCTAATATTCCCAAGTCTTTGTAATTGTCCTTCTCTCAAAGCGTTATGATGCTTTACTGGTTTGGCAGTTTTATACATCTCTTCTCCATCTTATCATTATTAATTAGTATGGCACATTTTTCTATATCTTGAATGTATATTCCTTTTTTTGGTATCAAGGTTTTTAGTCCCTTTTCATTTTTTGTAGACAGCTTGATGTCGTCCATGTACATGAGGTGATTAATCTTTTCTTGCGATTTTGTCAATTTGTAGCCGCCTGTGCTTTTCCTAAGTACATAACTGAGTAGCATCATTGCTATTACAAATTGTAATGGAAGATGCCTCTCTAGTTTATCACTTTAGCTAGATTTTCTCCTGCTGCTAATTCCACTTTCCAGTTTTTCATGATTTTCGTGAGGAAGTTTATGATGTCGGATTTTTTTTTGACATTTTAGATATTCTATTATGCAAGTATGAGGGATCATATTATAGGCCTTTTTGTATTCAATCCGTATCATGGCTACATTTTTCCACTTTGGTTTTGCCCCCTGTATAGTAGGTCATTTATTCCTCTTGTGCTCTTGGGGTACTTCTTTTCTTCCGGAAATAGTCCGCGGCTTTCAAGTCAATCATAGATTTCTTCTTTAATCTTTGCAGTCAGGATTTTCTACCTACGTTATCGATTTATAGTTGCAGGAGATGGTTCCTTTTGGGGGTCCTTATCGATCAAGTTGATATTCTCTTTCGTCATCTAATCAGGTATGCTTGCTTCTTCAAGACGTTTATTCAGATAGAGAGCTAATCTGTCATGGATAGACATGATCTTTTCAAACCAGAACCCAATGAATACCATCATCTAATGTTTTCCAGTTTAGTATTTTCTTGAGTTTTGCTCTCAGCGAGTATGTCCACCTCGAAACCTCCTTCGAGTCCTCGTAATTCTTTTCATTTTATTTATCCATTCGATATTTCTGTTATGTTCTTTGTGTTCCCATTTTTTACACCCAAATTGTTTAGTAACTTTTGCATCCGGTCGTTGGTCTGTTCTCCACAACTTCTCAGAAGAATTTTCTTTCGTTATTTTAGAAGGTCTTGTTTTGCTTGTATTGCTGGACACTGTCTGTGTATCTTTTGAGTCTCCTTTCTGTCGCTAATATTTTCTGATTTATTTTTCCAGTTTTATTATCAGACTTGTCTATTGTTTTGTTTGGGCCTTTTCATTCTACTGTATCTTTGCGTGCTTTTCCTTCCTTGGTATGTTTGCTTGTTGTCGCAGTTTTCTTTACTTGTCCTACAAGCCTAATTTCTCATCCGGTTTCCTTTGAGGATACCTCTTTTATCACTGACTAGTTTTGCTCCTGCGTAAATTAGCTCGTTTCCTTCAACGACGGTATACATATAAATATATATATATATATATATTTAATTTTCGGTTTCTAAATTGACTTTTTCCAGTCTAGATTCCTGAGGGATTGTAATGTAGTCTTCTTTTCTGCCGTAATTTTACTTATTAACTCTATGTCTTTGTCTTTTGTTTAAATTGATGTTATAGTACTGGATTTTGTGATGATTTAGTTTTCAGTATTTTGGGTTTCAGTTCGTGTCGAAGGTTTTCCTTGAGCATATTCTTCACAAATTATCTGTCCACATATATCTAGCATCTGAAAGTCAGAAAGTCAACTTTTCCTTAAAATCATTTTAGTTTGGTCAGTAAGCCTTTCGCTTGTTTCATCAAATCCAGCTGATTCTGCCAAAATTTTTATCATTCTTTTTCTTTCCTCTTTGTATCGGATTGCTCTTAAAACAGTGGGTAACATTTTTATTGTCTTCTCTAGTCCATCGTTTTCCGTTGGTGTCTCTCGGCTAATTTTTGCTTTGGTATTTCTAAGTGTAGCTGAAATTAGAACAACAAACATGCACTGGACGCCGATCAGATCCAGTAAGCTGGCTATCTAGGGTGTAATTGCCAATCTTAAGACTCAGATCTATCATCTGAGTCCCACGTTGATTCGGATTTGAATTTAACATTTTTCACGGGTAGTTTATAGTGGCTATACCAGACCCAGGAGTTGATTATTGTCTGTGCTCCTGTCGCAAATGTGACCTGGAACCAGGAAAGAAGACGCTTCTGCCGGTCACGAAAAAAAGTTATATATATATATATATATATATATATATATATCTTTAAATTATGTAAGTTTTAAATCGACATAACCCTTTTTACTGTGTCTGGTTTGGTGGATTGGTCTTTTAGCCTGATTTGTGATACTACTTCTCTTCTCTAGCAGTTCTTACGTTACCATTATTTAGACATTCTGAGTATCTTAATATTCAGTTTAGAGTTTGTTTGTTTGTTCGTACGTGTGTTTGGGTTTTATGGCATATCAACCATTGTCGGTTATTTGATGCCAAATCCATTTCTATCGAAATAAACTGTTCTATTTCAAACAATTCAGTTTAACATTAGTACACAGTTTAATTGGCAAAAACATTTCTATTTCAAGCAATTCAGTTTTGTCAAACAATTCTAATTCAACAATTCAGTTTATTAAAAGTATAGTTTTTGTTTACACACAGTTAAATGTCAAAACAGTTCTATTTCAAACAATTCACTTAAGCGTAAGTCCACCATGATACATAGGGTAACGGTTATAAGCGTTGGTTTCCTAAGCTTCTAAAGAGACAATCATCTGCAAGCGAGTCACAATACAGGAATACTAAACACTTATACCCGGTTATGGTTAACTGAATTAGAACAAGCGACCTCCGTGAATTAAATAAAGGACGTGGTTCGAAGTTCCCAGTAGGCTCTCGAGTTCGACAACTACCTGAAGAAAGCCGTTGTACATATCGGCCGAAACATTGTGAATATAACAATAAAGATGGATGATAAAAATCATCAAGCTTCGGCTCAGAAGTTCAAACAGCGTAAGTAGAGTTTCAATATCAAAAACAGTTCTATTTCAAACAATTCAATTTAGTATACAAAGACATTTTCATTTCAAATAATTCAGTTTAGCATAAGTGCGTAGTTTAAATGCCAAAACAGTTCTATTTCAAGCAATTCAGTTGAGCATAAGTACACGGTTAGATAGGACCCTACCAGGTGCTACCACTCCGGGCCAGGAAGGTCCAGGGAGCAATGGTAATGAAGAGATACTACACATTCCCCAAAACTCCGGCATCACTGGAACCTCACCATCGGATTATTTAGTGTCATATCCAGGAAACTCGTTGGGGGAGTCTTACTCCTCTTCAGCCGATGGACAAAGTTTAGAGTTTAACATCAATCTGTGTTCCATCTTTTTAAAAACATTTTTGGGACCAACAACTAATTACATTTCTAAATGTTCCAACACCATTAACTGGTAGGGAGCGGAAAACTTTATTATTTACTTGAAACTATGTAATTGCTTGAAATCATCATCATCATCATCATGTCGTGCCGCAGGCACGGATATCCCAGACCCTCTCTCGCCACTTCTCCCTATCGTTCATCGCCTCTGACAGGTCTTCAAGGCCACATCCCGTATCCTCACATAGCTGCTGGATGTATGCTCGAGCTGATCGTCCTGCTTTTGCACGGCCATATGTGGGGGTCCATAGGAGTACATCCCTTATGAGCTCGTTTCTGCTTCTCCAGCAGTGACCTGCATGTCTGGTTCGTCTAGCTTGGATAGTTTTCGTGATGGGAGGCAGGTGGCTGTATAGTTGGTGCCTTGTGGGGTATTGCCGCCAGGACTTGTTCAATATTGCTCGCAACATTCCGGTGTAATTACCGTCTAGCTTCTTCTCCAGCCGTTTTGTTAGCGTCCAAGTAGTGCATCCATACAGCAGTATCGATACGACCGCTGCCTGGAAGAAACTGCGTTTCATTTTATCGGCCAGGTCTGATTTCCATATGATCGATAGCCTATCGATAGCTGTCCATGCCTTCGTTAGCCGCGTCTCGATGTCCTTTTCTGTTGATGATACGCTGCTTCCTAGGTAGGTGAATTTGTCTACTAGTTTAAGAGGGGTTCCATTTAGTGTGGTGATGTCGCCTGTTTGATTATAGCACATGTATTCAGTTTTGTGTACATTGACATGAAGGCGTGCAAATTATGAGATAGGAATACTAAATGATTATTACTAAATTTGAATAGTTACATTAGTATCTGGTTTCTTTATTTAATGGCATATCAACTTTCGAGTGTTATTCGATGCCAAATCCATCCTAGTAGAAAAACAGTAGTGATACTATTTAGCTTAAAGTGGGAGAGGTACCTTTGCCAGGGGTATTATTTCGAAAGTGAATGTAATAACGCGCCTGATGATCGAACTTACTTCGAGGTCACAATCGAGTTTTTTAGCCATTATGCCACGGGGACTCCTATCTCCTATCATTAGTTACTTGAAACCATATCATTACTTGGAAAAAGATTTCTATGACATTAACTAAACCAATAAAAGTTGTTAGGCATAAAACCAACCAACTCAACAATCCATTCAGTTTTTAGTAAATATGCAAATTAATTTCTAAGGAAATGGCAACGTGTTTTAAAACGAATGCAGACCAAGAAGCAGAATCAAATTATCAGTATTCAAGTCATGCCTAGTTCTAATTCAAATAAAAACCGTTATTTAAATTCTGAATTCCTTCAAGACACGACATAGCAAGCGTTTTGAACTCAGAATAATTCATAGAACTTTATGTTATGCTTGTATTACTATATAACATTTACTTTTATTTTGTTTCCTATCCTCTGACCGTTTCAACCAAAATATTTCCACATAAAGTCGTCGATCTGCTGTTCTCTTTTCTTGAGCAATTTCTATCAACTACCATATCTGTCACAGTTGGTTCTGAATTCAAAATTGTTATTCTCTTATACAAGCAGTCAACAAAGTTGTCAAAGAGCCGTATCTACCATTTTATTTTCCCTCGCCATCCGACAGCGGCAAATGAGACCGCCACGTTGGCGTTAGGGGTGGTGAATTCAGAGTTTTCCTTTTCCCTAGATTGGTTGCTTTAGAAATACTAGACAGTTTTTCGGACTATTTACCTGAAGGAGAAATCATCTAGTCAGGCCTTGTTCAAGAGTTTTAGCACAAAATGAAAGGTACACAGCACCGTCAGGAATTTGAACTGAGATTGCCGAGTCCTTTTTCTACGAAGATAACCATGATTGCATTCGCACTTCTCAAAACGTTTCCTGACACGTGATCTATTCAATCGGTGACACAACATATAGTTAAGTCAGTTATGAAACAAAGAACAAAACTTGTTTCATGTAAAGTTTCATCTTGCTTGTTATCAGTCCTCATCAGAAAAAATGTTTAACAATGACTTGATTTAATGCAAAGAATTTCGATAACGCTGAAGTATTAAATAAGTTTTCAGAATAGCGTTAAGTAAACGCATAGACACATTATTTCGATCATAAGTTGGTTAAGCATATCTTATTACATGACAGTTCTGTTGCTGGTTTAGATTATGCAAAAAATCAGAAACGATTTGTGTTCAACAAGTAACGAGACTGAATCCGTACTTACCAAGAATGCGTGAAACGCTAATTTTCTTCAAAATAAAAGATTGTGTTCAAAAAGTATCATGACTGAAGCTGTATTCACCAATGTAGAAATTAACAATGAATGAAACGCTAATTTTTTAAAAGCTTCGTTGGCATTCAGTTCTAGTGTTTCAACGAGTTTTCTATTGATCGAAGCGCTCCGAAGCATTAAGTTATAGACAAGGTTGATGAGTATAGAAGCGGCAATGGTCTGACGTCGTCGAGAAGACAACAGAAACTTTGATTGACAGGCTAGAAGTCATAGGTCATCCTCTAATATGAAAAATGAATTGAATGAAATAGATTTTTTAAAGAGGGGCTGATTGACTGACAGCTTTGTCACGTAAAATAAAGAGAGTCTAGGACTTAGATTCGGGAAGCAGTTGGATTTCAGACGTCGAGCAGGAAAAATCGCAGGTTTGGGGCTTTTTCGTTCTTTTAGTTGATTCTTCCCGAATTTTCTTTTTCGTCTTTTGCTTTTCCAAGAGCTTTTCCTCTTTCCTTTTCTTTCTTTTCTCCCTTCCTTTCTTTCTTCTCTTCTTTCTTTATTTTTTAAATCTTTTTCTTTATCTTTCTTACTTCCTTCTTTCTTTCTTTTTTTCTTTTTCAGTCTTTTTTCTAATTCTTTCTTAATATCTAACTTTTTTTCTTTCTTTCTTTTCTTTCTTTCTTTTTTTTTTTGCCATCCCCCCCCTTTTTTTGCCATCCCCCTTTTTTTTTGCCATCCCCTTTTTTTTTTTGCCATCCCCCTTTTTTTTGCCATCCCCCCTTTTTTTTGCCATCCCCCTTTTTTTTGCCATCCCCCCCTTTTTTTTGCCATCCCCCTTTTTTTTTGCCATCCCCCTTTTTTTTTGCCATCCCCCTTTTTTTTTTTGCCATCCCCCTTTTTTTTTTTGCCATCCCCCTTTTTCCAAGTATTTTCTCTCTCGTTACTTTCTTTTACTTCCTGCAAAAGACATTTCTTTGTCAACTTTTTTTTTTTTTTTTCTACTCACACTTGCATTTATATTTTTGTTCATGAACTTTCTCTTATTTTTCCCCTTTCATGCTTTCCATCAATTTGTCTTTCGATTATAAATATTTTTAAAATACACGCTTTCACAATTTTCATATGCCTTATTTAAAACTTCCCTTCCTTTTCTTCTACTTTCACACACAATAAGACATAGAAACAATCGTTTTATTCATACAGAGGATTTGAAAGGGAAGATAAAATAATATTATTTACGAAAAGAAATTCCTATGGGAATGATACGCAAAAAATTGTTCAAGAGCGTCTCAAGTTTTTCTCAAAATGCAAATATTTTCAGAAAAATTATCTTAAAAAATATTTCAGTAAACAGAGATGAATGATCGAAAGAATTAAAAGTAAACATGAGAAATTTACAATTTTAAGTGATAAATTCATAATTTCACCCGAGTTACTGTTCCACCAGCTCTCTTGTTAGTTGTTTTTTTGTTTTGTTGTTGTTTTTGTTTTTGATTTTTGTTTTTTTTTGGGGGGGGCTCGTTTTTTACCCTCGGTGTTTAGTCAAATGCCTAGTTCATAAGATTAGCTAATTCACAATGCACATTTTGCCAAGCCAACATTGTTTATTTATCAAAGCTAATATTTCAAAAAAATGCCGACATTTTAGATATTTATCATGCTCAGTTCGTATCGAGTCCAAATGGTTGGAAATCGTGGCGATAAGATCATGTTTCGCTGTTTTTCAAAGCTGGGTAAGACCTTTCTTTTTGGAAAATCAGCATTAAAATTCCCTTTTTTTTTGTTGTTGTTTTGTTTTGTTTTGTGTTTTGCTTTTGCTTATATGTGTGTGTGTGTGTGTGAGAGAGAGAGAGAGAGAGAGAGACCTGTTCGAAGCCTCGCTGAGACAGCGCGTCCAAAGTTGGGCAGGACATTTCATTTTGGAAAAGCAGCATTAAAAATTCTTGGACTCCCACTGCGACCACGAATACCAACGTGGCATTTAGAACTACGAAGTAAACCTCAAAGGCTCTGAAATTTTGTCTGGACAAAGTTTAACAGAAAAATAATTCTGTGATTATTCAAACAAGATCTGAAATTGAATACATGCATACAGCAACACACAGAGAGTCGCGTTTAACGACGTAGGAAATAGAATTAACGACAAGAGTTCAAGTCTTGGACGAAGCTGTTTGCCTTTCCTTTTGCGCTAATGCCCTTTTGGGAGAGGCATCAAGCCATCTCTTCGCCCCACTTCAGCTATGGGTAAACAGTGGGGAAGTATGGATTCTTTAGCCTTGATTCAGCAAGCAGTTTAGAAGAAGGAAATTTTGGAATTCAGATCCGATGTACACCGCCTTAAAATTGACCTTGTAGTAGCGGAGAGGTTGCGTAAATATATACTTAGACCAGCGAAAATTCATAAAAAGAGTCCAGAAGATCTGAAGAGACTTACTGTCACTCAGACCTCAGTGAAAACAACAAATTACTACTGGCCTGAAAAGTCGCAAAGGGTAAAATAATAATTGCATACCTAGAATTTGCCGGAGAACCACAAAAGCAATGGGAAATTTTTAAAAAGTGACTGTGATAGATGGGTATATTGGGTTCTTTAGTCTTAGTTAAACAAAAGGTCTAGCAAAAGAAAAACTCTGAATTCAAACTCCACTTAAAAATAAAATTGACAATGTGCCTCGTCCTGTCACCTCCATGTACATAGTAACTAAGATTTTTGATGCTGAGCCAAAATCGCGGGTGTGTTAACTTATTATACTTGAAATAATATGCAAAATTGTATTTTTGATTGTTCTTGTACGACATGCACACAGAAATTAGATACCTGTCATACGGTTTTGTGTAATTGACTGTGATGACGTTAAAATAGGTGATAACGGTGCAGAAATATCTGTGTGATGAGGAAAAATAAAACGTTTTCTAAATTGTAACCTGGATTTAAATGAGAAACAACAACCAAATAATTCTACCACAACTCAACAATTACTTCTGCTTGTAATAATTAAGAAATTTTATTTCGTCTTGCATAAGGACACTTGTTTGGATTAGTCTGGCCCAATGACACTATTTTCAGGTAAAAAGCGTTAATCGTACTCACTAGATTATTTAGTAAGATAACCTTAAAATGACACAACGCCATTAGTGTGAATTACCTAATCTGGTACAAGGCCACTAGTTTTAGGTCCCCTGAGAAAATCGTACTCAATAGAGTATTTATGAAGCTTAGCTCAATTTAACACAATGCCACAAGTTTTAATACCCTGATCTAGCTAAAGAATGCTAGTTCGAGGTATCTAGAGAGGATCGTACTCACTGGTGTATTTACAAAGCTAGCTTGCTTAACCTAAAATAAGACGACTAGTTTAAGGTACTCAGTAAAATTCATACAACCTAAGCTTAGCTTTGTCCGGCACACGTCTATTAGTTTAAAGTTCCCAGTGTGTAATAATGTAAATTTGTCCTATTGTATCTTGAAAAGATAACTCGCTGGTTGAGATGAAGCCTTTCTGTTGCATCTGTTACTCTCGAAAGTAAATTTAACTGCACCTGGAGTGTATTACTCCTTCTCCAGGTCGCATACTTGGGCAAGATTATATGAATGACAACTTGTTGCCCATATACATTTCTCTTCCCCACACCATCAATGTTGTTCAAATGAAGATCGAAGACCAATACAATAAATAAGGACACTAGTTTGAGGTACCCAGAGAGGATCGTACTCACAAGAGTATTTATTAATCTAGCATAAGGACACTAGTTTAAGGTATCCAGTTAGGATTGTACTCACAAAAGAATTTACTAAGCTAAACTTAGCTTAGTTTGGAACAATGTCACTAGTTTTAATTACATGGTGAGAATTGTACCCTGACAGAATCCTAGAAATATCTCTCCTGTTCAAAGAATAGAGGTAAAAGACATCGAAAATCGGTTTCTGTAACTGTTATGTTAAACCCCATGAGATAAACAAAAGAAGTAACCATTTTTGGGAGATATGATTATGTATTGTCTCTTTACAGGTTTATGTGCTAGTAAGTAATTAAACTTAGTCAAATAGTTTAATTTTACTATTTCATTAAAATTTTTCGTCTATTTTATTACAAAATATTCTTGTACAGTGGTTTTAAGATTTTACAATAACACACTTGACATTTTTACATTTAACACAAACAGGAACAGAGTTTTCTTTCTGGTCATTTTTCAATCTAGAAATACAAATAAAAACTGTTAAAGTTTTGTAATATTAAATTTTTGGTACCATCTTTTACAGTTGATTGAAAAATGTTTTTTACGATTTTTGAAAAATATTTATATATTATTAAATTATTTAATTAAAACTTCATGTAAAATAAGTAGTGGTTGAGTTTCAATAAAATTCCTAGTGGTGAAGGTTGCCTCGCGAAAACGTTCGGGAAAAAGTGTGAAATAAAACACTTTCTTAAAATTTGTATGTAATGTTTTTCATTGCAATTTTCGTAAGTCGGTCTAATATAAAAAGCTATTCAAAATTCAATTTTCTACAAAATAAGATTTTCATTTAAATGAGTTGAGTTTTACAAAAGTTATAAAATTAAAATTGTTGCTTTGCGTAAAAACTGGCTCAAAATTAAATACATCATCCTATTGCGCATGTCCAATAACAATATCAGATGATTTTTTCCATAAAAATTCTTATAAAAAAAAAGTTAAACAAGATTTGATATTAATATCGATAACAATGAAATGTTGAAAAATAATGTTATCGCTTGTAACAGTCACCTGGCTTGGTGTAATGGTTAAAGAACAGTGCTCGCAGACTAATATTGCTGATTTCCATTCTCTCTGTGTACCTCATATTTCTGGCTTTATATAAAACTGAGTTGAGTTTAGTAAATGCCTATAAACGGCATTATAATGGTGACGACAACAGTAGAAAAACATTCCGCGTGATAGGGTTTTAATCCAAGATTACAGACGGACTCCACAAAACTGTCCACGACGTCATCATTGTGAGTTTAAACTCCGGTCGAATTATTACGTTCACTCTCAGACTAATGCCCTTGAGAAAGGTATAAACCCCATTACCCACCCCACTGCTATCGGTTAAATCGTACCACTGCTGTTCTTCTACAATAATGGCTTTGGCATAACCCACGAGAATTGATATGCCATTTTTTTTGTTGTTCATTATTATAAGGCCTGGTCTTCTGGCCGAGATTAGGTGGTTCATTTGTATGTCAAATTCCCATTGGAGTTTATGTGTGTTAATCTCTCGGACAAATGCTAGGTTGTGCATATACTATTTGTTCGTATGGTCAAACTTGAATTTATTGCACATCTTCCAGTGGATAACCTTGCCAACCCAATCGTTACTAGTCTTATACTCCTTCTGTGCTAATTGGCTGCATTCGCTTATCATATGATTGATGGTTTCGTCTATATCACTACATAACCTACATTTGCTATTTTGTTACGTCTTATCTATTCTTGCTTTGATATGATTGGTTCTTAATGGCGTTGTTTTGTGGTACTATTCGGAGATATTCTGTTTCTCTCTTAAAATTTCCTTTTCTTAGCCACGTCCTGGTTTTCTCGAGTGAGATGTTGTTTATTAGTTGTTTAAAACGCCCATAGAGTTGTTTTTCTTCCCATTTTTGTTTCTTAGTTATTGTCGTTCTGTTGGCTATCATGTTGTCACTATTGTTTCTGATGGCTGTAATCAGTCCTCCTTCGTGCTTTTCTATGTAGTCCTCGAGTCGTTGTATCAATGCGTCAACATTGTCTTCAATGCTTTCAAGTCCTCGTCCTCCCACCTTTTTTTGGTACGTATAGTCTGTCAACGCTTTCTCTGGGATGCAATGCCTTATGAATTATCATTAGCTTTCTTAAGTTCTTCTCTGGTCAACTTCAAAAAACGTTCAGCCCAGGTATTTATTTTTTTGAGTAGTTTTCTAGTTCTTCTGAGATATTCTTTTATAATTTTTCTTTCCTCTCCACTTGTTTGATGGTGTCAGCCTCCAAGATGCCCAAGTATTTGTAAGTTTCCTTTTCTCCGAGCGTTCAAATCTTGTCTTGATTTGGTAGTTCCATTCCGTCAATCAGATGTCGTTTGCCACTTTTCATTACTAGCATGGCACTATGCCAAATTCCATTCCTATTTCCAAACTGTATATTCTAACTGCTTGTATTAGAGTTTCCACTTCTTTTTCATTTTTTGTAAATAGTTTAATGTCATCCATGTACATTAGGTGATTGGTCTTTTCTTGCGATCTACTAAGTATGTACCCGGCTGTGCATCTTCTGAGTATATGGTTAAGTGGCATCATGGCAATTATGAATAGTAACGGTGATAGTGCATCTCATTGAAATATACCTCTTTGGTTGTTTCTCCTGCTATCAATTCCACTCTCCAGGTTTCCATGGTTTTCTCGATAAAGTTTATGACTTCATCAGATATTTTGTACATTTTGAGGCAGTTTATTATTCAGCTAAGCGGAACCATATCATATGCCATTTTGTATTCAATCCAGGCCATAACTAGATTTTCGGTCTGGTGTTGCTCTCATTTAGGATGTGTTGATCTATGTAAAGTAACTCTGCTGTGCCTCTGGATCCTTTGCGACATCCTTTCTGTTCCTCAGGGAACAATCCGTGGCTTGTTAATGAGTTGTGAATCTCTTCCCTTATTTGTTCTGTTAATATTTTCCACATCATCGGTATACAGGTTCAGGTCTGTACTTGTTTGGTGGGGTTCCTTTGCTTGGATCCTTTTGGATTAATATGGTCTTTCCTTTGGTCGTCCATTCGGGTACGTGTGCTCCTCGAAAGCATCTTTTCATTTCTAGTGTTAGTCGGTAATGAATGGAGGTGAATTTTTTGAACCAGAAACCATGTATTCCTTCATGGACTGGTGTTTTCCAGTTTGATATTTTTTAAGATCATTTTCAGTAAATCGATGTGTATTTTCGCTTTTGGCCTTCTTCAAGTCCTTCTAATTCTTTTGTCATATTGTTTATCCATTCAGATTTTTCGTTATGTTTTCTTGGTTGCCATATTTTATTCCAAAATCGTTCGGTTTCTTGTGCATCCGGTTGTTGGTATGTTTTCATGGAGTTGTTGGTAATATTTTCTTTCGTTGTTTTGAAATGTCCTGTTTTGTCTGTATTGTTTTACCCTTTGTCGATATCTCTTTAATCTTCCTTCTTTAGCCAGTACTTTCTGGTTTATATCCTCAAGTTGTATTGTTATTTTTTCTTGTGTTGCTTTTTCCTTTTTTTTTCCAACATGTACTAGCGTCTTTCCTTTGTTTTATCATTTTGGCCTTTTTTCGTAGAGTTTTCATCTGCGTTTCCAGTCGAATTTCCCATCCTGGTTTTGATTTTTCTTTCGTGCTTTTTGAGGGGATCCCAATTTTCTCACAAACTAATTTCGCTCCTGCGTAGATTAGTTCATTTAATTTGGTTATATTATCCGTTGATATATAAGATAGTACTTGATTTATTTCATTCGTTTCCGTCTTAACTGTTCTCCATTCTATGTTTCTTAGTGATGTTAAGGTAGTCTTTTCACTGTTCATAATCCTCTTTAAATTTTTTTGCTTTAATTTTTGTTCTTGTGTTAATGTTTACTCTAGGTTGTCTGGTTGTGTTTTGTTTGGTTATATGGCGTTTCTGTTTTCCGAAGTTGATGGTTCATTTCGGTTAGGCTGATTTTGTTTGTCAATACTTGATGTGTCTGGTACTGTATTACTATCTTGTTCATTATTTATTTTCTTGTGTATCTCTAGTATTTCAAGGTCAGAAAACCAACCTCTCCTCATTATTGTCCTAACTTGGTCGTCAAGTCTTTAACTTGTTGTCTGAAAACTAGCACATTCTTGCCAGATCTCTATCACTCTTTGTGTAGGGTTGCTTCTAAAATAGCACTGTAGAGCAAGTTGGTTGTCTTCCCTAGTCCATGTTTTGTGTTTACGTCTTTGATTGGTATGGTTCCTTAAATCGTCAATCATGTACCTGTAAAAAGAACAGCCAACACTCACAGGTTGAACGTATATCCCATATTGGCTATCAGGAGAGCACCTGCCGATCATGAGACCCAAGCCTGTTGCCTGGGTTCCACGTTGTATCATATTAAGATTCAACATTTTTATCATGGGTGGTATATTGTGGCCATATCAGACCCAGGGGTTGTTTATTATCTGCGTGCCTGACACAGATGTGACCGAGAACAGTCACAGTGACTGTTCATTAACAGTGGGTCACAAAAAATATCCAAGTTTTAACTTAGTTAAAGTCCATTATCCATTCTATGCCTTATTTCTCGACTGAGTACCTGAACTAGCTTCAGGTGTTCCCGTATTAACTTTATTTCCGTTAAAACTGGTCTTATTTTAATAGATACTAGGCTCCTGATATTTTCCAGTTGTATTGAGGACAGTAACTGTTCTTACTTGACGATTTCAGACTACATCAGGTATGTATTTTCAGAGATTGAGAGTAGTCATAGATGAGACATATAGAATTTAGCGCTGTAAATTTAAACAAATCTATTTCATGGTTTCGAAATAGTTTAGCTGAAAATAATTTTGGGAATTAAAAAGTATTCATTCAAAATACAACTGTTCACCAAATGATTTTACGAGTAACGAAAAATCAATGTTTTTTAAATTAAAGACAGATTCTACTGACTTAAATTTCTTCGAAAAACCACATGTTTGGCTATCCTGGTTCTATTCCTGCTGTCTAGTTTTGGTGGGGTTCTTTGTATATATATATATATATATATATATATATATTCTTAGATATAGAGGTCATGTGACATTCTAGAATGTTCGCTTCTAAAGCCATTTCCTTTTTTGTTTTTTTGGGGGGGGATTTTTTATTTATTCATTTTTATTTTATTTTATCTTTATTTCCCTCCACTCAACATAGTTTCTCACACACGTACCCCTCAATACAAGTGACGTAAAAAACAGAATTTAGCTCGGTAAATTTAAACAAATCTATTTCGTGATTTTGAAATAGTTTAGCTAAAAATGATTTTGGGAATTGAAGTCTTCATTTAAAATATTATTATTATTATTATTATTGCTATTGTTGTTCATAAAGATGATGATGATCTACCATTTAGTTATAATCTATTATTTACACTATATCACTTTACAAACATTTGATATCTTCAAAGTTTCTATTTTCATCGCTTTAATAATCCTAATAAGGAAAATTTCGATTGTTTTTCTTTCCCACATTTTCATATATATATATATATATATATATATATATATATATATATATATATATATATGCTCTGTGAACGAGAAGGCAAAGAAATATTACGATATTTCAATTATAAATTAAAATAAGGTAAATTAAGATTACTCACGTACACAATCTTCAAGTGAGCTTGTATCCACAGGTGTGATGTCTCTCTATATATAATGAGGATATATATATTGACCAGTGTCTGTGCAGAGCTGATAAATAAAGGTTTTTGCTGGTCGGCCAATACAGGCGCGTCCATGTGCAGGATTTCATAAGAGAACATCGTTTACAAGTTCGTCCTTACTTCTCCAGCGATGCCCAGTATGTCTGATTCATCTTTCTCGAGTAGTTTGTGAGATGTTTTTAGGGTACTGCTCCCAAGATTTGTTCTAAATACCAAGTAGCATCTTGTGTTGTTCCTCTCTAACTTTTTCATCTGAAGTCTCGTTAGGGTCCAAGTGGTGCAACGACAGAGTAGTACGGAGACAGATACAGCTTGTAAAGATCTGTGTTTTATTCTATCAGAGAAATCGATAATCAGTCCATAGCAATCGACGCTTTACCTATGCGTATGTCGACATTGCTTTCAGCAGACGAGATATTGTTACCGTGTTATCTGAACGGGTCTACTAATCTCAGAGGCTTACCATGTAATGAAGACATGACACCACCAAGATTAAAACTTATGAACTGTTTTATCTGAGGTCCCATTAGGCCAATGCTTCTAGCTGCCTGTTCCAGGTTTTGCTTGAGTGGATGGATAGTGTAGCAGAGGCTAGTAACCTGCCTTTCGAATGTGTGGTGTTATTTTTCGTCTGTTTACGATCGAGACATACAGCTGTTCCCTGCCGGACACCATTAATTAATCGTTGCAACAGAGAAGACACATCAGCTCGGAAATTAGCCACGACGTCCATCGAGCCGATCATTAATGAATTCTTAACCCACGCAAGGACGGCACCTCAAGGTCTTCAACGTCGAAAGTCAGACTTAATTAATTTTCGTCCTTTTCTTATAATTACCCAGTCCAATTCTCTACACTAATATTGCAAATTTCGCGCTCCAGAATTATGCTGTCTCCGTCACGTTCTTTAAGTCAACGCACGCTAAATCATTTTTAAGATTTTCGTTCTTGCTCCTACATCGTCAGCAATGCTAAAAAGCAGAAACATCCTAGGATCTTACACGCTTCCCATCCAATAATCTCAAGAAAACGTTTTATTATGAAATTTTTGTCAAAAGTAATGTGACATGTCATAATAGATTGATCACCCGGACATTCATTGCAGACTGCAGTTATTGTTTCCGTGCTTTTCTTTTCTTTTCTTTTCTTTTTTTTCTTTTTTTTTTTTTTTTGTCTGGGTGGTGAAATTATTTTAGGCGAGGAAAATGGAAGCGATGAGTCGAGTTCAAATCTACTTCACTCTAAATACAATTTGGTAAGGTATGAATCCATTTCTTTCTCTGTTGCGAGTAAATATTAGGACTTATTGGAATATGAATGCGAGGCACCAATCTTGAAGCAATAAAACCTCCGAATTAAAACTATGCAGAATACAATGGGAAATCATTCTACCATCCCTACCAAAACAGTCATGATAATCCACAGTTTCTTGATAAAGAAGCGGTTAAGGGTCATGATCTTTCATATTCTGCAACACTTAAAACTATAAATAATGTTATTTATATACAGGGTGTTTAAAAATGTGAAGTTCCTTCATGATATTATGATTTTAAAATCTCCTCCTATTGATCATCTCTGTCAACACATTATTGGAATTTTTCCCACTTGGTTTCTGTCATATCAGTTCTGCTTTTCTAATAAAGATACTTCCAGAGAAATATTGATTTTTTGAATCCCTGAGAGAGATTCCCAGAATGTGTTAACATTGTACATGTAGAGACTGCTCGAAATGATATCATAAAGGTGTTATCATAAGAGTGGTAAAATTTTTAATCCCCAAGGGCGATTTATAAAAGTTATAAGATACCTGATAAAATATAAACGATGTTAGGTAAGGGTTATATGAAGCATTACGCATTATATGATGCGAATCTGTAACAGTCAAATCGTTAAATCATTGTTTTATATGAATTGAATATTTGAAATATTCTTAAAAACTGGACCTTTTAAGCTAAAGATGATACTGGATATGCTCTTCAATATTTTGGGAAAAGACGATGTCTAGGAGATTATATGATGATATTTCAAATACTATGTAGTGAGGTTGCAAGCGAAGTGAACTCTTCTCAAAGCGACCGAGAGTTGTAAAATGTTTAGGGATTAATTATTTTAGTAATAGATTGTTTCTGGCTCGAATTAGGATTTAGGCAGTGAGAGCAAAAGAGAGGCACAATGATAAGGGTCATGGAGACAGAGAGAGAAAGACTATAAGAACAATAATAGAGAAACAAATAGGAATGTGACGAGGTAACACTGAAATCCAAACAATGATAGCAACAGGCAGAACGCCTAAGTTAAAAATAGAATGTATCAGCAGTAATCGGCCTGACCAACGGCGATTGGCTGAAACAAACACAAACGAGAGTCGTTAAAGTGGGTGCGGAATAGAAAACAGAAAAAAGCGAGTTTCAGACTGGCTGCAGTGATGTGAAGACGTGCCGAAAATTCGGTATCTATTTTGGGGGAACTCCGTGGAGAAGCCTGCTTCCCCAGCGCACTAAAACCAGGCAGCCGTGAAGAAGCCTTAATGCAGAAAAAATGAATGAACCTCAGGCGTTCCCTCTGAAAATGCAAGGACGGAAAAACAACTAACATGAGCACCCTAAAGAACTACAACAGAAAACGACTGGAACGGAAAGCATAACAAGGTCTGTGTCAGTCCCTCTCGTCTCGAAACGGTTTATCCTCTCTATCTAAAGCAGTTGAGGCATTCTATACTCTACCACTCTCTTTTCAGCGACCACTATAAATGGATTGGAGCAAATAAACTTTTGAGTCAAGCAAACCAACTGACTGGGTTTTGTATTCGTTACTTTTAATCACAGTGCGGTTCCTACGAAATCTGATTGCATCCTAAGTGATAGTGCTACACCCATAGACTATTTAGAACCGTGGAGTTACAGAGTGTGAACGTAACAACCAAGCCACCTAAAGAGCCTTTCACAAAGCCTTATTCGCAAGCAATTTATAATGTCTGATTGAAGCTAACCGAATCTTCGTTCTTTCATATCAAACTTAGTGTACAATTACTCAATCCTTCAGCAACGGACAGGATGCAACACAAGATTATTTTCTTCAGGGGTGTAGTACTGGTTTGAATTCAGTTTTCCTTCTCTTATACCAGTTGCTGTACCAAGGCAAAAAACACAGTCTGTCCTGCTATTTACTCCTACCTGGGAGTAGAAGAGATTGATTCATACCTTTCTCAAGGGCAACGGTGGGAAGAAAAATGCTAGCAGCTTTGTCTAGAATTTGAACTCGGTTCATCGTGTCCAATTCCTAAAACGGTAACTGTTATACCAGATGACTCCGGTAGAGTGTTGTACAGTCTATAGAGGTCCTGTCCAAGATTCCTCCGTCAACTTTGGAAAATTCAAACGGTGATCTCGTGAAGAGGAAGAATCGTCAACGTGTGTAGAGGAGATCGGCTATGGGGAAAACTCCGGTGAATTCTCCGTGGTAAATTATGACTAAATTCAGAATTTAATCCTTTCAAGTATTTGATAAAAAGAGCTGAAAGATTTGTGTTAGGGCTGAGGAAACCCAATATTATATGAGTAATTAATCTGATAAGATGAATTTACCAGCGATAAATTTACCACACGAAGAATTTACTGACGATGAATTTACTGACGATAAATTTACCAAAAATCACACTTCTCTGTACAAAAGATATTTTTCTGTATCTTGCTCCTGCGGCTAAAAACTTTCAAGAATATTTTTCAATTCAATTTGTATTTTAAAAAAATAATCTGCCAAATAATTGTAAAATATACTTTTCTCGTTGTTCTCTTAAGACATTTCACCAAGCCAAATTCTCTTTCGATTATAAGTTTCTTTGATTTGATTTATAAGCAACAAAGATTCAAATCTTTTTTATCTATGTCTCTCTCCCTCTCTCTCTCTCTCTCTCTCTCTCTCTCTCTCTCTCTCTCTCTCTTCACCTCCTCCTTCCAAATCCTAAGCATTCCTTTTCCCCATCAGTTCGGGACAGATTTGTAACCAAGACAGACATTTCTTTTTCATTTATAAAAAGTCAAATTCAATTTATTACTTTTTATTTACATTATGATATTTTTATATATTTTTATGCTTCTTGTTAGAATAGTTAGATGCCTCGTTATTTGTCTAATAATACAGGAAATAAATTCAATTAGACACAATGAAATGAATGTCAACATCAAGGAAAGAGGAAATTTTCGGAAACGAAAATCGGCGGTAAAAACTTTATGAAAGCAGAAATACCTTGGTATTATTCTTCGTAAGATATAAAGAAGCCTTTCAAAACTGAACGAAAAAAAACTGGGACACGTAGATCAGTGAAGAAGAAAAACTTAAATACGCATCTCTAAAAAACTTAAAGTGTTATATAATTATTCAAATGTTACGCACACTAAATTTAAATAAACACAAATAAGTTAAATGTTTTAGTTGTCACATTTTAAATTATAAAAAAAATTATTAACTACTTTATTCTCCTTAAATGTCCTAGTTTAAATGGTGAAAAAATAACTTACAATGTAAATGGTTAAGACCACAGCTTCAAATCTGACTGCCATCTGAAAGCCAGTTTCTATTTTCCTTGCGTGGATTTTGAAAAAAAAAACATACAAGGAGAATAGAAACCAGCTTTCATAAACCAGAAACAACTAGTCACCATATCCCGATCAAGCACAAGACTTCCACATTGCTTTATACTCAAACAAGAAAAACAACCATACCGTATAGAATATTAAACACCCAATACTGATAAAATACAAAACATTGGCACAGATTTGGTAAGTAGGTGCTCCCTTACGGCAATGTTCTCACATTACTCATAAAACCTCATGCACCTCTGATTTGATCATCCATAGGCTAACTCTTGAAAAGTGTAACTTAAGTCTCATATATTCGACAATTAAAGAAATACTTCATTTTTATTCCCTTTCACATTTAGATAAATTTAAAATCTTTTTAAATACGTAAAATATACTGGTTGAATTTGAGATCAGAGAAAGAATCAAGACCTTCCAGATCACAGCATTTTCAAGATCACCTGAAATACTTCGAAGGGTCCTGTAGACCTAAAGGGACTTGTTGTCATCTGTCATTTAGACAAAAATGAAAAAAAAAACACCAGGGGAAAAACATCAGTTAAAATTCCCATGTGAGTTAAAAGTTAAAAATACTTTATTGTTATTCATATCTGTCCTCTTTTAAATAAATTTAAGACCGTTTTTTAATTGATTATTTTACTAAGATAAGTCAAAAGTTTTGCAATACGTTGGTATTTGCTAGTTTGTGGTGCGAATATCATGTTTTTGTATGTTTCAGCAGCATTATGCTCCAGTTCGAACTCGTAATGTATAAGTTCCTGAATTTTACTATATGGAATCTGTGCAGCTTTCAAACCAGCCATGAAGTGAAACAATGCACAGTGTAGCAGCGCATCAACTACCATGTTACGACTAACCCCAGCGGGAAATTGATACGGCTTGAACTGCATCGATCACGTGACATACACACCGCAAATTAACACGTATCGAATATTACAAATCTTTTGATTCACCCAAGTGCAATGATTAAAACACTATTGTTGATAATTGCCATGCCATCTAATTTCAAGAAGAAAACAAATAAGATTTTGGTTGAAACGTTGATATGTATCCACTGACAAAAAGCTGAATTATTTACCCTGTCATCAAAAGCATTAGGTACAATTCACCTGTTTTTGATCGTTTGGGGCGGGGTCCAGAAAGTTTCCTCTTTCTCTGTAATTAGTATTTTACTTTTTTTCATTTAGTTACTTTTTACTAGATGATTCTCCATTTGTCTAAGAATAATTGTTACATTCACAAGATAAAATTTATATGTAAATGTATCAACCATTATGGAGGAGAAAAGAAAAGAAATCAAACTAATCTGTCCCATAAGAAATGTTACATTCACAATATGAAATTTATATGTAAATGTATCAACCATTATGGAGGAGAAAAGAAAAGAAATCAAACTAATCTGTCCCATAAGAAATGTTACATTCACAATATGAAATTTATATGTAAATGTATCAACCATTATGGAGGAGAAAAGAAAAGAAATCAAACTAATCTGTCCCATAAGAAATGTTACATTCACAATATGAAATTTATATGTAAATGTATCAACCATTATGGAGGAGAAAAGAAAAGAAATCAAACTAATCTGTCCCATAAGAAATGTTACATTCACAATATGAAATTTATATGTAAATGTATCAACCATTATGGAGGAGAAAAGAAAAGAAATCAAACTACATCTGTCCCATAAGAATTGTTACATTCACTATATGAAATTTATATGTAAATATGTCAACTATTATTATACATTTGTTTGTTTGTTCATTCGTTTGGGTTTTATCGCATATCAACCTTTGTATGTTATTTAAACCCAAATCCATTTTTATAAAAATAATCAGCTCTATTTCAAGCAATTCAGTTTAGCATAAGTATCCAGTTTAATTGTCAAAAACATTTCTTTTTCAAGCTATTCAATTTAGTTAAACAGTTCTAATTCAAATATAGTTTTTGATTACATGCAGTTAAACGTCAAAACAGTTCTATTGCATACAATTCAGTTTAGCGACACATTTTACTTCTATTTGACAAATAGATAGGGCTCTATCAGGTGCTACCACTTCGGGCTAGAGTTGGCCTGGGAGCGATGGCAATGAAGGAGTGCTCTGCATTCCCCAAAGCTCAAGTATTATTGGGACCTAACCATCAGATCTTTTAGTGTCATATCTAGGATACTCGTTGAGGGAGTTCTATTTCAAGTTATTCAGTTTAGTCAAATAGTTCTAATTCAAACAATTTAATCTAGTATAAGTATAGTTTTTGCTTACACACAGTTAAATGTCAAAACAGTTCTATTTCGAACAATTCAGTTTAGTGTTGTGCAATTTCAATGTCAAAATAGTTCTATTTCAAGCAATCTAGTTTAGCATAAGTACGCAGCTTAGTTCTATTTGACCCATAGATAGAGACCGATCAGGTACTACCACTCCGAGCCAGTGTGGACCTGCGAACGATGACAGCGAAGGGGTGCTCCACATTCCCCGAAGCTCCAGCATCACTGAAACCTCACCATCATATTGTTTAGTGTCATCCTCGTGGGCAGGGGGGTGTCTAAGATGCAGTCGGTGTATTCTACAGCCCTAGCCGACTGGGTATTATTATTATACAGAAAAATAGAATGAATCAAACTTTCAAATTATCCTGCATATGTGTTCGAGTGAGGCATAGCTGTCGTTAAGCAAAACTAGTACCATGGAGTTGATATGTTATTAGCCCCAAATAAAAGGGTTTGTTCAAAGAGGTTATTTTCTCTCCTTACAAGCATTTGTTTTTTCTTAGTTTTCCAAACCTCGGCCTTCCCTTAACATTGCCTATTCTTGTGAACTTTTTTTACCAAACGACTAAATATGTTTTATATTGAAATGATTTCCTGCTGGCCAAATCATCATTACGATGCATCCAAATAATCATTTAATGTCGATTGTCATCAATTCTTCGCCTTGGCATTACTTTATCTTTGAGTTTACATTATACAAACTGTACTTTATCAAGACAAAGTCGCACTAGGAAATATTTTCATACATGAGTATCTAGGAGTATACAGGAAGTTAACCCTTCTAAGACGAAAGCTTTTTTTTTTTTTTGGTTTGATGCATCTTCCTTGATGAGTTTGAAAAGTTAACTATTTATGTTTAACCAACCAGAAAGATTCTCGTTATATTAAAAAGACTTCGTCTGGAAGCCACTTTAGTTCACGACGCTAATATAAATAAAGCCAAAATCGGCTAGTCACCTAGGTTCCAACTTAATATAATTCACGTCATGAAAACTGCTGCTCTCACTCACATGCTCGGCTCCAATCAAAACTTGCTTTGCATAAAACCAGACATCTTAAGGCTAATCGCCACAGTAAGAACTCCCGTTTCCTTTTCCAGAGTAAGGATTCTTATTCCTTCTCCCAGATATCTTTTCTCAACCAGAGAGCCAGTGTATTTTCACGCTACAGACTGTCTTTACGAACCAGGCTCATCGTGGAAAACCGATATTTAGCCCATTTGTAATGATTTTTAGACTAAAACGTTCTTCTCTTAACCAATCCCACATTATTCAGTAAATTTTGAATCGTTTGTCCTTCTCGACCACCAAAAATTTGATGATAGAACTCTGATCAAACCTGGAGCACTATGATTTTCAGCTATTTTGAATAAAAAATATTTCCGTGAGATTAAAACATGTTTGCTATAAGCTAATTCCAAATAATGCAGAGTTTACCTTTATGAAAAAAAAAATTGAAAAATTTTTTTTACTTTTTTCAAAAAAATCCACTTTTTTAATGTATGATCCTCGTATATTAATGGTTTTTATTTCCTTTCTCTGCATTTTTCTTTAACATTCACAAATAATAAGAAACCTTCATCTCTAACACGCAACAGGTACAATGTGTATTGATAAGTGTCATGACGTTTGCGCAAAGAATAGCAGTGAATTATCTTTTGACTTCTACTTTAGATAGTCGAACAATGCTTCTTTAGAATAACTATCTAGAAATGAAGAAGAGAGAGAAAAAGAGAAGAGGAGGGAAAAACCAGAAAAAAGAAAGAGAAAAAATAAGAGAAGAAAGAAAGTTTGTGAAGAACAACTGCATTTCTAAACTCACCCAAGTACAGAAAATTCTACAAAACATTTGGATCAGTTCAGTCTCACCTTTGGAATGGTTTTATTTGGTTTATTTGTTTAACAGCATATCAACTCTTCCTTCATCATTATCATCATCATCATTAGGCCAGACTTCCTTGAATCTCTCTCTCTCTCTCTCTCTCTCTCTCTCTCTCTCTCTCTCTCTCTCTCTTCGTCCTTGTCGTTCATTGCTCTTGGTAGGTGCTCTAGAGTGTATCTGTATAGAAAAGTTGTAAATTTTTGCAGATCAGCCATAACTGATGAGTTCATGTGTAAGAGTCCATTGGTGAACGTTGTCCTTACTTCTCTTGTCGTGCTCAGCATGTCTTGTTCGTCTTACTTGAAAGCAGATAAAAAAAGGATTTATCTCTATAGCTAGCTTCTGAAATTAGTAACCCAGTTCACATACCTCGGCAGAAATATCTCATCTACTCAAAGAGAAGGCATGTACTGCTATCGACATGTTGATTATGGGTAAATCTGATCTCCCAAATAAAATAAAACAGGATTTCTTCCAAGCTGTGGCCGTTTCCTTACTACTATATGGACACATCATCTGGATTCTAATAAAAAATATTAACTCCTCGTGGATTATGCTGAAATTTGATTCTTTTGTAAAGATTTTGTTTTGTTTATTTACTTTACGGCATATCAACTCCGTATGTTTTATTTAATGCCGAAAATTGATTAATTTCTAAATGTTTATGTTTATTGCAAACATTTTTAATTGCTTTTTTTATTTGACTCTGATAATAATTTGCTATATAGTATCTAGTATTCCTGTCTAATACAAAAAAGTAAAGTTGGTGACATTAGTCGTGGGTGAACCGAAGGCTCCCTTTTCAATAGCTACTCCACCAAGGTGTTGGGGAGGGCGCTACTCCATTCCCTTGATTGCTCCCCTTTACCCAAGATCCTTACCTTACATTGCTGAGTGTTAAGCAAGGCGGTATCAAGTACCTTTTTTTGATTCTTTGGTATGACTCGACCTGGGATTGAAACCTAGTCTCCCGGACCATTAACAAACACTCTACTCATTAGGCCAATGGCCCGTAATAATTTTTAAACATATCTATTTTCTCCATGGATGGACCCGAACAGGTATTACTCTGTGTTAAAGTGGACCTTGGTCTATTAACAATGAAGACGTTGTCCACAATCCCCACGAGCGCCAGTAGTGGAGCCTTACCATCAGATGCAGATTAGGGTCATACACAGGACACCCATTTGATTTGTTTGGTTTATTTGTTTTATGGCATATCAAAATTCGTGAGTTACTTATGCCCAAGCTGTCCTTGTATACTATCTAATCCATAGCTGAAAGGATAAGAGGTTTCATACCTTTAATCATTAGTTCGAAAATGAACGTAGTAGCGCAACTGAAGTTCGAACCCGCTCACTTTGAGGCAACAGTTAACATTTTAGCCATTACGCCACAATTATTCCCCTTTGGAAATTGAGGGGACTTTTACCCTTCGGCAGAAGATACAGTCGGTCTATTCTAAGCTCCATCGACAGGGTAGACAATTAGGTGACGTGTTTTATTCATTTACTAAAAAAACATTTTTATAAACATTATAATAGCTTTGTGGCGTGCATGTAAATCATAGACTTTACATTGCCAAGAAAAATCAATTGATATCAATTTAAATGTTTGTACAAGCACAACTATTTTTTAATTCATCTCGTGATAATGTGTCTTTGTTTTCATTGAAAGTGTTTTATCAATAGACTTTAGTGTTATTAGACATCAGCAAAAGAAGAAACAAATGAAAGATATTTTCCGATATTCAACAAAATGTAAATCAGTCTTACCAAATCTCCATATTGAGTTATAACAAAAATGCTATTTATATTTTTCATGAATTCTATATATTATAAACTTGTATATGAATTCTCTTTCAAAATCTTCTCTTTCTATTTATTGTAGTTAAATATATTCTACTTAATTGTTCTAAAATCAGATATCGACGTGTAAAAATGTTTCTGTTATGATAATAGTTACTCCTAGAGAGTTTTTCACATAAGTGTTGGCTGATGGTCTTTCACTAGAGTCTGAGTGACAGCAAGTTTCCTCAATTCTCTTGGACTCTTCTCAATATTCTAGCCGATCTTATTAATGCAGTAGTTTGGACACTCATCCTGTTATTTCCAAGTCCTTCAATCCTTGTATCAATCCTTACCAAGAGCACCAATTACAATTGGTATAATCGTCACTTTCATGTTCCATAGTTTTTAATTATATTACTCCTTGCGAGTTTTTTCACCAGTTTCACGGGAGTCTAAGTGATAGCAAGTTTCCTCAATTCTCCTGGGGGCTCAGTATTCTCTCCGATCTTAATAATGCAGCAGTTGAGATGATCTCGATTCGTCCTTTGATTTCCATCTCTTCCAACCCAAATAAACAACTTTTGAGGGTCATTCCAAGCACTCCACTTGTATCACTCTCACCTTCATGTTCCGTAGCTTTTTTTAGTTCTCTGGCAAGGTCAAAGTACTTGGCTCTCTTTTCGTTTCCTTTGATTTTCACATTTTGGTCCACCGAGACGGTAAGTCCATGATTCGGCAAATTCTGTTTATTCCTTTTTTTTTTCTTTTTGTTAATTATCACAAGGTCTGGTTTTCTGGCTGGGATTAGGTGATCTGATTGTATTTCAAAATACCAGAGAATTTTTTGTCTCATTTTCAATAACTGATTCTTGTTTTTGCAAATACTATTTGGTAGTATGGTCAATTTTCACCTTCTTGTACAATTCCCTGTAGATAAACTTTCTGCACCCACTTTGGTCTAGTTTTGTACTCTTTGTGCGCTAGTTTGCAACTTTCTTTTATTATGTGATTAATCATTTCGTCTCTATCACCACATAACTTACACTTGCTATTCTGTTGCATCTTATCAATTTTCCCTTGAACGTAATTGTTCCTCATGGTGTTGTTCTGTGCTGCAATTAGAAGAGATTCAGTTTTTCTCTTAAGGTTTCCCTTTCTTAGCCATGTCCAGGTCTTTTCGTGTAAGTTTTCGTCAGTTTGTCGCTTGAAATATCCATGCATCTATTTTTCTTCCAATTTCTATTTCCTAGTTGTTGTTCTGCAAATCTTTATGTTGTCACTGCTATTTCTGGTCACTGTAATTAATCTTTGCTTTTTTTTTTGTGTTGTCCTTGAGTCCTCATATTGATGCATTTACGCTATTTTCAATGTTGGTGAGTCCTCTTCCTCCTTCTTTTCTAGACACGTTATTATTATCTCACCCCTTTCAAGTTTTTCATGCCAGCGTCAGCAAGTGGTGGTCTTTCACGGTAGTCTTTGTGACAGCAAATTTTCTCAGGTCACCACAACTTTTCTCAGTATTTTAGCCGATCTTAACAACGCTATGGTCTTGATTCTTCCTCTGATTTTCAATTCATCCAGTCTTGTTTCTAAGCCTTTCGATACTGCTTCAATTGTGCTAACTACAACTGGTATCACCATCAAAATGTTCAAGTATTTGTCAATCGTTTCGCTTTCATTCATATTTATTCTGTGGTCCGCTGGAACATCATATGTCAAGTTACTTTTTCTTCTTAATTTACAGTAGGTTTGGCCTACCAACCGAGATTGATTGATCCATTTGAATCTCAAACTCTCATCGAAATTTTTGTGCTTCATTCTCTTGGACAGAATCTGGTTTGTGCATATATCATTTATTTGTATGGATAAATTTTAATCTTTTGTACAATTCCAGTTGATCGCCTTCCTAATCAGTTGTGCCTTGTCTTTTATTTTCTTTGTGCCACCGTTTCACTTATTATGTGATTGAAAATTTCATCTCTATCTCCTGTTACTCTGTATGTATACTGTATGAACAGAATGGGAACTGTTCTTCATTATTATTATTATTATTATTATTCAAAAGAAGAGTCGTATGTTTGGGGGATTGTTGTTTACGAGGATGTCAATATTTGCGATCACCACCATTTACACAAATATTCTGCTTTTTAATCATCTGATTTCCATTTAAGGAATATCTAACTATTCTTCCTGGAATATCCGAGCAAGATATACAATTGTTTGAACAGTTGAAATTGATTGATGGTTTGATTGATTGATTGATTGTTTGATGGATTTTAACAGCATTTCAACCCGTCTAGGATTATTTCGTGTATAGAAAAGTATGTTTATTGTATGTTCATATTTACAATTTTTGTGCAATTGTTTCTAAAGAGCTTTTTGTACTTAGTTATATACCAAGTATTCCTGTTATGAAATAGCCGAGGGATTTCGGTTCATGCCTTTGAGTTTAGATAGGCTGAGAACCTTTCGGCTCAGCACATGGGTTGGTTGGGTGTAAGATTGAAGCAGGTGTTAACGTGGGTGACAAGGTGCGGGTGACGTCACGCACCGGAAGCACGCGGAAGTTTGTGTGAGAATTTGAAGAAAATAGGAGTCGGGTTTTAGACGCCAAACGAGAAGGATCGACCCTTGGAGCTCGCAGGCACGAGGCGAACGTGCGCCCGATGGGGGCCGCTCGAGTTGGGGGCCAAATGAATAAGACAGCATAGAAGATTGTGTCTCTCCTCCTTACGTCGAAACCTTTAACTCAAAGTTAATAAAAAGGTTTCGTACCTGAACAAGAAGTCGTTACGTGTTTTCGAATTCCGGGATTCCTATGTTCTTTATATAGTCTATAGTAATGAACATTACATGTCTATTTCGCACATGGCCATATTCGGGTATATGGCTACGCAACATAGTCATACTTGGTGCCAGAACTTGGGCATATCGTTCATGATATGGTTTTCGATTGGGTTACCATGGTTCCACGAAGACGATCAGAGAAGCGGCTAAGAACAAGGAGGAATCTATTTCGGAGCGGCTTGTTCAGGCGATCGAGGGAGAGAGAGAGAAAACACAAGGCCCCAGAAAATAAGAAACAAGGAAAAAAGACCAAAAACACGAAGAACAAATTCGGCGCCCCCCAGAAAGAAAAAGGAAAATGTCCAGCACCGAAAAAAGAAGAACAGCACAACCCCAAAAGAAAAAAAAACGAAGGCGTGAAAAGAAAAGAAAAGAAAAAAAAAAAGTAACACAACTCAACTCCAAGAAGAAAAAAAAGGCATGAAGGAAAGAAAAAGAATAAGAAGGTATTTGCTCATTTAGGTCTGTCATAGTTTAATTTACGAATAGAGTTTGAATGGTTGTGGAGGATAGATTTGGAAATAATTCTAAAATTTAAAAAAAAAAAAAAAGAAAAATCGTTGGTAGCATAGAAAATTATGATTACTACTGTATGTGACATTGTACCGTGGTGGGAGGAGAGAAAGAAAGAGTAACAGAGAAATAGGCTGGCAGTGACAGAGAAGAAAGAAGGGTGGTCACTGTGGGGACAGAGGATTGTGTCGCGCTCATGATTGACAGCAATAGTAAACAATATTTTGTAAAGAAATTTTATAGTAATAACGTATTTTTATGAATGGATTTTACGATAGACGGGGTCATTGTAGGTGAAGTTTGTAGTAAATAACGTTTTTATGAATGAAAACTTGTAACTTGTTGGTGGTCCGGGCTAATAATATTCGGAGATTAGAATTTTGATTCGAGACCTTGGAGATTTCGCTCATCGATGGGATTGCCGGAAGAATTTCGCATATCTGTAGTTAGGACCTTTGGGACAGGTTTTGATGTTGGAGAATCGATGTTTTGGGCGCTGAAGAAATCAGGCCAGGTTTTTGTTTAAGTTGTCGAATCCGAAAAAGTCGGATGTACGGTGGAATGTCCGTATCGACTGGAAAATTGTCTCAGATATCTCGCCAGGGAGGCAGATCAACGAGGAGACGGATGTTTATTGTGTCTGACAGGGCAGACGGTTATTTTGTGAGTTCCCCCTGGAGTGGGACTGTGAGGTTTTGTTGAGGAAGATGTTCGGAAAAACATCGGTTTGGAGATTAGTTAATTAAGATATGCGCAGAGTTTTGGTGATCTCATTGGATGTGTTTGGAAAATTCGCGGACTCGATTTTGAGTTGTGTCGAGGGAGAAATTTTATTGAGTGAGCTGATAAAGGTTTTGGTGGTTTAGAAAGAACATCCAGTATTTTAAGGGCGAAAGAAAGAAAGAAGATAAGAAAGAAGGGTACTCGTAAGCTGTTGAAAAGATGTGAGATAGACCGTTTGACGGTGGTCAAAAGTTGAAAAAAAACGGGGAAACATGTATCTTGGTTCGATTTCGAGCTACGCTTGGTTGTGGAAGGTTAAAATGTGTACATTAATTAATGACAGATATTACGTGAGAAGGAGATATAAAGTTAGCAGTAATAAGTACGGACGTAGAAGGAAGGCAAAAATGCAAAATACAAAATGAGCAATTGACCTGAGATTAAAAAAAAAAAAAATTTAAAAAATATGAAAATAAGAGAACAAATTAAAGACTGAAAAAATATACATGCCGAACGAGTGACTGTTGAAAAAAATTTTTTTAAAAAAAGAAAAAAAAGAGAAAAAAGAACCAGAAAATGTGGTCGGAAAAAGAAAAAAAAAGAAGAAAAAAAAACCATGGACAATACGAACACTTTTTATCTTTATTTCAGTGACTTTTGAGTTTGGGACTGACGCATGCTTTTTGTTGTATTATTTTGTTGAAATTGTATTGCTGAAGATTTTGTTGCTCAGTTCGACATAGGGGGGGGCACAATAGTTTAAGAAAATAATTGTCATCATCGATGACGAATGATTTTATTGTGGTTGGATAGGTATGTTATGAAATAGCCGAGGGATTTCGGTTCATGCCTTTGAGTTTAGTTAGGCAGAGAACCTTTCGGCTCAGCACATGGGTTGGTTGGGTGTAAGATTGAAGCAGGTGTTAACGCGGGTGCGCGCGAGCGGATGGAGGTGTCACTCAGATGTCATAACAGTCCGAGACGATACTGGGTGACAAGGTGCGGGTGACGTCACGCACCGGAAGCACGCGGAAGTTTGTGTGAGAATTTGAAGAAAATAGGAGTCGGGTTTTAGACGCCAAACGAGAAGGATCGACCCTTGGAGCTCGCAGGCGCGAGGCGAACGTGCGCCCGATAGGGGCCGCTCGAGTTGGGGGCCAAATGAATAAGACAGCATAGAAGATTGTGTCTCTCCTCCTTACGTCGAAACCTTTAACTCAAAGTTAATAAAAAGGTTTCGTACCTGAACAAGAAGTCGTTACGTGTTTTCGAATTCCGGGATTCCTATGTTCTTTATATAGTCTATAGTAATGAACATTACATGTCTATTTCGCACATGGCCATATTCGTGTATATGGCTACGCAACATTCCGATCTAATACAGATAATTTGCAAACAGATCTATTTGGCTCATAAAGTGGACCCTAACAGGTACTACAAATCTGGGTAATAGTGAACCTGGGAGCAATGATAATGAAGGGGTACTCCACACTCCCTAGAGCTCCAGGATTGGAGTCTCACCATCAAATGCAGCCTTTTTATGGGGAAAGGGTCTTGCTTCTCTGTTGTGAATACAATAAATGTATTCAAGTCCAGTCGACATGGCAAATTGAATTTTGTTTACTTAAAAACTAGTCAGACTTAGAAATAATTTCAGTCTGGAATGGGTTAATAAATATCTTTATTTCAGATGACCTCTGTTTAAACTGGTGTGAAAGTCTTAGACACTTCCTTTCTTTATTCATTGTTTTCGAAAGCTTTTAGTTTCTTTGTGCTTTGTACTTTGAGAAAGTTTGGTAAAGTCCCGAGAGGATTTTACATGGCTTTCTATTGTAATTAATTTCAATGTTTCTTCAGCGTTTTTTATCTAAATTTGTTTGAAACTACCTTTAAAACAAATTGTATTCACCTGATGTCTGGTCTTTATTTTTAGCGTTCACTCTTCAGCTGTCTAACAGAGAAACACCATTACTATTGACCAAAATATCCCACTAAAACACGAAGATATCATAAAATACTCCAAAAGACCTCTCGAAAACCATCAAAATCCAGGTACAATTTATTATATTCGATTCATTATGAAAACATTTAATACTTAAAATATAATATTTTACAGTTTCTATTATCGGTGATATATGGTAAAACGCGTTTTTTGTTTTTTATTTAGGGGGATTTTTTAGAGGGTTTTTTGTTTGTTTTTTTATATTGCCTATTTTTTCTTTCTTTCAATGACGGTGAACTTAGTATCTTTATTCGAGCGGAAATGTTTTTCTGCGAGTATTAGTTTTTTTGTAATCCAGTGATTTGATTCTGTGTCTGTTGTTATTTACTTACTCTCGCTCTCTCTCTCTCTCTCTCTCTATATATATATATATATATATATGTATATATATATATATATATCAGTGGCGACTCTAGCCTATTTTTGCTACTCGTGCCCCCCCCCGCCCTCTGTCAACTTCAGTTCCCAACCCGGGGTCCGTGGACCCAAAGTAAGTCATCATAGTTGCTATTGCGTATTTCTCCATTGTATAGCACAGATTGACAAACGTACCTTGCATGGTGGTTTTTTTGTAAACAATCAAGATACTATATAATTTGTAGTCTTGTTAATACAGTAGATAAGATAATTTTTTTCCTTTCAAAAGTATAGAAGAAAAGAGAAGATGTTCATTACTATGACGAGAAAAATATGTTTATTAGAATAAAGAAACTGATGACAATATACACAGACACAGCTAGTAGTTTCAATTTCGCTTAAAATAAAGATTATTTGTTGAAAATGTATTCAAATAAACAAATTTTAGTTACAGAATGTAATATATGCAACATTCATTAAAGAAATAGAGATCTGTTAGTGAAAAAACGAATTAAAACACGCCGTTTAACCAACATTTACCATAGCGATGATGATGACGTCGGCGACGGCTATAATCTGCTATCGCCCCCTCTCTCTCTCTCACTCTCTCTCTCTCTTTCTCTCTCTCTCTCTCTCTCTCTCGGTCCCTCTCCCTCTTCCCAAGACAGTTGTCAGTTGTGCTAAATTTTTTGAGCACGGTATCTGGCTTGCTTTTTCTATTGGCTACAGCCAAAAGCGAGATTTCGCTAACATTACTGTTATTATAAGGGTCTAGTGCTGGGCACGGATTACGGGTGTTCAACATTATAGCCGATTTTATGGGATGTTCAATGAATCTGACGGTGGCCGGACAAAGACCATCCGTTCAAAACAGCATCATTGTATTATTCCCAGATATATTTATGAACTTTTGGCTACTTAGTTATCGAAACTTGAATAGATACGTAATTTAATTGAGATCAGACTAAGTATGTTTGCTTGAAATTAATGGATGATTTTTAATCCATTTTGAATAACATTGACCGAGTTATTGGTCGTGCCGGGCACGAGTAGCACTAGTCCCATCTCCGCCCCTGATATATATATATATATATATATATATATATATGTATATATATACCTTTCATACCTTTCGCAAGGGTATTTGTTCGAAAGTGAACATATATATATATATATATATATATGCTGTAATGGTTAAAGCGCTGAACTAGGGGGTCGTAGTAAGCGAGTTCAAACTCCAGTTGCACTATTATGTTCACTTTCGAACAAATACCCTTGCGAAAGGTATGAACCCCCTTATCCTCCCAGGTATGGGTTAAATAGTACCACTATTGTTCTTCTAGAAGGATGGGTTTGGCATTAGATAACCTACAAAGGTTGAAATGGCATAAAACAAAGAAACTAAAACAAACTTATATATATATATATATATATATATATATATATATATATATAAGAGTGAAGCAGTCTTTCTTTAAATAACACTCTTTTTGAATCTCCTTCCAACTTGGTAGCATTATTTTTTAATATGCAAATCTCTTGGAAAGATTGAGCCTAATAAGAAATATTACGCAAAAAAGATCAATTCCTATATAGAAATTGCTTACCAAACTATTTGTGGTTATTTCTGAATACAAATAATAATCTAAAGTACACTTTGTTAGTCTAACCATTATTCCACTAAAGTTATAGGAGTTTGTCTTCCGAAGCATGCAAGTTTATTGGAAAATATATTCAAGTAACCCTTTGAAGTTTTACTTCTAAAAGAAATTTAACCAAAATCGTCAAAAATACAATTTTAGCATATACATTAAAAATGCATAATTCATTAAATAGTGTGTATTTAAGTGAACGGTCGTTCCGGTAGATACGAATTTTATTTTCTTTCTATACAAATGAGACTTTGCTGATTAATGTTACTCTAAAATGTTCTGGAACTCTCTCTCTCTCTCTCTCTCTCTCTCTCTCTCTCTCTCTCTCTCTCTCTCTCTCTCTACGCAAAGATGGGGATGTGGCACTCTTACATGTACCATTTTATTTGTTTCCTGGATGATTTCGCCCTTCCGGGACAATTTGAAATCAAAATGTTTCAGATCCTCCCGGGAGTGAGGGTGTCCTGCCTATAGACACCTTCAAACCTTTAGAATCAAGAGAGTCCACATGAGAAGTTTTATCGAGATTGACCCGAAAACTTAGAAGTCTCTATGTAATAAGCAAGAAAAAATACGAAGAGGATTTTACAGTATATAATGATATCCAATTAGTTGATTGATTGAGTGATTGATTTTAATTGCATGTCAACTTATTTGGGGTCATCTTATTTGTAAATGTTAGGGAATCAGATACATTGAATATCTCGTAAATATTCAATTTATCTGATTCCCTAACATTTGGACTCTCTTCTACAACTTTAGCGGAATAATGGTTAGATTAACAAAGTGTACTTTAGATTATTATCTGTATTCAGAAATAACAACAAATAGTTTAGTAAGCAATTTCTATATCAGAATTGATCATTAAACAAGTTTCCAGGCTTTTTTCGTATGGGCACTTTTATTGAGAGTACACACATGAAACTCTAGTCCCCTTCGAAGTAATCTCCTCTGGCTGCAATGCACTTGTTGTACTGTTCCAACAACTTTTGGAAGGCCCCATGGAAGTCCTCTTGTATGAGCGTGTCAATGACCTTCGTCACAGCCTCTTTCATCTCCTCAATTGTCTCATAACGACAGCCTGTGAGCTTTGGGAATAAGCAAAAGTCACAGGGAGCAAGGTCTGGACTATAGAGACGGTGAGGAACTGTCTTGATGCCCATCTTGGTCAAATAGTCTGTGACAAAGATGGAGTTGTGGACTGGTGCATTGTCCTGGTGAAAATGCCACTGACCCGATTTGAAGATTCCCTAGGAATCTCTTCCTAAACTCCCTTAAAACCTCAATATAGTAACCCTAACCCTAACCCTTTGGCCAATCAACTCTGGTGTTCTGACTTCCTTATTCCTCCCACATCTCTCATCATCTCTCACAGACTCCCTGCATTCTTTGAATCTCTTATGCCACTCAAAAACTGATGCTCGGTTCATGCAAGATGATCCAAAAGCAGTCTGAAGCATTCCATACGTTTCTGTGGCATTTTTATTTTAAGTTTAAAACACAATTTTATTGCATATCGTTCTTCCTCACGTCCAGATTGCATATTTGAAATTCACCAGCTGTAACAATCAGCCTTTAGTAGGTGTATTCCAATTCTTGCTGTAGCTGTTCATTTGAAGCTGAAATCATAAAAATTAGTCAGTCATCTCATAAGATGTATAGCAATAACATACTGAATTTTCAAGAGTCTACAACAATTTTCAATGCCTGTACAAAAAAGTCTGGAAACTTATTGAAGGCACCACGTATATTTACATCTTTTGTTTCTTAAGTTTTTACTCATAGTTATATGATAAGAAGTACTCCTGTATAAAATAAATAATATGCAAACATATCTATTTGACTCATTGATTGGAACCCTAACATATTGCCTCATTTGGTCTGTGTAGACCTGGGAGTTATGACAATGAATGGGTACTCTACACTCCCTGGAACTTCAGAACTGTATTCACACCATGGGATCTATTTTAGTGTCATATGCAGGGCACCCACTGTGAGTTGGGCGGGGTCTTACGCCTCTGCAGGGGATATACTCAACCAAACCAAACCAAAATATTTTTCTACAGTTTTTTTTTTCAAAATAAAAAAGTTTTAGTCTCAACGCAATTTCATTTTATGATTCTGAGAACTTTTCGGCAAGAAGGAATCACGCTTTTCAAAATCTTTTACCGTAATTATTATAAGCTGCACTATTTTTCAAGACTTTTCAGTCCAAAACTTATAGTTCCAAGAAGCCAATGCGTATTATCCAAGAAAGATTTTTTCTTAGAAATTCGTTGCCCAAAGTTAGGAGTGTATATTATACTTGAATGCGTGTTATACACGACTAAATACGGTAGTGTCTTTATTCATGAAACTTACTTGAATCAACGATTAATGCGAAAGTTATGACGTTATGTTTTATTTGGAGGAGGGGCAGATGCCAGAGGCCAGCCACGTATAAAAGAAAATTGAACACACTGTTCAAAACCCTTGGAGATTTGTCAGAATAGGCAATGTATCAAGAAAGTTATTCCTAGGCCGCCGTGGGATAAAACGGAAAAAAACTTTAAGTGGGGCGAAAGGTTTAGGGTTTTTTTTAAGTCTCTACCCTTGAAGAATGTGTTTAGCTACGCTGCTGGTTTGGTGTCTTTATTTAATGGTGTATCAGTGTTCATGGGTTAATTAAAGCCAAAGTCATCCTTCTAAAAGAACAGTAATCGAACTATTTAACCCTTAGCTGGTGGGTTATCGCGGCGGTATATCTTTCTCAAGAGTATTATTCAGATCAGATAGTAAACTAATAGCGCGACTGGAGATCGAACTCATTTACTACGATGTCGCAGTCCGCATACCAATGTTTTACTTAAATACATGTTATCTATGGGTCAAACGGAGCTATTCAGTCATTTACAAAGGAATTTATAATTAGTTATTCAAAACCATAAAACTGTGTTTAAATTATCCGTATTACATAAGTTAGCCGACCGTTGTCGAGGGTATTTGAAAATTCCCTTTTCAATAGCTTCTACATTAAGGTCTATCAGGTTTTGTTAGGGGTTTTCATTCAATCTTAATTCTCCTTGTGTGTATTTATTGGGTAATTTTCATTTACTGACCTTTTCTTAGTCTTACAAGCGGGTAGTAGATTGCTTACAGAACATGTTGATACAACGTGGTCCCCTAATTAAATACTGAACAGGCTCATCAGAACTTAGATTGTGCAATTTAATGAGAACCGTTGCTTTCAGCGTGATTTGACAGTAAGACGATTTATGTAGTTGGTTATTCTTAAAGTTATACGTCACTTATTTGTAGTGGAAAATATTTTAACTCCATATTGAAACTAGCAGTCTATTAATTTCCTTTTTACAATTTCAGATTTAATCCTTGTATATTGAAGTACTAGAGTTAATCAAAAGTTTTGCAATATTTCAATACGTGTTAGTTTGCAGTGCGTATATCATATGAACGAAGCGTTTAAAGCCTAGGTAGATACCTGCTATGGTTAGCAGTATCGTGGTAGTTGATGCACTAACACCTTGTGCAATTCTTCACTCCATGTTTATTTGAAAGCCACACAGATGAACGCACAACCTAGTCTAATTCGGTAATTTATACTTTACAAGTTTGAAGTAGGTCATATCGTCGCTGAAGTAACAAAAAACATTTATTGTGCAAAAGACGAAGTTGATCCCTGTACACTAACCAGATGGTTTATGAAATTTCACTCGGGTTACAAAATGGACTTCTTGGCCGGCTTCCAAATCATAGAAGCAAATCTGGCGAGTAGCACTCGGAGAGTATCAAGCGAACTTATCATCTTATCATCCAGTACGCGGCCCAGTCGGCTGGGACTGCAGAATACACTGACTGCATTTCTGCAAAGGGGAAAGACTCCCCCAAAGAATGTCCTATACATGACATTAAACAATCTGATGGGGAATGCAGAGTGATCCTTCATTGCCATCACTCCCAGGTAAACTCTGGCCCGGAGAGGTTGCACCTGATGAGATCTTATCAAGAATAAAACTGCGTACTTATGCTTAACTGAAATGTTAGAAATAGAGTTGTTTTGTGTAAACAAAAAGCTATACTTATACTGAACTGAACTGAATTGTTTGATACTTTTATCAAAATGACTGAATTTGGTGTTAAATGACCTGAAAAGGGTTGAATCGCCGTAAAACCAACCAACCAACCAACCAACCAGTACATTTCGACTACACTTCCCTGATATTGCAAGTATTTTGTTTGGAATATTTTGATAAATAGTAATCATTATTTTATCGTGAAATACAAATATGTCTTAAAAGTATCCATTCTGTCGAGATAATTAAGTTTATTAAATATGATTTATCGACTTTTATTGATTATAAATTCTAATTAATGTATGAATTCTAATTAATGTATTAACACTGATTGTGTTCAGTTATTTTATAAAGTCTTCATCATAACATCATTATCTTTTTTACTTCACATTCTTCTTGTTCCACTTGATACTTTTTATCTGATATTTATTTCTCTTTAGAGTTGTTCACATCAGCGTAAGCTGATGGTCTTTCACTGGAGATTGAGTGACAGCAAGTCTCCTCAAGTCTCCAGGACTCTTCTCAGTATTCTGGCCGTTTTCAATAATGCTGTTGTTTGGATGGTCTCCACTCAGCCGCCAACTTCTAAATCTTCCAGGCCCTTTAATAATCCTTTGGTTACCGTACCAAAAGCACCAATCACAATTGGTATAATTGTCACCTTCATGTTCCATAGTTTTTTCAATTCTCTAGCAAGGTCAAGGTACTTATCTCTCTTTTCACATGCTTTCAGTTTTATTCTGTGGTCTGCCGGGACAGCAAAGTCGACAATTTTGCTGATTTTCTGATTTTGTTGATTATTATTAGGTCTGGTCTTCGGGCCGAGATTAAGTGATTCGTTTGTATATCAAAGTCCCACAGGAGTTTGTGCGTGTTATTTTCTAGGACAGGTGCTGGGTTGTGCATATACCATTTTTTGGTATGGTCAAATTTAAATTTCTTGCACATTTCCCAGTAGATCACTTTGCCCACCCAATCGTGTCTACCTTGTACTCCTTCTGTGCCAACTTGCTGCATTCGCTTATTATGTGATTGATGGCTTCATCTCTTAGTCTGCACTTGCTATTTTGTTGCGTCTTATCTATCCTCGCTTTGATATTATTGGTTCTTTTGGCACTGTTTTGCGCTGCCATTAGGAGAGATTCTGTTTCTCTCTAAAAATTTCCTTTTTTTAGCCATGTCCAGGTCTTGTCGTCTGAGATGTTGTTTATTAGTCGTTTAAAACGCCCATGGAGTTGTTTCCCTTCCCATTTTTGTTTCCTAATTTTTGTCATTCTGTTATCTATAGTATTGTTTCTGACGGCCGTAATCAGTCCTCCTTCGTGTTTTTCTATGTAGTCTTCGAGTCGTTGTATGGATATATCAACGCTGTCTTCGATGCTGGTAAGTCCTCTTCCTCCCTCTTTTCTTGATACATATAGTCTGTCTAGGTCGTCCCTGAGATGTAATGCCTTGTGCATGGTCATTAGTTTTCTAGTTCTTTGATCCATTTATCTGGTCCACTTGAGAAAGGGTCCTGAGTATCTAACGAAGGGTACAGCCCAAGTATTTATTCCTTTGATAAGGTTTCTGCTATTGAGTTTTGTCTCGAGTAGTTTTCTAGTTCTTCTGAAATATTCTTTTTGAATTTTATTTTTCATTTCGACTTGTTTGATTGTGTCAGCCTCCAAGATTCCTAAGTATTTATACGTCTCGTTTTCTGCGAGCGTTCTGATCTTGTCTTGATTGGGTAGTTCTATTCCGTCAGTTAGATGTCGTTTGCCATTTTTCAATGCCAAATTTCATCCCTATGTCCTGACTGTATATTCTAATTGTGTGTATTAGGGTTTCCAGTTCTTTTTCATTTTTTGCAAATAGTTTGATGTCATCCATGTACATTAGGTGGTTGACCTTTTCTTGCAATCTACTAAGTTTGTATCCGGCCATGCATTTTCTGAGTATGTGGTTTAGTGGCATCATGGCAATTATGAATTGTAGGGGTGATAGTGCATCTCTTTGGAAAATCCCTCTTTGGTTCTTTGTTTCAGCCAAGCTTTTTCCTCCTGCTGCTGATTCAACTCTCCAGTTTTTCATGGTTTTTTCGATGAAGTTTATGGTTTCGTGTGATATTTTGTACATTTTGAGACAGTTTTTTTATCCAGCTTTGTGGAACCATATGATATGCCTTTTTGTTGTCTATCCAGGCCATAGTTTATCTGATATTATTATTATTATTCACTCATAAGAGCTTTTCACATCAGCGTTAGCCGATGGTTTTTCACTGGAGTCTGAGTGACATCAAGTCTCCTCAAGTCTCCATGACTCTTCTTAGTATTCTGGCCGTTCTCAACAATGGTGTCGTTTGGATGATCTCCACTCGTCCGCCAACTTCCAAGTCCTCTAGTCCCTTTAGCAATCCTTTAGTTACTGTTCCAAACGCACTAATTACAATTGGCATAATTGTCACCTGCTTGTTCCACAGTTTTTCAATTCCCTAGCAAGGTCGAGGTACTTATCCCTCTTTTCACATTCTTTCAGTTTTATTCTGTGGTCAGCCGGAACAGCAAAGTCGACTATTTTGCAAGTTCTCTTTTTTTGTTGATTATTATTAAACCTGGTCTTCTGGTCTGGATTAGGTGATCCGTTTGTATGTTAAAGTCCCATAGGAGTTTATGCGTGGCATTTTCTAGGAGAGGTGCTGGGTTGTGCATATACCATTTGTTAGTATGGTCGAATTTAAGTTTCTTACACATTTCCCAATGAATCACCTTGCCGAGCCAGTCGTGTCTCGCCTTATACTCCCTCTGTGCTAATTTGCTCCATTCGCTTAGTATATGATTGATGGTTTCATCTCTGTCACCACATAGCCTGCATCTGCTATTTTATTGAGTCTTATCTATTCTCGCTTTGATATGATTGCTCCTTATGGCGCTGTTTTGTGCTGCTATTAGGAGAGATTATATTTCTCTCTTAAAGTTTCCTTTTCTTAGCCAGGTCCACGTTTTGTCGTATGAGATATTGTTTATTAGTCGTTTAAAGCGCCCATGAAGTTGTTTTCCTTCCCATTTTTGTTTCCTAGTTATTGTCATTGTGTTATTCATCGTGTTCTCAGTTTCGTTTGTGGTGGCTGTAATGAGTCTTCCATCGTGTTTTTTATATAGTCTTTGAATCGTTGTATGGATGCGTCAACGCTGTCTTCAATGCTGGCAAGTCCTCTTCCTCCCTCTTTTCTTGAAACATATAGTCTGTCAACGTCGTCTCTGGGATGTAATGCCTTATGCATTGTCATTAGTTTTCTTGTTCTTTGGTCCATTTGTTTAAGTTCGTCTCTGGTCTATTTGAGAAAGGGTCCGGAATATCTAACGAGTTGTACAGCCCAGGTATTTATTCCTTTGATAAGATTTCTGCTATTGAGTTTTGTCTCGGGTAGTTTTCTAGTTCTCCTGAGATATTCTTTCTGAATTTTTTCTTTCATTTCCGCTTATTTGATGGTGTCAGCCTCCAAGATTCCCAAGTATTTTTAGGTTTCGTTTTCTGCGAGCGTTTTTATCTTATCTTTGTTTGGTAGTTCCATTCCGTCAGTTGGCTGCCGTTTGCCACTTTTCATTACAAGCATTGCACACTTTTCTCTGCCAAATTCCATTCCTATATCCCCGTTGTATATTCTAACTGTGTGTATTAGAGTTTCCAGTTCTTTTTCATTTTTTGCAAAAGGTTTGATGTCGTCCTTGTACATAAAATGATCAACTTTTTCCTGTGATCTACTGAGTTTGTATCCGGCTGTGCATTTTCTAAGTATGTGGTTTAGTGGCATCATGGCAATTATGAATAGTAAGGGTGATAGAGCATCTCCTTGGAAAATCCCTCTTTGGATCTTCGCTTCAGCTAATCTTCTTCCTCCTGCTGTCAGTTCGACTCTCTGACAGCAGGAGGAAGAAGATTAGCTCTCCAGGTTTTCATAGTTATGTTGATGAAGTTTATGACTTTGTCTGATATTTTGTACATTTTGAGGCTGTTTATTATCCAGCTATGCGGAGCCGGAGGTCTTCCATTGGAGTTTGAGGGACAGCAAGTCTCCTCATGTCTCCTGGACAATTCTCAGTATTCAAGTCGATCGTAACAATGCTATGGTCAGTACATATCCTCTGATCTGCAATTCCGCCAGTCTCTTTTTCTAAGCTTTTGGCGACTGTTTTAATACAGCTACAATTGATATTACTGTTAGCTTCAGGTTCCACAGCTTTTTCCGCTCTCTGGTTAGATCCGAAAAAAAAAAAAGGATATGTAAGTAGTGAGTATAGGTTAAGAGTTACGTTACTTTATTGACCACAAAAATACTCGATGAACATAAAGTATTTTCAAATTCTATTGATCAAAAAAGAATATAATTCAGCAAACGCATATTATTTTTCATGCTAAATAAATAACTTACAATCTAGTTTTGCCTACTTGGAAAATTCTATGATTTCAAACGCTCATTTTTTTTTCTTCAATGCTGAGGTTGTTGTATAGCCATGACCATAACCAACTATACAAACACATAATGCATATACATCTACATATGCATGCAGAATCATAACGACACACAATAAAGACGAGCGACACAGTTCATAGAAAAATACACCTCTCACTTTATTTGAAAGGATTGTGTGTGAGAGGGAGTTGGAGACCGAACAGAACTGCAACATATTGACCCCCACTCTACTGGCCATAACTGCGTTTCTTTCCCGTTCTGCTGGGCTGCTCAACGGGGGACCTTGGAGCCCAGCCTCTCTGTGACATGTTCTCATTCCAGCATCTTCTCTCCAACTCGTCTGATCTCCAAACTGATTAATCGGGGGCCTGAGGGCTCCCTCTGCTTGGTGCTGGCTTTCTCTACCGCATCTTGTCTCCAACTGGTCTGGTCTCCAAACTAACTGACTTCCTGTCCTCACCGAGTTATATAATAGTTCAACGCCCACCTTCTTTTTGTGGGCGTCACAAATTGCACTCATTCAACCCATCCATGGTCAAGGCTACACTCTGCTATTCCTCGACCGGATGCAACTGTTATTTACATAGGTGCATTTCCTATTTTGACAGCCCGGCCGGGTCGTAGGTTAGAAAATTTTATAAGCTTTATTTCCTTCTTATTTTCTTTATATATTTGTGATTCAAAAGATTCTTAAAGTTCTTTATTTTTACAATAAAATCATTTTCATCACATGAGATATCAAAAATATGGCAACTTATGACTATACTCACTGTGAAACATTAACAAAATCAGTTTTTAAAATTACCTTTTACAAAGTAAAAACTGAATACATACTTTATGTAAAATATTTATTTGAATAAATTAAATACTATTTATTTATACAATTCAAAATTAAATTGATTTTCCCTTAGGGAAAATCACATTTGTTAAAGAAACTTCCTAGTTTTAACATGTTAGATTAAAATTAATTATCCTTCCTCAGGTAGGATAAGATTCAATTGAAAAAACTGCAAGTCTTATGCAGGTTTTTTTTTGTTCAATTAATAACCCCCGGTTATCATTTTAAAATTTGAATAAATAAATCCATTTATATGGATAAAAAAAGGGTGCTTTTCTTTAGCAACAGATTCAAACAAAACAATTTAAAGTTGAAAATTCAATTCTAAATTGCAAAATGCTTTAAAGGTGATAGATATAAAATTTTCACCAATTACAGCCACTATAATGGAGATAATCGCCCTGACCTTTTACTGCATTTAAATAATTTTACGTGATAGAGACTTTTTCAACTATCATGAAGAGAAAAGAATTTCAGCCATACGAACAATGCAAGGAGAAAATACGCTCAACATTTATTGTATAAAAATACAAATTTGACACAAGGTCGTAAATTGGGAGTGGGAAGAGGCTGGTCATCTCTATCCTAACTTTTAACTTAATTAGTTCCATTTGCTAACCCAAAATATACAACAGTAGTCCATTCACCATAACGACGCAATCATTCCAAAATATTTCGCTCAACGGTCACTAAAACAAGTTAATCGCTATATGCATATGTAACCTAATGTCGCGAGAGGGACGGGGGGATGCTTAAGAAATTTATTTACAAAAATATACCTATTTACAAAATTAAATATCCCCCGCCCAGAAATGAAAGGAAAGAGTAAAATAATATGTACAATAAAAATACAAAAAGAAAGTTATGTGTCAATAATAGAAACATACTCTTGTTATGGTTCTTTTGTTAGTTGCCAGAGTGTGAACGAAATGTGTAACTTTGTGTCTTGAAACAAAATGTTTAACGCGTAGTGTAAGTGTTTAATGCCCCCAAGATACAAAGTCACTGCTTCAACCACATGCTGAATGAAAAAAGTATGATTGACCTGACACCTTTTCTTTTATACGAGGATGTGTAGCAATGGTGACGGATGGTGAAGATTTCCACCGGTTCAGGAAAGACTGCTAAAAACAAGGGAGGTAATTCTACAAACTCACGTCTTTTGTATTGTTGAAGTCTTCTTTATACATTCAAGTAATGAACTACTTCATGTAATTGATAACCCTCAAATTTTTTGCCTCAAAAAAAGTGTTTTTATCATATATTGTAAGTAACGACCATAATTTTTTGGCTATTCTGGCCTACAAAATATTTCTTCAACATCCAATGACATAAAGAAAAAATATCCAAATATGCTGAAATATAACATCTGTGCATGTCATTGAATGATATAAACAAGTGTTCACAGTCCGTGGCAAATATTTCAAGAACATGGGCCATGATTCGGTCTTATACGTGTTTCCGTATAGCCTAGCTAATGCCTAAGCAAATGCTTTTTAGTTTAGAAAAAGCTTTTACGTAACTTTGTTCACTATTTATAATAGTTTTATATATCATATGCATAAGTGTTAAATACTGTTAAGCAATAACTTTATTATCTTTATTAATAGCCTTTTTATGTCGAGGCTATGCAAGGACGCTTTGATTTGAAGGTTTAGAAAAAAAAGAGAAGTTTTGACGTTTCTAAAACATACCTCGTGTAATGAACGATCACATATTTTCAAGGTGAAAATTTCTCCTAAAATGTTGTTCATTGTACTAGTATGTTACTAACTTTCATCATCATCATGTCGCGCCGTCTGCGCGGATATCCCTGACCGTCTCTCGCCATTTCTCCCTATCACTCATCGCCTCCGGCAGGTCTTCAGGATTACAACCCGTGTCCTCACATAGCTGCTGTATGTAAGTTCGTGCTGGTCGTCCCACACTTGCACATCCATGAGTGGGGGTCCACAGGAGTACATCGCTTATGAGCTCGTCCTTGCTTCTCCAGCAGTGTCCCGCGTGTCTGGTTCGTCGAACTTGTATAGTTTTTGTGATGGGGGGCAAGTGTCCGTATAGTTGGAGTCTCGTGGGGTGTTGTCGCCAGGACTTGTTTAATACTGCTCTCAACATTCTTGTGTAATTTCCGTCCAGCCTCCTCTCCAGCCGCTTCGTAAGCGTCCATGTGGTGCATCCATATAGCAGTATCGACACAACCGCTGCCTGGAAGAAACTGCGTTTCATTTTATCTGTTAGGTCCGACTTCCATATGATCGAGAGCCTATCGATAGCTGTCCATGCCTTCGTCAGTCGTGTGTCGATGTCCTTCTCGGTTGATGAGACGCTGCTTCCTAGGTAGGTGAATTTGTCGACTAGTTTCAGAGAGGCTCCGTCTAGTGTGGCAATGTTGCCTGTTTGGTTGTAACACATATATTCGGTTTTGTTTGCATTGACATGTAGGCCAATGCCAGCTGCAGCTCGTTCCAGACTATGTAGTAGTGTCTCTGCTTGATTAGGCGTATTCGCTAGTAACGCCAAGTCATCAGCGTAGTCGGCGTCCGTGATTGTTTTTGCGGGGTACCTTTTGCTTCTTCTCTTAGTCAGCTCAAAGCCATTTTCTCTGATTTTGTCGATCGAAGTCCTAAGCACATAGTCTAGACAGATGATAAAGAGGTACGGGGCTAGTGTGTCTCCTTGTAGTACTCCTGCAACAATGTCGAAGTATTCCGTGTCTCCATCTGGTGAACTGCCAGATAGGAGATAAAAGTATAGCTGGTTGGTCAGTTGGTTGATTTTTTATAAGTCATCTCAAACCTTCTTGGATTATATAATACCAAATGACTTTCTTTTTAGGTAACTAATGATTTGAATCATCTGTAAACAATTATGGCTTCAATTAAGTATTCTTCTCCAAATTAACTTCTCTTAATGCTAATACTTTTCTTAGCCGCGTGTCCAGGTCATTTCATGTGCAATTTCCTCGATTTGTCACTTGAAGTTTCCTCTCCCTACTCCCCAGTACTTTTCCCTTTCACATTATTCCCCAAGTCTGACGATAGAAAATGGCTGATTATGCAATGGACGAAGAATGATTTCGATGGGATGAGAGAAAAGAAAGATATACATCCCTAATATCCATTGACTGCTACTGTTTTATTAGCATTTTTAATCGTGTGAAAAAATTGCATAAATCTATATAAGCTTATAAATTTTTGACTCCGAAATATTCATATCTTTTATTTGAGTTTCAATACTGTTGAGTTTGGCAGTAAATAATATCTAATAACAACAGTACCACACAAAATAATCTGATTATCTTTGGTTGAGAAGAAAATTGACTTTTCTTAATAAAATGTTAATAGTACATTATTTGTTATATATACTTACACTGACACACACACACACACACACATATATATATACATTTATATGTATGTGTGTGTGTGGAAAGTTGTAAATGTACATAATAATTAGACATTCTTTACCAATTTGCCCAAAGTGGAGAAACGTATTGTATTTTGCATTTTGGAATAGTATAAAGATACAGTGTTTCGTGACCACAAGTTTTTAGATAGTCAACTAAACTTTCTCTTAGACTGTATGAAAAGATTAGACATGACTGAGTGGGAATGGTGCAAAAGATTGAATTTTGACCATACTACCAAATGTTATATGCACCAACAAGAATCCATCGTAGAAAATGTGATGCATATAATTCTCTCGAATTTTGAGATACCAACGGATCACCAAATCACAACCAGAAGACCAGACCGAGAGGTAATTAATAAAAAAAAATGAGAACTTGCTGTTTAATGGATTTTGACGTTCCGGCGAAGCACAGAGTAAAAAAAGAAAAGAAAACAAAAAGATAGACAAATACTTGGACCTTGCTGAAAAAAAGCTGTGGAATTTGAGGGAGACGGTAATACCAATTGTAATTGGTGCGCTCGGAACGGTTCCCGAAAGTTTGGGAAGTGCATTAGAACAAATAGAAATCAGAGGAAAAATCAAATGCATCCATTATTGAGATTGGCTAGAATACTGAGAAGAGTCCCGGAGACCTGAGGAGACTTGCTGTCACTCAGATTCCGATGCAAGACCCCAGCTAATTTTGAAATGAAAAACTCGCAAGGGGTAAAAGGATAATAATAATATTATCATTTCTGCCAGGAGACCAGACCTAGTGATAATTTACAAAAAAAAAGAGAACTTGCGGTAGAGTGGATTTTGCCGTTCCAGCGGACCAAAGAGTGTAAAACAAAGGAAGCGAAAAAAAACACTTGTACTTGGACTTTGCCAGACAACTGAGAAAGTTGTGGAGCATGAGGGTGGTGGAAATACCTAATGTGATTGGTGCACTTGGAACGATTCTCAAAGCCTTTGAAAGGGAGCTAGAAGAGTTGGAAATTAAAGGATGAATCGAGGCCTTGCAAACTCCAGCCTCGTTAAGATCAGCCCTAATAATGAGAAGAGTCGTGGAGACTTGAGGAGACTTGCTCTCACTCAAACTTCGGTGAAAGACCATCAGCTTGTGTGAAAAACTCGGAAGTATTATTATTATTATTTCGTGTTTTCTTTCGTGTTTTCATTAGATATATCTGAGATGCTGTGTGTGTGTGTGTGTGTGTGTGTGTGTGTGTGTGTGTGTGTGTGTGTGTGTGTGTGTGTGTGTGTGTGTGTGTGTCCTAGATTATGAATGACTACGTGTTTTCCGTTTATGAAATATGATGAGAATATGCCATACTTCTCTAATTTCCGATTTCCAGCTGTGTTGCTGAAGCAACGATCTACTTATTTCTAGGAAGGTATTTTACGTACTTTGCGACCGAGCCACCGTTCCTATGGAATTCCCTAAAGAGATTATTTTTAAAATGTTTCCAAAAATTCTTCATTATTCGAATCATTCCTATTTCTTCTTGTTTTGTGCATGCCAATACAAACGCCAACGTTTCGACTTCCTCCCCACCAATATAACGATTAAGGAAAATGTTGATTTGACTGCTTTTTTAGAATTTCGGGAAATTTTTCACATTCCAATTAACCCTTTCTTGAATGACTTTACTTGTACATTTTTCAGTTTTAATCTAAGTCAAATTTGAATTTAAAGCAAATTTGAAAACGAATTCATTTGGTGTATACCCTTCTAATACTAATTGATATAATTAGACTCAATAATAAACAATTGCAGATAGCAGAGCTAATTGATTTTGCAACAATGATATACGTCTACACATCCAAATATAAGTTATCTTTATCATGTTGTTTAACAAACTTCCAGGAGCTGCAAGTGTTCCAGGTGGGGGCGGGGGTACGTTTGTTCTGCCAAATGTACCTCAGCTGAATGTTTGTTTAGGTTTCCCCTTTGATTAATTGATTGATTTTCATGTTAACCCATCTCGGGTTATTTTATGTCAAAAGTTTAGAGAATTACGTTCATTGTACGTTCATATTTACATTTTTTGTTTACTTGTTTCTTTAGGAAATTTATATTTCATACAATTCTATCGAATACGAATAATTTGACTCATAAATAAAGCCGTAACAGGTGTAATGATTCTGAGTCAGAGTGGACAAGAGAATAATAATAATGAAGGGATATTTCAGATCTCTAGAACTAGAGCAACACAATTAGAAACAGTTTAGTATCATGCTCATTGCGCACTTTTCGTGGTAGGTCTTAGCTTTTTAAAGTGGATATAGTCAGTGTATTCTGAGTTCCATAGACCAGTTGGATTTTTTTCTTTGTGGTTCAAATCTTGGAATTAACTGTATCAAATTGAGTCAATTTTTTAAACAAATATGAAACGCAGATGAAAGCACAAACCTTTCTTGTAAACAATCTTGCTTATTTGCATGACTTTAGCAAGAATTCAAAAGATAAAACAAAAAAAGAAAATTTTTTTAAAGTAATTTTCATTGTTGACTCTCTTGTTAAAAATTTTGTAAAAGCTCATTTATTCATTTTTCTTTGTTTTTAGGAGAAGGATTTTACTTCTGCCTATCTTATTTTAGATATTGTTGCGTATCGGTAGGATGAAGAACCAATAACACTTAATAATAAAAATATAATCTCTATTGTTTATTTCGAAAGGTGGAGAAATGGTTGCGTGAGAGAATCGGGTAGGCAGGGAACAGCTAGAATACATTTTCAGAGAGCCTTTTTTCTTTCATAGGAAACTGATACAGAGGTGCCTGTCAACTCAGAGCCTTCTACCCCCACTCCAGGCTAGGGCCCAAAACGACATGTCGTCTAGGGTCACTATTTACTGCTTACCTACTGACCGTTGACTGACTGCCTGGGGCTGAAAACTTCTGTTATATATTTTTCGGATGCCTCTTCTTACACAATTCGCGAACACACACTGCTCGCCAAAGGTCAGTATGAAACAATACGTCTATATATCATAATGATATATGTGTATATGTCCTTTGTACATTATAGAACATTACGAATGGTTTTTGTTCGATGTTTAATGATTAACATTAAATTGAATTATAAGTATTTGATAGGAATACTTGAAACCATTTAACTACACGCAAACAAATGAGCTCTGACTAGTTTTAAAATGTTAACTACAAATATTCGTTTACGAATCATATAACATAATTTGGCTTGAAATAACCTACATGGGTTGATATGCCATAAAACACAACCAACCAACCAGAGTATTTAATTTAGCATTTATATCAAGAATTTCGAGGATTAAAAGTTGACGTTCAACACGAATACAAACCCCACAATATTATCATTCGGTTACAAATTGAACTGAAATTGCCTTATTCTTCAATTTAGAATATTTTTAAGTAAAATACTCTAATGAAAATCTCACTCTGATGAACCACTTTTTCTGAGTAACAGTTTTATATATATATATATATATATATATATATATATATATATATATATATATATCCTGTGAACGACAGTCTAGTTTATACTGCGATGGTTGGTTTGTTGGTTGGTTTCTTATGGCATATCAACCGTTGTAGTTTGTTTAACAACAAATCCATTTTATGCAAATAGTCAGTTCTATTCTAACCAATTCAGTTCAGCTTATGTATACAGTTTCGATGTCAAAACAGTTCTATTTAAAGCGGTTCAGTTTGGCATAAGTATACAGTTTAATTGTCAAAAATATTTCTATTTCAAGCTATTTAGTTTTGCCAAACAGTTCTAATTCAACCAATTCAGTTTACTATAAGTATAGATTTTGTTTACACACAGTTAAATGTCGAAACAGTTCTACATTAAACAATTCAGTTTAGCGTAAGTAGAGTTTAAATGTCAAAAACAGTTCCATTTCAAACAATTCAGCTTAGCATAAGTACGCAGTTTAAATGTAAGTACACAGTTTGATTGTCAAAAATATTTCTATTTCAAGCTATTCAGTTTAGTCAAACAATTATAATTCAAATAATTCAGTTTAACGTAAGTATGCAGTTTAGTTCTATTTAACTCATAGATAGGGCCCTATAAGATGCTACCATTTCAGGCCAGAGTGGACTTGGGAGCGATGGCAATGAAGGGGTGTTCTGCATTTCCCCAAGCCCCAGCATCACTGGAAACCTCACTATCAGATTGTTTAGTGTCATATCCAGGGCACTCATTTCGGGGGGGGTCTTACCCCTCTGCAGAAGTGTAGTCAGTGTATTTTACAGCCCCAGCCGACTGGGCAATGCGTTGTTAGTTACTTGGCTATATAATATTAATTTTGTGATTTGTTTCTTAATTTATTAATGTTTAATTTATTATTTTTTAGTTATTTCTCTCAGGGTGAGTTTTTTTTACACAAACCTCAGTTGGAGGTCTTTAAATGGGGTCTGAATGACAACAAGTCTGCTTGTAATATAATTGCCGAGGGATTTCGTTTTATACATCTTGCCTTTCAGTTTTGTTAGGCTGAGAACCCTTCGCTTAGCGCACGGGTTAGTTAGGTGCAACATTAACGCAGGTGTTCACGCGCGTGCGAAGAGGATGTGTCGTTCAGCAATGTCAAAATAAAAATCCCAGAGAGGAAATGAGACCAGGAGGTGAATGACGTCATGCCCGGAAGCGCTGAGGATTTGGGGGATTTGAGAAAAAGCAGGGTTGAGTTTTCGCGTCCGAAGAAGAAGGTTGACTTTCGGAGCTCGCCGAGGCCTTGCGGCGGGTGCCGCACGTGGTAGGGAACAGATGGAAAAGTCAGCATAGAAAGATTGTGTACCTCTCTCCTTACGTCGAAAAACCTTTTAACTCAAAGGTAATAAAAATGTTCGTACCTGAACTAAAAAGTCGTAAGTGTTTTTGTGTTTCCGGATTCCTATGTTATCTATATATGAGTTATGAACATTCTATGTCTATTTCACATATCTGTATCATGGGTATGTTACATGCTTAGGTCTCTAGGACTCTTAGTATTCTAACCAAACGTGACAATGCTGGGGTCTGTGTAGTTTAGATTCTTCCTCTGATTTCCAATTCTTCCAGTTGCTTTTTTAAGCTTCTGAGAACTATTCTAAATGTAACTACAATTAATGTCACCGACACATTCATGTTTCATAGATTTTTCAATACTCTTGTAAGATTCAAGTATTTGTCTATATTTTCGCTTTCTCTCATTTTCATTTTATGGTCAACTGGAACAGAAAAACTCATCAGATAGCAAGTTTTTTTTTCTTGTTAATTAACAATTGATCGGGCCTTCTGGTTAGGATTGTATGTTCCTTTTTTTATCTCAAAATTCCAGAGAATCCTATGCGTCTCACATTCTAGGATAAATTCTGGTTTGTGCATATATCATTTGATAGTATGATCAAATTATTATTTTATTCACTTGAGAGTTTTTCACGCCAGTGTTAGCTGAAGTCTTAGTGGCAGCAAGTCTCATCAAGCCCCCAGGACTCTTCTTAATATTCTTGCCGATATCAACAATGCTGTAGTTTGGATGGTCTCCACTTGTTCTCTTATTTGCAAGTCATCCAGTCCCTGTACCAATCCTTTGGTGACTGTGCCGACCGCACCAGTTACTATTTGTATCACCGTCACTTTCATATTCTATAGTTTTTCAGTTCTCAAGCAAGGTCTAGGAACTAATTTCTCTTTTCGCTTTCCATCAGTTTTACCTTGTGGTCAGCCGGAGCGGGAAAATCCACTATTCGGTAGGTTCTTTTTTTTTTTTTTTTTCGTTGTTGTTGCGATTATGAAGTTTGTATCTGCCTGTGATTGAGTAATAAACTGTATGACTGCCGGATATCTTGTACATTTTGAGACAGTCTATTATCCAGTTTTGAGGGACCATTATTATAATCGTTATTATTATAATTATAATTATTATTGTTGTTGTCGTTGTTACTATATTATCTTATTATATCTTTATTTATTCATGTCTCTCTTTCCCCTCTGTCTCTACACATATATATATATATATATATATATATAGAGAGAGAGAGAAAGGGCAAGTTGTTATCACAATCATCGTAGTCATTATTTGACCCACAATATGTATCACCACCAACAATGCATTTACTTGGTCTACTGTGATTGTAGCTGAAATTCGATTCATCAGTGGAACATAATTTCTTTATATCTGCATATATGTACACATGTATACACATATATACAAATATATACGTATATATATATGTATATATACACACGCACATATGAAAATCATATATATATACAGAAAGACAGAGATTCACCATAAAACTCGTTATCAAAATCAAGAATAGCATTCACAAGTCTAGGCTTGGTTGTTTTAGTATGGAAAATGTCACGTGATATCCCACTGAGACGATGGAAGTGGGATGACTGCTGTTTGAATTAACAGTAACCTAACTTGGGTGACATCTAGTAGCCCTAACAAAATCGCCTGACCTGGTGGGGAGGAAGGTAGAAGCCAAATGATTGGCTGGGGCCCTGAAACGGAAGTGGCACCTTTCTCCCCGTCGGCGAAAAAAAAAAACGAGAAGAAATGTAAGTTATTGGAAGGGGCTCGTGGCAGACAGACCCATAGCCATTTACTCCGGGTGAAGAAGACAAAAACATATCTTGGACACGAGGGACCCAAGGTCTTCAAGCCAGTGTTTAAAATAGCATAAAGTCTATTAGCCCGTGAAAGAAGAAAGATTCTCCAGTGGAACCCCGTCGAAAAATAAGATAAGTAACTTTGGGGCTATTTCTCCTTTATACCCAAACTTTATATACCACCCTCTCTCTCTCTCTCTCTCTCTCTCTCAATTTGAAGGAAACGAAAGAACAGAAAAAAAGAAAGACATTTATGTCCATGGACTGTTCAATTCATTATACATATTTGATACTTTGAAAGTGTATCTCTTTGTATAGTAAAGGATTCATGTATTTTAATGTTACCACGTGGTCTAAGTTGTTCCTTGCAGTTCTGCTACGAATTTGTTGTGTCACATTTCCTTATGTTATCTTGCTTAGAATTGTCCTATTAATTCCTTAAAAATATCACACGGGAAACCGGAGTTGCCGACTACTACAATATAATATTATTACGACTAAAACCTATAGGTCCATATCTTCTGTTGTCTAGGGGAGGAAGTTTAGTGGCCTTGGTGGGTGTGTGGATAGTGTGAAATTTGGAACCCCTTGCCAGCGGCGGTCAGTCTGGCCCTAAATTAATCCCTCACGTAATATGCCAGGTCTTATATGCCTGAGAGAAAAACTCTGAACGAGGACTTATTCTATAGGGGATCAAGTGCCAACCTGCCCCGTCTTCACACGTGCGAAAATTAAAGTCCCGTTTTGGGATTTTAGTTGATTTGCCGTCACAAAAATCGAATACCTATAAACAAAAAATCGTAATATAAATCGCAGATTTCAAAGTAAGCTTGCAACAACATTTTTCATGGTTTGATTCACTAGCGCAAACCACTCAAGGATCAATTGTCATTATTAGATTTGGTTGTAAAGAAACGCATGAGTGTGGCCGGTAGAATTGCCCTGTACGACTGGCAGCCCTATTCAGTTCACTTTATTTCATCAATAAAGATTTTGTGTGCAAAAATTCATTCTCTTGTTTTATTCAGAATACATACACCATAAAAAGGTTGAAGAATGGAGCTACCGAAACACTGTAAAATAATGAAAAAATTCACGAGTCAAATAAATACCGACTGATCAATTGATCATGACTTTCTAAGGCTGGATGTTTTATATGTTTATGCATATATGGTTTAAGATGTTGTTAATATCTTACTCCATATTTCTCCTTTTCTATTCGTGCATATAGACTGTTGATCGGCAACATTCTTCTTCTTCTTTCACGTCATGTTTTGGCTTACTGTGGAACGAACGCCATAAGCCAATTTTCCTGATTTCTCATTAAATTTTAATAAAGAGCTCCAAGTCTCATTAGAAATCTGAAATTGCAAGGCTTCTCTACAGAGAAATTTACAACAACTGCAAAAGCATATCTGTTCGTGTGTCATGTGGCTGATAATTTAATTCTTAGAGATAATTTTCATGAAGAGTGTGAAATCTGAGGATTCTTCATTCTGGAGGTTTTGTATAAACACTTAAATCGCTTTTCTGCAGATAGTAAAGTAGGCGACTGTTGTTGAGGCTGTAACATAAAATCGAAAGATTTTGGACAATGGCCAGGCGTGCGATATTCCTCAACATTTACACAGCTAATAAAAGTTATTATTGATTATCAAAAAAGAAAAAATACAAAGATGTTGAATAATTGTATGATAATAATCTTACATCACACCCTTTAATAAGTTAAAGGGAATTTAAGAGGTTAAATGATAGCAGTCAATCGGAAGTTTATTATTGATGTCCATATAATAAAAGAGTACGTTTTCTTTATGAACAAAACGTGAATTTTGGCACATCTTTACGAGCATAAACATATTAAAAGTGGATGTCATTAAATAATTGGAGATGAAAGAAAAAGTCAGACAGGAGTACCTTCGAAAAACAAGAAAATATCTTATACCCAACTGTTCAGTAGAAATCTCATGAAAGGAATAATTACCAGACTAATCTCCTTCGTAAGATGCTCTAACCCTCCTTACACTGTACCAGAGGGAAACTCTGAAATAGGGACATTAGAACAAGGAAATTGATGACGATACACAAAGCTTTACAAGAGAGAAATGACTTAGACTCCATATGACAAGTAGGAAGAGAACTAGCAAGCATTTAGAATTGTGTGGATGGAGCAATTCAAGGATTTGAAGAATATGTAAACAAGAGTAAAAAGAAAATTTTAACGACAGGGTAACAAAAAACAAAAAAATATATGAATACTTTAAGCGACAAACTAGAGACATTGCATATGAGATAAATAGGATAGAAAAATGCCATAAAGGCTAAGTGAAAGCAAAAAATTAAAATACTCAGGAGTATAGCAGATGTTAGCTATGTGTTGATAATGATGAAACAATCAATCACAAAAGTGATTGCAGCACACTATTCCAAAAGAAATACACGAGCAGACCTGACTGGGTGGGCAAGGAAATACACTGGGAATTGAGCAAAGTACTGAAATTCTGACAAATGGCATATGCACAAACTGTCAGAGAAAATGAGACGCATTAAAATCTATGGGTCTTTAAGATGTAAACAGATTACCTAGTCCTGGCAAGAAATTGAAATTTGACCATGCGAACAAGTGATATATTCACAATCCGGAATCCGTCCTTGTGAACGAGACACACAAAATTCCCTGGGATTTTGATGTACAAACGGATCACCTAATCTCGACCAGACGACCTGACCTAGTAATAATCAATAAAAAAACAGTGAACTTGCCGAATATTGGACTTAGCTGTCTTGGCAGACCACAGAGTAAAACTGAAGGAAGACAAAAAGAGAATTAAGTACCTGGACCTTGCTTGGGAACTGAAAACCTATGGAACATGAAAGTAACGGTGATACCAATTGTAATCGGTACACTCGGTATAGTCACCAAAGGATTGTTAAAAGGACCTGAAGAAATGGAAATAAGAATACGAGAAGAAACCATCCAAACGACAGTACGGTTAAGATCGGCGAGAAAACTGAGAAGAGTTCTGGAGACTTGAGGAGACTTGCTGTCACTCAAACTCCAGTGAAGGACCATCACTTGATGCTAGTGTGCAAAACTTTCAAGGAGTAGAATAATATGTTCTCAGTTTTTCCGTTGATTTCTTACCACATATATTTTCTCTCCTTCGCTAAAACCTAACAATAAAACTGCATTCTTCCAAATACTCCACACAACTGTTTTCTACTCTCCTTCACGTATAATTTAGGAATATAGGTTTTCATTTGTATATTTGCACTCCGTTCGAAATCGTGCCAAATTTCACGAATAGTGTTAAGGAATAAATGACCGTTTATGGCACTTAGCCAAATTGTGAATCCAATCAGATTGTTCGAGGGCAAGGGAGAAAGACATTGTTGATTTATTACTTTAAATTATGAAAACTGCCAGCTTCAATATATCTTTTTATAGCCTTAGATATGGTCACTCCTTGTAATAAGGCCATTCAATTCAGTTTTAGCCTGTCTTAAGGACAGTTTTCTCTTATATAGTCAGATCTGTGGGGTGGAGATGGGTATGAGGCGAGTGCGTTTCTCTTGCGCGTACATAACAAACATTCGTCTATTTCTTTATCTACTTCATCTCCGTCTTTGTCAATGCACTTAGTTCAAAACTGAAAATTGATGACATAGATCCAACATTATACAATGAAAATTGTGGATCGAAATTCAACTATGTGACAGGCTATGGGCTTACTCATCCTCCATTATAGAATGTTTCATAAACAAAGGAAGCCTAAAGAAAAGGTGCAACTTTTAAGACTTTCATGATTCGATAATCAGATTAAAAAGATTATCTGCAAAGATAAATTTAATCACTTTCTTTTCTGCTCGTCTTATTCGACTCCAAAACGTAAGACTAAATCATATCAGTGCTTTCTTCTCTCTTTCACAATTTATTTGATATTCATTTAATACAATTTTATTTCAATGTTCGTTTGCTTTGTTTTTTGTCTGTATTCAATGTTTTTTTCCCCTTTTTTGTTTTTGTTTTTTGTTTGCTTGTTGATTTTTGTTTGTTTGTTCTCTGCGAAACTTGTTGAAAGAATATATTCTGAATGAGCTCGGAGACTTTAAAAAAGATGTCCACTCTGAACCCTTTCGATCCTCTCAATTTTGAAAATTTATCCGTCAACCACAAAAGAATTGATCCTCGAATCGGGTATGTACAAGATATGATTGTTTCAATTGATATATAATGTTGTCTCTGCGTACAGCGTTGCCATATGTCTAATATATCCCCTTTTTCGTTGATTTCTTTTTTTTTCAATGAGGGTTTGTGGAACGTCCAAGAATGTCGAACTGAAAGATCAATATACAGGATAGAATGTATTTTTCACGGTATTCAATGGTGACTTTATTGGTCGGGTTGTGGGTTTTTCAGCGTCATATCGTTTTACGAATACTCTCAGTTCCAGGAGTATGTCATTTACTAACCTTACCATAGTTGTGGCGCAAAGTCAAGAATATGGAATAGCTAGTGAGAATCGAACTGACTAGCGATAGACTATTAGCCTAACTCCATAACCATTGCATCACGCATGTTCTTTTAGGAAGGTCAGCGTCCAATACGACTTAACCCCTCCCGTTAGAATGGCATTTTTCTCTTTTTCTTTTTCGTATAATTACTTAAGTGCTTGTTAGCTTTAAAGGTCAGATGTTAGAACAGAGAGAGAGAGAGAGAGAGAGAGAGAGAGAGAGAGAGAGAGAGAGAGAGAGAGAGAGAATTTTCTAAATAGAAAGTTAACCTATTTCCGCCTCTAACGGAACTTGAAATTGAATCAGTTGTATTTTGACTATACGAAAAGGTCAAAAGGTTAGGCACAGCTGGTTAACATGGATTTTCAGGATTGGCAGGAAAACAAAAAGAAAGATCTTTTCAATAAAAACAATGATTCAATGAAGCCCAGTCAAGAATCAAAGTTCTATTCTTCGGCCTTCAAGATGAGATCAGAGTTTTTCAGATTTTTTCTTTCGTTTTCAGATAAAATTCTTATCCTCAGGATAGTTGATCCTGGGGACCCCACCCTGCATTAACACCTCCCTCTTTAAAACAAAGTAGGAGAGTATGTATTTGACGATGTATTTAACCATTTTGCCCGCCACGAGAAAATATGTGACACAAGATCAATTTTAAGAGGAGTAAAGTTGGTTTGAATTCAGAGTTTTCCTTCTCCTAGACTGATTACCTGCCAAAGATTAAAGAACCCAGTCTGTCCTATTGTTTATTCATAGCTGAGAGGAGAACATATGGATTAATGTCTTTCCAAGGGGCATGAGCATGAACTGAAACTTAAGCAGCCTCGCCCATAATTCGACGATAACCGTTACACTAAATACACCCGCAAACAAGAATCAGAGAAGTCGAAATTGTTTTAAGGCTTATCTATCCCTTCTCAGTTTTCGTTATACGAAATGAACTCGATGACACGAGATCAAATAGTTGTTTGTGTTTTCCCTCGCGCTGAATTCATTTCTTCTCCTACAGCTAATAGCAAGGTAAAATGGAAAATTGGTGTCGAAGAAGGAACAATCTGAATTCAAAGCAGCTGCAATCCGCTTAAAAATTGACCTTGTGCCATATCCTGCACAGAGCGGAAAAGTGGGGTAAGTACGTACCTAATCGAGACCAGATTTATTGTCATTTTTAATAAAGAAAGTAATTTCTATTTATCAATGTATGTACTCATTTGGATCAACCATGAAATCAAACTGAAAGTGGTAATTTTGATACAATACATATGACAGTGTAGAAACAGTAATCTGCAGAGAATTGTAAAAACTCTTTGGATTTGACTGTTTATACCAATGGTATAAATTCAGGGATCAGAAGCTATCCGGAAACATTAGCAAGAAGTTTTGAAATGCAAACGAATCATCCAATTTAAGATTTTGATCACAACAAAATCTATTAGGCAGTGAGTATGCATATTTGAAAAGACAGCAAAATTGAAAGACTGAGAAAATCTAAAAAAAACATCTGGATCTTTCTGGAAAATTGATTTGTATTTCGAAAACAAGGTAATGCTCTACATCTGGCTGAATTATGAAGGGGTAACTCATTACGAGTTCATTCCAGATAGTCGAACTAATCTGTACTCCAAACAACTGGAACAGATGTATGCCATTATCCGGCAGAAATACCTCTCTTGTTAAGAAGCAAGCAAGCTCTTCTGCAGCAAGAAAACGCAAGACTTCATACCACTTGAACAACCCGAAATAGACACCAGGAACTTTAGGGAATCAAACCCAGCATAGAGTTTGGATTATTATTTCCAATCGGAGGAGGAAGCTTCAGTGAAGGATTTCTTCGTCTTGAAGGAGAAGAACTGGTATCTGTATAGAATTTTTAAAAAGTGTCAGAAAGGTAGCTTCAGGTGGTGCAACATAATGGCCTCAACTTCTAATGCTAGGCTACTTTTCTTGCAACGGAAAGAATAAACCAAATAACTTACCAAAATATTCCAAAACTTTTGACTAACCCTAGTAGATATAAAGTTGACGATTAAATTTATCGTTACAGGGAAAGCTTGCAATAGTCAATGATAGTATTTCACAAGCGGGATATATATGGTCCATAGGAGTCCCTATAAGATTATATGGGGTTCACGCAAACAAAATAGTAAATTTGAGGTCTATGATAGTATTCTAGAGGTCAACGAAAAACTTTTGCTTTAGATGTATTTATTGCAAAACCTAAGTAGTTTTCTTTCTCTAACGCTTAACATAGTTCAACATAGTAGTTATAATGTAATGAACATTTACAATCCAATGATATGAAATAATCCCTACTCTAGGAGAAAGCGCTACTTTTCATCTTGTTTAATCTGGTTTCAGTCGTGTCTCTCTATTATTATCAAAAGTTGGTTACGGAATATCGCAAAACTAACTTAGCGGCAACAACCACAATGTTTGCATTGAATAAAATAGCACTAAAGTAGTATATTTTTTAAACAAATATTTTCCTGTATATTTATGACTTATTCTACTTGTAAACATTCATTTTCCAAATAATTTTGCTATTTGTTAAAGTTTATGTGTAATACATTAGATTTACTTCTACAATAACTAAAATATTTAAACATTTTTTCAATTTCTAATAATACTTAAATAGAATACGATAAGATTTTTAAAGAAAGATTGGCAACGGAGATCCACCAGAGTATAATAGGAATGAAAGGTGTCCAAAGGTAAAAAAAAGAGATTGAGAGTAACTGGTCTAAAAGAATCTTACAAAACAATTGGTAAAATTTAAAATCTTAGGAAGATTACTGGGTGAAAGGAACCAGATACTACTGATGGGAAAATAAAAGAAGTCTCCTGAGGAAAGCATTGGCATTCTGGGTAGACTTGCTGTGACTTAATCTCTAACCATTAATTACTCTAAGAGAAAAACAAGAAAAGACAATCCTAAATATCTTTGAGAAAAGTTTGGAAAAACTATAAAACCAAAGATGACAGCATCATTAAAATCAGGTAAAAATGTGTGTGTGCGTGTGTGTGTGCGTGTGTGTGTGTGTACGTGTGTGTTTGTGTGCGCGTCTGTGTGTGTGTGTGTGTGTGTGTGTGTGTGTGGATAATGCCGTAAATCTCATACCAAAATTCTAAATCAAAGAAATCCAGTATAACAGGATTCCTTTATTTATCAGTGCAGGTTACCAGTTTGAAAATCAGTCGTTTAAACTTGAATACAGAACTCATCTTTTCAGTGACATTATCATCTCATCATATAATTCAAACTAACATCTCTGAATTAAGGATTCATTAGTAAAAGATCTTGTAAACTGCTTTTGCGCGTGAATTTTACGGTAATTCTATTCACGCTTATGTTCAAAGTAATGACGTGTCATCTTGTCAGTTGATTCGAATCTTACATACTTGAATTAACACTTCATTACTAGAAAGTTTTCATGACAAGAAAGGATTATGTGAAGAGGTTGTATCTTCTTTTGATCTCCCCATTATGTAAGAGAAATCTATTCTAAGATACTGCTGATACGCTCTGGGTTACTTGTAATGCCAGCACCGAAACTACACCCCAACTCCTGAGTCATCATCTAATGAAGGCTCCCTTCGCTATACAGCTGTTTTGTTTTTTGTGTTGGCTTTTTTTTCCTTCTTTAGAGGAGTAGAAGCATCTATGTATATTTGGGTGTTCAGAAATTCATTGCGTTTTACCAGATAGGATATAGAAACAAATGAAAATTAAATTTATTTAGATATATTCATCAAAAATGCAACTATCTTCATTTTCAACAACTGCAGCCCAACTAAACTAAGAAAAGATAAGATCGTAAGGATGGAAGGTTCTCTCATATTCTTCATACTCATCAGATTTAGCACCGACAGCTTTTTATTTGTTTCGATTTCTAAAATATTTCATAAGTAGCAGAACATGAAGCCTCAGATTTTTTAAACGTAAAATCAGAAATTTACCTTGTTGTTGGGTTGCAGTTGTTTAAAATGAAGGTGATTACATTTTTATGTATATTTAAATAAATTTAACTTACATTTATTTTTATATCATCTATAGTTATTACTTTCTGAACACCCATCATTATAATATCAATTTTATGTATACGATGTCAGTTCAAAAAGTATTAAGACTGAAGTTGTATTTACAAAAACAGAAATAAACAATGAATGAAAATTTAATTTTCTTCAGGATACTCTGCTTGCTATTCAACGCACTTAAATTTTCTATTTTTTTATATGATGTGAAGCTACTACGTCATATTTCTTTTAATATCCTCCTAAATCTCAAATTTTACCGCTAAGATCAATTTGATTTTAAAAAAGAAGAAACATTTGCATGAAGCTAGAGCCGGGGGAGTATGAAGGATGTTTCACCTACTCAGCCCTGTGTTTCACCAAAAAGAAATTCGTTTTGAATATACCAAAAATGGCTTCATAATATTTTTATAATTCACACTCTACTTAAGATAGCAGCCTAGACAAGCAATATAAATTGTTCCGCTAAGAACGTATCTATGCAATTCATAAGCAAAACATAAAAAATGTCATATTTATCTTTACTGCTTGGTGGTTGTTTCTAATAAACTCTAACGCTTCCTAAAAAAAACTATGTCATTTAATCTAAAAATTGAATAAGACTTACGAGTGTCGAAGTTTCCAGAAATAACTTTCCCCTATTTTTCCTCCAAAAGCTAGTGAGTATATAATAATTCAGCAATCTCAGAAGACTGACGAACCAAAAATATCAGTCACAAATTTCACGACGGCAACTAATTCTTATCCTCTAAAGAAATTCCGGTGAAGCAGAAGCTCAAACTAATGGTTAATTAAGCACAAAACTGGCATTTGTTTCTTGTGTTTTCGTTTCATGTCCGTTTTTCTCGTTGGTCAAGTGAAGATGACCAAAAAGCGTTCGGCGTTTGATGTCGAACATTTTGGTCTCTATTTGGTCTATGATTGGACTCCTGTCATCCATTTGAGTTGTCGTCAGTCTTTCTTTTTCTTATCTTCCTCTCCGGGCTGTGTCATTCAGGATTAATGGGATGATTCTATTTACACCAAAAAGGGATGTGAATAGGATGAACCCATTTATATCAAATAGGGGCATACAAATAGTAGTTTCGTTTACTGTTCATTCGGAGGTAGTCCTCTTAACAGTATCAGAAGGAACTATATCCAAAGATAATGTGGATAGGGTTACAAAAAAAGAAGGTAGAAAAGGAGTCGGAAATACTGAGGATTCAGTAGTTGCAGCAACACAGGGACTCAAAGAATACACAAGCTAAAGCTAAGCCAATAACAACAAAAACAGAATTGTTTTATGACTGATGCATGCAAATATACATAGATATGATTTGTTGGTTGGTTGGTTAGTTGGTTTTACGCCATGTCAACTGTTCTGTAACCCAGAATGACTAAGTTTTTCTTTTCAAGCAATTATCCGGTTTCAAGTGAGTATTCCAACTTAATAATTACAATCAATTGTTTGCACACAGTTAATTACCTTCTATTTAATACTAATAATTTGCACACGGTTTAACCGGCTCATTGACCTAGTGGGTAGAGTTTTCGCCAAATGTCCGGGAGATCTGGGTTCAATCCCAGGTCGCGTCATACCAAAGACTTTAAAAATGGTACTTGATACCTTCTTGCTTAACACTCAGCAATATAAGGTACGTATCAAGGGTAAAGTGGAGCAATCCAGGGAAAGGAGTAGCGCCCTCCCTTACTCCTCGGTGTAGTAGCTATTGAAAAGAGAGCCTTCTGGTCACCTTCGACTACAGTCGCCAACTTACTTACTTATATGGTTTCAAATATTGCAAGCAATTATATGGTTTCAAGTAACTAATAATAATAATCCTTTGTAAACAATTATAGCTTAAAATTACTATTCTTGATACAAATGTGACATAACGGTACTAAATAGACATTTGTACATAACCGTATCAAATAGACATTCGTAATTCCAGGACCTTGTTGTGACCCTGCTAAGGTAAAAGTTGACGAACACAAGAAACTCTGTTTAGCGACGCAAAGGTTTATTTTCTTCTAAAACTTGTTGCTAGACGCCGGGATAAAGAAAGAGAGAATGGAAACTGAGACGACAGCGTTAGCTAAACAAAGAGAAACTATATATCATGGTGAGAAAGAGAGAGCAAAAACAGACTTTGAGTTTTCTTCCTGGTTTTCTGTTGTATTTCTAACATGCTTGTCTGCTGGGTTGCATCTAGTCTAAGGCTTCTTTTAGAGCCCACCCCTAAAAATGGGGCTCGTAAACTTTCACCTCCTCACATCTTCGCGGCTCCTATTCACATTTCTTTACTTCATCAGGTATCTCCGTCAACTCCCAAAAACGAGTCATTCCTCCCTTCCACCTGGTGTCGGCGGGAGGAACATCCGCTTACCCTGGCTCCGAACATGCGTACCAGATCTTAGGACCTCCAGTTTTCTTTAGTCATCCTCAACTAACGCAGTGATTCCCCCTTGACCGGCTGACCCACAACTACCCAAGCCTAAGTCACTCAGAAGTGAACTACCTGCCCCCACGTCTGGCTTTTATCCTTCTTATTTTTTCTTCTCTCTCTCTCTCTCTCTCTCTCTCTCTCTCTCTCTCTCTCTCCTTCCTTAAAAATTAGCCTTTCGTTTTCTTTATAACTTACCATATCACGTTACATAAATAATTTGTTCATAATTTAATGATTTCCAGTACTTTTGATTAATACTAATAATTTCTAAACAAGTCTATTTGACCAGTAATTGAGACCCTAACAGATGCTATCACTCCGCGTCAGAGTAGACCCGGGAGTAATGGCAATCAAGAAGTAACTCCACTTTCCCTAGAGCTTCAGAACTAGGATCACACCACTGGATGCAGTTTAATGTCATACCCAGAACACTCATCATGAGTAGTCTTACCTATTTTCAGCGGATATAGTCACCATTTTCAAAGCCTCTGCGTCAAGGTGGAAGTTTTATATGCTGATGAGATAAGTATATACATATACATTATATGCATAGACATGTATGTACATGTGACTTAACAACCGATAATTTGGGGGGGTTCTTACTTTGCTAATTTAGCGCAAAAGATGGTTATGATGGTATAACCAAATGCTGTAATAGAAAATTGCAAAAGACGTCCAAAAATAAAAACAACAAAAGACTGGCTGATTAGAATGAAGGATTACATATTGATGATGGGTATCTTTTTTTCTGTTTCAATGTAAGGAAATTGTACACGAGATTACCTGGAAATGGCTTCTCTGAAGAGACCTAAAACAAGACACTAAAACTCTATTTATGGCAGTCCAAGAACTGGAGTTTCCTTGAATGGAAAAAAAATAACAAAGCATTTAAAACAATCCTCCCCACGCCAGCAAAGAAAGCACTAAAATTATATAAGTTCACTTACTTGAGAAATGGGATTATTTAAGCACAAGATTTTTTTAAGTTGACCAGGCGGATACAACGTAAACGAGCAAAATTAACTTTCCTATTTTGCATCCTTGAAGAGACTATGTGACTTTATCCGTGTAAGTATGTGGTTACGTCAAACAGAAACAACGGATGATACGTAAGAAATAAAAATTGATTGCTATGTCATCTTGAAGTTTAAGAGGAAAAACAAACATTCAATCAAGGAACTACATTCTTCCGTAGAAACTACATTGCTTTCTGTAGATATTTATATACATTTTCAACATGTGATATTTATGAAATATTCACAGAATTGAATAAATAATTAATTTTGTTTATATCTATACCTACATCTCTACTTACACCAGTCTTGTTTGTCAGACTTACACTGTATCTCCTTTTGAGGTGTAAGACACCCAAAAAAGGAATATCCTAGGTAGGATATTTTAGGTCTGGGAAGTGGAAAAGGCCCCTTTATTGTCATTACTCATAACTCCACTCTGACACAAAGTGGTAGTACCTGTTAGGATCCCATCTATAGATCAAATAAATCTGATTAAACATTATTCGTATTCAATAGGATTACATGATGCTATATAACTATGAATTATTTGTATCAGTAATTGTTACTTGAAGCTATGTTTACAAAGGATTTTTATTAGAAGTAAATTGAAACTATATAACAATGTGTAAATAAATGATAACAATTCGATAGAAGTGGTTAATTGAAGCTATATAATTATTAATATTAGATAGGACTACTTGAAATTATACAGCTGTGGGCAAATTATTTGTAAAAGATAGGAATCTGTAGCAGAAGGAATTTTCATTTTTTTGTTTGGTGCGTAATTTAATTCGACGCATAATTTCACCCAATCAGGATGACTTATCCTATTCAGCATCTTTCCGGGCAACACAAAAAGCTGTCAAACACTTTTTTTCGCAGAACTTCGTTCTGTACAGACGTCTACCGTCTGCTCTCTAATAGCAGCATGAGGGAAGCTGTCTAATTCATGGACTCCTTGGTTATTTTTCTTAGACCAAAGTTTCTCAGTTGAATATGGATTAGATACATTCAATCCGCCACACACAGGAACAACTTTACGTCACCCCCAAAATTGGCTATGTCGACTGCGATGTCTAATTCCGCTCCGGCACCTAGTAACAACTTTACCTTTGGGCAACATTTTCTGGAGACATTCACGCTTCTCCAAGAATAACCAGAACCTAAAAATCACGGTGACTTCAACGTCTATTTCCTCAAACAGCAAACATGACTTTTGCTACATACGGCAAACATAATCCCTCGCATGGACTGCTATGAAGTTCGGAGTACCAAAAACCTCACACTACTCCTCTGAACTATTACTACTACTGCTACTTCTGTATGCCACCTTCCCTTAAAAAAAATGTACCACGAGGTACACACAAAAAAAGAAAAAAATTCTTATAATTGCAAGTCAAATTGGAAAGGACGATACAATAAGAACTAAACAGGACACTTTTTTTAATTTGCTATTACTTGTTTATATATATATATATATATATATATATATATATGTATTTGTTTTCATTGTTTGTATTTTACACTTTTGTGCTGCGAGACTCGTAGTGCTTTTCTTTTCTTTTCTTTTCCTTCTGTTACAATTAATATCGAATATCAGGTATACCACACATGAAATTCTGGGGCCAAGCTATGTAGCAGAAGGAATTTTCGTATTTTTGTTTGGCGCGTAATTTAATTCGACGCATGATTTCACCCAATCAGGATGACTTATACCATTCAACCCGAACCACCATTCTGGGCAGCAGCAGCATGGACACAATAAGGGAAGCTATCTAATTTATGGATCCCTTGCGTCTATTTCTCTTAGACCAAGGGTTCCCAGATGAATATGAATTAGATAAATTCAATACGCCACACAGAGGAACAACTTTATGTCACCCCCAAAATTGGCTATGTCGACTGCGATGCCGAAATTCGCTCCGACACCTAGCGACTACTTCACCTCTGGGCAATATTTTCTGGAGACATTCACGCTTCTTCCCGAAACAACCAGAAACACAAACTTACGGTGACTTCAACGTCTATTTCCTCAAACAGCAAACACGACTTTTGCTAAATCATGGCGTACATATCTCTCTCTCACGTCCAACAACACGCGCTGCTTTCTCAACTCTATCATAACTTCAAATCGTTCACTTACTTCTTTCCTTCCTACGAGACTTGCAGCATAAATGTAAACTCTTTATTCCATGCTGCCATTAAAAACCTTCATGTAAAAGCTAACGGCAACTTCGTCTTCTTACCTCTTTTTTCTCTCATTTATTTACTTTTAAAACTTAGCGAGGAAGTAACCAAACACACACACGCACGTTACAACTTTTCCTCGCTAAAAATAATAATAAACATTTGTATCGCTAAAAATCTTTGATATCAAATAACTAACCCTGCTGAGGAAAACCGCTTTGGTAGAAACTACACAAAAATGTAAAATATGAATGTACAATTACGCGATACCCTAAACACTGGACATGAAATAACCCTAGATGAGTTCAGGTGCCGTTAAAAACAAACCAGTCGATATTATTGTGTGTGTATTTATTTAATTATAATTTATGATTTATTCTTATTTGAATGTATACTTACAGAAATACATTAGTCACAAGGATTTAAAGACAGAAGAGATTTATCGACTTAAATATTTTTGTTTTATACTGGATTGGATACTACATGTTAAGCTAAAAATAACTTATAATCTAAATTAATAATTCTTAATTAAATATTGATAATTATTTTATTACAACACATAATTCGACATTTCTATATGCTGAAGATGATAAATTTATATCCAGTATGATTAGTTACGTCTTATAATAACAGGGTTTACTCGCTGATCAGTGTTTATACATACACACACACAACCATATGCATACACACACACACACACACACACACACACACACACACACACACACACACACATATATATATATATATATATATATATAAACAGTCCCACAAGATTTAAATTCGTTGCTGAACATCTTGTTCCGGGGAGGGACTTTAACCATTTCATTTAATTAAAGAAAAAATAATTTATTTAGTAACTATCAAAATTTACATCAAAGTGTAAGGTAAGTAAAAAAAAAACGGGTAAACTTAGTCCTTTAACTTTGTTAGGCAGCCAACCTAAGAGAAAGATAGCTCTGAATTGACAACCTGGAACTGATGAAAAACTTCCTTCTGGAATCTCCTGTAATGATCGACACACACACACACACACACACACACACATATATATATATTAACAATATGATAGGCTTGTGTGTGTGTGTGTGTGTGTGTGTGTGTGTGTGTGTGTGTGTGTGTGTGTGTGTGTGTGTAATTTATTGATTTACTTACTGCCCTGTCGAAGACTGCATCCCCCAAAGATGCCCCCAACATCCATAAGCAAAAAAGTATCCTGATTATGGACACCCAACTACCCCAGGAACAAATTATATAATTGACACACGTAAAAAGTTTTCTCCTTGATCTTTATTTAGCTTTGAAAACAAATCTTGCTTTAAATTGATGTAATCTATGTCTAGAAGAATTAAGGCTCTTATACTTTATCATTGGCTCATGACCCTAACTTATTATTCTGCTAGACTATACTATTATTCTGCTAAATATAGATCCTTGGCAAAAATGATGGAATTAGCACAACAGAAGGGAAACTAAGAATTAATTATAATTTTTGTCAGCGATTTCCATATTTTCCTCTGCGTGGTTTGTAAAAGAATCTACTATCAATCTGAATAGATTAATCTAGTTTCTTTAAAGAAATGTTCAGCAATTAAAGAAAAATGTTTTTCGTACTATCTCTTATTAGTTTATTTACTATTAAATGGAAAAAAATGAACACACTCTAAATGTGCTAATTCCATCATTTTTGCCAAGGAAAGTTTATCCGGTTAGGGTCCCATCTATGGATTAAATTAATCTGTTTGAAATAACTAAATATTTAACTGTTTGAAATTATTGTGAAGATACATCTTTGTATTGTATACAATTAGAGACTATAATTGTTAAGCTGACTTTGGTGTAAAATGAACCAACAAGTGTTGACATGCCGTCAAACAAGTCCACCATCTAATCTACATTTTGCTTGATATCGAAAGCAGTTGTGTATTCCCTCACTGACACCAGTTGTCAAAGTTAGATCTTCAATAATAATAGGGTAAGTCAAAAGTTTGTCAGATCTTCTATAATATGCTGGATTATATACGCTGACTTCCAAGGCAGCAAATCTATCCGCACTGAACGAATTGGTGAAGCATAATATTCCTAATTCCTGTTTGGTCCAACGTAGAGAGACAATAAATAATCATCTTCCCTTGGATTTGAGGGGATGTCTTTGGACATCACTGACAAGGCAGCATATCCCTCTGTCCTAAATGAATTGGCGAAAAGTAATCTTCCTAATTCCTGTTTGGTCCGATGTAAAACAAAGCTAAACTTAACATTTTAAAGAGATTGAGTATCCTGGAGCAATAAAAAAAATTATTAGATATTCCAGAACCATGACGAAAGCGCACACGCACACCCACAAAGTCAGAGAAAAATAAAAGAAATTCTCCAATGACACTGACCTATTGATAGCAGTTCTTTGACGTATTTATAAAACAAACCAAAAATTTCCGACTGAACATAGGTAAGAAGAATAAATACGCATCGTAGAAAAACAGGAAAAGGTTAACCGAATATGACATAGCTGATTTTCTTTAATGTTTGTTTCTTACAGTTCCTCACTACCACCCTTCACACACACACACACAGATGCACACATATACGCACCCATGCACTCAATCACACAGATTGATTTTGTGAGAGTAAAAAATTCAAGTCTATTGCCCGTAAGATGTGAGTTTACAATAAAATTGTCTTTCGGAAGCTTATCACAAAATTGAACATAGCGAAGCAATAACTGAGTGGCAAAGTGGCAAACAGAATTGGAATTTTCTTACTTTCCTTTTCCTATTTTTATTTCAATATTTCCTGTAAAACTTCCACCAGTTGGCCGAATACACACAGATGCTAGCGTAGATATACGCTGGTGGATCAAAAGTTTTGCAATATTTTAGTACTTGCTAGTTTGCAGCGCGTATATCACGTGACCGAAGTAGTTGGCAGTATCGTGGTAGATGGTGTGCCAGCACATTGTGCATCGATTCACTCCGTGTATGAATGTGCAAATCGGAAACCCATTTTTACGAGTTTAAACTATGCCATAACACCATGGAAGCAACCAAAAACATTTGCAGTGTGAAATGTGAAGATGCAGTTGATGACGCTACAGTAACCAGATGGATCAAGAAATTGATTCCGATATCGCACTCAATAGAGTCAAATCCGGTGAGTAGCTGTCGGAGGGTATCAGGCGAGGTCAGCATCTCACAGTCCAATGTGGTTCATCATCTTAATGGCCATGACAAAAGTATCGGGAGCTACTGAATTGTGCCTCATTTTACCAAAATATTGTAAAACTTTTGACTCACCTTGGGAGTTAAACCAACTTATTACAAAAGACGCCTCCGAGGAAGATTTTCCACTGATTTGCGGGTGGCAAAGAGTTCAAAAGATGCAAGAGGAATGTCAGTTTCGTACACCATGGTAGAGTTGTTTATATAATTTAGGTGTTCAGCCATAACTCATTCTAATGAAATGGCTCGCTCACCTGCGTTGGCACTGAATTAAAAAGGATTCCATGTCTCCGATGTAATATTTAATAAGTAGACCCATCTTAGAGATTTTATCATGTAAGGTGTAACTGTAAAGAAGACAATGAGAACAACGACAAAAAGAAAATCTATTATCGAGAATATGGAGAGTTTAAGAAACGAATGAATAACTTCGAGTTGATTAATGTGAATCCTTTATTGGATTCCGAATCGCAAGAAAGATGGTGTGGACAACAGCTAATTATCATTTTGATAGACGTTGTCTAAGTTTTCCAAAGGCATCGATTGCTTTGGATATCTGGTTGTCATCTCGTTGGGTCTCAAAGCAATAGACTGAAGAATAATCGAACTGACGCGATTTTCTTCAAGGAGAGTATTTATGTGCTCGTGCACCGATAAGACAAGTACATCAATCTCAATGGTGACTATGTTGAAAAGTAGCATAGTAGTGCTGGTAACATATCTACAATGTTTTAGTTGTATAGTACTATTATTATGCTGTATAGTATTATCATTATTATATTGGATTAATAAATGTTGGTACCTTATTTTTAGGGTGTCATTCGTATTAAATCGTCGTGATGACATTTCGAATAATTCCCCTTCATGGTATCTGAGCAACAAATGGGATTATTTGACTTCCTCCACATTGTAACATGAGTAGATTGGACTGAGTTACATGGCACCAGCAACAAGGAACGATTTCTGAACGGAAAAATCAAAGAACACCCCTGATATATCTGTAGCGCAGCAATTTTATTTTAGGTGACGGAAGTGTTGTCAATTTTTTTTTATTACATAATTTCAATTCTGTTGGGTTAAATAATAGATAACCCACGATAATATCTGTTTTTATTGTATAATGTTCCATTAATATATTTGATTTGGAACAATATTAACATTTTATTCAAAATTGGTAGGGTATATTTATTTACGAGCGATACTTTACATATGTGTGTGTGGAAGAGAGGCATAGAGAGATAGTGTGTGTGTGTGTGTGTGTGTGTGTGTGTGTGTGTGTGTGTGTGTGTGTGTGTGTGTGTGTGTGTGCCTCTTTCTACAACATGGTTAAAAAGGGAACAACAAAATGAATGATAGATGGTATTTTTCCTTTTCTTAACAATTGGTTGCCCTATCGGCTCGGACTGTAGAATATGTCCATAGCACATTTGTAGAGAAGCAATACTCACCAACGAGGCAACCCGTTGCTCGTGGGAGACGACTCGTAATGCTTGAGAACGGAATCCTGATGACTGAGAAGTCCGTGACCCGGTCACCGAAGTGGTCACATGACTTGCAACACTCCGCTTTGGTCGTTTAATCAATAAATTAGCGTTCATAATTCCCAAAATTATTTTTTAAAATTATTTTCAAAAGTTATTAACGGATGATACATCCATGCGTTTCCATTTCCTTTCTTCCCCACTTTTTCTTTTCTTTTCTCACCCTCCATTCTTTTTCTTTTCTCCCCTTCTCCTATCATCATCCTTTCTCTCTCTTTTCTTTTCTTTACTTTCTTTTCTTCTCTCTCTTCCCGCTTTTATCCTTCTTCTTCTTCTTCTTCTTCTGTTATATCGCTTGGTTCCATTTGTTTTCAGTTATTGCCTTACACAGACTCATGATATTTTTTGAAATATGAATGCTGATTTATTGATTAAATGATAGCCCCACCCACCCATTTCTCTGTTTATATAATGACCTCCCTTGTTTTGGATTTCATTACATCGGTGATCTAACGACACTGGATAGCATCTTTTCTAAATCCTGATGATAGTTTATTAAAACAAAAACATTATTGTGTCGACTTTCTTTCACAATAAATTTTCCACTTTAGATTAATATTTTTTTCTAATTTTCTCCATACTGTCGGATTCTTTTCCATTATTTACTTCCATATATATATATATATATATATATAACAGGATCTGGTATTAAGTAAATCACAACTGTTAATATGCCATGAAATACCAAGTAACAAACAATCTTAACTGATAATGATTAATCCTTAAAACTTTGACCCTCTCCCTGGTCCCCAGGCTTGACAAATAGCTGATAATATAAAATGCTGTACTCTGTTATTAAACCACTTTACATGTTGTTATACAACAAGTTACATTATTCAATACGCAATTCAAAATATATTCAAGAATAATACGATCATATATAATACATAAGATGGCAACATTTCATTGGCAACAGCGATGTAGTCGTGGAGAATACTCGACCAAAATTCCGGCCGTTCAGATATATGCACTTCTAGTAAGCGAGCCAAATATCGCCCGCTCGGGTTCAAATGGTTAGGTTTCAATTTTCTGCAAGAGAAAAAATAAAGCTTGAAACTTTTCATGTAATCATTCAAAGAGCTGAATTGTATATGGATTTAGTTGATACATTGAAACCCATCTCCTTGTACCTTAGGTTACGAATTTATCAATCATCCCAAGAGGGAATAATAAGTGTAAATTTGTGTATATAGCAAGAAATATCAATGTAAAAGTGTGTGCTCGCCATTGACATTCTTTCTATACGTCAAATATTTCATCAGAAATTTTTATTATTGTTTGATTGTTTTTCAATTCAAGTTAAAGTATTCAGAAATTTGTTGGTTCAAGGTATGAACCGCCTTATCCACCCCACACCCAGCAGCTATGGATTGAATAGTATCGCTGCTGTTCTACAAGAATAGCTTTAGCCTTAAATAACTCACAAAGGTTGATATGCCATTAAACAAACAAACCAAACCAAACACTCAAGCTCATATACATATACATGCACACACACATACTCACATATGTATATATTCAAACATAAACATATATATAGACACGCGCGAACACACTCATACACATATACACACACACACACACACACACATTCGCACATAACCATACATACACACTCCACTTAAAGACTGACTTTATGTCCGTAGCGGAAAAGTTAGGTAAATACATACACACACGCATATATATATATATATATATATATATATATATATACACACATACATGCACACATATATACATATTCATGCACACACACAGATATATATATATATATATATATATATATATATATATATATATATAACGTCAACTTATTAAGTAATGAAACTGTGTAAAAACTCAATTACCAAACAACTTCATTTCTTTGTCCAAAAATTCTTTCAGAGAGAATGTCTGGAAAGTAATCAGACTGGTTGTTGCTGTTGTTGTTGTTGCTGTTGTTGTTTATTTGTTTGTTTGTTTGTTTTGTTTATTTGTTTTGTTTATTTTCAGGATGTCGTCTCTGGTTGTTCAATTTTTTTTTGGATCACTCAATACTTTCATTAGGTTTATAACATTTTTATGTTATACCTTGCGTGTTAGGAAGAAAATGTCAAGGTGACATTGAAAAAATACATTGAAGTCAATTTCATATTTAACATGATACGGAGGTTTCTTTAAAAAAAATAACTGATTCTGTTATCATTTTTTATCATTGATTTAATTACAAATCAACTTTTTTCTCTTAAAAAAAAATTCCTTTGGAAAGCCCAACAGCGACGAAGACGTTGTTCCCCTTCCAGAAGTTCTTCAATAGACACTGTCTTCAGTTAATTCCCCCTAACTTATTCCATGTTCTCCAAGTTCCGCAATGGCAACCAAGGATCTGGATTTTGATTTTGGAGGACAGGAAATAATTATAAAGAATGTTCTTTTGGAACAAAACTCGTTCACAGAGCGTGTGTCTCGAAAACAATGCGATCCACTTTTATTTTTCAAGTTGGCAACCCTAATTGAAAATCAGTTGATCAATGCCCATTCATCACCAGACATTCTCACAGTTAAACACCAATTCAGTCTAATGCGGCATTTTCCTCGGTTCATGAAGTGATCGGTAGACCAAAATGGGATTCTGTAATTGAAAATGGTTTTGTATCACCGAAAAACCTCTACGCAAGATAGAACTTGATCTCTATAAGCCTGTGTTAACTTATTAAAGTTTTGTCACATTGCCCCTGAAGTTTGACACAGAATTTGATCTGGTGTTCCATTTTTATGATACACTTAAGAAAGCAAATTTGGGATGATTGAAGATTACTCAGATGAGCCAGATTTCTGAGAAACAAACATGAAGGTTTTCGCGATTTTAAGGTCAACAGTGATCAGTTGATGTGCTATCAGAGTTGCTAACAAGAAAAAAATGATTTCTTTTCTAGACTGTACTCAGTGTTACTTAGAGAAAAATAATCAATTATTGCTTCATGATAAAGCGCTTTAGAATCATGCACACTACAATTAGCTGTTTTTTCAATTTTTCGTATCTTTTTTTAGAGCTTAGCAAAGTACAGAATTTGTTTATTGGAAAATTAATATTTCTGATGTATTTATTTACCTAATCCCTCTGTCATGCATAGGATGCTTTAATTTTTTAAAAGGAGTGCCGCTATAAGAATGCTCTCCAAAGGCAGGAAGGTCATGGCTCGCTCACCTGATGATAACCGTAATTTCTTTAACATTGTCGCTGGTGTCTTGCAAGGAGATACTTTTGGCACAATGAACGTCAATTGATTTAATGAAAGAAAATAGTTTCACACTAAAAAAGAAACAAAAGCTATGACGCAGACAATATCCCGCGGAAATTATTACCGATGCAGATTTCGCATATGCAAATTTCGCATATGCAGATTTCGCTTCTAGCAAATATATCGGCGCAGGTCGAATCTCAGCTGAATAACCTGGAGCAGGCAACAAGAGGCATTGGTCTCAACGTAAACTTAGATAAAACAAAGTTCATATGTTTTAATTAAGATGTTGCTCATTACATGGCAAGCCTTTGAAATTACTAGACCAATTCAAATACCTAGGTAGCTATATCTTATCTACTAAAAGCGATGGAAAACGACGCATAGCTAAAGCATTGAATGCTATTTATTGACAAGTTCCCAATCATATGGAAATCTGATCTCTCTGAAAAAATAAAACAGGAATTCTTCAAAGCCTTAGCAAGTACTACCGTATGTTTGCACCACTTAGACTCTAAAGAAACGCATGAAGAAAAAGCTAGATGGGAACTACACAAGGATCCTAAGTGCTGTTTTGAACGAATCCTTACTTGAAGCTGTAATCTACAAAACAGCAGTTATACGGCCACATACTTCCTATCTCACACACCATCCAAGTAAATCGAACAAGATATGCAGGGTAGAGCGAGAGAAATAAGGACGAAAGGCAGCGTTCTCCCCTGGACTCTAACACATGGACACACCAATATTGGCTGAACAGCAATACTTACATTCATTACCTCTGTTGATCAATGCTCATTCATCACCACTCATTCTCACAGTTAAACGCCAATTCAGTCTAATGCGGCATTTTCCTCGGTTCATGAAGTGATCAGTAGACCAAAATGGGATTCTGTAATTGAAAATGGTTTTGTATCACCGGGATGCCATCTAAATGATTTAACACGAGTGATAGTTGATAGGAATGAATGACGAGAAAGAGTCAAAGGATTCTGTGTTTGTCAGCACATCTCGATGATGACAAAAGGTGTGAATTCTCCTAAAACGGTTGCCGTTTTCCTATTCACCCGTAGCTGGGGTAGAGGAAATGGATTCATGCCTTTCCTAAGGATATTAGCAGGAAAGTGAAATGCAAACAGTCAAATTCAGAATTTGAACTCGGGTTGCCGTGTCCATTTCTGAAGACGAAAACTGTTGGGCCATCGATATATTTCTGATACAATATCGAATTTCAGGAAAATTTCAAGATAGTTCTTCGCACCCAAGAAAATTCCATTATATTTCTGATGCAGTAAGGGAGGTGCATGTCTCAGTAATTTATGCACTCCCTTCTAGTTAGTCAAACCTAAAACTCTCCATTATACTTCCATGCGACTCCAGTGACCTCAGATCAAAACTAATATCCTCTACTCCCATCATTTGTGAAGTCGGGAAACATTTTTATATTCAATAGTAAATACATTATCCATTATTTTCATTGGGCCAGAAATAGCCGTTCGGGTCTAAATTGACCAGTAGCATTGTCTAGTAACTTTAAAGATCAGCATCACCTATCCCATGTTGAAAATTAAATTCAAGTATCTTCATAGACTAATTCTTAACCTCCAGGTTTTGTCTGACCGCTCGTCGGACGCATTCGACCAAACAAGCAATCACTGACTTTATTAATTTGGATGTGAAGTAAGAGAAATGGGTACAGAAGTGTAAACTCTTTTCTTTTACTTATTTACCTGTACATAAAATACAATGCAACTTGGTCTCACCACAGACGAATTTCATTGAATTTTATGTTAGGTTCGTTAAATTGGATAAATAAACTTCTGTTAATATGCTTTTGTAATGTTTTTTCTTTTTTTTTGGGGGGGGGGCCAAAAAAAAAGAAAAAACATTACAAAAGCATATTAACAGAAGTTTATTTATCGGTGGATATTTATCGGTGGATATTTTCGGAGAAGTTGAAAATTATGTATACAAGAAATTTTGTGTTAACAGAACACTGAAATTTCTATCAGCTCTCTCTCTCTCTCTCTCTCTCTCTCTCTCTCTCTCTCTCTCTTTATCTATCTATCTATCTCTCTCTCACCCACCCAGTCAGCTGGGGCTATAGATTGCGCCTACTGCACCTCTGCATTGGGGTAAGAACCCCGCCAACGAGTGTCCGGATATGACACAAAACTGCCTCTGATGGTGTCGCTTCGGTTGCGGATATGGGTATGTGCAGTTCCCTGTCATTGCCATTACTCCCTGGTCCACACTCAACTGGTGTGATAGTATATGTTTGGATCCCATTTATGGATCAAATAGAACTTTTTAACCGTTTAACTGTGTGCAAACGAATGAGTTATGTTGATTAGAATTATTAGTGTTAAATAGCAATACTTGAAACTATTTAAATATGTGCAAACAAATGAGTTATTCCGAGTCGGCAGAGAGGTAAGACCCCCCACCACCACCACCTACGAGTGTCTTGGATATGACACTAAACAATTTGATGGTGAGGTTTCAGTAATGCTGGAGTTTGGGGGAATGCGGAGTACCCCTTCATTGCCGTCGCTCTCTGCTCAACTCTAGCCCGGAACAGTAATACCTGATCGGTCTCTTTATGGGTCAAATAGAAATAAACTGCGTACTTATGCTAAACTTAATTACTTGAAATAGAACTGTTTTCATATTTAAACTGCGTACTTATGCTAAACTGAACTGCTTGACATAGATCTGTTTTGACATGTAATCTGCGTACTTACTCTAAACTGAACAGTTCGAAATAGAACTGTTTTGACATTGATTTCGACACGTAAACTGTGTACTTATGCTAAACTGAATTGTTTAAAATGAAACAGTTTTTTGAGATTGAAAATGTACTTACGCTAAACTGAATCATTCAAAATAGAACTGTTTTGATATTTAACTGTGTAGACAAAATCTATATTTATACTAAACTGAACTGTTTGAATTAGAACTCTTTGACTCAACTGAATAGCTTGCAATAGAAATGTTTTTGATAATTAAACTGATAACTCATGATATGCCATACAACCCTAACCAAGCAACGAATGAACTCTTTCTAGTTTGAATATAACGTTACTTACTAACTATTCGTTTACAAATCATATATATTTAATAGATATATATAAAAGGGATTTGGTATTAAATCACCTACAAGGGTTGATATTCCATAAAACCCAACCAATCCACCACCTCTCTCTCTCTCTCTCTCTCTCTCTCTCTCTCTTATATATATATATATATATATATATATATAAAGTAGAAGAAATGCAAATGAGAAAAGTTTTTCATAAAAACGTTCTTGATGCTGTTATAACAGAGTAGGTATTTGTTAATCCGACTCCCCATCAAATCTTTTATACTGAGACGCCAAACACAAATAAAAAATTTATGCGCGATCATTACAAAAATGCTTAGTCTCATAGGCATTCCTCTTCTGAAGGGATAAACTCAGCCCTGCTAAGCAGATAATTCCTGGGGAAGAGGCCCCCTTGATCCAAGCTACTATTTTCTTTCCCACCCGGCAAGATTGCTCCTATATCAAATATAAAGCCTAAAAAGCATTACAATTATAAACACTAGAAGTCTTTTGCCCCAATAGAATACACCGACTGCACCTCCAACGAGGTGGTTACTCAAAATGCTTGAGGACAGGCTCAGTAGTCTGTAACCTGGCAGCTAAAGGGGTCAGGTAACACGGAACACTCTACTTTGGGTCTTATTGAGCTAGACAGGCAGTCGGATAGGCCCGATCTGATTAATAAGCTGATTATTTCAATCTCTAATTGCAAACAAAGACTCAACCTTTTTTACCTTAAGGGTGTTTGAAGGCTGAGGGTTAATCGTACTTAGGTAGCAATACTTGAAACCATTTAACCGTGTGCTAACAAATGATTAATATCAAATATATGTTAAGCTGCTGTTAAAACCAAATTCAAAACCTAACCAAACCAGCCCCCTCCACACAATGCTGCACAAAGTTAAGTTTTTAATCGGATATTAGTTGTCTTTTTTTCTGAGACGAAGCCTAATGATTTTTATCATTCGGGATTTTCTGACTAGTTTAAGCTACGTGGTGCAATCAATAAGTTTCCAGACTTTTTTTGTACAAGCATTTAAAATTGTCGTAGACTCTTGAAAATTCAGTATGTTATTGCTATACGTCTTATGAGATGGCTGACCAATTTTTATTATTTCAGGTTGAAATAAACAGCTACAGCAGGAATTGGAATACACCCTGATTATCACAGCTGGTGAATTTCAAAAATGCCATCTGGACTTTAGAAGAACGATATGCAATAAAATTCTGTTTTAAACTTGGAAAAAATGCCATGCGATAAAAGCTGGATTTACTGCTGTGACCCAGAGACCAAGAGACAGAGTTCCCAGTGGAAGCATGCTGGCTCTCCCAGACCCAAGAAGGCTAGACAGAGCAAATCCACCAACAAACTTTTGATGATCCCTTTTTTTTTTGACAGCACTGGCATGATCTACATACACTGGGTTCCCACTGGACTGACAGTCAACAAGGAATACTATGTTGAGGTTTTAAGAGAGTTCAGGCAGAGATTCCTAGGGAAGAGGCCAGCACTCTTCAAATCGGGTCAGTGGCATTTCCACCAGGACAATGCACCAGTCCACAGCTCTATCCTTGTCACAGACTATTTGACCAAGATGGGCATCAAGACAGTTCGTCAGCCTCCCTATAGTCCAGACCTTGCTCCCTGTGACTTTTGGTTATTCCCAAAGCTCAGAGGCTGTCATTATGAGAGAATTGAGGAGATGAAAGAGGCTGTGACGAAGGACATTGACACGCTTACACAAGAGAACTTCAATGGGGCCTTCGAGGAGTTGTTGGAAAAGTACAACAAGTGCATTGCAGCTAGAGGAGATTACTTCGAAGGGGACTAGAGTTTCATGTATGTACTATCAATAAAAGTGCCCATACGAAAAGTCTGGAAACTTATTTAATGATCCTCGTATAACCACAAGGATTTTGAATCGGAGTTTAACAGTTTTTATTTCTCCGTAGGGGCTAGGTTTATCACATGGCGCCCGAGGTATTTTTGGAGCCTTGTACTCGGACCCATCGTAAAATAGCCTTGTCCCATACTCGTCCGGTTGATGGGACGCACGACAAATAACCAGCACTGACCATACATACCCAGAGGCGATAGATCTTGCGCCTCTCCCAACATCTAGCAGCCAGCAGCCGACGTGGGATTCAACCAATCACAGCCGTTGACTCAGTACAGCAGATGCTAGATTCCAATTAATCACTGCTGCTCTCTCAAACAGCTCTTTCAGAGCTAATCTACGGAAGTCATGGCCAGATCTTTTGTGAGCTATTTCAAAAAGTCTTCTGAGGATCACCACCGGTCTCATCACTACATCCTTTTGCTGATACCATGAGACGAAGACATAGCAGCCAGCCAGACTTGCAGCAAACCTGCAGCACCAGTTTCGGTATCACCAAGCATCAGACACCTGCATTGCCAAGCTGCACATTCCTGACCAATGAACCAGCGTTTTCATCTTCCGTTGCCGCAGACTAGATCATGCGATGGCTTTTCAGTCCACGAACGACCATCTCCTCGGACTGTCATCAGGATTGAATAAACCGGGACATCGATCATCCAGCCTTCGCAATATGCGTCCACTTCCCTGACCGTCTCCAGATTCCTGACCATGCAACCGATGACCTGCACCAAGTACCGATACCCCTGATCTTCTAGACACGCTGTCACCAGGGGACCGAGGGATAAGCAAACTTTTCGTGTACAATTTGCTCAATGGAGTCCTGGTATTTTAAACTTACCCTTTTGTTCTCGTCATTTGTCTACTCCACTGTCATTCACTTTATTTAACAAACATTTGCTCGATCGATACATTTAACGTCACTCGCAACAGGTTTAATTCAAATCTTTATCTACTATCTAAAAATTTAATGATAAAAGAATCTAAAATTACTTTTATTTTAGGATTTTTTTTTACATTTAAAATATTTTTTAAAATGTAAAAGTAAAAATGTAACCCTAAACTAGTAAGTGGTTTGAAACTTTACAATAATTTCATCTTTTTTAAGACATTTTCAAATATGACAAAAATCTTTATTCAGTTCTTTAATTGCCTGTTAAGTTACAGTGATAAAAATCCATTCGTTTAATATATTTTCTTTTTTACTCCATATAATTGTAACAATAAATAAAAGCTAAGAATTAAAAATGTGTCCTTATTTGTAGGTGGAAAATTTCGCGTAGGAATTCAAATGAAAAGTATTCGTTTATTTGATAATTCATTACGTTTTGTTTTTTTGTTTGTTTTTGTTTTTTTTTAAAGGTTTTGAGTTACACTGATTAAAAATCAATACATTTTGTTCTAAGAAATATAAAAAGTATTCGTTTAAAATATGAGTTTTTAGGTTATCGATTAACAATGCTTTCGTTTAAATTTTGTTGTTCTTTTTCTTTTTTACCCAATAAAAATGTAACATTATAAGTAGGTACAATAAACTGAAGCTGAGGAAAAAAATGTCCCCATAAAAAGAATTTAAAAATTAAAAATGTTTCATTTTTCGTATTACAATTCTTTTTTCTTTTTAGTTTTTTTTTTCTTTCACATTTAAAATAGTATTTCAAAAAAGGTATTCCTTGGTTTGAAACATTTTCATGATTTTTCTTTAGTTCTTCATAAAATCAAGAATTTTTAACCTGTAATACTCAAAATCTAAATTTTGTATTTTCCTTATTATAAATATATTAAAATATATGGGCGATATTAATGCTCAATGACATCTCTTTTCTGACTTATAAGTCGACACGTACATATTAAAACAGACGCGACTCATTTATATATATATATATATATATATATAGTAATTTACAAAGTAGGCCCCCAATAAGACTCGAACTCACCAGTGAAAGTTTGCTAGTCCTATCTTACTAACCATTACACCACCCCAGGCGCCTTACTCCATTATATATATAAGAAATACATACGTGTGTGGTTATAAGTTATAAATGAAAGAATAAGATATATATATATATATATATATATATATATATATATATATATATATATATTATAAAGAATACGATCAATAAGTCTGATCATTCTATAATGAAAGATAAAAGTGCTGAATATTAGAACAGACCAGCAAAAAAGCCGGTTTTGTTTGTTTGTTTGTTTTTTGTTGTTTTTTTTTTTTCATACAACACTACAGCAAAAAATCAATATATATATATATATATATATATATATATATATATATATATATGCAACAAAGGGTGAAATAATATATTTTGTTTTTCGAGTGCAAACGCACCAGCACAGGTGTGTAAATGTTCCTTTTATTATCCTAATTAGTAATCTTTTTCTTCAATTTTATTTTGTTTTAGTTTTTATTTATTTCCAAATTCTAGCTCTACGCGTATCTTATGACCAGGATTGTCACCTCCCCTTTATTTTCATTTATTTCAAAGCATTCCATATCTTCCGAAATGTCTCGTCCTCTACACTTTCTCTTGAGTGAACAATCCTTATCTCGTTATTGAACACGTTCTTTTGTTGTGCTATCAATCTCTGTCTGTCTTTCCTTCTCAACAGTTTCGATTTCCCATCGATCTATAACAACAAAAAATGTCTACACTCTGTGGTTGTTTTGTAAGCAACGTCCTCATTTCAACTTTGTGCTGATTGTGAAATAGTTTAGTGCACTAACTTCCTCAGTGATTAATTTGGGTTCGGCTCTTGCTTTGTTGTTGCCGTGTTTGAACGAGCATTATATTTTAATTATTATTCTTAGAGGCACCAACAGCTATCTGTATATATTTTTATTTTAAATATATCGGATTAATCATAGATACATGGCACAAAGACCAATCCCTTCGCCATAGGCCTATGTACTTTTACGTGTATCATTTATATAATTTTGAATAGCGTAAACGCGGAGTCAACGGCCCTTAGTGACTATCAGTTGTCGGGAATGAATAAATAGATAAATAAAATTTAAATTGAATTAAAAAAGAAAATTATTAAAATATGCAGAAACTCCCAGAGGCCTCTGACAGGAAAAAGGGGGGATGCATGGGTAAAGAAAAAAGGACCTCCCCACAAAAGGAGGAGGCTGATGCTCTTTTACCAGTGACCAGCGGGGTGACAACACTTTGCTAACTTGTGGAGGACGCCACACGCTCGTCTTTGGACGACGCGTTGGCTAGCCCTTTCACTAGTTAGTAAGGTGTTATCACTCCGCTGGTCACTAGTAAAAGAGCATAAACCTCCTCCTTTTGTAGGGAGGTCCTTTTTTCTTTACCCATGAATCACCCCCTTTTTTTAATTCAATTTAAATTTTATTTACTTATTTATTCCCTATACAGTTTCTTTGCCAATGCGATAATCAGACTAAAAGGCTACCATGTGGTGAGTATCTCTTTATATATTCTTGTGCTGGATATAATGGGAAAGATAATCTTGTTTATGGTGCATTCTGGGAAGTGTAGTCTAATAATTGGTTATTTACACTATTATGTCTCCCGGTATCTTCTGAATATTCTAACCGATTTTAAATGCGCTGTGGATTGGATGGTCTCGATTCGCCAACCGATTTCCAATTCATTCAGTTTTTTCTATACCCTGGAAGACCGTTTCAAGCGTACCAATTACAATTCGTATCACCGTTACTTTCAGGTTTCTCAGTTTTTTTACAGCTCCCTGACGAAATCCAAGTATCTATATATCGTTTCGCTAGATGACAACTTCTTTTTTATCCTTATTTTTTATTTTATTTATTTATTTATTTATTTTTGTCATTTAGTTTGATCAATCTTGAAAATCGATGACTAAGTAGAAAATTTTTTTAATGCCTGCATTTGGATATGTTTTGATGTTTATTTAAAAGTTTGTTGGAAGATGATTATAAATATTTTTCTTCTAAGCAAAGATTACAGTTTTGAAGTGTTATTGTAAGCTGCCATTTATATAACACATCACTCAATAAGTTTCGGGCCTGACATATGGATGGTGCCGCTAATAAAAAAAAAATCCATGTAATTTTTATAAAGTACTAACTTTCAAATGGCACCAGTCAAAATTTGAGCCTAATCGGATTATTAGTTTACTAATTACCCGGGAGACCTGGGTTCAATCCCAGGTCGAGTCATAGTAAAGACTCTAAAAATGGTACTTGATGCCGCCTTACTTAACACTCAGTTTTATAAGGTACGGATCAAGGGTAAAGTTGAGCAATCCTGGGAAAGGGGTAGCGCCCTCCCCTACACCACGGTGTAGTAGCAATCGAAAAGGGTGCCTTCAAGTCACCCTCAACACAGTCGCCAACTTTACTTTTACTTACTGTTACAAATGACTTGATAAGTGTTATTCGGATTCTGCTCCATTGGAAACCACGGTTAAGAGATGGTATGGTGACTTTAAACGTGTTCGTACTGACACAAATGATGCTGAACGCTCAAGTCGTCAAAATTCGGCAGTTGTCCAAAAAAACTCCAAAAATCTCCACACTCTCATTTTGGCTGATCGTAAATTGAAGTTGCGTTAGATAGCAGAAGAGTTAAAGATATCAGAATGCAGTGTATTCACCATTTTGCATGAACATTTGTCAATGAGAAAACTGTGTTCAAAGTGGGTACAACCTTTGCTCACAGTTGATCAAAAAACAACAACGCGTCGACGATTCAGAACGTTTTTTGCAATTGTTTCAACGCAACAAAAAGGAGTTTTTGCGTAAATATGTGACAATGGATGAAACATGGATCCACCACTTCACTCTGGAGTCAAACCGGCAGTCAGCTGAGTGGACAGCAGTAGGTAAAATTCCGTCCAAAACGACCAAAGACGCAAACATCAGCAGGCAAGGTTTTGGCCTCCGTATTTTACGATGCGCAAGGTATTTTGTTCATCAACTACCTTTAGAAAGGAAGAACCATTAATAGCCAATATTATATAGCATTATTGGTACGTTTGAATGAAGAAATCGCCAAAAAACGGCCATAAATGAAGAAGAAAAAGTGCTCTTTTACCAAGACAATGCACCATATCACAAGTCGATCGCAACAATGGCAAAACTACATGAATTGCACTTCGAATTGCTTCCGCACTCATCCTATTCTCCAGATCTGGCCTCCAGCGACTACTTGCTGATTGCAGACCTTAAAAGAATGCGCCAGAGAAAGAGAATTGGCTCCAATGAAGAAGCGATATCGAAAACTGAGGTGTATTTGGCGCTCAAAGACAAATCGTTCAACAAAAAAGGCGTTGAAACGTTGGAATCCGTGTATCACCCTAGAAGGAGACTATATTGATGAATAAAGTCGAATTTTGCCTAAAAGTTGTTTTTTTATTAGTTAGCCCCGGGACTTATTGAGTGATGTCCTTATACACACACACACACACACACATATATATATATATATATATATGATGGTATAACTATGGGATATAAAGAAGGATTTGGACTGTGGTGTTGGGAAATTATGTCGTTGGGAACTAACTTTTCTTCTTATCCCCATTCACTTATTTTCTTTTAGTTTGTTGAAGCTGCAAAGGAATTATGAACAGAAAGGAAAAAGGCAGAGATACTTTTAAACTTAATTTTTATTTTCGTGGTTTACGACTATTTTCGGATAAGAAATATTTTCCTGGATCAGTAGAAATAACCATCCTTCCCGGTCAAGGCGTTAGAGGAACCTCAGGAATAATCTGGCAAATTGTAAATTATCGGTATCGATTATCAGGGGTTTAAGGGTCGGTCATGTGTGTTTGTGGTCAGTCGGTATCTTCAGCTGATATTACTACAAACAGGAGACACAACGCACTGCTCGGCTAGAGGCCTTAGCAAACACGTGTTCCAACTGGCAGTCGAGAGAAGGAGCCGTCCGTCTCACTCGAGGTATGACAAGGGAATTGAAGGTGAGTTTCTTTTTGGCGCCAGAAAGCCCATCTTTTCAGACATTCACGGATTGGGCTTCCTGTCGGAGACCTTCTAGAATTTTTTTTTTTTTTTCGTATTTATTTTTCATTTTATTGGGGGTTTATTTCTTATTTAATGCTCACATAACAACCTTTAGTTCATAAAAACTAAAATAGCAATAAAAAGAAAATAAACAGGAGTGAATACACACACACACAAAAAAAGAGTTGAACGAATATAATAATATTAAAATATAAATATTCACGCTTGTGACAACTCTGAATCTTACGAACGTTAGATCGTCAAGTGGGCAAAATAATATATGTATAATGTAAGTTTTTTTGTTTTATCTTTTCTCTTACCTTCCCCCTCCTACTTACGTTCCCTACACTATGCAACCATTTTTTGCACTGTGTGAAGAATATTCAACATTTATTAATTCTTCTTCGTCCATTTTACCCACGTTTCGTCCGAAGATTATTTTTTTCCAAATACATAAACCTTTTAGTCACAAAACCGACATAAGGAGGTGAGATAATTTCTTTTATATTTTATCCTACTCTGCTGGCCAGTATTTGAGCACGTTCAGGAAAACTTTCTTAAAATTTGTTCACACACACACACATATTATACACTCTAGAAGTGCATTTGCAGTCCAGCCTCCAATTTATTTCTCCCCAGGTCACAAAAGATATTGAGAGCTCAATAACATGGGTCAGTGATAAAAACAAGTGATCAAGAAACAATCTACTAGCATACAGCTGAGTTTATTTTAGTGAAGCTTAGCTGAGGTACAATACCAGAAATATGAGGCACTCAGTAAGAATTAAATTCACTAAGGCACAGAGTAAGAAGTTGCATGAATAAATTTAATATGTTCATTTAATGAAAAAAAAATTGTAAGAAAAAATTATAGAAATAATTTCTAAATTAATCATCCTCCTTTTTTGGTTTCTTTGTTTTAATAGCAAATCAACCTTTGTGGGTAGAAGAACAGTAGTGGTACTATAGCTTGGGGGACTCAAGGGTTCATCCTCCCTTTCTTGCCTTTAATTTTTATGAAATCTTTGTAAAATGCTAAAAAATAGTTTCCCATCAATAAAAATAAATTCTCTGATAAATTCTTAAGTAATACTTACATCAGAATTGTAAGTTCCACATAGTATCACATCTTGTCATAATACATCATCATCATAAAATTATTGACAGCTTCTGGTTAATTAATGCAAGTGAATAAAGAAAAAATGTGAAGTCCACTAATTTGAGATACATTTTTCATAGATGTCTGTACATGTTGGGAGTATAAATGATGCACTGTATGCTTGTTTCTACAAGTTGATTGATTTTAATGACATGTCAACACGTCAGTGGTTATTTTAAGCCAAGGGATTGAAAATCACATTCATTCTACATTTATAGTAGAGTAGTTTTTTTATTTGAGTAGTTTTTTCTTTTACATACAGTTTTATCATACATGAATAATTTTTAACAGATCTAATTGACCAATTGATAGGACCCTAACAGATACAATCACTTCAGGTCAGAGTGGAGCTGGGAGTAATGGCAATGAAAAGGTACTTCATACTTCCCAGATCTCCATAGCTTGAGCCTCATCATCAGATGCTGTTTAGTGTCATATTCAGGACACCTCTTTTCTTAGGGAGAATCTAACTCTTCTGCAGAGGATATAGTCAGCATATTCCAAGCCTCATTGACAGGAGGGATCAGTACAATGATATATTTCATTTTATCTTGGGCCTAGCAGTATTATTTATCTTACTTTCATGGTTTCTGAAATGGAAAGTAAGTGGCCATACTGTTGTGTGGGGTGCTGCTTCCAAAATTTGTTCAAAACTTCATGCAGCATCCTTATGTAATTCCCATCTTGCATTTTTTTCTCCAGGTGTTTTCTTGAAGTGCAAGTGGTTCTACAATACAGTAGGACTTATAGGTTTACAATTTGGAAATATTCCCATTTTAAGTAAATATATTCCACAGAATTGAATCACATAAAAGTAACAATATTCAAAAAAAGAACAAAAATTTGTTAAAAAATGAAAAAACAAAAGATGCAAGGGATTTTTTAAATAAAATATTTACTTCAAGAAATTTCAACAAGAATCATTTTAATTACATATTTGTTTTTTATTTTTCAACTACCATTTTCAAATGTTTTCATTCTCATTAAAATGTTTCAGGAGAATTAGACATAATTTTTAACATGGAGTGAAAGGTTTTATCTATTTTTTAGAAACATTTTGGATGCATTTTGTTATTTTTGAAAAAAGGTCAAAATTTTTGTCTTCTAAATTGGGCAAATAATAATAATAATAATAATATTTTCAAGGAGTCAGACATTTACCAATACTGAATTATTCTTTTATATGTTCTTTTTAAGTACAAATAATTACATTTGAAAAGTACAAGTTCTCATTTATCATGGCTTGTAAAGTTGAACCAAAGTAGAAACTGTTGACCATGTCTTGATAGATTTGCAGATCCAAACACAATGACTCGGTGTCAAAAATTACACACCCAATTTTCCATCTAAACCAAATGAAGAATTAGGATCATGTTTTGAGATTGATTTATAGGATTAAGTAATAAAAGCTTGCAGGAATTTTTTAAAGCATCAGATATATCTACTAGCAAAAGAAAGAAATAAAGAAAGAAAAAGAGGAGTGGGGAAAAATAAAAGAAAATAGAGAGAGAGGAAAACAGAGAAAGAGAGAAGGAAGAAGACAGAAGAAGAAAGAGAGGAAGACAGAATTTTTAAAAAGTGTAGCTCCTTTTTATATAATGAATCATACTAAAGCAACATTGGTTGAAGTCTATAAATGAATGCAGAATATCCCCATAGAATTCCAGTAATGCTGAGCAAACAAGGAAAGAAAGATACCAGCCCCACTCCTCACTAACTACAGGTTCCCTTTTCTATCAAGAAAGATATCCAGTGTACAGAATTGACCGTAATTATTACATAAGATTGTATTACCATAGTGTAAAAGAAGGAAGTATCTACCAGAGTCAAATTAAATAAGTTGATTGCAAGAAATTGGTAAAACAAGCAAATAAAGCCAAAATTTGTCTACCCTGTCAGTGGGGCTAAAAATAATCTAATTGTAAGACCCACCTAAAAAAAGGGTAACCTAAGTATGACACCAAACTGTACCTGATGTTGAGGCTCCAGTTCTTGAGATCTGAAAAGTGTGGAATACCCATTCAATGTTATTACTTCCAGGGCCACTCAGTTTTGGAGTGGTAGCACCTGTTAGGGTCCCATAATGAGCCAAATAGATCTGTTGAAAAATTATTCATATTCAATGGGACTGAGTGAAAAAAAAACTCTAAACAATTACACAAAAAATGTAAATATGACTGTATAATAAACATGATTCCCAAATTTCTAAGCATAAAATAACTCTAGATAGGTTGACATGCCATTAAAATCAATAAAACCAAAATTTATCATTAGCTAAAAACTATAGAGAAAATAACAACTTTTTTTTTTAAGTGACTACAATAAAGAAAATGAATAGCAGCAATATATGAACCAGAAATCTTTCATTGAGATATTTTAATTATCCATTGTTGCTCATTCTCAATATTTGTCTATCTTTCAGTTGTACCCAATTAATGTATTTTCGACTCACAAATAATTTAGACCCTAAAAAATCAAATAGCATGCCTCAAAAATTCATTATTTTCTTTCCTGTGAGTTTTTAAATACACAGCAAAAAACTTGAACTAATTTAGGTCACAAAAGTATATGAATCACCAAAACTACAACACAAAAGTGACATGAACTTCTAAAAGTGATTAATTTTAACATCATGTCAACCTGTCTTGGGTTATTTTATACCAAAAGGATAGGGAACAGCATCCTTTTTTTTTCACATGGTCCTACTGATTATGTATAAATTTTAGACCAATCTATTTGAGCTATAGATGAGACCCTAATTGGAACTACAACTCCATGTCAGAGTAGACTGGGGAGTAATGGCAATGAACTGGTATTCTACACCCTGCTGATCTCTATGACCGGAGTCTCACCCTCAGATTCTATAAGAGTGAAATGTACAGTATAGGACAAAACAAGAACTGATGGTGAAAAAACTAAACCATTTTTTATTACTGTCACAAATTTTAATGAAATTTCAATCACATACGAAGGGATCATTGTTGCCAAATTTTGCTTATTTTTATTAAAAAGCCAATCTTCAAAAACAAATATAATCAGAAATGTTAGAAAATAGGAAATTTCTTTAAATTTCCTTTTCCTTGATTTGATATTCTCATTTGAGATTAATACTTTGTTAATGGTAAGTAATTGCCCTACTTGTCATAAACTACATCAGTTGTCTTAATAAGATTTTTCTATCATCTGTCTGTGTTATTTGGGGTTTTTTGTCCAATCTGTATGATGATGACCTTAGTTGAGGGTAACCTGAAGGCTAACTTTTCAATAGCTACTACACTGAGATGTAGGGGTGGGTGCCACTCCATTTCCTGGATTGCTCCACTTTACCCTTGATCCTTACCTTATAACACTGAGTGTTAAGCAAGGTGGCATCAAGTACCATTTTTTAAAGTTTTTGGTATGAGTTGACCTGGGATTGAACACCGGTCTCCCAGACCATTGGGGAACACTCTACACATTAGGCCAATGGCCTGGTGAGTATCTGTAAAGTAACTCAAAATTAAAGCATCTAATGAAAATTATTTAAGTTCCTGAACTGATCTTTAAATGAGATGATAGGAATCAAGGAATCTCAAAATAAAATAAACATCAATTCAAATGTCCAGTATAATGATACTGTAAGGAGACAATAATCATCTTCCTTTAGATTTTGGGGTATGTCTTTGAACAAATCATAGTCACATGCCAATTTCATAATTCAAATCAGCTTTTTTTTATCCCCTGTTCTTCAGATGGTAAAGACGTAATTTTCCTTGTCACTGTCTTTGAATGATAAAAATCACCTTTCATCTTTGTTGATGAAACAGACTTTGTCTCACCTTCGCATCAAACATGGAACATCCTTTGCCCACCAAAGAAGACAAAACTTTTTACCATTTTGTAAAATGTGCACATTTCAACTACTAGGACACTCTTGTAATACTCAATGTATATATTATCATGTATCTATCAAATATTCATATGTGTAAGTGAGTTTATCTTGACTTTCCTTCCCTCTATTCAGTGTGAGTATATCATTAGGTATAATACTGGACCTTGGTGAGTGGAGATACAAATATAAATCCTCCCTAACACCAATCATTACCAATAACTGGTTACCACTCTAATATTACTAACAAGATAAAAGCATTAATTTCAGTCAAATCTTGCTGAAAGCAGACTTAGTATTACAGTCTTCATCAAGAAATGGAATCTGTGACCTGAGTTCAAATCCTGGATGAAGCTTTTTGCATTTCACAGTACACTAATGCTCTTGGGAAAGGCATGAATGCATCTGTTCTCTCCAATAGTAGGGCAACCAAAGTTCTTTAACTTTAATAAGACAATCAGTCTGGAAGATGGAAAAATCTGAATTCAAACCAGCTGTACTCTACTAAAAAATTGACCTTGTATCATTAATGTTCATGGTAGAGGGGTTGGGCAAATAAATAGTGCTTAAAGCACCAGTTCCTGTTAGTTCTCAAAAGTTAAGCAGTAATGAACATGTTCAGTACTTAAATGAGTGACCACTTAGTAAAAGCAGGTAATGTAAACAATCTGAGGTTTGTGTGTCAAATAAAGCAAAAGCTAAGTAAATAACTATGCACCTTGCATGGTGTAATATTCAACAAACTAAGCTTGCAGACTGTTAGTGAGTTGATTCTCACTGGGTACCCCATACTTTTCGCCTTGTGCCAAAATCAGCTGAGGTTACTAAATGACAAGATAAAAATACTGATTCTAACATATGTAACATCAATGAGAGGCAGCTAATTGAAGATAGATATGAATAGAGACAGACAGATAATTAAATTAAATGAATACACAAACATGTTCATAATTTAATTATTCACAATTTGTCATCAATAATCAAATAGCATTTTTTTGTCTTGTGGTTTACAGCAGAAAATACCAGACAATGCATGCTGATGAGAAAATGTTAACAAAACTAAAAAAATGTTTTGCAAATTATGAATGCATAAAATATGCATATTATTAATCTGTCATTTATTACTACACATTTGGTTGGTTGGTTGGTTTTATGAATTCAACACTTTTTAGGTCATTTAATATGGAAATTACCCTTTTTTGTTTTTTGCAAGCAATTATTTGGTTGCAAGTAACTCATAATAATTATCCTTTACAAACAATTATAGATTCAAATGACTATTCCTAATGCAATAATTTGCATACAGTCATATGGTTTTAAGTATTCCTATCTAATTCTAATAATTCATACATAATTACATAGTTTCAAGAAACAATTTCTATTTGAAAATACTTATAATTTGTTTGCACCCAGTTATAGCTTCCCATATTCCTAATACAAATAATTTACACACAGTTAAATAGTTTCAAGTATTCTTATATAATAAAAATAATTTTCAAACAGATTTATTCAATTTATTGACAGATCCTACCACTCCAGGACAGAATGGACCTAGGAGTAATGGCAATAAAAGAGTGACACTATACTCACCCAAATAATAAACTTATGATCAAGTTACACTGAAAGTATCAGTTTTCGTAAGATCACCAAAGTAGCAATGAGATTGTTCAGTAATTAAATGGGTGACCACTCAGTAAAAGTAGGCACTGCAAACAACTTAGGATCTGTGTACTAAGCAAAGCTTAATATATGAAATATTTTAAAAAAAAACTCCCAACTAAAGTCGAAGAATTATATAAAACTATTTACAGAAGATGTTTATCAAAAAATTTTTAAATTAAATGAAACCAGATTGCAGATTTTCCAACATGAACAAAAAATTTACTTAACTCCATTCAGATCAATTATAGTCATATCAATTTATAAACCAATCAAAAGGCTTATATGTATTAACCAATCAAAAATTTTGTATTTCCTACTAAGTGTGCAAATCAGAACTAAAGAGATTTTCCATGTGGCAAAATTTCAATAATATACTGCCTTCAGCAATTACCAGAAACAAGTGAAAAGGCCTTGGAATTGTGCCAGTACAGAAGAATACGAAGAAACAATCCAAGTGTATATGGAGGAATCTCCAGGGGGTAGGGAACTTTCCAGATGATCTATTCAAAAATGAAGAATTGCCAGAGGTTATGAGAAACACTAATCAGTGACTAAAGAAATGGGCTAGATAATTCATTATTCCATTACCATGAAGAAAACTTCCATCTGTGCCAAATTTACAGAACAATGAGATTTATTAATTACATAAGAAGCAACAAACAGAATATGATCTCAAATTGAGAACACATGGGTAGAATCAATTTGAATGCAACACCAAAGAGAATGAATTCTTATCTCATGCACACATGAGAAATAGTCATAAATTATAATTTCACATTTGGTATCTACTTGACTGAATGCCTGTTAGCAAGCTATTCTAGCAGATGATTATTAGTGGGTCTGATTCTCCCTGGGTGCTCCATAATTCTACATGATCACATCATTATAGCGTAATGGTTAACAAACCAATTACTATGGAGTAATGAATTATGAAGGTACTATGAGTAATGAATTATGAAGGCTTGACAGTTATTATCATAGGAAAGAGACTCAGTTGTTACTGGTCCTGCAACCTGGTTTGGCACTTTTTATGTAGCCTGTCAAGAAGAGAGGCCATCTCTATCCAGCTACATGAGTTCAAATCCTGAATGAAGCTGTTTGAATTTAACATAGCACAAATATGCTTGGGAAAGGTATGGCTCCAACAATTCTCCCTCCAATTGGGCTCTTTACTGTTGGTATGGCAACCAGGCTAGAAGGAAAATTCTGGATTCAAACCGATTGTAAACCTGGTGAGAGATGAGTTCTACTAGTCAATTTTAATGTAAGATGTGTGATTATTGACTTAGTTTCTTTATTTTAACATGGAACAAATTCCCAAATAATTCTATCATAGTGGGTAGGGATCCATCCTCCAGACAGTATCTCTCATTTTTTTGATTAGATCTATTTTTACTAATCAATCTTTACTCTTTAGAGTGAGATAGATCCTTTGAAGAGTTGTTCATAGCCCATCAGATAGAAAAAAATCTAAAAAAAAAACCCACTGGCAAATCTGATAAATATAAAAAGATTGGAAAAATAATATCCAGCTTTATTTACAGACAGGAAATTGTCTCAAACTTCAAAGAACAAGAATCATTTTTATGTGTACATGTTGATCAAGCAAAAATAGAATAATGAAAAGAGAACATACAAATAGAAATTTAATGAAAGCAAGATTCCCTGAATCAAAAAAGAAAATATACAAGCTCAATTATTAAAAAAGAAATACTCAGTAACTTGTTCTCATGTTTTAAGGATGCTGATGGGTCCTTTGAAACCCACAAGAGCTAGGATCAGAAAAAAGACCTAATAGAGCTTAAGTTAAAAAGTAACCATGTAGTTTCATTTCTTATTTTTCATAAACAAGCGGCATGATTATATTTAATGCTTTATTTACATAATGGTATTAGTAGTAATATTGATATCACAGCATCATCATAATCATTATTATTATCATTAATTTTGATAAATATTTTCATTCAACTTCTACTTTTTAGTTATGTTTTAATATATTTTTATCATAACACAATTGGGTCATCATTTCTAGAGCAATAAGCACTGATAGATAAAGAGACCAGGTAGAGGATTGAGTAATAAATGTGATTTGATTAGCACAAACAACAGTTTTAATACCTTAATAGGCAAAGCAACTGGTATGAATAACCAGGCTTAGGTGAGACAAAACTTGATGCCACAGCAAGAGCTTATCCTATCATTTCCAATATAATGCTACTCCTTCAGAAATGACAACTCAAGGAAATTGCAATAAGAAATAAATTAAAAAAATAACAGAAAATCTAAGCCAAAATTAATAATAATGAAAAGTGAAAAATTAACTAAAATATACAGAAAAGTCATAAAAAAAATATAATAATAATAATAACATAGACATACTATATGTGTCAAGAAAAGAAGGAAGAAGAGGACTCATCAGCATTGAAGATTGCATGGATGAATCAATATGAGGAATTTTTTTTAAAAAAAAGCAAAGAATAATTACAGCAGCCAGTAATAGCCCAGATAACATAAGGACAAACAGAACACCAACAAAAACTCGGAAACAGAAATGGGAAGATAACTGTATGGAGATTTCAAGTAACAAATTGGCAAAATCTCACATGAGAGAACTAGACATGGCTTAAAAAGGGAAAATTTAAGAAAAAAACTGAATCTCTTCAACACAACTCAAAAACAAAGCCATAAGGACTAATTATATTAGAGCCATAATTTATAATATGCAACAGAATAATAAGTACAGGTTATGAGGTGACAAGAAAAAGAATATCACATAAAAAGCAAATGTAGCAAACTAGTGCAAAAGGAGTATATGAATAGACATAACTAGATGGGAAAAATGATCCACTGGGAAATGGGCAAGAAATTGTAAGTTGATCATACTACCAAATGGTATATACACAAACTAGAATCTGTCCAAAAGAATGAGACACATAAAATTCTTTGGGATTTTGAAAAGCAAACAGATCACCTAATCTTGGCCAAAAGCCAAACCTAGTGATAATTAACAAAAAAGAGAGAACTTGCCATATAGCAGATTTTGCTATCCCAGCAGACCACAGAGTGAAAACCGAGGAAAGCAAAAAGAGAGACAAGTACTTAGACCTTGCCAGAGAACTAAGAAAGCTGTGGAACATAAGGGTGACAGTGATACCAATTATAATTGGTGCTCTTGGAACGGTCCTCAAATGCTTTGAAAGGGGACTGGAAGAGTTAAAAATCAGAGGATTAATCTATATCATCCAGACTACAGCATTGTTGAGATAGGCCTGAATACTGAGAAGAGTCCTAAAGACCTGACAAGACTTACTGTCACTCCAACTACAGTGAAAGAGCATCAGCAAACACTGGTGTGGAAAACTCACAAGGAGTAGTATAATAATAATAATATAGGCTTTTTTCTTGATTTTGAGTGTGACCACCTATTTAGTTCGGTGATTCCTTTCGTCCCATCATTTTTTTTAGGTTATATGAACCTGCAGATGACTTTTCAAGCCTGCCAAATTGCAGCAAACTTGTACCAGACTGGATAGCAGGTTGGACATATTTGTGCATAAGGCTTTTAAGACCAGCAAGTAAGAGACAGAGATTTCCACATATTTCACAGTTGACATGGTGACTTTTTGGACCAATTGATGGTCTTTGTTTGCCCTTACGAAATGATAATTTGTAAGTGACATACTAAATACAGCTGTTCTCAAAGGATTCTACGCCCACATGAATCAGTTTGCACAATCCAGGGCCAGTTTTTTTCCATTAAACCACCAATATACTGAATTATCTTAGGCAAAATTTTACAAAGTCCTTGAATTTTTTCTTTGGGTTTGATGCCTTTCTCTTCCCTTTACGTATTTCACAATAAAAGAGTTGCTTTGGCAGGTGACTGTCATTCATTCGAACGACATGACCAACCCAACGAAACAACTCTTTACTGCCATTGATTCAATACTTGGTGGCCTAGCTCTAATACTTCTATATCTGGGATATGGAGCAATGAAAATCATGTCTACTGTCAATAGTAAATAATAATAAGTTAGACCATAGTCGAGGGTGACCCGAAGGCTCCCTTTTCGATAGCTACTACACCAAGGTGTAGGGGAGGGCGCTACTCCATTCCCTGGATTGCTCCACTTTACCCTTGAACCGTACCTTATAATGCTGAGTGTTAAGCAAGGTGGTATCAAGTTCCATTTTTAAAGTCTTTGGTATGACTCGACCTGGAATTGAACCCAGGTCTCCCGGGCCATTGGCGAACACTCTAACCGCTGGGCCAACTTTAATATACTGATTTGATTTTATACTTTACTTTGAAGTTTTAGGCATTATATAGAATACTTAGGAGTAAGAAATAAAACATTACATAATGATCTAGTTGATATTTTTGAGTTTTGAACAATACTTTTATTTTTAGACAGGATATTGTGTTTTCTTTCCTTTTCATGCTAACTGCCAAATTTAGCCCAGACACCCTGTATATGAGAAAAATACAAATAACATTTGTATTTTATATGATCCCATTTAACAGAATTGTGAATAATCAAAGATCCTGATTTTCCCTCACAACTAGATCCAATGGATTGGATCAAGGGGAAAAGAAACAAGATCACATAACAATTTCTCCATTCCAAAGCAGCAAGTTTCATATTTGGGATGCTAACTGTAGTAAGAATTTTTCTGAGGAAGAGGGTGAGGGTAAACTTGATAAAATTGGTGACACATCCAGGCATCATCAACAGGCAATGGCAAACTGGTTAAATACCAGTTGCTTTTAGGCAGATTTCTTTTTGTACCTATTGCCCTTAAATAGCCTCCCTGCCCTGGCAAATAAGTTCAAAGACTGATAACTATAAGAATGAGCTCAGTGAGGTTGAAGGGCATTTTTTATTCTTTCAAATAAGATTGTGAATAGGAAATGACTTTCTTTTAAAATTGTATCATTACCATAGGGAGACAATAATTATCTCCCTTTGAGAATGATCATGTATGTTGGGGGTCTTCTGGCATGTTACATGAGAGTCCAGAAACCCATTCTCACCTCTTTTGCCTCAGTTCTTTAAAAAGGAGACATTATATTGAATCCTGCCAGGGAATGGTAAAGCCATAAGGCTATTTTACTTTCCCCCATCAAATAAGCTTTTTTCTATTCTTATACTCCATCCAGAACAATATGTGTATATTTCTGTTAAGACATGTTTTTGTATTCTTTCTTTGTAATACCATTGTTATGAATAATATAGTGGTGATCATGGTACAATGGTTATTGTGATAGTGTTTAGACTTGGCTATCAAAGTTCAATTGTTGAATGAGGTTGTTTGGATTTCACAAAGCACAAACACTCCTGGAAAAAGTATGAATCCAACTATTCTCCCTCCAACTATGAGTAAATAGCAGGATAGACCAGGCTCTTTAACCTTGGTAGGGCAACTGGTCTAAAAGAAGGAAAACTGAATTAAAACCAGACTTAGAGAGGGACTAAATAAAAAGAATATACCAAAAGAAATGAATTAAATATTTGAATAATGAATCACAGTTAGGTAACATGTGACATACAACTATGGCAAGTGAAACGATATCCCTTTAAAATGAATCAGTTTTGAGTTCATTTAATTGCAATTGGGTGGTTAGGTTTTGCAGTATATCAACCCTTGTGGGTTATTTAATGCCAAATCCTGTTTATACATATACATTAAATATATATGATTAGTAAACAAAAAGTTTGTAGGTAACAATTTTAACAAACCAGAGCTCATTTGTTTATAAGCAGTTAAATGGTTTCAAGTATTGCGATCCAACACTAATAGTTTATTTGCCCAAAGCTAAATGGTTTCAAGTATAGAAAATTATTAAATATTTCTGTTTGACCAATAAATCAGACTCTAACAGGTACTACCACTTAGGGTTAGTGTGAACTGGAGAGTAATTGCAATAAAGAGCTACTCTATATTCCCCAAAGCTCCAGGACTGGAGCCACACCATCAGATTATTTAGTGTCATATCCCGGACACTTGTTGAGGAGTCTGCAGAGATACAGTCAGTGTAATTTACAGCCCCAGATGACTGGGCTGTCAACTGGAGTTGCACTATTATGAAAGCTTCACTGAAAAGGACACAAAAAAATTCAAGAAAAAGAATAATAAGAAACATAAGAGAGACTAATGTTCTGTGTTCATTAAAACTACAGTTAATCATACTAAAAATTGTACCAACAACTGAACATCACATTTATGTTATTTATGCTTAACAGCTAATCTATTCTCCAGTCTTTGTCATGTATATAACAACCTCAAGAATAGGAAAAAGAGGGGTATTTATGCCAAATTCTAAGCTATGCTTAGTTTTTTAGAGCATCTCTTCATGGTGTAATGATTAGCAAGTTCATTTCCCAGATACACTGTTACTGAGTTCAATCCCCACTCAAAGCCTCATTCCAAAATCTTAGGTAGGCTTAGTTCTTTTTTTGCTTTTTTTTTTCTCATTTTTTACTTACAGTCAAGTCATGCTTAAAGAACCAGATCACTTCATAACAGCAGGTACTGTAAGTAAATAGGAAGATGAGGTTTGGCTGGCTAAATTATATATAATATGCTAAAAATCCTCCCTCACAGATTTATATTCTAAACTCCATAACAAGATGGCACCAACAGATGAATAAAACAAAGAAATGAATGGAGCAAAGACTTGATTGTGGATTCCTAAAAGTAGAAGTTCTGTTATATAAGACACATCACAAAGTTTACAGAAAACAGGTAGACCAGTACAGTCGCTAACTGGCATCTGAAAGCCTGGAAATGATCACTTGGAAGACCATAATAATGGGAAGAGGAAATTATCAAGCCAGTCAGGTCAACAAGGAAAAGAAGTGTGAGATCAAGAACAAAATGGAAATGCCTTGTGACCAGAGACGTGGAAAACATCAGATTGGTCAAAGGAATGAGGGAAAACCTAAGTCAAATAATAAATAAAGGGAGAACAGTTTTGTGCTTTATGTAAATTATTCCCCTTCAATTAAGTTTTAGAAAAAAAAAAAGAATTATTTTATAAAATGCAGAATTTCCATAGACGTTGCAAGTTCTTAACATTATTATTTATGATATCACAGCATTGCTGTTATTGTTAGTGTGTGTTGCTCATGAATATATCTATATTGTATATGCTGCATGCTCTTTTGAACAGATAATGGAAGCAAACAAAAAAAGTAGTTGTGTGGACACTTATCTCTCATCTCACAAACCATCAAAGTAAGATAAGCAAGAAATGCTGGGCACTGCTGGAGAAGTAAGAACAAACTCATAAGTGACATTCTCCAATGGACTCCTACATGTGGACACACCAGTGTGGGCCAACCAGCAAAAACTTACATTTACCAGGTCTGCACTGACACAGGATGCTGTCAAGAGCAATGTCTGATAGGGACGGATGGCAAAAGAGAGTCTAAGGAATGCATGCTGTTGGCACACCTTGTTGATTATAAATATATGTGTACTTCGCACTTACATCTTTCTCAAATGAAATAAAACTGAAATAATCTTCATGTAAATTTGTTTGTTTAGCTCCATTACAATTATCTTTCTTAGTTTCATTTGGAAATTTTTCTTATATGAACAGATTCCTGAAACTGTTTTAATGCTGATATGAATACAAGCAACACAGCCAAGCAATGGAATCATTGTTTCTTGAACTGATAACTCATCTCAAGAGTCAGATTTAAGAACACCAAAAGAAATACCATACCAAATTAAGAGTTTAAGAAGAGCTTTGACCAATAGAAATTTCACTGGAATAAATACAATGAATGCCAAGGTTTGAGTTTTGAAGAGAATTAAAATCTCATTGATTGTTGATTTCTATCTCAGTAAATTCAGATTCAGTCTCTATCCTTTTTTAACACACCTCAATGTTAAATAAATACTTTACAAGAGTCCAAATACTTTTTCCTCCATCTCTATATGGATATGCATTCCATTTTATACATGCAGATAACTACCTCTGTCCCATAATAATTGTAACATTTAGAATATGAAATGTAAATTATTATGAAACAGAGGTAATATAAGCTATGATTAAAATGCAATTTCAGTCTCAATTTTTTTTAACAAAGCTCATTTATAAAACCAATACTCAGAGATCACATGAGGCTTCCTGATTTTTGATGAATGAAATTATAATAAATATTAAATTAATGTTTAACAAAACAAAATGATTATTAAGAAAACAAGTATTAAAGTATCACCAATTAATAAGTACACCCATCATAACTTTTTATAAAAAGTTAATTTTCTACTAAATCAAAGAAAACAGATTTTGTTATTTCTAGTAGAATATTGCATAATCAAAACAGATATTAATAGATATTATTTATTACCAATCTTCAGAGGAATGAAATTCAGTAACTAAAGATAAAATTGCAACACTTCTGGGATCAAAATTAAAACTGCATAAAAAATATATAAGTATACTTATATTTAGACTGCTACAGTTGTATGGACACTACCTCTCATCTCACAAAAAACATCCAAGAAAAAAAAGTAAAACATGATGCGCAATTAGAGAAGTAAGGACCAACTCATAAACAATATTCTCCAACATATAATGTTGGCAAACCAGCAAAAACTTAAATTCATCAGCTCTGTGAAGACACTAGATGCCATCTAGAAGACATACCAAGAGCAATGGTCAATAGGAACAGATGCAAGAAAGAAAGAGTCAAAGGAATCTGTGCGGTTCGTACACTTTGATTGATTAATGATTGACATATTCATATTTTTGGTTACAAAGTTTCAATGGGGTAGAGTTTGATAATAAATAATATCTAATAATACCCATTTTGTGTGTGAGCAACTAAAATTGAAATAATAAAATTCTAGTATCTTTGATTTTGAAAAAAAATATAGGTTTTATAAAAAAATTTTAGGGGTATATCAAGGGCCAGATTTAGGCCTCAAGAAGGCCCTGGGCTAAAAGACTTTGGGGCTTCTTCATTACATATGTTCAACACCACCACTATTGTTATAAGAAAAAGATATATTGAATTTAAAAGAACCACTCCAACTAAAGGGGGCTAAATCATCTATATTAATTCAAATTATTTCAAATGAACCCCATTAAATCTGAAAATAAACAGATCTGGTCTTACATCATTTTTTTTTTTTAGTTTCAGAGAGAACTCTCTAGTCTTGGGCCCCTGGTCTGCAGTTCATATTAATACATACATAAATCCTGCAGTGGGTGTACCAATTTATGGTTGATACTTATCCTTGAAATCTTAGAGTGATGGCCAGAGAAATTGGAAAATTTCACCATCATCAGAAAATTCCAGTGGTTGATGAAATTTTTTCAAGGATGCTTTTTTTCAAATTTGTTGTTTTTCTGAACAAAGTGAAGTTTTTTTTTTCTTTCCATTCCACCAATGACTATACTTCCTGAAAGATAGCATTTTTCTCTTGTGATTTCTGCATATATGCTGCTTTTAAAACCATTCCAGATCCAAAAAGGGATAGACCAATCATTAAGTAGAACATTCCAGACCAACCGTACATTGTTGATACCATACCAATAATTGGACCTTCCAGAACAGTACCAAGACTACCAAAGCCTGAAAATTAAGAACAAAAAAAAAAGAAATTAGAATTAAAAAAGTTACACTTTAAATTTCCAAGATCTCATAAATATTAGGGGGAGTCAAAAGTTTTGCAATATTTTGGTAACATGAGGCACAATTTGGCAGCTCTAGATGTTTTTGTGAAAAATGATAAATCACACTGAACTGCTGAGCTCACCTGATACTCTCTGAGTGCAACTCACTGGATTTGATTCTATCGCTTGAAACATGACCACAAAATCCACACTTTTAGGCCTACCTTATTTTATCTGATCATCAAGGTTCTTGAAATCTGAGAGAAATTTCTTCAGCAATCTAGTTACTGTACTGTAATCAACTGCTCCTTCACTTTTCACACAGCAAATGTTTTTCGTGTTTCTTAAGTCCAATTTAAATTCAAAAAACATAAGTTCTCGATTTTGACTTCATTGCACATTCATCTGGGCAACTTTCAAATCTCACACAGAGCAAAGTAATGCACTAGTAGATGCACCATCAACCAAAATAATTATAACCACAGTGGGTACTTTACACAGCTTAAATTGTGATACATGCAATACAAACTAGTATGTAACAAAATATTACAAAACTTTTTACTCACTCTGGTATGCTCAAAAATGAAATCAATATAGTCATTTAGTAAGCTTAGCTTAGTTTGACACTAAGTCAAAAGTGTGGGGCACCCAACATGAATCAAATTCACTAGTAATGATCTGCTAGCCAAGCTTGCAAACCATTAGACTGCATAGTCAGAGTCCAGGGACCACAGAGGTCTGCAATGTCAACAGCAGGGGTCCACAGATGCTACAAAAGTATCTTGAAAATTTATATTATCCAATTAGTGATAGAACCACAAATCTGTATTTCTAGTAACTCGTCTCCTATATGAATCATTGATAACATTTGTAACCATTTCAACATTTGACTGACTGAAGATTTTGATACATATTTCTTGAACAACTTGAATGAGAATTTTGACTAAATCAGAAACCCTTTTGATACTAAAATGACTGATCTCACAGGACATGAACAGGAAGATTTGGTTTAGATATTATATGACAGAAGTTGAAAAAATTCAGTTTAAACTATTACTACCCCAAAATTTTGGCTTAGCGTGGCTTCTGAGTATCCATTGTTGTCTCTAAAGGTAGTTAAATTGCTGCTACCTTTTACAACAACTTATTTATGCAAAACAGCATTTTCAGCCCTTAACAAAATGATGACCAAATATAGTTCTAGATTTGCAAATTGCATATATCTTTGTCAAAAATATCACTAAAAATTGAGAATTTGTGCCAGGCAAGCACATCCCTCTCACTAAATGACATTACTTAGTGGAAATAGTGGATGTGATTCTCATTAAATATTTTTTATAAATTTCATTTTTATTTATAGAGGAGTCCATAAGAAAGACCTTGAAATAGAAAGGGGTTCTGGCTCAAAAAAGTTTGAAAACCATTACTTAATTGATTTACTACAGTGCATAGTACTAAGCATAGTAAATTCTACAATGCTTAGCTTAGTTTGACACAAGATCAAAAGTATGAGACACCCAGTAAAAGTCAAACTTACAAGTGATGATCCACTAGTTGAGTTTGCTAACCATTACACCAAATGACCTTAATCATTTACTATGTTTAGCTTAGTTTGACAAAAGACTAGAAGGATGGGGAACTCAGTGGGAATCAAACTCACTAGTAATGATTTGCTGGCAAAGCCTGCAAACCATTACATCATATGGGGCATCTTAGCTTAGTTTCACACAAGGCCAGAAGGATGGAGCACCTAGTGTGAATCAAACTCATTAGTAACGATGTGCTAACCGAGCTTAAGACACCTTAGTCATTTACTAAACCTAGTTTTTTTTGGCACAAGGTCAAAAATATAGGGTACTCAGTGAGAATCAAATTCATTAACAAATGTCTGTTAGATGTGTGTGGCATAACATTTATTATCCCAGGAACTGGATTCAATTCAAGCACAAAGCCTGGACAAAGCTGTTTGTATTTCACTTTGTGCTAATGCCCTTCGTCAAAGCATGAATACATTACTTCTCTTCCCAGTCTGAAGTGAATGGTAAGGCATAAAAAAAGTAAGTAAAGTTGGTAACCATAGTCGAGGGGTGACTCAAAAGCTTCTTTTTCATTCGTTGAGGTTTTAGGGGAGGACACTACTTTTTCCCATGATTGCTCCACTTTTCCCTTGATCTGCATTTTATGATGCTGAGTGTTAAGCTGTGAGAGAGAGAGACCCCCCACACACACACACACAGGTGAGTTTATTGATTAACAGTTCTAAGGGATTGGAATTAATTTACTAATTAATTGGATAGAAGGGTAATTCCAGAAATAAGTTTGTTTTTTTTTAATACAGAGAAAGAAAAGGAATTTCCTTTTTCTACCTTGGAATAACATTTCTGGGGTTGAGTTTGTTAGTTAAGTGGGTATGATTGTCCAAAGTGGTTGATGGATGGGCTTGTTAATTAAAGCTTATGATAAATGGTGAATGGTATTTTGGGTGGTCTGAGGACGAAATCCAGACCCAAAGTCCGAGACAAGATAAGTAGGTTTTGCTGAACTCAAGTGGATACTGTCTGTGGAAAACTCAGCAGGGAATCCAAATTTATTTTTAGTACCACTTGAGAAGTGTTATCCTGCAGAGGATCAGAGATTAGACCAAAATGCATGGTGGTCAAGGCAATTTACATATTAAAATTCATGGGTGTGCCTAAAATTGTTTTTTCTCCGCCTTACTCTATATAAGCAGTCACTCTGAAGCAGAGGGGCAGATTTTTCAGCAGTCAGAAAGAGAGAGAGACCGAATGCTGTGAAAACAGCTTGTTGAATCTTGCTGGTCTGATCAGAACCAAGAGATAGAATTAGAATCTTTATGAATCCAGATAATTTTGTCAACAAAGCAAACCGTTAACAAGTCAATGTGCCTGCAACAAAGATCCATAGTTGTCTCCCTTATATCGTCTGAATTCATATCAGACTAATTTTGTCTTTCTCTCTCTGTGCCTTCCTGATCAAACGAGTGAATCTTGTCGTGACTTTTTTTACTCTACATATTCGTGAAATTTCTTTTGTGGCTATATAAAGAAAGTAGCCTTTAAAAGCTTTTTTACAGAAATTGAAAGTGTTGCTTGTTTCTTTTTGTGTCCTTGTGGTTGCAACAAGAACTCTTTTTTTTTTCACAAATAGTGATTGCTTTCAGTGTGGAACCCAGCCTGATCAACTCTCACAATCAGACTGTTCTGAAGGACCAAGAGACCACTGTCCGGATCAAAAATTCACAACATGACGAATAATGGTGGTTCCTTCAGCTCAACAAAGGGGGCCTGAGTGATTTTATTTCGGCCAAAACCACCAGAGAGACGAGATAAAACTACTGGCGACTGAGTTCTACGTCAGAAAGCAAGGTGGCATCAAGTACCATTTTTTGAGTCTTTGGTATGATTTGACTTGGGAATGAATCTCAGTCACCCAGGCCATTGGCAAACACTTTACCCACTAGACCAATGTGAGAAACTTGGTACTGCAATCAGTCTAGGAGAATCAAAATTATGAATTTAAATTAGCTTTACTTAAAAAAATTGACCTTCCAATGGTGGAGGGGTTGTGTAAATGGAGACAACTATATGTCTAACATACAGGTTTTTTGTTTATCATTGATGAAAATTCATAGATGATGATGAATATAGCGGAAAATAATGTTTGGTAGCTGAAAACCGACTCCTCTAACAAAGTAATTGTGCTCACTGAGTCTGTTTTTGCAGACTAAATTCTGCTTAGTCAAACACACAGGCTTTTGGTTGCTTACAGTACCTGCTGTTTTTAAGTGGTCACCTATTTAAGTACTGAACAGACTAATTACTGTTTAACATCAGAGATTTGGTGGGAACCAGTGCTTTCAATGTGACTTGATTATAAGTTTCCTTGTATTTGTTCTAGTTTTAGAAAAAATTTTACACTCAGAGGGTCCCTCAAAGAATTAAATGCATAGATAATGGCATTGATCATATGGAAAAATATGGCAATAAAGTGCTCTTACCATTAACAAAACCCACAGCTGCAGCAGCAGCATTGCGGCCATCTTGAGCACCAATTTTGGAAGGAACTGCACCACCTGAAAATTTAAAGAAATATGAAAATTCAGATAAATTCTGGAAATTACAATTATAAAAACTTTTTTTTACAGATTTTAAAGAACAAGCCATATTCAAATACTTTTATATGCTAGAAGGAGTCCAAAGTTTAGCAATATTTTGATAATTTAAGGCACACTTTGGCAGTTCCAGATGCTTTTGATAAGGTCATGGAAATGACAAACCACATTGGACTGTGTGATACCAAGATTGCCTGATACTCTCTAAATGCTACTTGCTGCATTTACTTCTATGGCTTAAAGCACAGCATCAGAATCCATGGTTTTAGACAAAGCTTACCATGCTTGCTGCACATTGGTCAACTGTACTTTCACGTTTCACACAACAAATACTTTTGGTTTCTTTCCTGCATTATGGCCCAGATCAAACTTATAAAGCAAAAGTTCCCAAATTAGACAACATTGCACATTCATCTGTACAGCATAAAAGTCACACATACAATGAGGAAATGCATGTGTCAGTACAGTAAATATCATAATACTGCCAACCACATTGGGTACCTACCATGGCTTGAAATGCTTTGGTAAAGTGATATATATGCTGCAAACTAGCACATAAAATTTTGACTCTAGTAAATCAAAAAATATCAATATTTTTTTCTTACTCATATAGACTAACAAATATAAGATAATATAAATACAAATAGATTTATTATCAAATAATTACATTATCTACTATAATAATGAGTAGTTTTTATCATAGTAAAGCAAATGGAAAATTTTTAAGATGATCTTTAGAATAAAATTTTCAACTAATTTTCAGAAAATTCTAAAATGGTCTTTCCACAAAATGACTCACCAAGAATAGAATCAGGTCCACAATTAAATGCTCCAGCTAAGAACATGAAGAAATTGTTGAAGAATATTCCCCAGTGACTCGTCAAATTGAATAACACAAGAGTTATGCCACTCAGAAAAACTGACAAGGTTGTTCCAATGAGGGGAGCCTTAGAAAAAAATCTTGAAAAAAAAAAAAAAAAAAAAAAAAAAAAAAAAAGCAAAAATTTTACTTAACAGAAAAATTATTAAAAAATGTCTTAGCTCTGTGAAAAATAATTCTATTTTTAAAGGTTTTAATTTGAATATATCCAGTAAGAAATAGAAAATTTGATAAATGAAATTTTATGGAAGCATTTTAAATCATTAAGAAAAATTGTTTTTCATCAAGTATAAAAATAATAGAAACTGTTTCAACTGTTAAGATATAAAAAAAGTAAAGTTGGCGACCATAGTCGAGGGTAACCCGAAGGCTCCCTTTTCGATAGCTACTACACCAAGGTGTAGGGGGGGCGCTACTCCTTCCCTGGATTGCTCTATTTTACCCTTGATCCGTACCTTATAATGCTGAGTGTTAAGCAAGGAGGCATCAAGTACCATTTTTTGAGTCTTTGGTATGAATCGACCTGGGATTGAACCCAGGTCTCCCGGGCCATTGGCGAACACTCTAACCGCTAGGCCAATGTCCGGTTAAGAAATAAAACATGATAAAAACTCATTACTCAGTGATCCTCAAGTGGAGCTAGTATACAAAAGTGTTAGATTTATTCATCATGAGTTTTTATCCTGTTTTATATTTTATTCTAGACTTGAAACTTTTGGTACGAATGCTTGACATTTTTATGCATTGAGCCCTGTAAAGATTTTACAGATTAAAAACACTTTTAGTGTTAAATTTTAATCAAATATATATATATATATATATATATATTTTCTTTATATACAACAAGAATGAACCACAATATCAATAGTTGTGATTTAAAACATATACCAATATAATTTTTAATAATGATCAAAACTAGCTAAATATGCTCTCTACATGAAATATTTTAAGCTTGTAACACTGAATCATGTTTTTTGAGATGATTTATGCAAATTATCTACATCATATACAATGTAAACCTTTATTTCTGAATTATATATAATACACATCACAGAATTTTAAAAACATTAATAACATGGGCAGTTTCAAGACAAATCCAACTCAGCTAGGCTTTAACAGTGACACCATTAATAAATAAGATTCTAATTAAGTTTAAACAATGACTATTTGATAATCATTGAGAATAAAACATAAATAACAAGGCAATAGTAACATCAGTGGTGACATAGTTTCAGTTACAGGCAGACACATAATCTCCATTATAATAAGATTTATACACTTTTATTTTTCACTGCAGAGGTGTTAAAATTCAATTTTTAGTAACAGAGTTTCTATGTAGCAGATTTTGGTTTTAAATATCTTGAAAAGAAAATGACTTCTAAAAAGTTATAACAGGATTACACCTAGCAGAATGCCTGATTGGATGTGATGGTCACCAGTAGTGTGTCATTCACATACAACCCATTCAAAATATATGGGCCTTTTAAATGAATAAACAATCTGGTTCTGGCCAAAGAGATCAAGATCTTTTCAGCACTGTTGCTGAATAAATCCATTGTTGATATGTAGTGTAGCATTCAAATAAGGTCATGAGCAGTTAAATGCATGGGAAAACATAGTGCGTTAATCAGATGATGAAAAGCTATTAAACTTGAGGTCAATAAGAGAACACTAGAAATAAGTTAGTCAGTTGGTGAGTGACACTCAATGTGAGCAGTTGAAATGCTCCATCTGTACTCTTATTGATTTTCCATTTAGTCAAATGATTGATGAAAAGAAAAATTACTAAAAAATGAAAATGTGGTTGCATTGTTATTCATCATTTCAGCAGAGCAGAATTTAAGAAAACAAAAAATAAAAATCAAGATGATGGCACAAAAAAACACCAGAGTGACACAAGACAACTGACAGACAAGAAGAAGCAGCAAAGTGAAGAGATAGGAACTGGTCAGTCATAGAACAAGGACTATATAACTAAGAAAGGCTGAGAATAAGAGATGTAAAACATATACTCTGAAAGGGTTATACAACATAATCATATATTCATAAAAGAAAATATTTTAAACAAATTATCTAATAAAAATACTGAATTCTAAAATATCCCTTTTTATAAGTTATAAATTACCATTAAGAAAAAAGAATTTAGAAGAATAAAAATATAGATTTAAAAAGAAAATAATAAAAAAGTTAAATCAAAATACAATGAAATTTTTATTCATGGTAATAGACTTTTAATGAATAAAATTAAAATATTATAATCACTGCAAAAATACAGTTCTAAGCCTACGAAAAAACGCCAAATGAACAGCGACCACCAAACACTATGAATGGGCCCTTTTAAACAACAGAGATGATATAAGAGATAAATACATATTAGAATTAAGAAACAGATTCGAAACACTACAAGAGAAGATGGAAAAAAGTTGTAGAGAAGAGGAAAATCTCGTATTTTGTTTTGGCGCTCAATTTAATTCAACACTGAATTTCACCCAATCAGGATGACTTATCATTTCAGCCCGGATCTTCATTTCCGGCAAGCAAAACGGGTGAGCGGCCAAACCCAGTCTCTTCGGCTGGAGACGGCGACCAGAACAGACGTGCCTCTGGTCGTCCCTGCTTAGCGATGCTTTTTAACTAGACAAGCCACCCAGTGTGGACAACTCACTGTGGCTTTAACACTAGCAGCAGCAACATGGACACTCAACGAGGGAACCATCTAATTTATGGATTCTTTACGAGGAATCCCAGTTGAACATAAATTAGAAACATTCAGCATGCCTTCCACAGGCACCACTTCATGTCACCCCAAAAATAGACTATGTCGATCCGAGCGTAACTCCGCTCTCGACAACATGGAGATATCGCAGACTCTCCTCCAAAAACCAGATACAAAACTACACAGTGACTTTAAACACATCCCTCACATGTCCAACAACACGCTGCCATCTCAACATCCCGCTAAGCCATTTCGTCTCCAAAACTAACAAGCCTAAACACCACGAGTTTTGCAGCACCAAAAGCAAACCAAATATTCAAAGCTGCAAAGTACACCAAATGACGAATATGAAAATTTTGTCAATGCGCACCTCGAGGCAGCAGCGAAATGTATTCCAACAAAACTCAAAACTAAATATAAAGTCCCATGGGAAATGTTAGTGGTGAGAGAAAAACATGCACTAGTGAAAATAGCCTCCAAAAACTATCGAAAAAAACCCAACAAACACAAATGCTCGAAAACTAAAAATGGCACAATATCAATTAGCAGGCATATATATAAAGGAACAGACAGAATACATTCAAAATCAGATAGATAAGATTAGAGACTCGGTGGAAGATAGACAATCTAGGATAGCCTGGCAAACAATAAATGAAGTGAGTAGAAGAAAGAGCACAGCCAAAACAAAACTGAAAGCTGCAAACCAACAGGAAAGAATAAAACTGGAAACAGCACTTTGAAAACCTACTAGGAAACCCACCGAAAGTAACACATGAACCAATCACCAGAATAATTAGTAAGCAATTGGACATTAAATTAGGACCATTCACACAAGAAGAACTCGACTCGGTTCTCAGAAAAATTAAAAATAGGAAAGCTGCAGGGCTGGACGAGATTCCCCCAGAAGTATGGAAGACCAGACAATTCGACGACATACTGCTCCGACACTGCAACACAGTTTATAATAAAAATCCGATAGACAGATGGATGAAGGGATGCATCCTCCCCTTCCCTAAAAAGGGTGACCTCGGATTAGCCAAAAACTACCGAGGCATAACACTTACATCCATAGCAGCCAAAATCTATAATGCCCTACTACGAAACTGCATAGAACCCAAAATCAACAACATGCTTAGGAAAAACCAAAATGGCTTCCAAAGAAATAGATCCATGACATCACAAATATTAACCATCCGTAGAATCCTTGAAGGTGTACGGGCAAAAAACATACAAGCGACATTACTATTTGTTGACTTTACCAAGGCCTTCGATTCCATTCACAGAGGAAAGACAGAACAAATCCTACTAGCATACGGCCTACCTAAAGAAACCGTAGCAGCAATAACGATTCTCTATAGAAACACCAAAGTGAAAGTATGATCACCAGATGGAGACACAGAATACTTCGACATTGTAGCAGGAGTATTACAAGGGGACACGCTAGCTCCATACCTCTTTATCATTTGTCTAGACTACGTACTCGGAACATTGATTGATAAAATCAGAGAGAACGATTTCGAGCTGACAAAGAAAAGAAGCAGAAGGTACTCCACAAAAACAATTATTGACACTGACTACGCTGATGACATAGCGATACTGGCAAATACACCCAACCAAGCCGAAACACTACTGCATAGTTTGGAACGAGCAGCTGCAGGCATAGGCCTCTATGTCAATGCACACAAAACGGAATATATGTGCTATAATCAAACAGGTGATATCTCCACACTAGACGGAACCCCTCTTAAACTAGTAGACAAATTCACTTACCTAGAAAGCAGCATCTCATCAACTGAAAAGGACATCGACACAAGGTTAATGAAGGCATGGACAGCTATCAATAGGCTATCGATTATATGGAAATCAGACCTAACTGATAAAATGAAACGCAGTTTCTTCCAGGCAGCAGTCACATCGATACTGCTATATGGATGCACTACATGGACTCTAACAATACGGCTGGAGAAGAAGCTAGACGGCAATTACACAAGAATGCTGAGAGCAATTTTGAACAAGTCCTGGCGGCAACACCCCACAAGACACCAACTGTACGGCCACCTGCCTTCTATCACAAATACTATCCAAGTTAGACGAACCAGACATGCAGGACACTGCTGGAGAAGCAGGGACGAACTCATAAGTGATATACTCTTATGGATCCCCACATATGGCCGAGCAAAAGCAGGATGACCAGAACAAACATACATTCAGCAACTATGTGAGGATACGGGATGTAGTCCAGAAGACCTGCCAGAGGTGATGAACGATAGGGAAAAGTGGCGAGAGAGGCTCGACATGATGATGATGATGATGATCAAAAAAGAGATCCACTTCTTCACTTGTTAAGTCAGTTCCAGTATTGCTAGGTATTTGTTGGTGTAGGTGTAATTATATGATTCCATATTCCATTCATAATAACATTTTTGCATTTTGTAAAAATTCTTATCTTGAAACAGAAGACATTTAAAAAAATCAACTCTTCTCATCATGGCATCCAGTGAGACAACATTGATTTATTTGGGGATGAATGGAAATTAAATTTGGCAACAAGAGAACATCAAGCAAAAAGTTTGAGAAGCCCTGAAGTAGACACTCATTAAAAATTTTAAAAAATAATATTTCACCAATGGTAATTTCTGCATGGGGTATACTTATTTATGGACAGCAACATAACCATATCTTTAAGATTGATTGACTGAATAATTCCAACAGCATGTCAATCTGTCTAGGGTTATTTTATGCCAAGAGATTGAGGAATAATATTCTTTGTACAATCCTATTCACATATTTTGTATAATTAATGAAGGATTTTTTCCATAGTTATATGATATCAAGTATTTTTTGTCCAAGACAAAGAATTTGTATACAATTATATGGTTTCAAAAATTCTTGTCTAATACAAATAATATGTACACAGTTGTATGGTTTCAAGTATTTCTATCTAATACAAACAATATTCACACAATTGTATGGTTTCAAGTAATCATTTCTATTTAACAATAATCATTTGTTTGCACACAGTTACCTGGTTTTAAGTTACTAATAATAATTCTTAAAATAATTGTAGCTTCAAATAACTATACTTAATTGAAATAATTTACAGTTTTATAGTATCAATGATTTTTAAACAGAACGATTTGATCCATAGATGGAACCATGTGGGTAATACCACTCAAGGTAGGAATGAACCAGGGAGTAATAGCAATGGAGGGGTACTCTGCACCCCCTGATCTCCAGAACTGGAGCCTCACCACCAGATACAGTTAAGTACCATACTCAAGACACATCTTTATTTGGGAGGTGGTCTTACCACTTTGCAGGACATCCATTTTGATTGTATAATGTTCCAGTAGAAATAACAAAATGCTTGTATGTTTGGTTTAGAAGAAAATTGATTTTTTATATAATTGTTATATTCTCAGTTCTAAGAAAGAAAAGAACATTGCGAAATAAGTAGTGGCTGAAGGGTTGTATTTGTTGTGTGTCAGATTTGATTCCTATGTCTGGTGTAGCGGCAATACACATATGCTACTTGGAAAAATTCATTCTTTACCAACAGGTATAACGTCTCTTATATACAACAAAAATATTGTTTTGCATATACTTAACAGTCATACAGTAAATATATTGTAATTAATCACCTGTCCATGATGAAACCAATTCCAAAACTTCCAAGGACTCCACCAATTTCAAAAGTAGTTGAAAATAAACCAGCCTGATTTTTAGTGTATTTCAGCTGAAATAAATAAATTAAATATTTTAAAGCATTAAAGAAAAACTTTGTTTTATCATTGTTTATACATCAGTTGGTGGTGAGAGCAAAACTAAATAGGTTGTACAATAACAGTTTGTCTGCTCAAGCAGTTTGATGTAAAAAAGTAAAGTTCGTGACCATAGTCGAGGGCGACCCGAAGGTTCCTTTTCCATTAGTTACTACATTGAGGTGTGGGGGAATTCCCTGAATTTCACTACTTTACTCTTTTTCCTACCTTATACTGCTGAGTGTTAAGCAAGGCAGCATCAAGTACCATTTTTTGAGTCTTTGGTATAACTCAACCTGGGATTGAACCCAGTCTCCTGGGCAATTGGCAAAGATTCTACCCACTAAATGTGCCTCAACTCCTTGCATTTCTAGTGAATTTAACACTGCATTAATCTCTACACTCACAAAGGCCTTCTCATGAGTTGTGATGTTAAGTTCTCTAAAGACTGCCAAGGAGGCAAACTTAAATTGTACAATCTAAATAGCTTTGCTGTTACCACCAATAACAATCCCAGTTGGTAAGAGTGTTAAACAAGGAGACACTATCTCCCCAAAGATCTTCACCACATCTTGAAATGGTCATGAAGGATATTGATTGGCAGGGTGGTGTTAACATCAATGAAAAGCTATTAACTCATCTCTAATTTACAGATGATAACATGCTCATCTCTGAAACCACTTATCAGTTACAGGCCATACTGACTGAGGTGAACAAGTTTGACCTTCAGCCTCAAGATAAATCACATGAAAACTAAATTCATGCATTTTGAAGATGGGCATGTAATGGTAAGAAGTGATGAAATCAAAGAGATGAAAGAATATGTCGACTTGGTGAATATGAGCTAAGAAATGGATGCAGAAATCTCATGGAGAATAACATCAAAGTAGAAGGTATTTACCATAATAAAAGATGTACTCAAGGCAAAGCTGCACAAGGCATAAATGCCAAAAGAACAGTTTTGCCTGAAACTTTTATGTGCAAGTGAAACATGGGCTATCATAAAGAAAAAAAAACAGCAACTGGTTATAGTCACAGAGGACAATGGAAAGATCTATATTGGGAATATTGTTGCCTGAACATATCCAAAGCTAAGTAATTCAGAAACAGAGCGGAATGAAGGATGTCACCATAGAGTACAGAAAGTAAAAGTTCTACAGGGCCATACATATTGCAATGTTCACAGACAACAAATGGACCCATGCAATTATCAAGTGGTACCTGAGAGACTGCAAACAACCACTCAAAAGACCTCCACAATGATAGAAAGATGAAATTGTCAAGCAATTGGGGCAATTTAGACCAATAAGATGAAAACATAAAAAAGATACAATCAGTATTCAAAAGATAATATTACCTCATTATAAAGAAACATTGGTAGCCACATGTACATGCTATAACGAACAACTTTCAAGCAGAACACAGCCAGTGCAACTTCTACCATGATCCTGAAACAATCAAATTGTCAAATGAATAAGTATATGTCATAATATCTATAGAAATAAAAATATAAATGTTGGTTTGAAGTATCAAAATGTGTATGATATAATAACTTGAGAGCTAATAATGTTTTGTCAATTTTTAAATCAGTACATTTCTTATTTAGCTATTCCAACCCTACTATGTTGTTAAATACTGACATTTATTGACGCTTTCAAATTTTCTATATGCTTCATACATTTGGTATATATTTTCCTTTTCAAACAATCTGTCCAACAATGGTAAAACATTTTTTACACCATCATCAGTCATTAGGAGAGATATACCCATAGCAATAATATTTTTTTCTGCTTTTCCTTCCAAGGACAGTTTTTTACCTTATTTTGTCTATATCAGAAAAACCTTTGACTTCCAATATCCATTGCGAATAGTCTTTATTACTGAATATGAGTGTATGTTTATAACATCATTTTTATAGCTCTGCAACCATTGATGTGATCTGAATGGTTGCAGTCCATGCTCGATTCACTATCATTCAAAGAGTTACAGTCTATAAAAAATGAGAAGAGTAATGTGCCTTTTAAATTTGGAGATGGAAGATAAGCTCACTCAAATTAAGCTGTTACTTTCCCCAAAAAATTAGCAATTGTTTATAGAATATAAAATTCCACTTTCTACGTAAATATAGAAACAAGTAAGGAATAGAAACTCCTTTTATTAAAACAAATATAGAACTAAATCATTCTAACCAATTTAAAAAAATAAATACTGTATCTTCTTGTGTATAGGTCAATCCATGATTTATGGTCACAAAATTAATCTATGAAAAAAATTCTTATTTCCAGTTATAGATAAACCAGGAGTGAAGCCCATTGAAGTGCCTTTGAGAAAGCACAAATTCATTCGTCCTTCCATATATCAGTAACTAGGGTAAAAAGATAGGTATGAGGCTAGCAAAACAAAACCTACTTGCTGCTGAAATCTTCAGCACCATCACTGAAGTGATGAGGGTGAAGATAGTTGCAGTTCTATGCTCCATAAATTTTTTGCAGGAATAAGCACAAAATTGAACACTGTGCATCTTTTTAACTTTCACGTCAATGATGTTAACACTTCACAAACTAAATTTATTTCCTAAATTTTATTCAATTTTAAAGTATGTATTCACCCAATCCCTCAGTCATGTGCAGGACGTAACACAACATCCATTTTTAAGTGGAGTAGTACTAGTTTGAATTCAGACTTTTCCTTCTCCTGGGTTGATTGCCCAACCAAGGCCAAAGAACCCAGACCATATTAATATTTACCTATAGCTAGAGGAAGGAGAAGAAATGGATTTATGCTTTTCCCAAGAGCATTAAGTGCAAAGTTAAAGTTGAATTTATGAACTGTCAACTAGAATTAATCCGGGTGTACAACATGTAGTCCAGGAGAATCATGCACAGCCTCTTTAGTTGAAAGATTTTTAAAAATGAATATCTGATTTTGGCAATTTCCACAAAAACTGCATTCAATAAAACTAACAAAAAATGCAAATTACATTGTCAATATAACTGTATCAAAGATAAAGTCTACCTCTCATTGGTTAACTGGTATTATTAAATTTGGTCATAAACAAACATCTGACCAGAAAGGGTTAATATTCTATGTGTCTCACAAAAAAAGATATATATATATTTTTTTGTTGACTCGATTTCCCTCTTATTAAACAAAGAAAAATAGAACTCACGGAATTTTCATTATTTGGAAATAACTCAGTTTTACTGATGATCCCGAAACATTCGCGTCAGATTCTACAATAGTGAAAAAAAAAATCAGTATAACATATAAAAGATATAACTTATAAAAGGCATGTACTCAACTCATGCTACAATACATAACTATAACTATCCTTTTCTTAATGATTGTAGAAAGATTTCTGCTATGGATAATAAGAATGATATTATCTGACTATAATTCACTAATTATATTTTTTTCTGTTTATCATAAAAATATCTAAGACTTGATTTTATGGTGACAGGAAATAAGTTATGGTAAATAGTTTTAAATTCTGGCTTCTTTCGCAGAAGTTTAAAAAAAAAAGAAATGATGATAAAGGTCAAGGGAGGTAACTGAGATATTTACCTTTACCAGGAATTTCGATGTTCAATTCACTTGGTTGTTTAAATCGAAGTAAAACAGCAAAACCCAAAATTAACTGAAATAAAACAATGAAAAAAAGAAAATAAATTGTAAGAAAAAATCAAATTTACCTCTGACAATTTCTGATGCTCCAAAACTAAATAATTTCTAATTATCTTTATATATATATATATATATATATATATATATATATATATAAAATTAATAAAAGTGATAAAACAAGTCAGAATATTACTTTTGTGTAGTCTATATATTGATTGTCCTTGACTAGTTTCAACCTTACATCATCATCAGGAGAAACATTTTTGTAGAAAAGAAAGGAAGCATTTTTTAGAGAGTTTTTAGAGGTTTTTCAAAAAAAAAATCTCTTGATATGTTTTGAAAGAAGTTTTTGAAAGAGTTGATATGAAAAGCAATGTAAAATGTACTGTTAGTGTTGCATATCCATTAGTCTGAAGAATGTTGTCAGGTCAAAGTGAGTCAGTTCAGTCTCATATATATATATATATATATATATATATGCTTCCTTCTAATGAGAACATCTGTTTTAATGCATCTTTTATTAGATTATTAGTACCAGACATTGGCATAATGGTTAGAGTGTTCGCCAATAGCCCAGGAGACCTGAGTTCAAAGACTCAAAAAATGGTACTTGATGCCTCCTTGCTTAACACTCAGCATTATAAGGTATGGATCAAGGGTAAAGTGGAGCAATCCAGGGAAAGGAGAACCACACTCCCCTTGGTGTAGTAGCTATCGAAAAGGGAGCCTTCAGGTCACCCTCGACTAAGGTCGCCAACTTTACTTACTTTACTTATTAGATTTGGAGGAGTGTATGTTTCAAATTAACTATGATTTGACCACCTTGTTTGTTTATTTGAATGGATTTTTTCAATGTTATTTTCAAGGGGTGGCCCATGTTTGCATAGGTGTATATGGTTAAGTTTATTCCTTCCAGGTCAGGTGATTAAGTTTCATATTAAGTCCAAATGGCACAAACATTTATATACTTCTTATCCATTTGTCTTTTTTTTCAATTATTTGTTTTAGATTTATATCATTTTTCATTCTTCCAATGATTGTGAATTTTGCAATTTTGTTAAAATTGTAACTGCTTATGCAGAAGAGTTGTTTGACAAATATTCAATTGTTCTGATCCATACAGTATCAAACCTATGGATCAGAACAATCTAGTATAAGTTAAAAAATACTTCCACACAAACAGTCAAGTCACAACTAATTTGAAACACCATATCTTTCAAATTAATAAAAACAAATTAAAATAGGTGCTCTCACCATGGAGGCAGACATATATATATGAGACTGATGACTCACTTTGATCAGACAACATTCTTCAGACTATTAGATATATATATATGCTTCATACATTTGGTATATCTTTTCCTTTTCAAACAATCTGTCCAACTACAATAAAACATTTTTTAACACCATCATCAGTCATTAGGAGAGATCTATCCATAGCAATGACAATTTCCTGTGCTTTTTCTTCCAAGGACAGTTTCTTGCCTTATCTTGTCCATATCAGAAAACCTTTGACTTCCAATTTCCACAGCAAATAGTCCTTGTAACTGAATATGGGTGTATGTTTATAACTAGCCATTTTTATAGCTCTGCTACCATTGATGCCATCAGTACATTTTATATATATATATATATATATATATAAATTAAGCAAAAGAATATTTTTAAAAAATAAAGCTGATGCTAAGAATCCAGATAAATCACATATGGCAATCCATACCATCCAAAAGTGAATGACTGATACCATCATTAAATGAAAATATAACTTCTTTTAAACTTTTCATTGACAAGGATGCAAGAACCAGAACAGTTATTTACTAAGCTTAACTTAGTTGTTGCACAAAGCCAGAAATATGGAGCACCCAGTGAGACACAAATTCACTAGTAATTGTCTGTTAGTCTAACTTGCTCTCCATTACACCATGCAAGATGTCCAATTAAGCTTAGCGAAGTTGTGATACAAAACCAAAAAAATGGGACACCGGTGAGGATTGAACTCACTAACAATGGCTTTCTAACCATTACACTAGATGAGTTACTTGCAAGAACTAGGATAATCAAGTGAACATATTTCCAAATCAAGAAAGAAGGAAGACAATCCGATAATCAATAAAATTTAATAGTTATTTCCTCTGAGTATTGCAGACAGAAAATAGATATGCAAATAAAAGTTTAATTTATACGTGATTCTTTTAATATAATTATAACAGAAGATTGATTTTGAAAAAAACTATTATACTTACCACTACCACTGATGGCAGTGCAAAGACATTCCTCCAGCCATAGTTTGATTGAAGAAAAACCTACAACACAGAAAATACAGAAACCTCAGATAAAAAATCAATCTTTCTCTTTTCAGAAAAAGGAACACAAAAATACTGATTACATTAAATCAATCTTCAAAAGGCAAATTTTACATATATAAAGTTCTCACTAAACCTATGGAATTTTCCATCTATTTGTGTTACTTTCTGAGATGAAGCTTGATAATTTTCATCATTTAGAGTATTTAGACTATTTTCTTAACCTTTATTGTTATATTCACAATTTTTCAGCCAATGCATCCTTACACTTTCTTATATTTCATGTAGAACTTGGAAGCTAACACAAAACTTCAAATGAAACCCGAGCAGATTGTTCTAATTCTATTAACCATAAAAACTAGTTACAGATATTAAGCTATAGTATTCCTTGTTATTTACCTGTAGTCAGTATTGAACCTGAAACCTCCAAATGATTTCACTTAGACCCTTTCACTTGAAGTAAATACAGTATAACATTTTTGTATTCTCAAATAGAATTTTCAAAATATTTGAAGAGGTATTATGATCCTTTAAGATGTGATGTTTTATGTGTGTACAGATGGCACTTACATTGGATAAGTGACAGGTTAATCTATGAGAAAGGATGGTGATTGCTTGTCTAATGTAAGAATTGTGTTGTTTTTTCATCATTAGCATTGGAGAAGCATATATAATATACACATTAATTCAACATAGTGTTTTTGAAGGTGCCCTATTGTTAGTAATGATTAGGTTGACTATCCAAAATTTTTTGTAGCATATGATGAATCTTAGCTGTTTATTGTTATCTTTAGGTGACATCCATCTGTGTATAATATTTTTAATGACTGATTCATCTTGTTGATCGTTGGACTGCATTTGGTTGCAGTAAAATAGATTGATGGTATTTTTTATTTTTGTTGGGATTGCATAAGTTACTATTCACAGAGGTCTGTAAAATTAATTTGATTTGTTCACCTACAATATAGTTGGGGAATCCATTATTAATTAAAGTTAATTTAACCTCCAAGAATAATTCACACAGGATAAATATGCCCACTTAAAATTTTCTTGAGCACAGAATCAATACAACACTTCACAATACAGGAGTATCCTCATTCTCAAAAATGCACAAAGATAGTCAAAAGTACATTGGACTACAGTCACAAAAACTTCAGAGTTTTTAAACTGTCTACAACCACAGTGGCAACATCATGTTCAACAACAAGAAAAACTGGATAAAAAGATAAACACTGAATCCTTTTCTGACATATATAAAATATAAAAGAAAAGAAAATTTTGATCATTTAAAACTTCATTTTTATAAAAACATTTTCTCTTAAGAAGTTTTAAATATGGTAGCCTTTTCTTTGACTGTTATATTTTCAACAGTTTTCTTGAGACTCTTCAATTTTTTTAAAAAAGCAAAAATGAAAGTTCAATCCTCACTTTATGTCTGACAAACACTTATACACAGAGAAATGGTCCTTACAGCCAAGGTAGTTCCTATTATTCCACCTCCAAAAGCACAGGTACCAAAAATTCCAAAGACACTGTTTCGTACACGGTCAGGAAACCATTCTCCAAGAATCTTCACACAATTTGGCCAGCACTGAGCCTTTGAATAAAATGAGACAATAAGACATGTAGAAAGACATGCTTTTAATTTTATCTTAATATCAATAAATTTAAAGAACAAGAGTAATCAATGATTTTATGAACAAAAGAGAAATGATTATGCTTTATATTTTAAAGACTTTTAATATGAAAAGAATAAAAAAAAATTTATACACAAACCTGAGCTGCTCCATTGAGAAAAAGAAGGAAAGCAAACAAATAAAAATTATTCCAAAATCCAAAACTGATCTGAAAAGGAACACAAATATAAAAACATTACTTCCTTACTTACATGTAACAATCATAATTTTGCATATCATATGGGGAAAATGGAAATTTTCTTTCATTTTTTCAAACTGCTTTCAACACATTATTTAACAATGTATTTTTAAAACATTATTTGTATCAAGTATAAAAAAAGAGACACAAAAATATTTCAATATGAACAAAAAACAGCTTCATAAAATTGGTAATGCATTGAATTGATTTGCTTGAAAAAAATACTTTATTTCTTCAATTGAAAAATCAGTTTTGTATAATATCAATAAATGCAGCATACAATACATGAGCAGTATTATTAATAATTGCATGTTCGAAAAAGAAAAATCTAAAGCTATTAAATGCATCTATTTTCCACATTGACAAATTCAAAAAAAATCTTAGAAAGAGCTTCTTTTTTAGTTCATTTGAAAAAATCAAAACTACATTGTCTAGAAAATTATTGAATAAAAATTGTCAAATCAGATATTCACCATTGAAAAACCAGATAAAATCAAACAGATTCCAAATGTTTTCCTTGGACCAATTTTATCTCCGATGGAACCAAGAAGAATCTGAAAAATAGAAATAATATATTTTGGCAGGAGAATTTGACAAATCATAACCTAAATGGAATATTGATCACAATAAGATTGAACATTACAATAAATTCAAAGGTAAATTAAAAGTTATTATGTATTGATAAAAAATAAAATTGCAACACCTTAAAGGACAAATGCTGATTTTAATTTGTGTACAGTAAATATTCTGAAAAGTAGATATGCTGATAAAATTTTCAAATCTTTTGGAAATTTTGTCACATGGTAATACTAGAGTGAGTAAAAAATTTGGCAATATTTTGAAAATGTGAAGTAAAATTCAGCACTTGCAGATCCTTTTTGCCAAGGTTGTAAAGATGACAAACCACAATGGACTATAAGATGTCAAGCTAGCCAGATATTCCCCAGAGCTACTTGCCAAGTTTGCCTCTATGGCTAGGAACATAGCATTGGAATCCACACTTTTAGACCTACCTCACTATGCTTGATTGAGGTTCTTGCAATCCAAGCAAAATTTCTTTTTTTCTTCTTTTAAGACTTCATCTCCCTCATTAGTGCATTATAATTACCAATGACAACTTTTGAAAACACATCAGTCAAAATCTTGAATTCTATCTTCGTCGATTTTAATTATTCTTACTGAAATCATGTTGCCTCTCATTTAAGAATTAATACTTTGTTGAAGATGTAACAGAAATCTAAAATTCTGTTAGCCGGGGGAGTAGAATATGCCAACAGCACCTCTCAAACTAGGGCACCTACAGGTGACGGGTGGCGACCTATAATGCTTGAGGACAGGATTCTGGTGACTGAGCAGTCTGTGACCTGGCAGTCAAAGTGGTCATGTGTTCTGCAACATTCCACTTTGGCCCTTACTGGGCTGGACAGGTAGTTGGATTAGATCAATTTGCTGGTCATGTCATGCCCATATTCTTTAAATTGCTCTTGTAGCAAACTAACTTTTTATCTTTATGATGATAGAAGGTGGTGCCTGAGAAAAAAAAGATTTTGAGTGTCCAGTATATGACACTAACCTACCTCTAATAGTTAGGGTCCCATCTTTGGATCAAATGGAACTGTTCAATTATTTATAAAGGATTATTATTATTAATTATTTGAAACTATACAGTTGAGTCCAAATTTTTTTATATTAATTAAGAATACTTGATAAATAGAATTATTAGTGTTAGATAGTAATACTTGAAACCATTTAAATGTGTGCTAATAAATGAACTCTAATTTGTTTTAAAATAATTACTGACAAATTATTCACAAACAAATCAAATTTTATATATATATATATATATATATAAAACAGGATTTAGCATTCAATAACCCATATGCCATAAAACAGCAACCAACCATTTGCATATATATATATATATATGTGTGTGTGTGTGTGTGTGTGTCTCTCTCTCTCTCTGTGTGTGCATATTTACCTGCATGACTGCATAGGGCAAAAGAAGGGCAGTATCCAGCCATCCTAACTGTGTTTTGGACATCTTCAGAACTATCTCCAAGTCAGTTTTTACCTGATAAAAAGAAAAAAGACACAAAATATAAACTACATTAACATGATATCAATATTTTCTAAAATCCTGATCAATACATTTTCAGAATCAAAATTTAAAGTTTTAGTGATGCTTCAGCTAATAGAAAGCTCTCTGAAATAGTGGTGCTGAATACTAAGGGGACAATTTTGAAGAAAATTAATGTTTCATGCATTATCCATTTGTGTCTTGGTAAATACAGCTTCAGTTTTGATAGTTTTTGAACACACCTCATACTTCCTTTTCTTTCTTTTTACCTCCTTCCTATTCTTTTCAACTTTGTGGATGTCATCCCAGATTTATAATGTACATAAAATTATAATTTAGAATATCTGCTCTTTAGTTTATCAACAATTCCTTAATAAAAATGTTTAAAACTGAAAGTTGTAAAACTTTGATTTTTCCATAGAAAGTTGTCAGCTTTATGAACTCATGAAATGCATTTTGAATTTTTGCGTCCAAAATTTATGATACTTAAAAAAATTATCATTCTATTCATTATTCATTTCTGTTTTGGTAGATACGACTTCAGTTTTGATACTTTTTGAACACACTTAATATATCTATATTTTGTAAAGTGAAATTTTAGTTGAACAGTGAAATAAAAAAATTAATGAGCCCATATCTTTAAAACTCAAAAAAATTATTCATTGGAAATAATTATATTTTGTCCATTCTATAGAATGTAAGATTTCTCAAAACATTGCAATTGTCAACAAGCCTTGATGATTAAATGACAAAGAGATAGTGGAGCTTGCACAGCCACACTGCAACTGAAGACAATCATGAAACTAAAAAATCGAGAGCAGCCGACATAATAATGCAAACAACAGCAAAAAATGAACAACCTGCGGCAAAGAATTCTGCACTAGAATAGGCTTTATCAGTTACCATCAGTTACCTCTAGACAAACTCTGACAGATATTGAATCATGATCATCACTAATGGACAAATAGACTAATATCATCATCAGATAAATATTTAGATACAATCAGAATAAAATAAAAAAACACTTTTTAAAGTTTTTACAAGTCATTTTATGGTGATGTTATTCATAAGTATAGAATTTCTAAAACTTCAAGGCAAAGTATGAAATAAAATCATTTGTACACATTTCCAAGCCATTTTGTAGATTATCACTTTTTCATAATACTAGGCAAAGTCAAAAGTTTTGCAGTATTATTTATTTCATCAAACTTTTTCTTTGTTGTTACTCAGGTTCTAACAGTTCATAACATAAAAACAGCTAAGAACGTTCTTGTAAGGTATCAGCAGATACATCATCACATATCTCTTGGGACTAACTCTTCAAAGAAGTACCATAATAAATCATAATAGTTCTCATGTGTCAATTTCAGAAATGATTAAAAATGTGCCAACCAACATCACTTTTTTTCTCTCTTTATATTTAAAACTATACCTAGGCATTGTCTTTTGTCAGTTCGAGTTTAAGGATTTTTTTACCCTTTGAATTATAAAAATAAAGCTACTTTAAAAATCAAGAAAATTAACTGAAACAGAAAACACAATTTGAAACAATTACAAAAAATAGTGGGAAATATTTTTTATTTCTTAATATTAATTTTATGATGGACATTGTAGCATTTGTTATATCAATTGACCTAAAAATCAATATCTTACTACATTCAAATTTTGTTAGTTTTTGTAAATAGAAAGTTGACTTTTGTTACAGCTGCCTTTTACATTGAGAGAATTGTGGTTTGATGGATTAACTTTTCTCACCCTATTCGCTAGGTAAGACAAAAGGTAAAGTTAATACATAAAACAAAAGTAGAGCAAAGTAGTGGATATAACTTCTATAAAAAAAATATGAATAATGGGGAGAATAATTTCAAATATATTGCTCTATTGGTAGGGCTTAGAATACACTGTATACCACAAAATGGTAAGACCCTCCTAAAGAGATGTGTTGGGTATAACACTAAAATATATATGATGGTGAGACTCCAGTTCTGGAACTCTGGGGAGTGTTGAGTGCCATCATCAATGCTATTACTTCCAGTTTCACTTTCATCTGAAGTGGTAGTACCTGTTAGGGTCTCATCTATGGGTCAAATAGATCTGTTTGAAAATTATTAGAATTAGATAGGAATACTTGATATCATATAACTAAATTATTTCTACTAAAATAGTTACTTGAAGATATAATCTTTTTATTATTAGTTACTTGAAACCATATAACTCTAGGGGAGTTCCCATGGCATAATGATTAAAGTACTGGACTGCGGCTTTGAAGTAAGCAAATTCAAACTTAAGTTCATTTTCAAACTTGGAAAAAGTGAACCTCCTTATCCCCCGACTATGGGTTAAACGGTATCACTCGTGTTCTTCTAAAAGGATGGCTTTAGCATTAAATTACCCATGAAGGTTGAAATGCCATTAACCAAACCAAACCATATAACATAACGGTTAAATGGAAATAATTCCTTGAAATCATATAACTGTGAATTAATTATAAGTATTAGATAGAAATACTTGATATCATTTAACTGCATACAAAAAACTCTTAAGAAACAATTACACAAAAATATTCAATGAACATGATTCCCTAACCTCTAGGTATCCTGAGTTAGGCTAACATGTTATAAAGTCAATCTATCAATCAATAAATTACAAATAAGTTACAAGTATAGCAAAATTACAGGTGGCTATGCAAACTGCAGGTTTTATTTCATAGAACTTTCTCTTAGACTTTAACCATTAAACTACAAGTCAGCAGAGGTTTGATGCAGGACATTCCTTCTTCAGTTTTGATTTTAGAGTTAGTTATTTACAAAGTTTTGCTTAGTTATGGCACAAGGCCAGAAGAAAGGAGCCAAGTAAACTATGGAGATTGATAGGGAACAAAATTAGAACCAGGCAGCTGAGATAAGAAATGATAGGGAAAAGAAAAAAGATGTATTTATTATTAGTGTAAAAGACATTCAATAATGCCAATGCAATTTTAGGAATAATTGGAATGTACATAAAAAATAGTTTTCTCTATTCTGTATTCACCTTGTGATTCAGAAGTACGTTCTGATATCCTTCATATATATGTATATATCTATATAATGCTAGATTGGGGAAGGTCCCCATAGTATAATGGCAAACATACTGGACTATGACATCATAGTAAGTTCAAACTTCAGTCATGCTATTATGCTCAATTTCAGACTAATATCTTAGGGAAAGACATGAACCTCATTATCCCACTAGTTAGGGGTTAAAGAATAACACTGCTGTTCTTCTACAAGGGTGGCTTTGGGTTTAAATAACCAACAAAGGTTTATATGCCATTTAGTAATTTACAAAGTTCTTTGCTTCGATGCGGCACAAGGCTGAATGAATTGGGCACCTAATGAGAATCGAACTCACTCGTGTAGGTTTGCTAGTCAAGCTTGCTAACCGTTACACCACCAAAGGTAAGAAACCAAACCATAATAGATCAGTAGACTTGTCTTATATATATATATATATATATATATATATATATATATATAAATTTGATTTTGGAGTTAACTTCTAGAAGACTTGCCTTCAACATAGCTCTATCATTAGACTGGAGCCCTTTCTACACCACAATACCAGTATAAAAATAATAATGAATATCAATATTTGTCAATTTAGACAACTAATTCTTATTCAATAGCAAGAAAATTGCCAGGAAAAATATCAGAAAATATTTTCATTTATCTAATTTCATAATTAAATACTTTTATGATTAATCAAAAATGTCTTAAATAATATTACTTTATTTTATTATAATAAATTGAATATGATTTTTATTAACATTTACTTGATTAAAAATATGATTAAGTGTATGAAAAAGTTCTCGTTAATACTAGAGACTGATTTCAGAAAAAAAACAGTGGTCTTTAGCTGAAAACTTTTGCAAAGACACATATTTTAGTTTGGTTTGGTTGTTTGGGTTTTATGGCATATCAACCTTTGTAGGTTATTTAATGCCAAATCCATTTTTACACAAATAATCAGCCTTATTTCAAACAATTCAGTTTAGCATGAGCACACATTTTGATTGTCAAAAAAATTTCTATTTCAAGCTATTCCATTTAATCAAACAGTTCTAATTCAAACAATTCAATTTAGTATCAGTATAGTTTTCATCCACACACAGTTAAATGTCAAAACAGTTCTATTTCAAGTAATTTAGTTTAGTATAAGTATGCAGTTTAGTTCTATTTGACCCATAGATAGGGTGCTATCAGGTGCTACCACTCCAGGTCAGAGTGGACCTGGGAGCAATGGTAATGAAGGGGTACTGTGCATTCCCCAAAGCTCCAGCATTACTGGAACTTCACCATTAGATTGTTTAATGTCATATCCAAGACACTCATGGGGGGGGGGTCTTACCCCTCTGCAGAGATACAGTCAGTGTATTCTACATCCTCAGCCGACTGGGCAAACATATTTTACTGCTTAAGTTAAATGACTTTTATCTTCAAGATTTACTTTATCAAAAATATTCTACAATTTTTAAAGAATTACTAATAATTTATATAAATCACTTATGTTTCTATAACTTTTCTGGCAATTTTTTAGAATATTTCATATAGGAAACTACACGGAATCCAAGAGTTTCCAAAAAAAAAAAAACAAGTATATATATATATATATATATATATATATATATATATATATATATACGCATGCAAAAGTTTCTCAAGATGGAGTCTATTCTAATTTTAATATAGAAAATACTGGGAATTTTTGTTCATCCTTTTTGTGGGTGGAACTTCTAAGGAAATGAACGCTACCAGTTAACTACCATGGGAGGTGGGTGTAGCCGGAAGACACGACCTCACGAACTGAACTTCGATTATTTTTTGAGTTTTGTTTACCTTTTTTATATAAGCGAAAACAGGTATTTTTCGGTTACATCTAAAAAATAACTCCTTACTCACTTGTTTCAAACATGCAAGTACCCGAATCGGAGTTAAAATGTGTTAACCGTACGTCTCGTGCATAGGTCGACAGTTGATTTATAGATTTTTAAAACTAACGGTTGTTACTACAACTATTCTTTCACATTATGTTGGAATTTCAACCTTTATTTGTATATAAGTCAAAACTCAATATATATGGAAACAAGTTAGTTTTTTGTTGGTTTTTATTTACTTACCACACCCAGGGGCTTCCTCAAGAAATAAGTTGAGGCATATGATATCCAACCTAATAAAAAAGTCTTCAATTGTTGCCATCGAAGTGGAGTTAAATCAGGTAACATTTTCTTTCTTTAAATAGTTTTTTTCTGTGGGTAAAAAAAAGAAAAAATATTTTAAATCAAAATCTGCATTATTTCTTCTTAACATCAACCAAACATTCGCTGGAAAATCGTCAACATTAATGCAAACATTTAAAAATTGGTTATACCCAACTTTTATGATGGATTTGAGGCATGAAAGTAAATAACTGTCACTGTTGTGTTTACTTTTGAGCTTTTCCGGGTGTTTTAAACAGACAACCAAAGAGATACAAGCCAGATCGAGTGATAAGTTTCTTTACAAAAATCCAGAGAGCTCAACAAACAGTTAAACCACTCGATATTAAGAGATCAAAATCAAACAAATTTCAAGCAGAAAAGTAAGAATTAATTTGTAGTTTTAAATGTATATAATTCAACGAAAAAAATATGAAAATACCACGATAGACCACGTCGTCAAGTACGATATATTTGATTTTATCAAGGGAGGTAACAAAAACTTTTTATTCAAGGGGAAGTAACTTCAATTTAACTATGCAACCATAATGTACTAACGTCATTTATTTTAATGATTAAATTCAAGGAAAATAGCCGCAAGCTTGCTTGTTTGCCATGCGAAACACACCTGAACCTCATTTATCAACCACCTCGTTTACTGACCACGTGCACTTATGACTGGTGTCACACGTATGCCAACGATGGATAGGGAAATAGAGAAAAAGAAAGTCAGTGGAATTTCTAAAATGAGTTCTTTTAATTTTATAGTAAACAGAAAAAATTTCTATATTTATTCATACTAATATGGCTTGTGCATGTATATATTTACCCAACTCCACCACCATGTACATTATTCGGCACAAGTTCGATTTTCAAGCTTGTGTAATTAAATTAAACTAAATTTAAAAAATGTAAAAACAGATTTCAGAGCTAGTCAGCAAACATTTACAAACCAGATGTTAACTAGAAGTGTTTAATAATACCTTTTCAACAGAGAAGGCAATCAGCTCTTTGTTCACTTTTATCGATTAAATCAAGTAAATCTCTTCTTTGTCTTTGCTTGCCTATTGACAAAACTTAGAATATACAGACTATATTCTCTGCAGAAGAGTAACATTCCCCAATGGGGCTGCAGAATAAACTTACTGCATCTCTACAGAGAGCAAAAACTTCTCCAATAAATGTCCCAGATATGACACTAAACAATCTGATCCTGAGATTCAAGTAATGCAGGAATTTTGGAGAATGTGGAGTACCTCTTTATTGCCATCATTCCTTGGGTCCTATATATTGGTTAAATAGAACTAAACTGTGTACTTATGCTAAACTGAATTGTTTGAAATAGAACCGTTTATATGTATAAAAATGGATTTGGCATTAAATAACCTACAATAGTTGATATGGCATAAAAGCAAATGAAACCAAACTAACACTCCCTAAATAAACATCTTGGGTATGGAACTAAAACTGCATCTGATGATGAAGCTCCAATTCTAGGAATCTTTCATTTCCCATGGTCCCAGGTCCACTCTGACCTGAAGTGGTAGTACCTGCTTGGGTTCCATCTATGGGCCAAATAGGTCCATCGAAAAATTATTTGAATTCAGTAGAAATACTTAATATCATATAATTGTATAAAGAATAATTACTTAAAGCTATTATTGTTTACTCAGGATTATTATTAGATTTGGTTTGGTTTCTTTGTCCAATGGCATGTCAACTTTTGTGGGTTATTTAATGCCAAAGCTATTCTTGCAAAATGACAGTAGTAGTAATATTTAACCCACAGCTGGGAGGATGAGAGGGTGTAGCAAACGGGATATCTCTAAACTAGAATTACATCTATAATAAACAGGCTTAGAGATATAGTTGCCGCTAGCAGTTGACCTAATACAATAAAATAAGTATTTACAAAAGTAGAAAAGAACGTAAAATAGAATAATACAAATTATTAGGCTTTTGGCAGACATGCAAAACAACAAATTAAACATATAAAAAAAAAGAACAAACAACAATAAAAAGAATTTGTAGGTCTATATACATATATGAGTTTTATGTGAAGCAAGGGGTTATGAATAGTACGTTTACAATGAAATATTTTATGGACAGAGATAAATGGTTTTCTTTTTGGTCTCTTCTTGTAAGAAATTTTATATCTAAAAGAATATTTTAAAGGGTTTGCATCTAGTAAATATTGTTACTCACAAAGTCCTGTAGTGGGTTAATAATCTTGCAGATTTATGTTTTAATGGTTCAAGGTTATTTTCAGTCAAAGGTCCTTCATTCTTTGTTTTATAGATCCTTCCCAAATTTACTTGTCTGGAGTCCTGAGTTCAACTAACTTCTCTTTTTTTTTTGGAAAGGGGAATATCTAAGCTAGAAACAGCAAGTGACATGGGGTCATAAATCAAATTTTTACCAGACAAGTTGCCCAGCACTTAGGGTGTTCTTTGGACTTACTGGTGCTAATTTTGTTACATTTACTATCATATATTTAATGCTGTTAAAAATTATGGGCTTTTTTTTTTTTTGAGAACAAGTGAAAGCAAGTCTCTTTGTTCGAACTTTATTATTATTATTATTAATATTATTATTCAATATATATCTATATTTTTTTTTTTTTATTTTAATTTGGGGTCCCACAAGGGTTCATACCTTTTCCAAGGATATTTGTCTGAAGGTGAACATAATAGCCTAACTGGTGTTTAAACTCACCTACTATGATGTCACAAATCCAGCACATTAACCTTTACACTACAGAGACTCCTCTGGATTATTATTAGTTACTTTAAACCATAAAACTGTATGAAAACAAGTGATTATTATTAATTGGAGAAATAATCAGTGAAACTATATAATTATTAGTATTAGATTGGAATACTTGAAACCATACAACTGTGTGCAAATTATTGTAAAGGGTATAGGTAATTTAGGTACGAGGACCTGGCCAAATCAGTGTGTCATGGTCTTAGAAAGTTTGTGTGTTACTTCAATATCACTACGGTTTTAATACCCACTGAGAAAAGTATCCTTTTTTGAGTGAGTAGTAAGAGCAGAAAAAAAGACAGTATGGCTCTTGAGTGGAAATTCGGAAACCAGGTTTCTGGTGACCAAAATCTCTTGTGTGAAAGAAAAAATGTGAATTTATAATCTTCATTTTTATTTTGATCACTTTACTTATTTCATTTTTTAAATTTTAATCTATTCATTTATTTTATTTCTTATTCTATCTTATTTCAGAAGAAGGTTAGAGGGTATGTGGCTGAAATATTATAAATAAAAAGAGCATAGACAAGAAAAGAGAAAAAAACATTATTTCTTATACAAAAATCTTTACTTCCTTGAATATCTGTTCTTAAATTTTTTATTAATGTTTCAAGTTTCATAAAATTGTTTTGTCAAGATATTTAATTGCAGTCTCATTAAAGCCAGTGTCTATGATGATATCTTCTGTCACCTTAAGGAACAAAGGTAATAATCTTGTTTACATTTCTGGACTAACAACATTTTTGCCATTAGATAAGGAGCCAAAAGCCAAGATATATGACCTTTGAGAAACATGGAATGTTATCTTTTGATGGCACTGTTATATATACATAAATGATTTGAAACATTTGTATAAGTACATTATTATGTAACCTATATAATATCCATCATAAATTATATGATTACTTATTTACAGATATTCTGATCAAATTTTCTGTCTTAGACCTGAAATAATTATTTCAGGATGATACTCACCATCTGTACAAGTGTATGCATGCAAGAATAGAGGCCTGTGTCAACACTTGAGGAGGATATACAGTGTATTGATATGGTGTCTGGAATGCTGCTGATATACTCTTTATTGTGAAACCTAGGTAGATGTTAATCTTTAAATTAACAGTTAACATTTTATTTACTGTTGCTATATCAACAGTATACTTAATCTTGAGTAAAATGAAACATATTCAGGGTGTTGCCATTTTATTTTACATCAGAATTCATATTGTTGTGTCATGAAATAAGTAAAGTCAAGACATGTAAAATAAGAGGGATTTTATTCCAGAGAGAATAGAGTACAGTTTGGTACACTGACTAATGTAAATAACCTTAGTCGTATTTGTTTACAGAAACAGTCTAGAGTGAGCACAGTTCTAAATAGTCCTCAGACTAGTCAATCCCATGGGGGATTCCAGCCACTCCACAATATCCCTCTCTTTTAAATCGACTTCTTTCTCTAGAAGTTGTATTTTTTCTTTTCAGGTTTATCTCCATAGTCCCTGAAAATGTCCTTTTCTGTCTACTTGAGCATTTCTCCTCAGGGGTGACTAAAGGCATTAGTACATCAAATAAGTCATAAATAACCTTCATCGGTTATTAATATCCTCTGAGTACCTTTACCTGACCTGGTTGTAATGTCTCTTAAAAGTCTTTTTTAGGGTTTTAATTATATACATTAATCTCCTGATATGTTTATCACTGACACCAGCCTTCCAGATTTCTTTCCCATTTCTGTACTCTCTGAATCAAATATTTTCTCCTGGTATATAGGATTTTTCATCTGTTTTTTCTTTATTGTTTTTTTTTATTTTCCCATGGCAACAGTTTATTGAACGCATATCAAATTTTTCTCATGAATATTAAATCTGCTAGTGACAATCTAGAATTAGTACTTGAGTTCAGTGTTACATAGTATACTTGTAAAAATTGTAGGATACTATCAATGGATTCATTTCTGTCTAACTTTTTAATGGGCGCTTGAAAGTGTCAACAAATCTTTCTGCCTGTCCATTAGATCATGGATGTATGGTGTAGTAGTGATGTGTACCATCGAAAAAGCTTTACAAAAATATTTGAACTCGTTTGCCATGATTTATTTCCCATTATCCGACACAATTGTGTCAGGAATACCAAATCTAGTGAAGAGTTCATGCAAAAATCTAATTGTACCACTACACATAGGGTTTTTACATTTCAACACCTCTGGCCATTTCAAGAAACTGTCAACCACTATTCAATGATATTGTCCTTTCATTGGACCTGCAAAATCAATGTGCAGCCTTGACCATGGTCTGTTCATCTTTGGCCACAGCATAAACTGTGGTGCCTTTGTTGCTATCGCGCCATATTAGTCCAAAAACATAGCTACTTGTTAAAGCTTTCATCTTCACTATACGGAGATGACCCGTATGGAAGTCTTTTAGTATTCTTTTTTTCAGCACTCCTGGTATCAGAACCCATTTGCCATTCATCAAAATTCTATCACAGATGGAAAAAGATCTTTTCACCATTGATATTTTTGTACTGTTGGTCAATAATTTGTTTCTTTTTCTCTGTGATATATTTGTCTATTTTTGCTTTGTTCTTAATCTCCTCAATTGTCACAGGTAATTCCCGTATGGTGTTGCAAAGCACACTTTTTATTTCAATTTCTAATTTTAGGTTTGCTCTCACAGTTTTCTCTAATGGTTCACATGATTTGGAAATTAACCTGAATAACCCAACTGCATGTCCTAATCTCCTTGATGGGAGGAACTTCATCTTAAAATTATAATTTAACATTATTGATCCTCATCTCTGAAGTCAATTTGTAGTATATGTAGAAATCCCTTTTTTGGGACTAAAAATAGACAGTAATGACCAGTGGTTCATTTGGAGCATAAAGCATCTTTCATGAACTTTTTACCACAAAAATTATCCCTAAAGCCTTTTTTTTTTCACTTAGGCTGTACATTTTTTCAGCTGGTAATAAGGTTCTCAACACATGCACAATTGCTTTTACTTGGTTGTTGCTTTCTTTGTGCAATATTAGATTCTAAACCCAAATTGTTTGCGTTGCTTGCAACAATGATACCCTTCTTTGGATCTGTTGTGCTCCCTACATAATGGACTCACCCCCTCCATAAATTCACCGCAACAGAGCATCAGGGGGAGTTGACCAAACCCACATGACACAATCATGTGATACCACTTGTGTAGTGGACGGATAGTCGCTACCCCACTGGACTCTCAGCTTCCTATAAACTAACTACTGTTTAACCAGGTTCACTTGTATCTTGTTTCTGTTACTTGAATATATATGTTTTTCTATCAACCCTTTTGTGTTACCGTGTCTTTCTTTTGCCAGCATCACAACAGGATCGTAATATGTCTGACATTGATATTTTTTCATTTCCTCAAAAGCACTCTGTCATTCGATACTACAGTTCCATTTCAAATCTTTTTCAATAATTTATTTAGAGAAGCTCTTAATATGTGCATATTTGGGATAGAATTATCAGAGTTGTTTGCTAGTCCCAGAAATGCTTGTAGAGTTGACGCATTTGTTAGGATAGGCATGTTCTTTAGAGCATTTGACCTTGATGGGTCTGGATTTCTGCCTTTTACATCAGTCTTCTGTTCCAAATACTTAATTTTAGATTTTAAAAATTCACATTTATCCAAACTAAGTTTTAAACCATATTGCTATGTTTTTTCAAAAACTTCTTTGACATGTTGGACATGATGTTCCCAATTTTCACTCTTAGTAAAGATGTCATCAAGTAGGCTATTCCGAAATCAGTTTCATCAATAATGTATCCATGATTTGCTGAAAAATCCCTGGTGCAACCGTTATCCTGAGTGGCAGTCTGTTGAATCTATACAGACATTTATGCTTAATTATTGTTAAATACTTTGCACAGTCTTCATCAGCAGAAATCTGGAGGTATGCTTCAGACGTATCCAGTTTTGAAAATACTTTGCCTTCACTTCATTTCGCAAATATGTCTTCCAGATTTGATAGAGGGTAATTTTATGTTTCCAAACAATTGTCCAATACCATAGAAAAATCTGCACAGGCCCTAATTTTAATAGTTTTCTTTTTCATGTAAACAGTAGGACTTGCCCACTTTCGGTCAACACACCTATTTGTTCTAAGTGGTCTAATTCTTTGTAAATAGAGGCTTTGGCTGCCAAAGGTATTTTTTCTGGGCCAAAAATAGGCATCACATTCTCTTTAATATTGAATATTACGTTGGAATTATTTTATTGTAATGGGAATATCTTTATCAAAGATGTCACCACTGTAAGGAAATGATTAGATTTTTTGTAATTGATACTGCCTGCTGAGGTATTACCCTTTTCAGCTCAAGCCACAGAGAAGAGAACACATGAATTGAGTAGTCCTGTGAATTTTCATAGGATGTACTGGTTTTTAAACCTTACTGTTCCCTACAGTTAAGGGAAAATAGTGAATGGGGAGTAAATCCCTCAGAGAATTTTGCTGCTGTGCTGGACCTCTCCTGAAGAAATATGCTGTTGCCAATATCTGTGAATTTGTGCTGTCTTGACTTTGACCACAAGGTGTCCATCAGAGCTACCCTGTTGAGTTGTATTCTTCTTAGAGAAATATGCTGTTGCCTATATCAGAGAATTTGTGCTGTCTTGACTCAGACTATGAGGTGCACAATTGAATTTGCAGTCCTATACAAGTTCTGAAAGAATTGCTGAATGAACCCCACGTGTCTGCATTATTCACTGTATTCTTGATAGAAAAGTAAACAGGTTTTCCCAAGAGATGTTTTTCGCCTAAGAGACTCTTCCAAATCTTTTTTCCATTGATATAACACCCCTTTTTAAAGTTGTAAGTACCATCACCTTTGTTTGTTGAAGATATATGAGTTCCTTGTAATTCATGAGTGACCCAGTGTTTTTTTTTTAAACAATTTGTATCATTGTTACTTGATTCAGATTTTTTGACTGGTCGCTAAAATAGCTATTAATTTTAGGAACTAGTGTTTTTCTTCAAAACTTTGTAACTCCTTTTTATCTATTTTTATTGGTAATAAATGGTTTAGTTGTATGCACGAGGCACATTTGTCTTTTTATTTTTTCCCTTTTTTTTTTTTGTTTGATTTTCCGTGAAAGGATTCGTTTTGTTTTTTTTCATAAAAATTAATCTTTTTAATTTGCTAAAATTAATTTTTTTTCCATGTCTGTAACTTTTAGCATTAAGTTGAATGTTTCACAAACTGGTGCGTGCAGTTATTGAACAATTTATTCATTCTATTTTACTGTTTTTTGTTTTTGTTTGTTTGTTTGTTTGTTTGTTTTGTGAATTTCGAACTTTTATCATGGCTGACAAAACTGTGTTAAAATTAACCAAAAAAAAGAAGGTTTGATAGTAAGTGGTCAGGACAAACGGTGTTTTAGTAGATTTAAAAATGAAATTAGCCTAATTTTGATAAAAGGGCCGAAGAACTAAGGCAATATTATACGGAGAAAGAAGTAAATCCAGAAGAAATTGATCAGTTTCAAGACAAAAATGTTTTTTAAGCAAAAAACTCGGTGGAAGGTTGACGCTATAGAAGCTTAGGATATGGGAGCAAAGTGTCATATCCATTCCGTAGTGATACTACACCTAACAAATAGTGTGGATTTGCCAGGGTCAGTAGTACTACGCAAATTGAAATGTTCTGTATTTGTGGGTAATATGGTTGATAAGCTGGCGTTTAAGTGGCTCTTGGCGCATTTTGAGAATTTGGTCAGTGGTGCTAAGTCCATCTCCTGTAAATTGCAAATTCTGAGGAGCTACCTCAGTGGTTACCCTGCTCAAGTTATCGAGCATCTTTCTGTATCGGATGAAAATTATTTCGTGCTCTAGATCTTTTAAGAAGTGAGTTCCTTGACCTTGACTTCATAAAAAGTGTCTCACAAGGTCAAAGTGGAGTTTGATTTGGATGCTCTGCGAACTTTTTGGATGCAAGTGAAAGACAACCTTTGGGGGCTGAAATCCTCCAACGGTTTGGATTTTATGGCTAGGGAAACACCTGGACAGGAGCTGGTTAGTCATATAGTATTTAATAAACTACCCAGCTTCTTCAAAAGGGAAATGATTAGGCTATCCGGCAGTAACTGTCCAAGCATTAGTTTCCTGATAGAAAATTTTTCCGATGCTATCAGGACTCTAGAATGCACACGAATAAGCCTGTGTAGTGGAAAGAAAATTTCGTATTCTGGTTTGAAGCGCAATTTAATTCGACGCATAATTTCACCCAATCAGGATGACCTATCCTATTCATCCCGGGCCTTCTTTATGAGCAGCAGAAATTGGGTAAGCTCCCAAACACATTCTCTTTAACTGGACAACGCCGTCCAGTGCAGACATCTCACTGGTGACTCTTGAATAGCAGCAGCAGCATGGACACATGAGGGAACCTATCTAATTTATGGCTTCCTTGCGTCTAATAACTTTTAGACCAAGGAATCCCAGTTGAATATGAATTAGATACATTCAATACGCCACCACAGGAACAACTTTATGTCACCCTCCCCCCCCAAAAAAATTGGCTATGTCCATCCGACGCACAATTAAGCTCTCGACACCTAGCTCTCAATTCACCTCTGGGTCACTTTAATGGAGACAACGCACACTCTCCTCCCCCAAAATACCGGACACACGAAACTCACGGTGACTCCAAAGTTCATTCCCTACAACGGCAACATGACTTTCGCTAAACTACGGCGAACACAATCCCTCGCACGTCCGACGATACGCGCTGCCTTTCTCAACTCTATCATATCTCCTTATCGTCCCTGTAATCTTTCCACGAGTCTTACAGCACAAAAAGCAAATCCAATATTTCATGCTGCAAATAAAAACTATTCCTAAAAACACATTTCGACTATCGGCATCTTACTTCATCATTCTTCCTTTACTTACTCTTAAAACCTAGCGAGGGACCTTACAAACTTAGCGAGGAAACAACTCAACGTAAACACACATACGTTACAACCATTCCTCGCTAACAACAATAACAAGCTTTCCTTCTCGCTAACAATAACAACAAAAAATAAGGCTAAACCAGTGAACAAGCCAAAACTCACAGTATGTAAGGTCAATCCCCCTCCTTGAAGAAATAAAACTTGCTTACAAAATTTTAATACTAATTCTGTACCCTGCAGCGATGTTTTCAGATGTAACTTGTGTGATTCAAATGCACACTTTCTTTCTATGAGTCCGAGGTTCCCAACCGTGGAAAGCAAGTTAAAGCAGTGCAAAGTAAAAAATGTTGTGCTGTTTATGTGCCAGTCTTCAGCATTTGAGTGCAGACTGCAGGGGAAATAGGGGAGAGTTTAAGCCTTGCAAAATTTGTAAGTAGGGAGTCCACTACTGGTCCCTCTGTTCTGATAAGAACAAGGCATCTTCACCTAGTCTTTCGGTTAGTTCGGCTTGTAGCGACAAGGAATTGCTGCTTCCTTTTGTCAAGGTCACAGTGTCAAAAAATGGTCATAAATACACAATTAATTGCTTACCTGTCTGATGTGGTGACTAAAGAACTAGGTATAAAAATTGACTCCTTACTAGCCCTGCAGTTTTTAGGGGAAGATATGCGGTGTCTAAAGGAAACTCCCGTCAATATCGCTGTAGGTGATTACTTTTTGCCAATTAAGACGTTGTTTGACAGTAATATCACTTTAAATTTGACCATTTCTAGGTTGGATGTTTAACTAGAAATTTAAAGTCAACAGGGTTTAAGCTTGCTGCTGACTTTGATAAAACGGTCAATGGAGAAATTAAGGTAGAGGGATTCATTAGTATAGACGCCATTCAGCATATGGAGAGTTTCCAAAAACTAAATTGTATGCGAGATTGTGCTTGGAATATTTCTTCTGGCATCGTTCCATTCGGGAATGTCTCCCATTTTTTGGACTTCCGTCCTCCTGAACATGCTGTTATAACCCGAATGACTGAATGCAGCTTTAGTGCTTTGGCTGCGGAATCCTCTCTCCATGCTCAAGTGAATTTTGTTTTGAACCCAAAACTATGCTGACCCGTTAGAAAATGTTTTTTGAAGACCCGGCAGTCGAAAGAAATCTTGATCGCATGTTTTCCCAAGAAGCTGTAGGAATTTCAGAGAACACTATGGTCCCCTCTAACTATGCGATTTCTCTGAATATGTTGGATAGAGTGAGTGACTCTCTAACTAAAAGGGAGATCTTTAACCTATACACAAAGGCTTTTCAGGAATAGGAAAAGGAGGGAATCATTGAGAGATTCGATGTCTCTCCTGAACATTGTGGCAATTATATTTGGATCACTCACCGCTCTGTGATTAAGGATGACGACCTGATGACCACTAAAATCAGACTAGTATTCAATTGTTTATTGAAAGTTAGGAATGCCCTATTGCTGAATGAATTTGTTAATCCTGGCATCTGTAGTAATAACACGGACTATTTCTCTACGTGCAAGATTACAACCCCTTGGCGTAGGAATACATACACACACTCTCCCCATTCAGAATAAAGATGACTTAACTAAAGCAAACACGCCTTATATTGTCCTTAAACCTACTTAAGCCTACTAAGCAATACCAACACCCACAACAACAATATATTACATGGTGACAGCGGTGGGATGATAAAAAAAGACATTTAAAGGCTTAAAAAACGAAAACAACATTTAAAGGTTTTAAAAACGAAAACAACATTTAAAGGCTCCCCCCCCGAAGATCCGTGTATAAAGAAACAAACCGAAGACACTTCTGGACAAAAAGCCTAACAAACGAACTCGAAAAACAGCAACAAAACAGTATCTTTTTACAGAATTTCAAGAGAAAAATCTACCAGGTAAATAATTCAAACTCTTTTTGATAATTGCCGCGTGCGTCGTTTTTTTACGTGACACTGCCATCTTGAATTTGCATATTTTTTTGTAAACACGTTTAACATAGAACATTTATAATGGATAATAAGGATATCCCTTATATGGACTGGCAATCCTCAAATCTAGCTGAAACATTTAAATTGTTTAAACAGTGATAGGAGTTGTATTTTATTGTCAATAAAATAAAAATAGAACAAGTAAACTACTTACCATTGAGATTTGAGAATGAAGGTTTAAAAAACACAACACATGGTTATTGACGGAGAAAAAAACGTACTCTTGAAATTATTTTTAATAAGTTCATTGAACAAATCGAACCTAAAGAAAATTTCGGAATAAACCGTTTGAAATTAATGACTTATAAATAGGAAGCTGAGGAATCATTAGACGACTTTGTCAACAGATGCAGGCGAATGACTCAGAGATGTTCGTTAACAGAACATGAGCAACAGCAACAAATAATAGAACTAATTATCGCCAGTACTCCCATTGCAGACTTCCAAAAGGAGTTACTAAGAAAAGACAAAACTCTAACCCAGGATAAAACTGTTAGTATTGGGAAAACATATAAAGCTTCCAACACTCACATTAAACAACTGAGGGCTATGGTGAATAATAATAATAATAATAATAATAATGTGGATAATACTAATATACAAGCCATAAGAACACCAACACGTTCTACTATGTCAAATAAATGTCTCAAATGTGATAAAAGCCATTTTAGCGAGAGTTTTTGTAGGATGATTTTAGCTGAAGAAGTTGGTTTGTTAGTAGCGAGGGAAAGTTGTTTGTGTTTAGCGAGGAAGATGGTGTAACTTATGTGTGTTTACGTTGTGTTGTTTCCTCGATGAGTGTTGTAAGGCCCTCGCTAGTAGTTTTGTTGGTAAATATAAAGGTAGAATGAAGAAGAAGAAGAAGAAGAAGAAGAAGAAGAAGAAGAAGAAGAAGAAGAAGAAGAAGAAGAAGAAGAAGAAGATGGCGATAGTCAAAAGGTGTTTTTAGAAATAAGTTTTATTTGCAGCATGGAATATTGGTTTGCTTTAGTTGCTGCAAGTCTCATGAAGGGTTGTGAGTATTGAGACGAAATCGAGTTATGAGAAGTTGAGAAGGTCGTGATGGCAGCGTGTGTCGTCGGACGTGTGAGGGATTGTGTTTTGGAGTCACCATGGTTTTGTCCGTCTGGTGGAGAGGCGTGCGTTGGTCTCCATTAAAGTGGCCCAGAGGTGAATTGAGAGCTAGCGTGTCGAGAGCGGGATTACGCTCAGATCGACATAGCCAATTTTGGGGTGACATAAAGTTGTGCCTGTGCGAGGCATGTTGAATGCATCTAATTTATATTCAACTGGGATTCCTTGTAAGGAATCCATAAATTAGATGGGTTCCCTCTTTGTGTCCATGCTGCTGGTGCTGCTATTCTAGAGCCGCAGTGAGACGTCTTCACTGGGCGGCGTTCTCAAACCAAAGAGAGTGTGTTTAGCAGCTTACAAGATTTGGTGGCCGGAAATGAAGGTCCGGGCTGAATAGGATAAGTCATCCTGATTGGGTGAAATTAAGGGTCGAATTAAATTGCGCGCCAAACCAAAATACGAAATTTTTCTCTTCTCTACACCATGCTTTTCACCGTGAATCTTGTTCAGCATTCGGATCAAAATGCAACACATGTAGTAAAGCATGTTGAAGTGTCCTATGCGATAGAACTGATTTGGGTATGAGTTTGTTAACTCGACGATAGGGTTAATTGCACCTTTGTCTTCATCAATTGTGCAGTGGAGGTTTATTAGCTCCAGGTTTCTAAGTGAGGGTAGTCCTATTACTGTGGGTCCCTCTGTTGTCACAACAAAAAATTTAAATGTGGTCCATTTACCTTTATTGTATATACACTGAACCAGGCAGCACTATGCTTGAGTCGTTGTATGCAGTTAGTATTGTGAGCTCCTTTTTTGTAGAACCTGGGATCAGCTGTCCAAGGTCATCTACCTTGTCTGGAAACATCCTACGGAAGGTTTGTAGAGAAAGCATATTGCCTTCTGTGTCCACTTTTACCTTTAATATGTGGCTGCCTGGTCTATCAGTAAGCCTTATTTGCAGTTCTGTGAAGATTTCGGTCCGATTGTCTCTTTGCTGCTGAACTGCATAAAACGTCAACTGTTCAAACTTTTTGTATAACCTGCTGGGCTCTCTTTTGTCTGAGTTCATCGCACAGATTCGATTGTTGCGCTTTTTATTCAGAATCTCATGTGGTTGTTTAGGATTGTGTGTTGTACGTGCTTGGGCAAATCTTTTCTTGTTTTCATTTTTGCTGGTGCACCTCTTTGCCCAATGATTATTTTTTCCACAAGCCGAACATGTGGTACCCCAAGCCGGGCATTTTCCTTTCTGATAGCCGTGTGTGTTTCCACATTGTTTACAGTGACTCTGTTTTATTGTATTTATCTCCTGACAATCTCCTCACTGAATTTCGGCCATTTGCTTCATATGATTAAGGGACGCTTCATGCGTTCGACCACTATTTAAAGCCTCTTGAAGTGTCAGCTCTATGCCTTTGGATAGCAAAAGCTTCTGTAATTCAAGGTGTCTCGTAACGGTAATAACCTGTTCTATGAGCCGTTCTTCAGTTTCCTGGTTGTCTCTAAATTTGCATTTTTTGGCCTGTAATTTGCACCTAGCAACGAAATCGTCAATATTTTCTGTGTTCTTCTGCTTATATTCACGCTGATAAAATCGTGCAAGACAGAAATTAACTTGAGGTTTGAGTCGCTCCTCAAATTTACGCCAAATAATTTCTGGGTCTGCTCGGTCAGAATCGTTCTCAAACGTCCAAGTATTGTATCTTCTGAGTCCTTCCTCGCCAGCTAATTGCAGAATATGGTCAACCTGTTTCTCGTTTGGGATGCTTTTAACAGAGATACAGTTTACATCGCTGCTTGAAAAATCAGAACGAATCGACCAGGTTCTCCGAGTCCCAATACATGACTGGTTTACATGCATTTGTATTCATTATCTTGCTTTAAATATCGGGCAATGAAGTAAATAAATAAATTAGGCGTACTTACTTCAGACTTCTATTCTGTAGTGAGTTTCGGCGATTTCTCGTTACTCTTTTTTTTCAATATGGCGCTCGTGTGTTCCGAAAAATGGAGACTGACTTTTTTGGGGAGACGTTTTCTTTCTTATTTATAGTTTTCATCCATGCACTATGTTTGTGGGCTTCTTTGTTGATCCCATTGCTACCATCATGTAATATGGCTCTATCATAGTCAGTACATTATGAATAAAATAAAACAAGTCATGATACGATGAGTGAGTAGCCATGTTGGCTATCTCGTTTATTGTTCTAAATTGCAGGGACGGAAGTACCTATTATTATCTTTATTTTCTGAAGGTGCATCTAAGGGGAATAACTCATACTATGACACTGCCGCCTTCTACATTTTTTGTAATGCCTCTAAATTTTTCCAGGCTGTTGGAATTAACGTAGACACTATTGTTGGGATTTTACCCGTTGAAAATAAGACAAAATCTACATCTGCAGTGTAAGGAAAAATAAGGCTTACTGTAGCACGTGATTTGACGAGAGAAAAGGAATGAAACAACAATTTGGTTGAAAAATTTTTTTTATATTTTGAGAAAGATGAAGATAAAGAAGGAAATAAGAATAATTGCAAAAAGAGATGTTTTCTGCAGACTTAGCAATAGCTTTCGTCTTGGTAACGGTTCTTTCAGTTCCATGTTGTTTTGGTGGCTGGTCCTGGCTGGTCCTTACAGATTCAAATGTGCATAGAGTATGCTCGTATGTAGCACCTGTTTCGGCAACAGTCAAGATTACATGTTACATCGTTGACGTCAAAAAGCGAAAAGGGACGTTAGTTTGAAGTACGTGGTACGGCAGATGTGCTGATAGCGGCCAGTGATTGGTTGTTTTTCAGCCTATCACGGGGCATATAAAAGTGATTCCATAAATAATTTTCAATACTAAAGCAGAACGAATTAAGTGGTTGGTTCAAAAGCTCAAATGATTTGTAGAGAAGAGGAAAATCTCGTATTTTGGTTTGGCGCGCAATTTAATTCGACACTTAATTTCACCCAATCAGGATGACTTATCCTATTCAGCCTGGACCTTCATTTCCGGCTAGCAAAACGGGTGAGCGGCCAAACCCACTCTCTTTGGCTTGAGACGGCGACCAGAACAGACGTTCCTTTGGCCGTCCCTGCTTGGCGATGCTCTTTAGCATAGCAACACCAGTAGCAGCAACATGGACACTCAACGAGGGAACCTTCTAATTTATGGATTTCTTACAAGGAATCCCAGTTGAACATAAATTAGAAACATACAACATACCTTGCACAGGTCCAACTTTGTGTCACCCCAAAAATTGGCTATGTCGATCCGAGCGTAACTCCGCTCTTGACACACTAGCTCCCATTTAACCTCTGGCCCACATTAATGGAGATAACGCATACTCTCCCCAAAATACCAGATACAAAACTACACGGTGACTTTAAACACAACCCCTCACACGTCCAGCAACATATGCTGCCATCACATCTCGCTACGCCATTTCGTCTACAACACTAACAAGCCTAAACTCCACGAGTCTTGCAGCACCAAAAGCAAACCATATTCAAAGCTGCAAATAAAAAACTTTCTTTGTGGTGTTGTTAAAGAAAAGTTTCGTCATTCATTTGTGTTGCCTAAAAAAATATAGTGTTAGAGAAATTAACAATTTCTCGAACCGCTATAGATTCAATCTAATCCATACCGAACAGGTTCTGGGTTCGATCCATAACGTATCTTTTTAATTAAATGTGTTTTCGTAAATGTTGCATTCACCTACCAATTTAAGTTTATTTCCTATAATGCCATGTGAATTTTTTCCTGTCTTTAACAGAGTTGGTCTGCCAATTTTCAGTCAAGTTTGTTCATTTATCAAAGTGACATCAAAACCTCTTTATTTCTTCTGTACTTTCACAAACTTTCTTTTCATTTTTATTTCTATGTTTTCCTTTTTAGTCCACAGTAGAAATATATATATAAAAGGTTATTTCTTGCTAAAATATGCAAAATAAATAAAGAATATTTGGTAAAAATATTTTCAACTGGACTTACTGCTTTTTACTTCTTTACTTACTACTAACTTACATATATATATATATATATATATATATATTTTCATTAAGAAAAAACAACGAAACCAATCACAAAGGATTATAAATTTATTTCAATCCTGTTACGCATTTTTGAAATTTTCAAAAACACGAAGAAAAATTAACAGGACTTCATCAGATCAATTAGATAAAAAAACTAGAGTAGACACATGAGAGTGGGAGGGGATGGTCCTGATGGAATTACTCCTAACTCCGGTTTAACTGGACTAAGTATTCTATATATATATATATATATATATATATATATATATATAGGGTTAGGACTGAAATTTTGGGCACCATCTAATTTTTGTTAATTTATTATAATTATTACACAAATAATTAGAAAATATTTTCCACAAAACAGAGATATCTGTAATTATAAGGTTAATAAATATATAAACAAAAATTTTTAATATCTAATTTTAAATGATTGCCAACAAAAAATGTCTAAAATTTATGAGACAAGAAAATAAGAACAGTCAACGGTACAACTATTTTGAGTGACAACTTTTTCTAATCTTTTTTGATGATCTGTTATGAGATTAGAACAAACATTCTTCAAATGTGTAATCTTTTAGTTGTTGAAGATTTGTTGGCTTTCTTGCTCTTTAATGTTTTTTCCTTTCTTTCCATTAGTTCTTAATTGTATCCAGCTCAAAACTCTATGAATGCTAAGGTAAAAACGTTTACTTTCTTATGCCAAAAATTTTTTGGCTATTTTAAATGTAGTGTCTGATCATTGTCTTACATAAAGCTCCAACTTTCGGATCTCTTATAGAAATTTTTAAGTTGACTTCCTATATTTACCAACAATCATCTTTTTCGATAATGCCAAAAACTTTTAACTAAAATTCCTATTCCTTTTGCAAAGAAACACACCCTATGGATGATACTCCCTCTTCCATATTTCATTTTTGATATTATATTCTTTTGATTTAAATCCTCATCTTGATGTCTCATTATACTCCCAAGCTTCTACTTTTGTCTTGTCTGACCGTGGGATATTCTTTTAGGATGAGACAGGTTTATCACTATGTTTATTTGCAAATTCCACCTGAGTATTCCAGTTACTATCAGTGAGAAAAATGGTTTTACGAGCTTAGTATGCTTGTTGGAGCTTAGTATGCTTCTATGGAAGGTTTTAGTTATAGTAATAGTAACAGAAAAATGTTGATGAGAACAAAATAAGAATGCTGCATGCTGTTTTAAATAAATCCTGGAAGCAGCACCCCACAAAACAGCAGCTGAGTGGCTTATTAACTCTCATATAACAAATCACCCAAGTGAGATGAGTAAGACATGCTGGACACTGCTGGAGAAGTAAGGACAAACCCATAAACAATTTTCTCCTATGGAGAACACACCATGAACACACCAGTGTTGGCTGACCAACAAAGACTTACGTGCATCAGCTCTTTTTAGATCCTGGATCCCATCTAGAGGACTTACAAGGAGTGATGATCAATAGGAGCAAATGGCATGTAAGAGTCAACAGAATCCATGCTATCAGCATTCATTGATGATGATGATTTCTTGTTCCTATCATTTCAGCAGCTTCCAAATTATTCTTGAAATCCTAATGCTTGGATTATTTCCACAGTTCTTAAAAGATTACGTCCTGATCTTTAAGTATTACATCTTGATCTTACCAAGAGTTCCTTCTTCCTACCAGATTTCTTTGCAACAGAATTAATTTTAGAATGATGTTTTGAACAGTTGATTTTGGAAAAACAAATTCTTTAGGAATGATATCATGGTTTGTAGACCCCAATAATCTTGGTTTTAATTTGTAATGTTCAAATGTCTTTACCATTATCCATATATGCAAGACTTTATCTGCCAAGAAAATTCTACTCATGATAGTAATAAATCCAGTGTGTTTGAAATTGCAATACTGGATTCTTCTGGAAATAAATAAATATTTGTATTTTAATATTTATTTAACATTTGTCATTTATGAATCAAAAATTGTGCTTTTTCTGTCTATAGTTTTTATACCATTAATATTAGACATTTTATTTCAATTTTTTTATTGCTAAATTTTAAAAAGTTCTTCATGTGCATCTATCCACCTAACACTTATAACTGCCTCCTCTAACTAGAAAAATGTTCTCAGTATAACACTAAACACTATATAGTGGTGAAGTTTCAGTTCTGAAGCTCAAGAGAATGTGGAGTCATTCTTTTATTGCCATTACTCCCAGGTCTACTCTGAACAAGAGTGGTCATAACTGCCTGAGTCCTAAATCTGTTTGAGATAATGTAGTGTTTACCTGTTTAAAATGATTATAAAGATATTTTTACCATATATGATTGGAGACCATAATTGTTAAAATTACTTTGACATAAAATAATCCAACAAGGACTGATATGCCATAAAACCAATTAACCAACCAACCAACCAACCAGCCAGAAAAACTTAGTTGTTACAATATTCTAAAAAGTATTTTCTATAAACTAAAGAAACGAACACTATACTAATAATTTAAATCATTTTGTATAACCTATCTTTGAAATTGAAATTATATGCTTTATATTTTTAAAGTAGGTTGAGAAAATATTTCATGTCTTTTTTTAAGGAAAGTTTTTTTGTTGTTTTTTGGCAAGCAATGTACAAATACTATTTTTTAACAAGCATTATTGTTTCTGTGGTTGATATTGTTATTGTTGTTATTGTTATCATATTATTATTCTCTTTGTGAGTTTTTAACACATCTTAACTGGTGTTTTTTCACTGAGTGACAACAAATCTCTACAGATCTGCAGGACTCTTCTGAGTATTCTAACCCATCGCAACAATGCTTTCATCTGAATGGTCTCAATTCTTCCTCTCATCTCCAATCCCTTCAGTCTCTTTTCCAAGTCTTTGGGGACTATTCCAAGGGAACCAATTACAACTGGTAAAATTAGCCACATAAAATTCTTACAACTGGTGTCTAAATAATTTTATGAGGCTAATTTTCTAGGAAGATTCTTGTTTGTGTTTGTACAATTTGTCAAAAATAGTAAAATTTTAATCTCTTGCACAATTCCCAGTGGATTACTCTTCCAACCCATTCATGCTTACTCTAGTATTATTCTGGTACCAATTTGCTGCATTTGTTTATTATGAAAGTAACCATTTCATCTCTGTCGTCATATCATTATTGATTTTCAGCTGTCCCACTAATAAGATAGCATCAGAGTTGAGCACATACAATGGCTAGCAAGATGTGTTACACCAGCCACTTGACCTCTTAAGGATCATTCTTGAAGTGACCAGAATAGTTAATGAGAGGTGTTACATCAGCCACTTGACCTCTTAAGGATCATTCTTGAAGTGACCAGCCTTTCTATCAATCTTCTAAAGCAGGGTGGAGTTGTCCAACTGATAACCCCAGCAATGTTATTAAACACATACAATAGTTAATGAGAGGTGTTACATCAGCCACTTGACATCGTAAGGATTTTTCCTAAAATGAGAAGCCTTTCTATTAATCTTCTAAAATAGGGTGGGGGTATGTGGGTTGATAACCCTTAAAGTTTCAACAAACTTTTTTTAGACAAGATACATATTTTGCCAGTTTGTGATCTTCAGCATTTCAGGCAGCCAATACCAGACCCAGGGCTGACATGATAAGATTGCTTTATGTTCACATTTCAATTTCATCACCAAATAGATAAACAGTTCCAAAATAGATAAAGGCAAGTTGGAAAGTATTTTGATAAATACCAGAGGAACAAACTACCCAGTTGGTGGGCCTTATAATATGCTGACTATATCCCCAACAAAGGAGTAAGACACCCTCACCCTTAAAAAAGGGGATGTCCTATGTATCAAACTAAACAGCAACTGATGGTGAGGATCCAGTTCTGAAGATTATTAAGTGTAGAGTACCATCTTCTTTGGCATTAGTTCCAGGTACACTCTGACTAGTTGTTGTACTTGTTTAGGTGCTATCTAAAGGTCAAATAGATCTGTTTGAAAATTATTCATATTAGATAAAAATACTTGATACCCTATAACTGTGTGTAAATTATTTATAGTAAGAATAGTTACTTGAAGCCACAATTGTTTGCTAAGGATTATTATTATTACTTAAAACCATATAACTGCTTTTAAACAAATGATTATTGAATAGAAATAGTAATTTGAAACCAGATAATTGCCTATGAAATATTAGAATTAGACAGGAATACTTGAAATCATACAACTGTGAGCAAATTATTTGAATAAGATAAGAATACTTGAAACCATATGACTGTGCAAATAAATGATTATTATTAAACAGAAATAATTACTTGAAACCATATAATTGCATATAAAATATTTGTATTAGAAAGGAATACTTGAAACCATACTACTGAATGCAAATTATTTGTATTAAATAGGAATATTTGATATCTTATATCTCTGTGTAAAAACTCTTAAAAAACAACTATACAAAACATAAATATAAATGTACAATATATATGACTGCCTGACTTTTAGGCAGAAAATAACCCTTCACAAGTGGACATGTTGTAAAAAAAAAGAAAGAAAAAATGGATAAAAAATAAAAAAATAAAATATCAGCAAAATTATTTATTGCAACTCCTCAAATATAATGAGCAAAATTTAAAGTATATGACAACAGAACTTTGGTTTAGGGATTTTTTTTCAATTTTTTTTTAATTAAAAAAAGGAATATGTTTGAGAAGAAAACTCTTCCTCAAACTTGATGAGCGTATTTTTTGTTCTTTTCAGAAATATTTTTTTCTTACTGGTATTTATGTATTCTTCATCTCTCCTCTGAGTCTTTTAAACATGACTTGTCTACAGACTTTTGCTGATAGCATCGCTTAATCTGTAATATACACATACATATATATATATAATATAACTTTAAAATATGAACAAAAAACAAATAATGGAAACATTTATAGAAACACATTGTTTTATAAAATACATCTTACAGGATTTATACGAATTTGCAGATTATAGAGATCTGAATGGTCAAGTGAAAAAGATCAGAATGGAATTACATTTTATCATCTGTTTTTTTATACTTTAAATGACCATTGCCCAGTTGGCAAGGCTAAGAATATACTGACTGTATCCCCTGTGGAGATTAGATTGATATAGCCAAGAAATTCCTCCATCACTTCATATATTGCATGCCACATTCCTATGTATAGAGGTTGCTTCCTTTAATTTTTTGTCTCTTCAGATTAACAAAATATTGTAAGTGAATGGTACTAGGGTGCAAATAGATTGGTTATCAAAAAAAGCCAGCAATCAAAAAGGTGAATTGAGAAAGTTCAACATCTCATCCAGTAGTCTAAATGTCAGAAGATATGCTTGATCTAGTACCTCAGACTGAAAATTTCAGTTAAACGGGACTGGCCAAAGTCACCAAACTCAACCAGCCATCTAAATGGTAGCAAGACCTGGCTGGATGATGCCGTTCCCATGATCTGTACCCAAAGCTGGCATCCAAAAGTAATTATAAAAGTTATATATGAATGTTAAGAAGATTTAGCATTTTTTGTCAATTCATCATCATCAAAGTTTGCCCACAGCAAAGATTCCTTTGACTCTCTCTCTCTCTCTCTCTCTCTCTCTCTCTCTCTCTCACCATTCAAATACTCTTGGCCACCAATAAGTCCTCTAGATGTGTGTGTCAATGTGTAGGAGTTCATAGGATAATGTTGGTTTGAGTTTTTCCTTACTTCTCTAGCAGTGCCAAGTATGGCTTGCTCATCGTACAAGAATAGCTTGTGAGAACAGTGGTAAGTGGCCACACAACTGCTGTTTTTTAAGGTGCTTCTTCCAAGATTTGTTCAAACTAGAATGAAGCATCCTTGTGTAGTTTCTATCTATTTTTTTCTTCATACGTTTTATTAGAGTCTAAATGGTGCAACCATACAGTAGTACTGACACAGCTGCAGCTTGGAAGAATTCTGTTTCATTTTACCAGAGTTATCAGATTTCCATATGGCCAATAACCTGTCAACAGCAGTCCATAGTTTACTTATGCATATGTTAACATCACTTTCTGTAGATAAGATATTGCTACTGAGGTATTTGAACTAATTTCAGAGGACTGATATTTAATGAATAGATAGTAACAAAAATCTATTGGTGGTTATGTCTATATTTCAATGTTAATTCATATCATCTACAGACCACAGATTTTGTTGTTAAAGATATTATTTTCAATTTTTGGCAATTTATTCTAAATTCCATGCGGCCTACCAGCCAAAAAATAGACAAAATAAGAAAAAAGGAAAGATGGAAAATTACCTCTTTAAGAAGTTTATTGGCTTCTCTAAATTCTTCCTTATAAGTTATTGGATCATCATAAACTTCAGACAAAGATACTTCTTTCACAGCTGTTTTTTGTTTCACATCTTCAAGTACATTTGCTATCTTCTGTTCATAAGTTAATGCTGGCAACGGGTCTGGTTGAAGATGCTGCAAACAAATAAATAAAGATAAAAGATAAAATCTGTCTGGAAATCACAAATAACAAATTCACTTTTGTTCAACTGCTTTGATCAAAGGAGTCATTAGCAAACAAATAACATACACATACATAAACATTCTCACACACATACATGCACACATACATACTCATACACACACACACACACACAAACACACACACACATATATACTCATACACATACACTCATGAACTCCACTATACATAAGCACAAGCACACACACAAGCACAAACAATGGCATGCAATCAAACGCGCACACACACACACACACACACACACAATTCTGGATCTATGTAGAGTCACCTCATAGTTGGTATTACCTCCAGGTCCATTCTGACCTTGAGCGAGAGTACCTGTTAGGATCTCATTTATAGGTCAAAGAAATCTGCTTCAGAAAATGTTTAAAGCTTTACAATTAAGAAGTTTATTTTATCCAGAAAATTTTCTATAAAATATAATAATACAGTTGAAATAAATCTGATTGAAAACTTGCCAATAACCATGTAATAAATGAATTCTTCTTATTGTGGTTACATCCAATGTTAAATCTTATGATTGATGACTCTTTTAACAAGACAAAAGAATAGGATGGTATGTGACCCCACTGAACACTGGCTGATAGCTTACTTGGCAGATGTGGTGGTGGACCAACTGGAAGGCACCACAAGCAGTACCTCTGAAGCACTTACATTTCCAATTTAGAATTTAACTATATCCACTCAGTTGTGGCACATGAAGGGCTCAATCTGCAGATGCAAGGTCAAAAATAGCCCTGATCCCTGCAACCAGTGTTTTGTAGGCTTTGGTATAACTCTAACCTTCCTTCTTTGGTGCAGGTGCTGCTATAGAATTGTTTTCCATAAGACTAGGCCCACATTTATTTTTTGATACAATTTATCCAAAGACAAGAATATAGCTACATATTTATGCAACCCTTGATAGTTTCCTTACAAAAGACTGAAGAGCCCAATTTTCCCTCCTATTTACTCATAGCCAGAGGAAGAAGAGATAGATTCATATATTTAGCAAAAGTATTGATATGATATAAATGCAAACAAGTTCATTTAAGATTTGAATTTAGCTTGTCAGGTCTATTTCCTTTGATGATAACCATTATGCCATGAGACAAGAATATGGCTAAGGGAAATAAACAGCCACCACACTTAAATCAAAGAATAAAGTGCCAGAGAAAGGAGATGGTCATTCTAATTTTTAACATAGTCTGTAGCTTCATTATGACATGACACTGAAACTTGAGGAATATATCAATTGAAAGTAAGAAAACTAAGTGAAAAAGGTAAGCATTTTGTTTTGATAAGAGTATCTCAATTGCTTAATATCATTTAGACAAAGAAATTGTTTGGAGACTAAAAAACAAGTCAGGATTATTTTGGCAAGTAGACAGGTCATATGGGATGTTTATGAAAGTTGTCTGGGAAGGAACCAGTTTGTTTTCAGTAAGTCTGATCAAAGAGTCTAAATTGATTGATATTATTTGAACTTGTAAAATTTGGAAACAAAAATCTTAGGTTTGAACTGTCTGGACGAAATTTTTGCATTAGAAAAGTATGGGTGGCCAACCTGATAAGGAAATAATAATCTTTGGCAACTCTCTTTCACCTATTCATTTTGAAAATCAGATTCATCACAAAAAGACAGTTGTGCCGACCTAGAGAAGAGGGTCAGGTTGAATATAGAGATAGTAGGAGGAATAACTGAGTTCTAAGACCCTGCTGATACAAATTAAAGTAGGTTGGAGTTGAGAGGGTGGATCCAGCCTTCTAACCACCAAAAAGGGATTGGATAAATCTTCAAATGGGAAAAAGCTGTTTTAAAGAAAATTGGGAAGGTAAGAAATTGACTTAAGAATGAGTAAAAGCTATAAACTGTTAAATCCCACACTGGTTGGACACTGGAATCAATATAAGTTAGAGTTCTTGACATCTTCAACAAAGTTCATTGGAGAAATTCAAGGAGGGTCCAGAAAGAAGACAGAGTCAAGATAGCAGTCAACTAAGTCGGTCAACCACGACTCCTGAAACAAGATCTTGTGTCAGACTTTGAATCTTAAATACTTGACTTACTACTTGATCATATACAACTGTGTTGCATATTTCAGTGTCACTTGACTATGACCAAACAAGAAGTGTTAAAACTGCAGTATACAACAGACGAAATAAACAAAAAGCATTTTTCCATTTCTGACCTGTGTTGACTTTATTTTTTGTCTTTTGGGTGGTCTACTTTTTATTATTTAACCCTGAGTGAGTTTACAATGAAAGGAGTGTTTATACATAATAAATATAAATAGTTGGCTATACAAACAGCCTTGGTATAATTCTTAGCAAGATAAATTATCAGACAATCTTTAGCGAGTTTGATACTCACTGATTGCCCCATACTTCTGACAATAAAGTTAATGATTAACAAGTTAGACTAACAAACTCTTTATAGTGAGTTTGAATCTCAGTGGGTACTCTATACACCTAACATTGTGCCACAACTTAAATAAGCTTTGTAAACAACTATGCATATGGCCTTAACTCCACTAAATCAGAATTACAATGACTACGACTTCAAGCAAAACCTATGACAAAATGATTGGAAGTTTCTTTCACCTTTAAACTTATTTTGAAAGTAAAACTCATGACCCATCAAAAGTGACAAACTTCAACTAAGAATTGTACAAAGTGTTATCAATACTAATTTACATAATAAAATAATTATGTCTAAACTGCTGTCTAGATGAGTCAGTACAAATTCTCGATACTTTTTGATAAGCACATTCAGATAAAACACAGGATTGTGTAAGTTCAGGATCTACCATACTCATCAGAACAAGCTTTGAGAAACTTTTTTTTGTTCCCTAAACTGAAAATTTGTTTTAATGGTAGTAATGAGATGGTTGGTATTAGAAAAGATATTTAGTCACATCTCCACTCACCAAGGTCCAATATTAGCATTAGTGTAGCCAATGATACTCTAACGCTGAATAAACATGAGGAAAGACAAGATAAATTAATTTTTACATATAGAAACATTTAATACCTACATGATAAACATACAAGAAGTGCTATATCGGACCCACTCAAGAAATGATTTGATTTGTCATTGTGGAAGATTCATTCCCAGTAGATATGGGTGCCAAGTTCAATTTATCTCAATAACTCTGAGTTTTTACTCACATGGTGGCTTGCTCAGAATGTGTTACCTTTTCCTGATATGGCCTTTAAAGTGTGCATAGCAGAAATGCTCAATTACATCTGTTGGGGCAGTAGGTTGGAAGAAATGGCTGAGTATACCTTCTACTACTGTGAACTGGTCTGCCCGTTTTCAGACTACGCCAGGAAGGTGAAAGCTCACATCAGTCCCAAACAGTTAGTGCAGCTCAACATGGTATACATCACTGACAATGTTAATCCTCCATGGACTGGTATGAAAATGATGGTATTTCTCAGGATCACAGTCATGGCTCGAATGGTGATTTGGATGACATGGCTGAAGAGATTGTATGATGTTCTGAGTTTTTCCCATTACAATTTGATTGGATTCTTTAACCATTAGTTAAGGGTGTAAATCAGATGTGATAAAAAATGTCTAGATTGCATAACATTCAACTAAAGGTGGGTGAAAGTGGCAGACCTGGTCAAATATAAGAGAGCCAGGATGGAGTCTACATTGCCTGCTGATGGTAATTGTGGCTCAGGTCCCACTTCAGAACCCCACCTTGGGTAATTATTCTGTTTCATAAAAATATCTTAGTTGGCAGTATGATTGGGACATGACCCCATCATTTAGAATTCCCATGACCAGAGTTTTTTCTAAACCTATTTTTTACAGTCCCCAAAATCATTTTTCCCCAATTTTATTCCTGGAAAGAGATACAATATACATCTTTCCCTCCCCTTCCAACTCATCCTCCCACCAATTTTTTAATTTCCTCAAAGATAAACCCATTCCCTTGTAGAGATTGTTCAGATTTTTTTATTAGGAAAACAGTTGGCGATCTTATTATTTAGTAAGATAGTTAACCAGTTTCTCTTCCTTTTTATCCTGTTTCTTGTTTTATTTTGTGAGGATTTTTTCTCTCTATCCAGTCCATTTTTTTTTTTATTCACATAGGCTTTTTTTCATTGAAAAATCATATTGAATATATTGTGAACATTATCATCATCTCATTTTATTGTATTGTCATATATCATACATCATCATAATATTTATTCCAGGTTTCATTAAGGTTATTTTTAAAGTAGAGCAACGTGTAGAATAGTTGTGGCATTTTGGGGACTGCAAGAGGGAAATCATCCAGTGACTGTTTATTTTATAATATGAATGGGTCAGTGAAAGAGTTTAGCAAGGATGATTCTAAAAAAAAAGTAAAGTTTACAGATGACCACTCCCCAACAAAACTCTGGGTGGCTTTTTGCACAATTGCAAATGTTTTTGTTCATTTATAGCAAATGAAATTGAGCCAAGAAATGTGATTTTATTATCATAAATATCAAAAGCAGCTATGACAAATATTTAACTTGCCTCTTGGATCCTTGCAGGACAACTTTACAACTTGAACATTTTTGGTAGCAGAGTGTAGTTACAATATTTTTATTAACCATGCTGTTCTATCTTTTATATGATTGTTGTGAAGATTGTTTATGCAGATCCTTTAAAGGATGATAAGCTCAATCCTTAGGAGGATTGGCATAAACATTATCAATTACAATCATATAAAAGGTAGAAGAGCATGGTTGACAGAAAGTATTTTAATTCTTTATAGATTATAATATGTACACATCAAAAGATGGTCTATGACTTCTCTATTACTATTACTATTTTTATTATATGAGAATTTCGTCAATGCCTACTTAGAAGCAGGAACAGAATGCATACCAACTAAACAAAGAACAAAACCTAGAGTCCCATGGGAGACATTAGCAGTTAGGGAAAAGCGTGCAGACATGAAAACTGCCTCCAAATGCAATAGGAAAAACCCAACCAATACCAATGCCCTGAAACTTAAAAAGGCACAAAATGAATTAGCTAACATATACTTAAAAGAACAAACAGAATACATACAAAATCAGATCGATAAAATTAGAGACTTGGTTGAAGATAAACAATCTAGGATAGCATAGCAAATGGTAAATGAAATGAGCAGAAGGAAGAGCACTGCATAAGTTAAACTGAAACTTACCAGCCAATATAATGAATACACCTATGGAAACAACATTTCAAGAATTTACTCGGAAACCCTTTCAAAGTTACTCATGAACCAGTCATGCGAATTATAAGTAAACAATTAGACATCAAACTAGGACTGTTTACGCAAGAAGAACTTAACTGAGTACTGAGAAAAATTAAAAATAGAAAAGCAGCTGGGCTCGATGAAATACCCTCAGAAGTATGGAAGACCAGAAAATTCGACGACATACTGCTGACACTGTAATGCCATATATAATCAAAACCCTATAGACTGATGGATGAAGAGGTGCATCTTCCCCTTCCCAAAAAAGGGCAACCTCGGATTAGCCAAGAACTACTGAGGTATAACCCTTACATCCATAACAGCCAAGATATACAATGCTCTACTACGCAACTGCCTAGAACCAAAGTGGCTTTGGGAGGAATAGATCCACAACGTCACAAATTTTAACTATCTGTTGAATTCTTGAAGGTGTACGTGCAAAAAACCCAGAGGCAGCTATATTATTTATCGACTTTACCAAGGCCTTTGAATCCATTCACGGAGGAAAGAAGGAGCAAATTCTACTTGCCTATGGCCTACCAAAAGAAACTGTCGCAGCCATAATAATGCTCTATAGAAACACCAAAGGTACCCCGCACAAACAATTACTGATGCCGACTATGCTGATGACAGCACTTCTGGCAAATGCACTTGCCCAAGCTGAAACCCTGCTACATAGTCTGGAACAAGTAGTTGCTGGCATAGGCCTCCATGTCAATGCACAAAAGATGGAATATATGTGCATTAATCAAACAAGCAACATCTCCACACTAAACGGGAGCTCCCTAAAACTAGTAGACAAGTTCACCTACCTAGGATGCAGTGAGTTATCAACCAAAACAGACATTAACATGTAACTAGCAAAAGCATGGACAGCTATCAATCGGTTATCAGTCATATGGAAGTCAGATCTGACTGATAAAATAAAATGCAGTTTCTTCCAAGCAGCAGTTGTGTTGATACTGCTATATGGATGCGCTATATGGATGCTAACTAAACGTATGGAAAAAAAGCTTGATGCCAACTTCACAAGAATGCTGTGAGCAATACTGAACAAGTCATGGAGGTAGCACCCCACAAAGAAGCAGCTGTATGGACACCTACCAGCCATCACAAAAACTATCAAAGTTAGACGAATCAGACATGCAGGACACTGCTGGAGAAGTAGGGATGAGCTCATGTGATGTACTACTGTGGACCCCTTCACATGGACGAGCAAAGGCAAAACGACCAGCTAGAACCTACAGTGAGCAGCTCTGTGCCGATACAGGATGTTGCCTTGAAGACCTGCTGGAAGCAATTGACGATAGGGAGAGGTGGCGAGAGAGGGTCAAGGATATCCGAGCTGAGGGGCAACATGATGAAGATGATTATTATTATATATACTGGCTGTTTAAAAAAACTTGACATCATTTGAGATGTACAGGGTTTTTTTTAAAAAGTCAATATCATTTCATTATCTAATAACTTGACCAATTCTCATTCAAATAATCTAAAATTCTAACAGCATGTGTGGAAACAACTAAAAATTCTGTTTAATGTTTAAATGCCTTTTCATTTCCTACAATTAAAAAAGTAAAAAAAACAAAAACATTAAACACAGAATTTTGAGTTGTTTCTACTCATGCTGTTAAAATTTGAGAATTGGTAAAGTTAATTAGATTACAAAATGATATCAATTTTTCTGAAACACCCAATATTAAAGAATGTATTTTCATTCTTTACAAAATTTCAGGAGTGAAAGGAAATAAAACAATACATGACCCTACTGTAGCTACCAATAACTGGTTTAAGCATTTAGACAGAAGTGGCAAGTCACTTAAAATAATAACCAGATGTGAATTACAATTAATTATCAATTATAGTACTATAAAGGTAGAAGAGACTCCAACCATCAGTCCTTGAAAACTTTTAAGAGCTGCAATAATAGAAGAAAATCTAAAAACATTCTTGGTTTCACAAGAGATTTGCTATAAACTCTCTGTTGATAAAAAAGTGAAAATTCTTTTGATTCACTCTACTATCATTTATTCCTATTAGCAGTCAGTTGAAAATAGAGAGAAAATAAAAATTAGAATGTTTTAAGAGCTCCTACCTTGGTTGGTTTCGGGCTGTGGACAGCGACACTTCTCAAATTCATTGGTTGGTCTAATACAGTGCATTGGTGATCCAAGGCAAATCGTAAAGCTTGCAGGTTTGAGTGAATATCTAAAAAGTTTTTAAAAAATTGTAATTTTTATTACATATATATAGACACACACACACAAATATATATATATATACATATATATATCAGACCTGGTCTGATGATTATATAGCGGTTGGGGAAATGGTTATTTGTTTAACACTATATTTTTTGGGCACCACAAATGAATTACAAAACTTTTCTTTAACAACACAACAACGAAAGTTCTTTATTTGCAGAGCAAACCATATTCATATGGTTTGCTCTTGGTGCTGCAAGACTCGTGGTGTTTAGGCTTATTAGTGTTGGAGACGGAATGGCTTAGCGGGATGTTGAGATGGCAGCGTGTTGCTGGATGTGTGAGGGATGTGTTTAAAGTCACCGTGTAGTTTTGTATCTGGTTTTTGGAGGAGAGTCTGCGATATCTCCATGTTGTTGAGAGCGGAGTTACGCTCGGATCGACATAGTTAATTTTTGGGGTGACATGAAGTGGTGCCTGTGGAAGGCATGCTGAATGTTTCTAATTTATGTTCAACTGGGATTCCTCGTAAAGAATCCATAAATTAGATGGTTCCCTCGTTGAGTGTCCATGTTGCTGCTGCTAGTGTTAAAGCCACAGTGAGATGTCCACACTGGGTGGCTTGTCTAGCTAAAAAGCATCGCTAAGCAGGGATAACCAGAGGCACGTCTGTTCTGGTCGCTGTCTCAAGCCGAAGAGACTGGGTTTGGTTGCTCACCCGTTTTGCTAGCCGGAAATGAAGGTCCGGGCTGAATAGGATAAGTCATCCTGATTGGGTGAAATTCAGAGTTGAATTAAATTGCGCGCCAAAACAAAATACGAGATTTTCCTCTTCTCTACAATTACATGGGTGAGAAATTGACAGTCATAAGTGCCATTGACTACATCTATGCTATCCTAAATTAGATATACATACTCTCTATCACATATGGATCACTGTTTATATATACCAAACTACATTATTGGCCTTGTGGGTAGAGTGTTTGCCAATGGCCAGGGAGACCAGGGTTCAATCTCAGGTTGAGTCATACCAAAGACTCAGAAAATGGTACTTGATGCCTCTTTGCTTAACACACAGCATTATAAGGTAAAGATTAAGGGTTAACTGTTACAGTTCTACCTTTTTCAAAAAAATCAATAGTAATGAGTCTTCTTCACATACCAGAAACCTGTCAGCATGACATTCTTTACTGACCACTACGCCTGAAACATTTTGTTTACCAGAGGGTTGGTGTGTTTCCAATTCATAGATTGTCTTTTTAATTTACCCTCATTCCCATGTTTAACCCATTTGTTAACAATTTTTTGACCCAAACATGCTTTTCCATACACATTGCATATTCTTTTGTAGATTTTACATGGTTTGCTCTTCTCAAACCAAATATTTGAAGACAGACCTCTGTTTAAGCCTGGAGCACTTTGTTTGATTTGCCACCATTTTGAATAGACTTGAAACAAATATTTTTGTGAGATTAAAATAATATTTTCTATAAACCAATTCCAACAATGTAGAGTTTAAATCTATAGAAAGAAATTTGCAAAAAAAATTTTAATTTGTCATTTTAAAAAATTACCATTATTTTTTTGAGTGACCCTTGTATATTCATATATATATATATGTATGCACTATTGTACAATAAATAAGTACACACTTTACAATTTTTATAAAAATTAATTTTCTTCCATACCAAAGATACCAGGATTTTAATATTTCTTATTAGTTTTATTATTTTATCAGTTTTCAGAGGTCATCTCTAATATTCTTTATAATTAAAGCTTTGTTCACTTTTTCATAACAGTTAATTTTCTTCTCAATCAAAGATACCAGGATTTTATTAATTTTTGAGGAATATCACATAATCAAAATGGATTATAAGTAATAATTGTTGGAAGTATAGAGTTACATATCATCAGTACCTGATATTTATTACCAATTTTGACAAAAGAAAAAAGTATAAAATATACAGCCTTTTGTGAGCACATGTCTTTTAAACAATCAATTAAATTGTGGCTTACGCTGTGTAAAAAAAATTTTCTGCCTGATAATGATCTCATGTTCATGTCATCAATTGTAGGAAAATTTTATGTCATTTTTACAAAGATGATGCATTTTAAAATCAATTTTAACCCTTAAAGATAGCATTTCAGGGGAATTTTTTAATTAGCAGCAAAAAAGCATCACTTGAGCTTTGTAAAAATTACTTGGGACTTATTTTAATCTTTCTTTCCTGAGAAAATCTCAGTTAAATTTAGGCATTTTTTAAGAAAAAAATTCTGAATGATAAAAACAAGGAAATTTAACTTGAACCCCATGGTCCTCCTTGAGTTTGTAGGGCTCAATTATTAATGTTAAGGGATGGATTCATGTTATAGGTTAGGTTAGAAGTTAAATCACAAAATATTTTACTTTGGAGATCATACTCAAAATGGTCAAAAATCATGAATCATAAAATATGCTCAAATATCAAGATTTTGTCAAATTTGGTCAGTGTCAAATAAAAAGGTAGTCAGACAGTTGACTTAATTTTTCTCATGAATGTTTAGATGTTAGTGGAAAATGTTAGTACCACAGATGATAGATTGTTCAATTAGGCTGTCAGCAAGGTCTAAATCTAGCTACAGTTAAAGTTGAAAATATTTCTGAAAAAAATCTGTCACTTGAATGAAAAATTCTCTGAAACTTTCAAGGTCCCAAAATATGAATATATAACAATTCATGTGTTTTAGAGTTCCTTTCAATTTGAATTTGAGTTTAAAACAGAAAATCTTGTTTTTTCTGTATAAAATAATGCTTCTAATGATTTTAATGAATCTGAAAATATAAGCTTAAGACCTGTGACTGAAAAAGATGATCTTACACAACCTTAATAGTTTTACACCTGATGTATATTTGTATGGGGTAGGGGGCACCCATAGAGAATTTCTAAAATGTCTTGTGTTCCATGACAACAGAACTTCTCATTAATCTATCTAGATTGCCTGACCTATATAAAGATCTCTAGTTATATTCACTAATAGAAGAATCCTAAAAGGCTAAAAGTAATATATGAAAACATATTTTGGCTAACAAATATCCACTCTATTTGTTTTCTGTACAAATGAGTACTGTTTTATCAATTTTCTTCAAAAAAGTTCCGGATCAATTTTGAGTTAAAAAGTTCTGGGAATCTCCAGAAGGAAGTATGGAGCCGGACATCTCTAGGAGCTAGGGGTGTGGGAGTTCCCCAGCAATTAAAACAATAGTAATTACCAATAACAATAAACAATGATTATAATCAATAAGTATTAAAACACTCCTAGAAGTGAAAGGAATTCATTTGCCAAGTTGTATCAAGAATGGCCCATTAACCTAGGAGTTCATAGGTAGCAAGCACACAAAAGAGAAAAACAAATTATAGATAGATAGATAGGTAAATCTAAGTTTGATTAGCATAAGCACAGTCAACAGCACTTGATAATTGTCAGTTTCTCACTGATGCAATCTTCAGACTGAGTGAATATCAGATCTACATATGCTCTATCTCCAGTCTTCTTTTTATGAATAGAGCAACTACATAACTATATTATTGTGTGTGTGTGTGTGTGTGTGTGAGATCATATTGTTTTATATACAAGCATTCAACAAAAAGGTGAGTCACTTTATAATTAAAAAGAGGAGAATTCTATATGTCTGATATGCTAAAATACAATGTGTTTGAAATTTTTATTTGACATTATTCAAAAGAATCACAAAAATGAGTTGCTGTTTGTAGTTTTAGTTAAGGCAATATCTATGGCAACAAAAAAGTCTTGTGTCCTTTTTTTCCTACTCCAAAATGAGCTAAGCATAACCTTTGTGCAATTCTTGAAGAGAGGAACTAAGCAGTTCAATGGCTAAAAATAATCTGTGTATCCATCATGCATATTATTCCCTGGAAAATGATCAGAATAAAAGGAAAATGAAAATAATAGATGGACTGTGTTTAAAGAGATGCAACTTATTTCTTTTTTTTTTACCAAAATTGTTTTTCAGGAAGCAACTACCTTTTGATGGCTGAATTGAGCTGACGTTCTTTTCATCTTCTTCATCTTCTTCAAAGAGGATTTCATATTCTTTATATTGATATTGCCGTAATTCCTTAGGAATGGGATATTTCTTAGGCAGGGGGATTGTTTTCTCGTTAGCTGTTGGCATAGATTCATCACATGGCTTCAAGAGTCAGAAGAGAAAATAGAAATGAAAAAGCATCATTAATCAGAAAGACAGATTAAAGATGGTGAAGAGATTGTACAGAATCTTGCAGAGACATAAAATAGATGTAATAATACAACAGGAAATGGATTGATAGACAAAGAAGTTGATTCCTTGGCTCTTGAGTCTGTCGTTATTATTAAAGTCTTCATAAAGATTGTATATTTGACCATTGAAAAAACAATAAACTACCATCAATGGATTTGAGGTGCTTTACAGAAAGCATTATAGTTGCCAGAAAAGATTCTGGTTTATATTATTGTAGCATTGTTGACAGTGACTGCTATATTATACAGGCAGTTAAGCAAATAAAAGTTGATGATGATTAAAAGATAACTAGCCTAAGAGAAGGAAAGACTCTGAATTCAAAACCTGAGGAGTGTTGTTTCGGAGAATCTGTGGCACACCTGTATACCATTTTTTTGTTATCAGCTAATCCCAAAAATTAGGCTGGTTCTACATAAACCTTCACCACAATAAACAAATCACAAAAGGAGGTAGTTAAACACTTAACAACTTTAACTGAACCCATATATGTTGAGATCAGCGAGAGAGTCAAAAGGGAAACCATTCAATAAGAAAAGACTATGAATTTAAAAGTCAAAGTGTAATTTGGAAGAATCTACAATACACTAGTGAACCATTCTTGTGTTATAAGTTTATCTAAAAAGTGTAGCTGGTTCTACACAAGCCTTCACCACCATGAACAAATCACCTGAGTAGATGATCCAATGATTCAAATATTCAACTGAACTTATACATCATGTTCAACAGCAGAGTTCATCTATATAACAGTTCAATTAAAGATTTGAATAATTCAACATGATTCATTTATAGTGATGAATGATTATGTATATATAGAGAGTGTTCATCAATGATCTGGGAGGCCCGGGTTCAATCCCAGGTCATGTCATACCAAAGACTTTAAAAATGGTACTTGATACCTCCTTGATTAACACTCAGCTATATAAGGTACATATTGAGGGTAAAGTGAAGCAATCCAGGGAAAGGAGTAGCACCCTTCCCTACACCTTCTGGTTGCCTTTGACTTCGGTTGCCAACTTTACTTTACTTATATATATATATACATATATGAAGGTAGCAGTCATCTCAACAATCACCCATCTATATTGTGAACTATTTTATATCCAAATCCTGACGATGGTTATTATAACCGAAACGTTAACGTCGACTTCACATCATGATATATTCACCTATTTGGATTATATTTTTTCCTGCTACCTTCATACTGTCGGATTTTATCCATATTTACTTTCATATACATATATATATATTTGAAAATCTTTCCTAAGTTTAAAGTAATACTCTCTTTCTTTGTCTCTCTTTGTCTCTGTTTTTCTCCCTCTCTCTCTCTATATATATATATATATACATATATTGAGAGAGAGGGATAAATATGTGATGGGAGGTATCTATTGACATGTAGTCATTAGCTGGATTTTTATCTGAAATTTTCACCATATATGGTTTTATCAAATAAACTAATGTTAAGGATGGACTAAGTGTATTGCACAGAAGGAATTTATCATTAGGTTTTCCAATGTACTATGGTGAATCAATAAATTTAGAGTCTGGCGCAGTTATTAGCCACGTGGCTTTCAAATCACACACAGAGTGAACCAATGCACAATGAGTCAGTTCATCAACTATTAAGATACAATCAACCACAGCAGGTACCTCAGCATGGCTTGAATTGTTTTGGTCATATGATATACATGCTGTAAACTAAGCACATACCAAAATATAGCAAAACTTTTGACTCAACCCAGAATATATATATATATATATATATATATATATATATATATATATATATATATGTGTGTGTGTGTGTGTGTGTGTGTGTGTGTGTGTGTGTGTGTGTGAGGTTTTGAATTGTCTCAATAGCTAAAATTTAAATGAAAAGAGGTTATGTGAACTTATACTAAGTTAAAACTTATACAATTTAAACTTTGTTAGTATATGGTAGATTTATTATTATTCCCTTAAATGAGTTCTGTTTTAAAAAGGTGAAGAAAAAGATACCCAAAAGTCTGAAAGTCTGTAGAAATAAGAGCAATTTCACCAGAATGAAAAGAAATATTTCATTTATATCAGAAAATTCTGAAACACTTCCCCCAGGCTAATTTTGTCAATGCATAATGGTAGAATATGATAATACCACATGTAACTGATCAAGCTAAGATGGGATATTTGGACTTTAAACATAAGGAAACAAGGAGCAGACTTTTTTCACACTTCCATAACCACTCAGATATCCTGCTCTAGCTTTTCACAGGATAAGTTTCTGAAGGAGGAAAGTATTTTGTGAGCCACAAAGCCTTTAACAATGCAAAGCATGGATGGGATGCAGCAAGGTGGATGTGAAGCAAGGCAGAAGAATCCATAGTTAGATAGAAGAACTTCACAGCTCAACAGTCAGGATCAAATAGTTCAGCAATTAAAGTACTGCTACTTATTGTTAATGGTAGCATCTATTGATGAAAAAATAAAAAGTCAATGAAAGATTTATATGACTTTGATTCAAGCTGTACTTTAAAGCCACATCACCCTTCACACTGGTAAACAAGGTACATATTCTGCTGTGGTTGGAGCTTGGTCACCAGTTTTTGAAAAATCAGCAACAGAACCCAAACCCAACTAACTTAGATGAAAAAACATTGTCAACATAGTGATAATTAATGTAAGAACTTTAAACACAATTAACTTGCATCTGCAGCTGAGCATAATATAGACATAATATGCATAAAAGATAGATATTACCACAGGGAACAAGACTTGAAATATCATGATACCAGTAATGGAAGGACATTTGTCTCAGCATCCACATGGAAAAACTCAGTTAATGCCGCTAGAGGCAGAGTAGGAATGCTTCTCAATTCTGTCTTAAAATTATTAAATGACATTGAGAAAAATTCAAGCAAGAATTATGAGTGCTATATTTAATAGCAACCGCAACATAATGATCATCTATTGCTACAGTCCTACCAATGCCAGTGATCAAACAAATATCATTACCTTCTACAACGGGCTATCATACCTTGTTAGATACATTCGCAAACATAGCACACTAATTATCAGTGGAGACAAGAATGCTCAAATAGGCAAAGATGAAAATAATAAATTTGGCTTACATAACTTGCCAAATAGAAATGGTGAATTTCCTATTGATTTTTCCCTCAAGATCACTCTTTCATGTCTAAACATTAAATTCTTGAAAAGAGAAAGAAAACTATGGATCCACACCAACCCAAATAGTGCTAAACCACAGCTAGTTTATGTACTCATAAACAAGAAGTAGATAAACAGCACCTTGAACTGTGAGGCATATTCATTTTTTGAAAGAGTATGTTCCGATCACATAATTGTATTGACAAAGGAAAGCCTGTGTCAACACAGAAATAAGAAAGCTTACATTATATCTGTTCATCACTTTCTAATAAAGATATAAACTATAAATGTACAGTAACTGTAAGCAACAAATTTGATATTTTTCAGGATATGTCTGAAAGATATAATCTGAGTAGCAAATACAAAAACTTTGTCACTACACAGATAGAAGCAACAGCTGGGTGCATACCAACAAAACCAAGAACCAAATGGTGATCATCATAGAAGTCACTAGTTGTAAGGAAAAAAATGAGATAACTTAAAAAAGTATCCTTACCCAACAAAAGCCAATGTGCAAAACTTAAGCCCAGAAAGAACTCTCCAACACATACTAAAAAGAGTAATTAGAATACATTCAAGGCCAATCTAATGAAATTAGAAATTCAGTAGAAGAAAGACAATCACAAATAGTATAGCAGACAGTAAATGAATTGAGGGGAAGGAAATGCACATTGATAGCAAGACTAAAAGCTAAGAAGACTTCTGGAGTGAAAAGAACATTTTAAGATTTTGCTCAGAAACCCTCCTGAAATCACTGGCAAACCAATCCAAAAAATTATTAATGGTCTATAAGACGTCAAGCAAGAACGGTTTACAAAGGAAGAACTTAATGTAGTATTGAAAAAAAAATAAAACAGAAAAGCTGCAGGCCTCGAAGTTTGTAAGACAAGAAAATTTGACGACATGTTTCTCCAATGCAATCTATATAGAAAAAAGCATAATCAAGAAAAAAACAAAAAGTTGCATCTTTTCCTTCCACAAGTAAAGGCGACATCAGAAAAATTAAGAACTACAGAGGCATAACTCTAACTGCTTCTAAGGTTTATAATGTCCAGCTCATCAATTGTATCCAACCCAAAAGCAAGAAAATTATTAAAAAACGCCAGAATGACTTTCAAAGAAAACGCTCCACAATATCACATATTCTAACAATCCATCAAATCTTTGAAGGAGTATAAGCAAAGAATTTCAAGGCAACACTACAGTTCATTGACTTCTTCAAGGCATTCAATTCTATACTCAGAGGAAAGATGGCACAAATACTTCTTGCATGTGGTCTTCCCAAAGAAACTATTACTGCTATAATGATGCTTTACTAAAACACAAAAGCAATGATTCGCTAGCCTGATGGAGACACTAACTTCTTCAATATTGTTGCTAGTCTTACAAGGAGATACATTAGCACCATATTTGTTTAGACTCTGCCTAGACTACATACTTTGAAAATCAATAGATCTAATAAAAGGAAATGGTTTTTCACCAAAAAAGGCAAGAAGCAGAACCTATGACAGATGCAGATTATGCAAATGACTTAGTGCTTCTTGCAAATACACCAGCCCAAGCAGAAACCCTACTCCATAGCCTAGACTAAGCTGCGGGGATATTGGCCTCTATGCGGACACAAATAAAACAGAGTACATTGTGTTGTAAACAAAAAGGAACCTTCTCCACTCTAAGTGACAAGACTCTAAAATTACTCAACTGCAACATCTCATCTACTAAAAGTTATGTCAACATACACCTAGTGAAGGTATGGAATGCTATTGACAGGTTATTAATCATATGGAAATCTGATCTATCCAAAATAATAAAAGAGGATTTATTCCAAGCTGCAGCCATGTCAGTACTTCTATATGGATACACCACACAGACATTAACAAAAGATATAGAGAAAATGCGAGATGGGAACTACACCAGAATACCATCTTGATCAAATTCTGGAAGCAACACCTTACAAAACAGCAGCTGTTCAGTCACTTGCCTTCCATCTCACAAACCATGCAACTAAGACGAACAAGACATGTGGTGCACTGCTAGAGAAGGAAGGATGAACACATAAGCGACATTCTCTAATGGACTTCTGCACATGAAAGTGTCATTATTAGCCAGCCAGCAAAGACTTATATCAGCTCTGTATGGACACAAAATACTGCCTAGAAGACCTGCAAGGAACAATGGATGATAGGGATGGATGGCAAGAGAGAGTCAGGGAACTCAATGCTGTCAGCAGGACTTTATGATGATGAAGGTGATATATATATATATATATATATATATAAGTGGTGACTCTAGGTCATCCATGTTATTCAGGCTCATATTTTTATGATAATTTATATACATGATTTAGAATACAAGAAGAATTTTAGCATTCAACTATACTTTTTGTCAAATACAATTCATCAAGTTTCTGTGCCTCACAACTGATTCTAGATAAATGAACATTGTACAAAAACCAAAATGATATTTTCTTTTTATCTGTTGTATTTTTCCAAACAAATAACTTTGATCCGGGTTAAGTGCCTGTCCCAGTTGCCACTAGAATCTTTGATGGTAACCACTTATTGTCTGGGTCAACAGATCACACACACATACAAAGTTCATACAAATATTCACAAGCAAACATAGGATTTAAATGGGGCTTGAATTGTTTGAGCTTGCATTGTAGTATTAAATTTCTCTCATCTGAAATAATAACAAATATATAAATAATACAAATATACATATTAAGTATAACATACAAATAAGTATAACATCTACAAATACAAATGAAATAAAAAGTTAGCGACCATAGTCGAGGGTGACCCAAAGGCTCCCTTTTCGATAGCTACTACACCAAGGTGTAGGGGAGGGCGCTACTCCTTTCCCTGGATTGCTCCACTTTACCCTTGAACCGTACCTTATAATGCTGAGTGTTAAACAAGGTGGTATCAAGTTCCATTTTTAAAGTCTTTGGTATGACATGACCTGGGATTGAACCCAGGTCTCCCGGGCCATTGGCGAACACTCTAACCGCTAGGCCAATATAAATAATATCAATATAGGTATAAAGTATAACAGGAAAAATATTATCTACAAAAATACATTCCTTGAGAAATTGGGAGTTAAGCACAGTTGAGATTTTTAAAGATTATTTTTACTATTTCAGCCAGAAATCTGTTCATTTGATTCATGTTATTAAGAGGATTTCATTTATTTTTAAGGCTAATTTTTTTTTACTAATTTACATAACTAGCCATGTTATTTTATTTTTGTGTAACATTATTATGAACACTGTCAGCAAAATTCATCAAAAGTAACATTTTATGGCATAAAACTAAAATAAAGATATTAAAGCTAGTAAATTAAAATAACTATTCATGATGGTTTGAATCAAAATCAGGAGACAAATGACTTGTTCTAAGAGAATTTATCATCATCATCATCATCATCATCATCATCAAGTAGAGCCCACAGTACAGAGTTCCCCCCTCTCACTATCACTCTCTCTCTTTCTCTCTCTTGGCATCCATCACTTTTAGCAGGTCTTCTCAACTACATCCTGTGTCTGTACAGAGCTAATATATGTCAGTCTTTGCTGGTCGGCCAACTCTGCCATGTCCATGTGCAGAAGTCCATGGGAGAGCATTGCTAATGAGTTGGTCCTTGCTTCTCCAGCAATGTCCAGTATGTCTTGTTTGTCTTACTTGAACAGCTTGTGAGATGGGAAATAAGTGGTCATATAGCAGATGAGATATAACTGTCGGGGTATGTGTTCAACTAATTTCAGAATCTTGCTACTAAAAGCGGAGATGGTTCTTTCTTGTTTACAACGCATGAACTCTGTATTATTTATGTTACATAGAGGTCAATGCCTCCTGCTACTTTCTCAAGACTATGCAGTAGGGATTCTACTTGGCCAGGTGAATTTGCGAGAAGCGCTAAATCATCTATGTAGTTTGCATCTGTGATAGTTTCAGTGGGATATTTTCTGCTTTTTGCTTTTTTTTGTGTGTGAAACTATTTTCTTTTATTAGATCTATTGACGCTCTTAGTAGGTAATCTAAACAAATTATAAAGATATATAGCACTAATCTATCTTTTTGCAAGGCTTTGGTAACATCTCAAAGAAGTCGGTGTCTCCATCAGGTGAGTGAACCATTGCTTTCATGTTTTGGTAAAGCATCATTATATCTGTACCCCATAACCTCACTCAGGTGAAAGAGATAGTAGTCCGAACAGATCGCCTACAGAAGAAAGAGGCTAAATGATTGGCCAGAATCCTAAAGTGGAAGTAGCACCCTTTTTCGTCAGCAGAAATAGGGATAAGGAAATTAGTTTTGGAACAGAGGTCACGATGAACAGATAGGCGAGTCTCATGCCAAGACTCCAGGTGAAGAAGTGAAATAGAAGCTTGGACAAGAAGAACTGGTGCCTTCTAGCCAAGGCTGTAAAAAAACTCGCAGAAGGAACCCGTCAAAAGCTAAGTACACATTAAGACTTTCTCCCTCCACCCTTCCTAAGTACTGTTATTACATATTCTCTCTCTCTCTCAATTTAAAGAAGGAACAGAAGACAAGATTAAAGAAAGACATTTGTATTTATGTATTATCCACTGATAATATAGCCGACACGTTAAATATGCATGTCCGCGTGTATTAAAAACCTTGTTATATTTTAATGTCCCCACGTGATGAAATTTATTCATTGTGTTGTCTGCCTGTCAAGTTGTCAATTGCATGCTCTCTTTTCAGCTTCGTTCACCTCATGTTATTCTCGCCTAAATTGTCCTATTCTTTTCTTTAAAAATATTATACGGGAAACTGGAATTGTTGACTACTATAATTAATATTATTATATCTAAACCTAGAGGCCCATATCTTCCATTATCCTAGGGTTAGGAAGAGGTTGTGGTCTAGTGGGTGTGTGTGTAATATGAAATTTGGAAACCCCTTGCCAGCGGCGGTCAGTCTAGCCCCAAATTAACCCCAACATAATCTGCCAGTTTCCCTACGCCCAAAAAGGGAATCTTAACTGGAACTTATTTTGCGAGGGATCAAATGTCAGGCTGCCCCGTCTTCACAAGTGCGAAAAATAAACTCCCATCTTGGGATTAATATTTTATACCGCGTCACATGACTGTTCTGCAAGGCTGGTTATGTCTTTGGATGACACAACTAATTGCTATCCGTCTACTTTGTGTTTTTGATCCAGACAACAGATCAATCACTAATCAGTGCTGCTGGTCAATGGGTAAACCAATGAAACCTCACAATTAAGAAAGCAAAAAAAATGTCAACGCCAACAATTAGAGAACAAAACACAGCTTGTAACAAAAATAATACTTAGTAAAAAAAATGTCTTTAAAAATTGTTTGGTTTCTTTGTATAATGGCATATCAACCTTCGTGGGTAATTCAATGCCAAAGCCATCCTTCTAGAAGAACAGCAGTAATGCTATTTAATACATAGCTGGGAGGATAAGGGATTTCATACCTTTCCTAAGGGTATTTGTCCGAAAGTGAATGTAATAGCTTGACTGAATTTTGAACTCGCTTACTATGATTTCGCAGTCTAGCGCCTTAACCATCACACCATGAGGACACCCCACTTTAAAACTGGTTCATGTATTTACATGTATTTCAATAATTAATTCCAAACCTTCAGTTTCCTACACCTTCAATATTCAATTTCCTCCCACCCTCATCCAAAAGGGGCAGTCTTCCCCAATTTGGAATTACTACTAATTTTATGCTTGCATGATATTACATTGGAGAGGTTTTAAAGAACATTTTTCAAAATTAAGTTTAAAAAAATGTTATTTCAAATCCAGGGCTTTTAACTCTATCACCCTGTCTTCTTGGATTAAATCTACCATCAATTTCACAGTTCACTATTTTGTAAACATAATCTGTCAAAATTAAAAACAATATATCTTTTTTCATCAAAAAAATTTTGACAATTTTTTTCACATCAAAATAACATATTCTCAATCTATACTTCCTTTTGAAATCCATTTTGGTTAATCTTCACATTTGTAATGTATTTCTTTATTCTACTAAAATTCAAATTGGATAAACCTTTTTTTTCTGGTCAATAAATTTTTCTGACTTGATGGGTTTACATATAAACTGTATAAATGCTTTTTGAATAAATTTTATATTCTATTTTACACTGGAAAAGCATTTAGACATTGACACAAGTACTTTATCATTTGTTCTCAAAATCTTATTTTTACTAAATAATATTTGGTCAATGTGATTAATAAGGGATATTATGTTGAAAAATATTTGTATTGTAAAATAAATTTTTTATCAATATGCTGGAGACTTAGTTATGAATGCATGTATAAGGGCAGTTAAGAATTACTTGTAGTTTTGTGTTGAAGATAAATAGATACACAGACCTGTGTCATGAAGAATGCCATTTCTTGTTCAACAGAATCATATGTATCTGACATTTCATCAGCATCAACTTGGCCAACACTGTCAGCTGATCTTTCACTGTTGATTCTTTCCTCTTTCTCATAATATCCTCCTGAACAAGGATGACTTGAGACTCTTGAAAAGGAATGGTTACTTCGTTCAGTTGGTGGGATGCGCGATGATTGTCCTGGGGAAGAAGGTGGATCTGGTTTGGAAGATTCTAGTGTAAGGATTTGGTCAACAGTTAGTTTGGGAAGTTTCCGAACATTGTCTTTCACCTGCAGGAGAATAAAGAAAACATTTTTTTAATGAAATTTAACAAGTTTAATATCTACTTTGAAGTAAATTGTCATCTTTATCTTCAAGTCATTTATTGCCTTGATAGCAAGGTTTAAAATATGCTAACTATATCCTTTGCAAAGTGGCTAACACCCCACAAAAAATGGGTGAACTGGATATGACACTAAACTACACCTGATGATGAGGTTCAATATCTGAAGATCTGGTGAGTGGGAAGTATACTTTCATAATCATTACTCGCAGTTCCCGGAGTGGTTGTACTTTTTAGGACCCCCTATGGGTAAAATAGATCTATTTAAAAGTTATTTATATTCAATTAGAATACTTGATGCCATATGACTGTAAATTATTTGTATTAGGAATAGTTACTTGAAGGTAAAATTGTTTACTAATGATTATTAGTTACTTGAAACCATATAACTGTGTGTAAACAAATGCCTGTAATGAAAAAGAAATAATTACAAGAAACTATATAATAATTCAACTTAGATAGAAATGTCTGATATTATATACTCTGTACAAAATCTCTTTAGAAATGACTACACAAAATATGTAAATATAAATGTACAGTAAAAATGATTCTCTAACCTCTAGACATAAAATAACAATACACAGGTTGACATGCTGTTAAAATTGACCAATCAATCAGTCGATCAAGTAAATTAACTCTCATTTTGTGATTAAAAAGATCTAAAATGTACTGGACTGCAACATTGTAGTAAGTGAGTTTGAACTCTGTTGGCACTATTATATTTACTATAGGTCTAAATCACTTGGAAAAGGCATGAAATCACTTATTCCCATAGCTATAGCTTAAAAAATACAACCACTGTTCTTCTGCAAAGACAATTTTGGCATTAAATAAACCACGAAAGTTGACATGGCATTAAACAAAAAAGTCAAACCAAACCAAACCAAACCAAACCAAAACTTCTCAATTAGAAATCCTATGAACTTTGGACCATCCCTATATACCTGTGACCTAGCAACATAAAAAAATTATTCACAAACAGAATAAATCAGAAAAAATTTTGACATGATGACATTTATCTGTTGTTTTCAAATGGTTGGTTGGTTGATTGGCTGGTTTTTGGTATGTCAACAGTTTTGGGGTTATTATATTCTGTCTTATTATATAGTCTTATTTTTGCTGTTATATAGTTTCAAGTAATAATTCATATTCAATGAAATTAAACATTTATTTGCACATAATAATATGGTTTCAAATATTCATATGTAATACTAATACTTTTTCAACTGATGTATTTGACCCATAGATGGGACCTTAATAAATACTACCACACCAGATCAGACTGGGTCTGGGAGTAATGGCAATAAAGAGGTAACTCCACACCCCCAAGAACACAGAACTGGAGTCTCACCACCATATCCAGTGTAGAAGATCTTTTTTGAAAGGGTCTTACTCTTCTGCAGAGGATGTAGTCAGCATATTCTTAACAATAATTATGATGAAAATAAGAACATTAATACTAGTAAAAGTAAAATTGGCAAGCATAGTCGAGGGTGACCAGAAGGCTCCCTTTTCAATAGCTACTACACTAAGGTGTAGGGAAATACACTACTCCTTTTCCTGGATTGCTCCACTTTACCCTTGATACATACCTTATATTGCTGAATGTTAAGCAAGGAAGTATCAAGTACCATTTTTGAAGTCTTTGGTATGACTCAACCTGGGATTGAACCCAGGTCTCCCGGACCATTGGTAAACACTCTACCCACTATACTAGTTCAAAGGGAATAATAATAATGATAATAATAATAATGATGATAACTCATCTCTGAAATTTAAGCAACAAAATTTATGAGGTGTTAAACTATTTTTTAATAATCAATTATGCAAAACATGTTGCACTCTCTCTCTTTCTCTCTCTCTCTATATATATGTATATACTTAATATTTGTAATCAAAAAATACTGCTTCCTTCTTCAGTGCTCAATATCTATAATAGAACCACTATAAAGTTGAATGCAGAACATTGATTGAAGTAATTTTTTTTAAAATTTAAAATAAACTTTTTAAAATGTTTAGAATAAAACAGAGATCATAAGCCCTTGAACATAATAATCAGTTTCATGATAATCAATTTTCATATTGTAAAACTGACAGTTATGCTAAAATGCTTGTGATCATAGTTTAATTTTAAACTTAAAATTTTTTTTTTAATTTTTAAAAATGTTAATCATCAGTTTGCATCAACTTATATATATATATATATATATATATATATAAAGAATGAGTCAAAAGTTTTTAACTATTTTGGTACACATTATTTTGCAGTATGTATATCAAGTGATCAAGCAGTTCCAGCCATAAGAGTAGGTACACAGACACATTTCCTCACTCACTGTGTGATTTGAGAGCCACACTGATGAACATACAATGTACTGTAATTTAGGATCCTATGCTTTATGAGTTTAAATTGGGCCATAACACTGCCAAAGCCACCAAAAACATTTGTTTTATGAAAGGTGAAGGTACAGTTGATCAGAGTAAAGTAATTAAATGGTTCAAGAAATTTTGCCACAAAGGATCAGAAAGTTTTACCTAGGATCAAAATATCATATGAAAGTTCTGTGCATTTTACAAGAATCAAAATATCACTTCATCCTTAAGTAAAATGTTGAAGTTTAAATCAGATTAGGATTCACTTATTAATTCTATAAATCTGTTTATTCTTAGCATGACATAGATTATAGATAAACAATGAAATTTATAGAGAAAATCTCACTGTTTATTTATCATTTCTGAAGATAAATGCAAATAAATATTCTTAAATCTGATATGATAGAAAAATAATTGACATTTAGAATACCAGTCTTGATAGGAAGGAAATTAAATGAAATTGAAAAGACAAAATGAATGGATTAATTTTAAATCGTCCTTACCATTCCCAATACTTTTGGATAGATTTCTGTATGATGATGGGATGGAACGCAGGGACGTCGACTAGAAAGAAAAAAATGTAAAGAAATGATATTAATTGTTTTTTAGTGATAATGTGTTACTGGCAAAGTACTACAGGTGTTATGATAGTTGGTGCAAGACAAGATATTTAGTTGCATCCTTACACACCAACGATTTGTGATGGTTGGTGCAAGACAAGATATTTAGTTGCATCCTTACACACCAACAAATTGTGATGGTTGGTGTAAGAGAAGATATTTAGTTGCATCCTTACACACCAAGGAATTGTGATGGTTGGCGTAAGACAAGATATTTAGTTGCATACTTACACACCAATCAATTGTGATGGTTGGTACAAGACAAGATATTTAGTTGCATCCTTACACACCAAGATCAAAGATTAGCATTAATATATACATAATAAGTATACAAGAAGAATTAACAATGCAAAAATGTGTCCTAACAGATAAAATATGCTCATATTATTCTATGAACAAGAAGTAATTAAAAAAGGGTTCAAAAATTGATGTAATGGGTAGAAAAAATTTAGAGTAAAGCCAGCATGGCTTTACTATATCTTGGCCAGACAGGAGAAATGTTTCTATGTTCAATGAATAATCAAAAATTGTCTTTTCCACTCAAATATCTGTTTGCTTCTTCAATCATTTGGCATTTCCACACAGAGTCATTTTTATTTGCTTTGAGTTTTACTCAAATTTGTCTGTACATGTAAAAAATCTGAGTAGATGTTTTGACATACATTTGTGATCCTGTTTTGAAACAGCTTGTTCTTAAACCAAATAGCACACATTTAGATTGTAACAAGGTAGCTTACAGCTAGTTTATTGTTACAAATCACTCTCTTTAGAATAAAATGAGTCACATTTAGATTTGCTTGTCCAATTCTTCTAATAAAATTTCACCCTTGTTATTCAGTAGGTCTTTTTATAATCATATATTCCCATTACTTTTCAGGTCAGTCTCCTTAGTTGTGAGTGGTATACAACACTTATATGAACAACCACTTGCTACATTTTATTATGTCCACTTCTTTATAAAAGTATCATTTGTAACACGCGTAATTACTGATAATTTGCTTGGAACAAATTTTCTCATCTTTATGATCATCAGACCAAGAGCTATCAGATCATCAGATTGCATAAGCAAGAAACTTACTCTCTACCTGCACTATACTAACTTATATATATATATATTATGAGAAAGAATAATAGGAATTATTAATTCATGTCCTCTCAGAAATTTTTATCATGTTTCTTCACATTGTGGAGGACATTCAAGTGTTTTTTCGATATTCTTGGTGCAAATGTAACCTGAATTTTGTGGAAATGAGGTTATTTTTAAATCTGTTAACAATCACTGGCAAGACAAACCAAATATGTTACTAGAGTGAGTCAAAAGTTTTGAAATATTTGGTAACTTATTTGTTTTATTCTTCAATAAAAGCAGCCAAATATTCAAAGGTCATTATGTTGCACCATTTGAAGCCAAGTTCTTGTCCTTTGAAGTTTCCACCTGGGCATAATATTAGTTTTATTCCCTCAAATTTCTTTGGCTCAGTGTCAACTCTTGATAATTAGGACTTCATCCAGTTCATGAGCAATATTTACTCTCTCATATGAATATGCAGGTATTTTCATCTATGCGAAACAAACATACAAGAATCAGTAGCTATTGAAACCAAGGACTAGTGTCCTGGAGTGTTGTCCTGATCAAATAAGACTTTTTGTTTGTTTTCTAGATGTTTGGTCTTGAAAGCCTGTCATAACTGCCACACTTGATAATACGATATAGTACTCTCCATTGATGGTGTGGCCCTTTTGAAGATAATCAATAAACCCAATGTCTTTTGCATCCCAAAAAACATAGGACTATCACCTTCCCAGCAGGTGACACAATCTTAGCCTTCTTTGGAGCGGATGAAGAAGGGGGTTTCTATTGCATAATTTGTCTTTTTGTCTCTAAGAGTGACAAACTCAACATCCATCCTGTTAGAGAATGTTAAAGAAAACCAATTGGATATGCTTAAAACAATGTTAAATTTTCCCATGATGTGATCAACCTGGTATGATTTTGATCTGGTGTCAGAAGACATGGCATCCATCCACAGAAAATTTATTCATGCCAAGTTCATTGTGCAGAATATTCTCAACTCTCTCACAAGATATGCTAATAGTATTGGCTATTTGATTTATAGTCTATCACCTGTCATCTATCACTATATGGTGAACATGATTAATGTTTTCTTTGGTGGTGACAAGTGCAGGATGTCTAGACCTTGGGTCATTTTCAAAATTCTTCCTTCCCCTCCTAAATTCAGCTCCTCTCTTTTGAAAAAGCTGGAGCATCATGCCCTAATATAGCAACTATATCAGTGTCCTTAGGGGCAAAATCTTTTTTCTACAAGTACTTGAGAACACTACCAAATTTTGTTCATTTCCCAAACAAGTCACAACTAGTTACTTTTGAAGTTTTCTTTGAACAGTAAAATATTAGTTTCCCAAGAAAGAAACAATGCAGTTATCAATAAGAAGAGTTAAAATAAATGTATGCAAGATTTCACAGCACTAACACCAATCGTTCATTGTCAATCAATGAACTTTTCAGCCCATATTCATATATCTATTTAACCAACCTGATGATGCTAATTCCAAGTTTTTGAATGAGGATACGCTTTAAAAGTGTCATTTTCTTCATTTGATTGTTCTTTATCATTGGATTTCCATGAATGGAAAGGGCTTGAATTTTTGGCCATGCTGCAATTGCAACCAGAGCTTCCTCTCGACAAAACTGCAAAAGTGAAGGCAATCATTATGCAACATCATTATAACAGAGGCAAGATGAGTATATGTGAAAAGAAGAAGAAAGCATGGCGGTAAAATAACACCTCTATGTGTCATTTAGTGCTTGGGCTTTTTGTGAAATTCAAAGGAATTCATTTTGAAATACTAATCCCACTTATTTTAAAACTCAACAACAACACACACACACACACACACACACACACACACACACACACACACACACACACACACACACACATATGTATATATATATATATATATATATATATATAAGTTAGGATTGCATAGAGAGAGAGTCACTGACATTCTGTTATATTCAATATATTATTTTCTATTATTTTTTGTTTAATTATTATTATTATTATTAATTTATTTTTTATTGATTAATTTTTTTTTATTAATCTTTGTAGTCATTAGGATTCAGGATGTTTAACTAATTTTCATATATATATATATATATATATATATATAAAGTAAGTAAATTTGGTGACATTAGTTGAAGGTGATCAGAAGTTGAAGGTGTAGGGAAGGGCGCTACTCCTTTCCCTGGATTTCTCCACTTTACCCTTGATCCTTACCTTATAATGCTGAGTGTTAAGCATGTTAGCGTCAAGTACCATTTTTTTGAGTCTTTGGTATGACTCGACCTGTGATTGAATCCAGGTCTCCCGGGCCACTGGCAGACACTCTAACCATTATGCTAATGTCCGGTTGTTTATATATATATATATATAAAAAATCTATAATTACTTGAGATTTTATTTTATTGCTATCATATGAGTAGAAATATATGCACACATAAATATGTACATTATATATATATATATATATAATGTACATATTTATGAGTGCATATATTTCAACTCATATGATAGCAATAAAATAAAATCTCAAGTAATTATAGATTTTTAAGAGCCCTTAGAATTTGTAGACTCCAAATTCTACAAAAAGAAAGTTACATGGAAGATATTTAAACTTTTCTACAACACTTAATTCATTTACAATGCTAAAAGAAAGACATAAAAATAAATAGAACTAAAAAAAACAAAAACATTTAGAATAACAACAAAAAAACTAGGCATGTAATATTGCAAAAAAAACTACAAAACTTTGAAATAGATTTTAGATTAATCTCAGAATAAATATGATACTAGGATGAGTATTTGCAATATTTTGGTACATTTCAGTAGTTCTAGACACTTTTGCTGAGGTTGTGAAGGTGATATACTAAAATGACCAATGAGATGTGGAGCCCATTGGATACTCTCCAAATGCAACTTGTCAGATTTTCCTCTAAGTTTGAAACATGGTCTCAGAATTCATGTTTTTATGTCTACTGGACCTTGTCTGATCTTTAACATTCTTACAACCAGAGTAAAATTACTTTAACCATCTGTTTACTGCATTGTGGTCAACTGTGCCTTCCCTTTTTTCACAACAAATGGTTTTGGCTGTTTCCACAGCATCATGGAATAAAGAAATGCACAATATATCAGCACACCAACAATTATGATATTGCCAACCATAGCAAGTCCCTACCATGACTTGAACTACCTCAGTCATATGATATACACACCACAAACTAGCACATACCAAACACAAAATTTTCATTTTATTAAACAGCTAATGTCATATCCAAAGAAATAATTTACAAAATAATTTGTAAGCAACTATTCTGAAAAAAGCAATGGGCAAAACTTTTAGAAATTTTCTATGAATAACTGATAACCATCATAAAAACCCCAGAATCAACAACACAGTGCAATGATACCCCACTCTAAACAAGTACCCTAATTCATGAAAATTCTTTAATCAATATACATCTGATTTACTACAATATGTATTTACTAATCCCTTTGAACGAGCAGGATGTGACACAAGGTCAATTTTTATGCTGATTTTTTTAACAGATTTGAATTCAGTGTTTGCCTTCTCCTAAATTGATTACCAAACCAAGATTAAACCAGCCATTCTGACTTATTATTCATGCATAGCTGAAGAGAGAATGTATACTTTTGACAAAGACATTATTGCCATGTGAATTGCAAACAACCTAATTCAAGATTTGAACTCTGCATGCTCTGTCAATTTCCTAAAAAAAATAACCATAACACAAGTGCTTCTGGTTTACTACAATATATCCCCTTTTTTCTAAATTACAATATATCCCGTTTCTTTGAAATTACAATATATCACCTTTTTTAAAATTATAAAAGATCCCCTTTTTTTTAAATTGCCATATATCCCCTTTTTTTAGAATTAAAATATATCCCCATTCTTTTAAATTACAATATATCCCCTTTTTAAAAATTATAATTTATCCCCTTTTTAAAAAATACAATATATATCCTTCCTTTAAAATTACTATATCCCCTTTTCTTAAAATTACAATATATCCACTTTTCTTAAAATTACAATATACTCCCTTTTTTTAAATTACAATATATCCCCTTTTATTTAAATTATATATATTTATATATTACAATATATCCCCTTTTTTAAAATTACAATATATCACTTTCTTTTAAAATGCAATATATCCCCTTTTTTTAAATCACAATATATATCTTTTTTTAAATTACAATATATCCCCTTTTTTTAAAATTACAATATATCACCTTTCTTTTAAATTACAATATATCCCCTTTTTAAAAATTACAATATATCCCCTTTTTTAAAATTACAATATATCCCCTTTCTTTTAAATTATAGTATATCCCCTTTTCTTAAAATTAGAATATATCCTTTCTTTTAAATTACAATATATCCCCCTTTTTTTAATTACAATTGATCCCCTTTCTTTTATATTACAATATATCCCCTTTTTTTAATTATAATATATCCCCTTTTTTAAAATCATAATATATACCCCTTTTTTTAAATTACAATATATCCCTTTTTTTAAATTACAATATATCCACTTTTTTTAAATTACAATATATCCACTTTCTTTCAAATTACAATATCCCCTTTTCTTAAAATTACAATATATCCTCTTTCTTTTAAATTACAATATATCCCCTTTTTTTGAAATTACAATGTATATCCTTTCCTTTAAATAACAATATATCCCCTTTTTTAAAATCACAATATATCCCTTTTCTTTTAAATTACAAAAATCCCTTTTTTTAAAATTATAATATATCCCCTTTCTTTTAAATTTCAATATATCCCCTTTTTTTTAGAATTAGAATATATCCCCCTTTTTTTAGAATTAGAATATATCCCCTTTCTTTTTAATTACAATATATCCCCTTTACTTTAAATTACAATACATCTCCTTTCCTTTGAATTACAATATATCTCCTTATATTTAAATTACAATATATCCCCTTTACTTTAAATTACAATACATCTCCTTTCCTTTAAATTAATGCTTACTAGCAGGACCCAGGGAAATTCTATGGAACAAAAAAATCAAGAGAAGCTATCTGTTATATTCTGAGTTGTTGATATCTGTGATATGAATGTTGTGGGGGAGAAATGCGTATGGTTGCAAAACAAAGAACGTATAGATACTCACAATAACACAGTAATGATGTTGTAGAAAATTTTTATAAATAGATTAAGTACAGAGAATAGAATGGAGAAATATGTTCACAGTTAAAGAATGAATTCAGTGGTAGTAGTTACAAAGTTCATGTACTGCCCTTGTCTCGTGGTGAAGGGATGGTTTTCTCGGAATTAGGGCAGCGTTCCTAGCGGTGGCGATCGTTTGATGTATCGGATGACAGGCGCCAGACGGTGGCGAAGAATCATTAAAACGAGTCGTGTGAAGGAACAAGTCTGGTGATAATTATTTGGTCCGTCTATTTATATATTTTCTGTAGGCTCAGAAATGGCAATTTTTGTGCCCCGCGGGAAGCGTTCTGATTGGATATTTATTAATGTATTTTTTTTTGTTAATTTATCGCAAACGGAAGTTCTACGCTTTTCATTTTGAGTTGAGAACTCAAAGTGGTAACTTCCGTTTTTTTTCTTTTCTTCTTTTCTTTCTTTTTGTTTTTTCAAATCAAGGCAAGATCTCGTCTTGTAACATATCTAAGTAAGAAAGGATAACTTGCAATTCTATTGTACAAAAATCCTCTTGTTGCCTTTGCAATGAATAATACAAAATATATAATAACAACCTATATAATGCTTAATACACATATCATTTTTTAGTATCTAATGTTACTGAAACTACAAGATCAATATATATTTGGCAGCTGATGAGGGCAGGGTATCGCACGTGCTTTCACACCTTGTAAGATGAAAAAAAAAATTCTATTTAGTGCTGAATGGTATTGTTGTTACTGAAGAATCTTTTGAGCTCTTTTTTTTTTTCAGCCTTTAACACTATGTTGTTGGAGCTTATCAGAACTTTAGAGCTTATCAGATCCTTGAACTGAAAAAGGTCAAATTATGATATGTCATATTGCAATATTGCAAAGAAATTGAATTGCCATGATTCATCAGATTATGTTTCCCTCAAAAATAAGAAAACTGGAAATTATCATCAAAATGAAGGTCTTGGCTGCAAGATAAAAACCATTGCATCTGTATTCTGTATCAAAAATTGTTAGAGTTGCAAAGTGGTTGTACCTTTTAGGGTCCTGTCTCTCGGTAGAATAAATCTGTTGAAAAATTATTTGTATTTGGGCAAAAAAACGGTAAATATGAATGTATTATGAATGCAGATTGATTACAGAGAGGCCTAACACTGAATAAATGGATAGAAAACCAAGATAAATTCCTTTGATATAGACATAATATACATGCAAGAAGTAATGACAATAATACATAAGTGAGTCTTAAAATAAATGATACACTTATAGTTCCATGAACAAGCAGTATTTGAAAGGAGTATAAAAACAGATTAAAGCGTACTTGAATGTGGGTTTCATATTTCGATTCTGAAGCAAGAGACAACATCCATTTCTTGGAGGAGAGATGTCTCCAATGTTCAAAGAACAAAAATAATGAAGCAAGTCTTTACTGTTCAAAGAAGAGAGACAAAAGAGACCGAGAGGGATTTTGGGATGGTCACATGACCACGAGGAGTCCAGTGGACTTTCCACCATTGCCCAAATGTACAAATGCGCAAGTGTGTTATTAATATCAGAATCCTTTGCACTAAGAGTAAAAGATGTTTAACTTAGAACTACCATCTTTCCCAAGTACCTCACCTGGTGCAATGGTTAGCAAGCTAGATTAACAAACTATTGTTAGTGAGTTCAAGTCTCACTTAGAGCCCCATACTTCTGGCCTTGTGCTACAGCTAAGCTAAGCTTAATGAGTAAATGACATCTTTTTCAGCATATTGATATGGATAATTAGACAGAAATGTAATTTGTCTGAGGAGGTGACACAGCAATGTTCTCTAGCTCTCATGAGACACAGTAACAGGTCAATAATAGTAATCTTACTGCTGGTTGGCTACAAAACTCTAAAAAATATAGAGTACCCTAACCAGTGAATCAACCAGCAGAACTAGGATATGATTTAATGTAATCCTCTCTTTTGTTAAGTGGTTGTCATCCTCCTCACTCACTAGTTGTTCATTATTGTGAATGCACCTAATTTTCATGTGCAACTAATGTCTGTCTGGAACTGGCATATTCTTCAGAGAACTATGCAACAATTGCTTGAGAAAAATCAAGCATTGTTGCCACCTTAGAAGACCCAATTTTCCTGTTCTCCAAAAATTATTCTGTGTTCAAGGGGTCAAATGATGTAAATTTTGTCTGCTAAAGCTACACTGCCTCTTTATCCACATTATTCATCTAAGTCTATAAGTGAAGCAAAAAAAAAAATAATAATCCATTGTACTGCTGTTTCAAAATCTTTTGGTATTTCATATGTATATTATTTCATTGAAAACCATCAAAGTAAATTATAGGAGTAACAGTCTTTTGCTGCTATTGCTCCTAGACAGGATAAATTAGTTATGATAGAGTTATTTGATTTTGTTTATTTGCCTAAAGGCATATCAACTTCTTATGGGTTATTGGATGCCTCATTGTTTTGTATGTCGAAATTCCACCAAATTTTATATGTCTTACTTTCTAAGATAGATTTTGGTTTGTGTAAATCCTATTTGTCAGTAGGGTCAAACTTCAGTTTCTTGCACACTTCCCAGTTGATTTATTTTCCCACCCACCCAATCATGTCTACTCTTGTATTCCTACTGTGCCGATTTGAAAAATGTTAAAAAAAATGTCTGACTTACTCTGTTATTTGCCAAATTCAAAGATATTAATTGACTAAATGGTTGTCGAGTTTTATCATAAAACCGAACTGGCTGAGTCTGATAACAGTAAGATTTTTCGGTATCCTGGGTCTCAATGGATGTACCCACAGGCACAACAGATCTCTCACTGAGTTCTTCTTTTTCATTCAAAGGCTCTGGTGTCTGTGCAACTGAAAAAAAAATTATGATTTTGAATGTATATATAGATATAGATATATAGGTAAAAGAACAAATAGCGTTAAAATGTTTTTTTTAAATCAAGAAAGTGCTCAAATACTGGTCATGGAACTCGGGTGAAAAGCCACATGGACAACTTCAATGTACCCATGGCTGTTTACAATTCAGCCCAGGTAGCGAACTTAATAGGGATTTATATTTTGGATACATTGAGTGGTATTGTCAACTTAGAACTGATGGTGCTTTATCAGGATGACAGAATTATCTTCATCCTGGAAAGTAACAGCCCCAAGTCCTCAAAAATACATAAGAAAATATTTGGGGCATTTAATTTACTAAGACTATGAATTGAAATTGCTTTGAATTAGAAAATAGTTAACTTTCTTGATATTGCACTCAATTTTGATAACAGCACCTTCAAACCTTTTAGTAAAACCGATTGCATCTTCACCTACATAAATATTAACTCAAACCACCCAAGATTGATATTGAAGCAGATTCCTAATTCCATACACCAGAGGATAAATAGGATATCCTCATGTAAAAAACTTTTTGAGAACAAAAGGATATAAGATGAAGCCCTCAAAAAATGTCAAACAATTCTATTTAGCCCATAGATAGGACCCTATCAGGTGCTACCACTCCAGGTCAGAGTGGACCGGAAAGCAATGACGATATTACCACATTACCAAAATCTCCAACATTACTGGAGCCTCACCATCAGATCATTTAGTGCCATATCAGGTCACTTGTCTTATCCTTTTGCAGAGATACAGTCAGCAAACTGGGCTGGTGTGTGTGCGTGTGTGTGTATGTGTGTATAAAAGGTCAAGTTTTTCCTGCCTAATATCTATATCATATTTGCTCAATAGCGATATAAATACTAATCCCCAAAATATTCAAATAAAATAGGAAATAAGCAACAGATATACTGTTTTACTTCAAATTAAGTCATAATGATATAAAAGAAACCTTCTTAATTGACATGAGAAGTGACAAAAAAGGGTAGTAAAAAAAAAGAGGAATTTACCACTGAATAAAAAAGATTAAGAACAATAAAACTGAAGACATCTTACTAAGAAGAAAAATGAAAATGATAAATCATTATTTTATCAGTTAATTAGTGATTATTTGGAACTTTTTGAATGTTATACTTGACAACTTGTGAACTTAATTGAGGTGTGAAAACAGTCCATGATGATAGTGATGCTTCTATTTAAGGAGGGAAGAATTCTAATTAGCAATGATAGATGATTAAAAATGGTGCTTACTTCAAATGCAGACCCCACAAAATTATAATTCAATTGCAAATTGTACTAAAACTTATTTCATCTTCAAAGTTAGACCATTTTAAGCATATTGCTCTGACAAAATCTTGCTTTGATGAGCGATTTTTGCTGGGTTATAGTTTAACACATATATGCCTACGTGAGAAGATGTTTTTAAGAATTTAAAGAAAAAATACTCATACTTTTCCCAAGCAGATGTAGTGGTGTTAGAATTTTTGGCTCAGTGATTGATATATATTTATATTTGATATTTCATATTTGATATTTTAGTTGATGACAGTAATCTTTGCGAGTATTTCACAATATTTCTGTGCTATTTTGCAGGGATAACACAATTTTTCATAACTTACATATATCTGATGGAATCTCTTCAGCCAAATCAGAATCTTCCTCGTCAAGGTCACTGAGCAGGGAATCTAGGTACTCCTCTGTTTCTCCTTTTTTCTCCATTTTAAGGTCATCTTCAGTGTTTTTTTCTTCCACAATTTCAGTCTCTTCTTTATTTTCCTTGTCTAAGCAACAAAAAAACAAAAAAAAAAAACAAAACAAAACAAAAAAACTAATCTTGAAAAATTAACAGACATGAAGATAATTCAAAAATGGACACTTGAAGATAAGAAAAATATCCCCTCAATCAAAAAGACACTTTATCTCTATCATATTACATCATGTAAATACTATATATATATATATATATATATATATATATAAAAGACTGCAGAGGTCAATATGTGGGTTAAAATGATACATTGTTTTGATGTGTTATATGCTGATGATTTTTTTCTTATTAAAACTGAATTGTAAAAAATGACCATAGAAATTAAAGGAATTCTAAGCTTTTTAGTTTTAAATATAAAATAGATAGACTTAACAAAAATATCTTTGAATGAATTGTTTATAATAAATATTTTTCAAAGATATTTTTGTTGGGTCTATTGTTTTATATCCTCTTCTGCTCAGTTCTAATGTAAATATTCTCTGCTTTCTATGTACCTCTCTCTCATACTTCTCGTAATTCTTCAGAATATAATTAGTTGAAATATGTGGTTTTAAATTCTGTGTTACGCTTTATATATATATATATATATATATATATATATATGTATGTAAACTTTTTAAGATATATATATATATATATATATATATGCAAACTTTTTGATATATATATATATATATTAAAAAGTTTACAAACATTTTAATCAGCCAAACGCTTAGTTGCAAACTTAGTTGCAATATCAATGTTTTAAAAATCATTGTTATGTTAAATTTCACAATCATTTTATACAAGCAAATGCTTCATACTTAATTTTAATATCAATGTTTAAAGTGTTAGAGTACTAATAAAATTTAAATTTAAAATCATTTGAAACTGATAAATACATCATGCATAGTGGCAAAATCAATAAAACCTTGTAAAGTTCACAATCATTTTAAACTTAATACTTTGTTGCCACAATCATTTGAGACATTTGAAAGTAATGCCAATGAAGGAGTGATTCACCAAAACTCCAGAACTGGATTCAGTTTCGTGTTATATGAAAGACAAATAAAACAAAAGCATGAGAAAATTAATGCATACACATTTTTCTAAAAATGCATCTGTGATCGTCTACAGCAAAGAAAAATGGCTGGAAAAATGCAGGAAAATCAGCATTGAAAAGGATTTAATTACTTTTATTTACATAGAGAAATACAAACTATAAAAAAATAAATTCAGTGTTTTCTATATTGGCAAAAATAAACACATCACAGGAAAAGTGAATAAGCACACACACACACACACACACACACACACACACACACACACACACACACACACACACACACATAAGTGATAGCATAAACAGGTTTAAACTAAAAATAATTGAGCACAAACACACATTAAAATGTCAAAAACCTTTTTCATGAGATTTCAAAAACCTATAAAAATTCACTGCTAGTAATTAATATTTGATTAACAGAGAAGAAAGTTTAATTAATTTTGTTGACATACAAGGAGGTGCTCTTAGAAATGGAATCAGTGACCAAAGTTTAAATCCTGGCCAAGTTGTTTATATTTGACTTTGCTCTAAATCCCTTGGAAAAGGCATGAATCCATCTGTTTTCAGCAAAAATATAGGTAAATAGTAGGGCAGATTAGATTCTTTTGCTTTGGTTTGGCAACCAGTCTAGGAGAAAAAAATTTGAATTCAAACATACTTTACTCTACTTAAAAATTGATCTTGTGTCACCTTCTGCCTATGGCAGAGGATTTGATTAAATATATACAAGAAAACCCTTGAATTCATTGGGTTCCCATTGTAACAGTCATCCATGATGATATTGATGCTTCTATATAAGAAAAGAATGAATAATTCTAATTAGCATTTCCTAGTGAACAGCTGTCAATGATGATATTGATGCTTCTATTTAAGAAGGAATGAAGGATTTTATTTAGCATTTCATAGTTAACAGTGGTCCATGATGATATTGATGCTTCTATTTTGGAAAGAGAGAAGGATTCTAATTAGCATTTCATAGTTAATTCTGTTATACTTAAGAATTTTTATAGTTTAAAAAAATAAGTATGTTCAGTATAAATGCAGACCCCCAATTATTGTCAAACAATGGAAATTGCTTTATTTACAGAGTTAAAGTTGCTTTAATAAAACTTTTGCTATCATCTGCCATAACAAACATAATGAGAATTGTTGTAATATTCTAGTGTTATATGATTAAGGAATGATTTCTTTTATATTAATCATTTTTTATTAATTATATTTTATCATTCAGTTTGGTAGGGCTTCAGACTATTCAAGTCTCTTAGTCTAGGTGCATAGTCAGTTGGTGCAGTTTTACACTCACGCACAAAGGATATGACAATCACCATTTGTTATAATAAGCCCCCAGACAGGAAATGGCGCTGGAGTGTGGATGACGTCATGCCCAGAAGAGATGGTCCTTGGAATTTGAGGATTTTGAAAAGATGTCAGTTGAGATTCTGCCGTTGAGAGTTGCAGTTGGGTATTCGACCTTTGAGGCATGTGGTTGAGTTTTTCGGATCTCGACCAGCAGAAATGAATTGAGATCTTAAACATCACAAGATGCACCATGCGTTAAGCCAGGATCAGCATAGTATGGTTAGCATAAACTTTTAAGAATTGTGTCTCTCTCCTCGTGTTGCCATGAACCGAAGTCAGAAAGAATAAACCCGTTCATATCTGAAACAAAAGAGTCCGCCTGCATTTGTATATGTATTGTATTACTGTTGTGATTGATATCATTATGGCAGTGCTATACAACACTAGACAGTTGGGTTTCCATTGTAACAGCAATCCATGATTATATTGATGCTTCTATTTAGGAAGAAGAAGGAAAGAATTCTAATTGACATTTCATAAATATCAACACTCTATTGAGAAATTGTATTATTAAAAAGATGATATTGAGTGCAAACACAACTCAACAAAATTATTATTCAGTTGCAAATTAGACTGGAAATAACTTTATTCAGTAAATTAGAGTATTTTAAATGTATTGTTCTTATAAAAATCTAGCTAAGATGTGCTGGTTATATTTGTTTACAGCTAGACACACACACACACACACACACAAATATATATATATATATATATATATATATATATATATATATATATATATATATCAAAAGAAATGCAATGAGAAAAGTGCATAAAAACATGCTTGATGCTGAAAATAAATTGCTAGACAAAAATGTGAATGGATCACTAAGTGTAGACATATTTTTCTCCTCTGTAATTTGCAACCTGATAAATTCCATCATTTATTTTCCTATATTTGAATGACTCCAATTTCTAAGATATTTTTTTTCATGTGAATATCATGTGTACAAACATCTTACCATGTGACAAATTTCTAATATTATAAATATGGTTAATTAGGCACTTTTTCCCAAATTTGCTTCTGATTATTGTATGATCCACATGAAACTTTAAGTAATAGACTGAAAGAGTTCATAATTTGATTGATTCATTGAAGGTCAATTTTTGAGCAGAGTTTAACAAGTTTGAATACAGAGTTTTCCTTCTCTTCAACTAGTTGCCTAATCAAAGTCAAAGAACCCAGTCTGTTCTACTATTCATTCATAGCCAGAGGGAGAATAATTGGACTCATACCTTTTCTTAGAGTATTAGTGCTACATGAAATACAATCAGCCGCATCTATGATTTGAATTCATCTCATTGCATCCATTTTCTACAATGATAACCATTACACTACTAGCACCTCCACATATATATATATATATATATATATGTATGTATGTATGTATGTATGTATGTATATATGTATGCAAACATAATGGGAATTTTAGTAATATATAGGTTAATATTTATTGACACCATATTCTGAGAAAAAGTTTGTTCTTTTCTAAAGATAATGTGAACTAACACTGAAATATCAAGAAAATTAATCCTTCTGTTAATCAATTAGTGATTACTTACATATATGGTGTTTGTCTAGAATGTATCCAGCCATATGTCAAATTTAATGTCACCTAGCAACAATCAGAATGGACTGTATCTCTACAAACACACTTTCTGACACTATCAAATGAGTTCATCTAATGTGTGTGACTGAAAGAGTAGATTCTTTATGTCTCACGCAGTATTTTTTTGTTGTTGGGGAAAAACATTGCATCACCCAGGTCAGTCAACCTCTCCCCTACCCCAGTTCAGATTCAGCACTCCGTGTTTTTTTCCCCAAAGTTAAAATGGCTGTTCAAATACCATGGATGAAATTAGGGAGAATGTGATGAAACAGCTGATTGAAAAAGAATGTTTAAATACAAAGTTTAGTCAAAAGTTTTGCAATATTTTGGTATGTGTTAGTTTGAAATATCTAGATCACAAGATAAAAGCAATTTAAGCAGTGGCAAGTACCTTCAGTGGTTGGTATAATCGTGGTAGTTGATGCACAGACACATTGTGCATTGCTTCACTCTGTGTGTGATTTGAAAGCTGCACAGATGAGTGTACAACATAGTCAAAATCATGAATTTATACTTTACAAGTTTGAACTGGGTCATAATATCATGGAAGCAACCAAAAATATTTGTTGTATGAAAGGTGAAGGCGCCATTGACCACAGGACAGTAACAAAATGGTTGAGGAAATTTTATTTGGGTTGCAAGAAACTTGACAACCAAGCAAGGTCGGATATGTGTAAAATTGTGGATTCCAAGGCTATGTTCCAAGCACTTAGAGTGTATCAGGTGAGTTTGGCATATTACAGTTCATTATTGTTTATCATCTTCATAACTTTGGCAAAACAACCAGGCAAGGCCAAATTGTGCATCACATTACCAAAATATTGCAAAAATTTTGACTCACCTGAGTAGTGGAAGTGTTGGAAGTATTTTGATATGGACGAAAACATTATTTCTATAGGGAGGCAACCTTTTTGAGAATATTAAATAGCTGGATACTTTCCACACATATCTTGTATATTTTAGAGGTAACCTTCCACACTACATTTTAATGTGATATACCTATAAACATGGAACAGAAAATCAGAACCAGGTAATTAACACCTCAGATACAAAAAGAAAATCATCAAAAATCATCAAAAATAAATTGTTAAAATTTTTCTACAGTGTGCATTTACCAAAATCTAAGAAAACAACAAATGCTTAGTGATCACAGCAGGTTTTCTCTTAGAGAGACAACAACTAACCAAAGAAAGATGATTTTTCAATGTTCTCAACTCGTTGTAAGAGTTCATCAGCATACTTGAGAAGGGCTATAATTACAGGACAGTAAAAATTAGAAAATGGTTAACATGTTCAAATTTGATAATCAAAGTGGTAACTTGTTTCATGGAAAGAAACAGGCTAAAAAATGACTGATTTAAAACTATGAATTAAATGAGATGATGCAAACAAAATATTGAAATATTAAAAAATGACTGACTATTTTTATTCATAAAGATGATCTTTACAGATAAAGTTATTCGTTATAAACTACAGATACATGAATTATACACATATCCACACACACACACACACACACACACACACAAACACACACATATATATATATATATATATATATTAAAAATATAGTAATATGTTTTGTATGAGAAATCGTGCTCATTTCAAAAAATATGTTAGATTTTAGGTCTTTAACAACCAACACATGAAATTTAACAAAATTATCTGAATGCTAGTTGCTATAAAGTACAACTCTACCCAAATCAAGTAAACTTTATCTCTGCCCAACGCAAGAAATTATCTACAACTAATTGTCAGGCCTGGCAAAGGGAGAGAGAAAAGTATAAAAATAAAGGAGATAAAAAAGGGGTGGGAAGCTTTCTTTTGTTACCTGAAAGAAAAGTATGTCTGTATTTCTGGAAAACAAAACAAACTATTCCCACAAAGTAATTTATCTCAAGAGAAATAAACTTTATAAAATCCGGCTTTGCATATTTTTCCCTACGCCTGTTGAAAACATTGAATAAGGTAACAAAAATAACATACATTCAAGTAACGACAATCTTATAACTAAAAAAGAGAAGAAGGGTATAAAGAAATATAACAACTGCCTCGCTCAAAGCCATGCCATCAACCACCGACTGTCAATTTAACTTTTGTTAATGATAAAATACATTTCTTTGGTATTTTATGTCAAAGTTCATTTTGAAGCCAATTTTTCGGGTTTATTTTTCTTTTCGGCATCTCCTTCTTGTGTAGAATCAACCAGGAAAATCGTGATCTTCTAGTTTGCAGTGTAGACTTGTTGAAAACGAAGTTTACTATTTCTTTAAGTAAACTTCAAGTAGACTGTTGCAGGACCAATAAGAACGTTAACCCTGCAAATTATTTTTTTATTGATCGTGTGAGTAAATTGACAGCCGGAAGACAATGAAGAGAATAAAGGTGAGATAACAGTAATAACTAATGATAGTTTGGGGGGGGTTGTCGTAGGTTACAGAATTATGGTCGTATAGATAATGGAAATAGTAGAGACAATTGGTGGAATAGTCGCCAAAGGAAGGAGTGAATGAGTGTCATAGCTAAGACTATCGAGGAATGAGCAAACGAGTATTATGGCTAAGATTACCGTGTCTTAGCACTACCGTACCAAGGAAGGCACGAATGAGTGTCTTAGCACTGCAGAGTCGAGAAACGAGCAAACGAGTGTCGTGGCTAAGACTGCCGTGTCTTAGCACTGCGTGAGCGGAAACTGACCATAATGGTTAAGACCGGGTGGTCTTATTATCCTCTTTGTGTTTGCCTCCAGGCCATTTGCTTTGAGAAGTTCATGAGAACTGTCAGAGATACTCCAACACAACCTCTTGTGGTCCTTAAAAGGACCTTTTTGCATATCTATATAGGTGTAAGGTGGATGCGACCACTAGATGTAGGATCACGCCTTGAAAGCTTCACTTATGAGTCCTGATTCTAAAGAATCGTATCAACAGGCGAGCCAGTTTGACTGCTGAAAATACTTGTCTATATATAGAGCGAAAGTGATATCTCACAACCAGGGCCACGTGGACAGAAAGTTTGTCCATAAAAATATCAGTGGTAACACAATCCTTTCTTAGCCTGAAATAGGCCTCTGAAGATTATTCACTTTATTTTGATAGAGTGACTTTCACAAGACTGGCAATGTTAATGTTGTAAACAGATAGATTTTTTCTTTCTTCGCTGGTGTGGCTAGTCAGGGTTACGGATGATTTCAACATTTCCGGTCGTAACTGGACGTAGCGTTTTTAAGGGATTGTCTGGTTTATTTACATTTTAACAGGGCACGACAAGACCACCACTTCTTCCTCTTAAATAAATATCTTTCGTTTCAAGTCGAATTTTCTTCTGTTGAGCCTACGGAGGCTTTTACCACATTTTCTGACCTGGTCAACAGCTTCCTTTGTCGGCAAAAGTCCAATAATACTGCCTCTAGACCTTAGGCTCAACTTTCTTTTGAAGAGGATAGCATACCAAAACCAAAGATAGTCTTTTGTAGGCTTATTGTTTCAACAACTAACCATAGAAATCCTGTAAGAAAAAAAGGCTTAGTCTTAGACTAATGGGCCTATTTTGCTTAAGCTACCTTGCTTAAGAAAAAGCCGCCGAAAGTTGAGGTGAATAAACAAGAGCTCGCAAAGCAAAAGAAGAGAGCCAGACTGAGGCTTCTGCTAGTGCTGAAAAAAAAAAAAAAAAAAGAGGGAGAGAACCATTGTGGATTTCACTTAAATAACAGTAAGGGCACTGCCTAATGGCACAACTTCAAAACAGCCAATCAGATTCAAGCAGACATTAACTACTGAGTTTACAATTTTCAACATTTGCTATATTTTTAAAGGTGTACTCAATATTAGTGAAAGAGCATATGTCGATCTAAGTTTGAATAGTAACTACTGACAAGCAAAAACATGGACAGCTATCGATAAGTTATCAGTCATATGGAAGTCATACAATATAAGTTTTTTTCTAAGCAACAGTCATGTCAATACTGCCATATGGATGCACCATATGGACGCTGACTAAGCGTATGGAGAAAAAGCTTGATGGCAAGTACACAAAAATGCTATGAACTGTACTGAACAAGTCCAGGAAGCAACATCCCATAAAAGAGCAACTGTATGGCCACCAACCAAACATCATGAAAACCATCCAAATTAGTGAAATCAGCATGCAGGACACTGCTGGAGCAGTAGGGACGAACTCATAAGCGATGTACGCCTGTGGACCTTGTCACATGGACGAACAAAGGTTGGGCGACCAGCTAGAACCTATCTACAGCAACTCTGTGCCAATACAGGATTTGTCTGCAAGGCCTGTTGAAAGCGATGGACGATAGAGATGAGTGGCGAGAGAGGGTCAGGGTAATCCGTGCAAGCAGCACGACATGATGATGATAAGGAAATATTAAACTACATTCATATATATATATATACACACACATACACACACAAACGGGGGTCGTTCAAAAAGTTATAAGCTTTAAAAGGAAAAAAAGCCTTAGCAGAACATTTTTGCTATGGCAGCACAAAACCACTTCTTATGAACAAGAAAAAACTGATTCTAATTTTTCTAGTTTTAAAAAAGTGGTAATGAGTTTCCACGACAAAAATGTTCAGTTTTGTTCTTCTTTCTGGGTGAAGCTTAGAACTTTTTGAATGATCTTCGTGTGAATAATCTTCGTGTGAATGTATAGGATTTTTTTTTAATGATCTTCGTGTGAATGTATAGGATTTGCAAGATATTATCTACTTTTGAATTTGCTGTTCGTTTTTTTTTTTGTTTTTTTTACATATATTTTTTAATCCTTTTTTATAAACTTTTGAATGAGCAATGGAAATTGTTTAATAATTGGTTTTGGTTCAGATTTGACCTCATAAAATGTGTCCCAAAGAAAATCTGTTAATGGAAACAATCTTTCCGGTAAAACATTCGTTGGCCTTGAGTCTTTGCTGTGTTAGAGCTCCTTATTCCAATGGAGTATTACATTTTAACAAGAAAACTTTTTTTTTTTTTTAGTGAGGCACTATTTACCAACCCCTCCGCTCGGGCAGGATATGACACAAGGTCAATTTTTAAGCGGAGTTTAACAGGTTTTAATTCAGAGTTTTCCTTCTCCTAGACTAGTTGCCTCACCAAGGCTGAAGAACCTAGTCCGTCCTACTATTTACCCATAGCTGGAGGGAGAATAAGGGGGTTCATACCTTTCCCAAGGGTATTTGCCCGATAGTGAACGTAATAGCGCGACTGGAGTACGAACTCGCGTACTACGATTCCGCAGTTCATCGCTTTAACCATTACATCACGGGTGAGGCACAATGGGAATGTTGTTTCTTCAGATTTCCTTTTACTCCAATCTTTATAAAAGTATTCTGATGATAGAAACTATTTGAACACATTATGTCGTTCTATAAATTTAAAATAAAAAGGAACGTTGTCTGAAGTCAGAAAGAAGATTATAGAGCCATTGAAATAATTGTTTTATGTGTGTAGTGAACATTTCTTCTCCTCCTCTGCCTTTCGTTGTAGAATGGACTGCTCTTGATTATGAATAATTCCTGTTTACTGACAACTTTTTGTTAAGTTGAATAAAAGCTAAATAAAGTTTTGTTGAAATTTTAAAATTCTGCAGTTATTGTCTGTTCGAATCTGATTGGCTGTTTTGAAGTTGTAACGGTACAACTTCAAAACAGCCGCTCCTAATATCATTTTAGTGAGACTCACAAGGGTTCTCTCTGTCTTTTTTTTTTTTTTTTTCGGCTCGAGCAGAAGACTTTGCTTGGCTCGCTCCTTCTGCGTTGCGAGTTCTAGTTTATTCGACTTTTACTTTGGGCAGTTTTTTCGTAAGCAAGGTAGCTTGAGCAAATAGGCCTATTTAGTCACTATAGGCTAAGCCTCTTTTCCTTTTATGGTTTTTATTGGGACTTGTTCGAACAATTAGCCTTTTGCGGGCTATTTGTGGATTTGGTATGCTGCCCCCTTTAATAGAAAGTTGAGTTTAAGGTCTGGAGGCGGTATTATTGGACTTTTGCTGACAAAGGAAGCTGTTGGCCGGGTCAGAAAACGTAATAAAAGCCTCCGTAGGCTCAACATAAGAAAATTCGAATCGAAACGAAAGATATTCATCTAAGAGAGGGCGGTGGTCTACTCGAAGTTTACTTAAAGAAATAGTAAACTTCGTTTTCAACAAGTCTACACTGGAAACTAGAAGATCTCGGTTGTCCAGGTTGATTCTACACAAGGAGATGCCGAGAAGGAAAATAAACCCGAAAAATTGGCTTGGGGAAAAATATGCAAAGCTGGAGTTTGTAAAGTTTATTTCTCTTGAAATAAATTACTTTATGGGAACTAGTTGTTTTTTGTTTTTAAGAAATATAGACACGCTTCACTTTCAGGTAACAAAAGTTAGCTTTCCCACCCACCCCTTTTTATCTCTTTTATTTTTCATGCATTACACTATCCCTTCGCTTAGCCTGACAGGGGTAGGTAGATATAACGCCGAGCATATTTTTTGAATTGAGCACGATTTCTCATATTTTCTCTGCGTCGTGTCTTCTATTCGTTACACTTCATCTTCTCTCAAAATATGGACAAAATTCTGCGACCCCAGATATTCGAAAATCTCCCATTCGAGTAATGCTGTATAGGATTGGAGGCATCGGCTTGCTAATTTGGAGAATTTCATGCGAAATATAGAACAATACAGCTCCAACCGACGAAAGGTACTTCTCAACTTTATAGGCCCTTCAGTTTATGAGTTAATCTTTAACTGTCCAGACTGTGAAAGAGCCGTCATTAAACTCCAGCAATTATATGACAAGCCTAAGAATGAAATCCATGCTAGGTATATACGTGCCGGCAAAAATCAGAAGAGACGCTAGACGAATATCTTCTAAAACTGGGGCGTTTAAGCGAGGATTGCTACTACAAGGCAGTCAGTGCAGAGGAACATAGAGCCGAAGCTATTAGAGTTGCCTTCATAAGTGGAATTCAGTCCATTAATATTCGGCAACGATTACTTGAAAATGTAACCCTGGACCTCACCACTGTATTTGACCAAGTCAAAGCTCTTGAACTAGCTCAGAAAAGTTCTGAGTCCAACTTTATCTCTCGATTAGTTTTAGTGCTGCAGTCTCTTTTGATGGTAACCCCGGCAACCTGAACGGATTCATAACATCCACATCGGCCTCTAAAACTCAAAAGGGTTTCTTTTGTAAAATAAAAAGGCATCCTCGCCATTGGCTGTCCAGCTCGGAACGCCACATATTCCGGGACTTCTGCCACTCTTCATTCTCCTATTTCTGTGGTAATCGTGGCATCGTTTACAGATTTGTTTGCTGAAACTACCCCGATAAAATTAAACGAGAAGAAGGTCAGAGCTCTTGTGGACACTGGAAGTAACGAGAGCTTCATAAGTGAATCGTTGGTTCAAAAACTGTTTGCCTACCATACTGGGGAATAATACTGTGTCAATAGCGTCGACTTTTCTGGGTTCTCAAACGTCAAAATATTGCCTGGTAAATGTGGAAGTAGGAAGGGAAAATACTTTGATGTTAAACTGTCTGTGCTTCCAAATTTTATGGGGCAACTCAAAAGTATCTGGGTGAATTTAATGAAAAGAGGCCTTCTTAAGTGTGAAGACTGATTACTTTATCTGTTCTTCCACCCCGACTCTTTGTTAATCTTGCTGAGAATTGCAAACAGATAGCTGTAAAATCTAGAAGATACAATATAAGCAAGATAAAGAATTCATTGCTACTGAAGTAAATAGACTATTTTCCGAAGGAATTATTGAGCCCAGTACATCTTAGCGAGCCTAGGTCGTAGTGATCACTAACAAATGACATAAAAAGAGATTGGTGGTCGACTATTCTTAGACGATTAACAGATTTACTACACTGGCTGCTTATCCCTTACCCAAGATCGAGGGATTGGAAAATAAGATGGCACGATACAAAATTTATAATATCGTAGATTTGAAATCCGCTTACCAACAGGTCCTAATATCTAAAAAGGACAAACATTTTTAAGCAGATGGCAAGTTATATCAATTCTGGAGGGTATCGTTTGGAGTAACCAACAGAGTTGCTTGCTTTTAAAGGATAATTGGTAAGTTTATTGCAGATAATTCACTCTCCTAAACATTTTCCTACATCGACAATATAACTATTCGTGTTAAGAGCCAAGTAGTGCACTATGAGAACCTCAATAAATTTACGGAAGTGGCTAAGAAGTTTAATTTATTTTACAATCATAATAAATTATCTTGCTCCAACTCTACAGTGGACCTTCTAGGCTACACAGTATCTGAGGGTACAATTAAACCAGATCTCGAGAGACTACGACCACTTAAAGAACTTCCCCTTCTTCGTCATATTGATTCTCTTTGTCGTGCGTTGGGAATGTTCTTGTTGTGATGTGCAAGGTTAGCACTAGTCAGTCGCTTATCAAGCTTCCCTGGTTATTATAAGTGAGAGACTGATATTGGCTCTCTCTTACACTCATGCAAATTAGGCAGATTAATTTGCTAGTATCACTACATCTCCCTGAAACATATGGGTCTTATGCCCCTTGTACTTCTAGCGATTGTTTCATTTTCGGGATTACTTTGCTCTCCTTGTCTCTCTCCAGTATTTCTTTCTCTAGGAGATGTAGATCTGTCCTGCACTGAGCTGAAATCAAGGTTGTCTTCTTGCATTATTTGATTTTCATCAGAGTTTTCAAAGTCACTCTAGCCGACCTGATTATGCATTATTTCATCTTCTGACGTTTCATTCTGTTAAGGTTGTTCTAATAAATCAAATCATTAACAGAAGGCTTCGTTGAGATTTCTTCATCATTCTGTTCTTCATGTTCGCCCTTGGACCTTATTTGATCTATATGGGATAATGAACTTTTCCCCTTTTTTCTATATCTATTATAGCTGTATTGTGGCTTTTTTGCATGATAAATTCTGCCCTTTCTGGATTTGATTCTTTGTTCTTTTTGTACCACACTTTTTCATTTGTGAAATACATCGTTAGCGGAGCTCTAATTTCCACCCCATTAAAACTGATGGGCTTTCTAGTCTTCCGGCGTGTGGTATTGTTCGATATCTTAAAACCAGCCTCGGTATAAAAACTTCTATATGATTCAAAACAGGCAGGGAAGATTAAAAAAATGATAAAAGCCAAAGGTTGGGGGTCGAACTTGCCTGTAATAGTTTCAATATTAGATACCGCCCGAAGAGACATAATGTTACTGCGGGTATTTTATCAAGAGATTATTGTTCTGCTGTAAGTTTGGACACCCAAGAGAAATTACACAACTCTCCTTGTCACCTGGTGTTACACGAATGATGAATTTTGTTCGGTCGAGGAACCTTCCTTTCTCTGTGGAAGATGTAAAGAGATTATTTGCCTCAAGCACTTTATGTACTGAAGGCAAGCCTCGATTTTACCAAACTGACGCTATACCCCTAAAAAAAGCAATCATGCCTTTTGAAAGGCTCAGGGTTGATTTCAAAGGGCCCTTACCATATTCTTCTCATAACCAGTTTCTATTAACAGTAATAGACGAATATTCTCGCTTTCTCTTTGCCTTTGCTTTTCCTGATATGCCGTCGAAAACAGTTATTAAATGGCTCACCCAACTCTTTGCTTCAGTATTCCTATTTACGTGCATTCGGATAGATGTTCCAGCTTGATGTCGACTGAAATGAAAACCTTCTTATATGGGCACGGAATTTCAACCAACTGTACCACTTCAGATAACCCCAAAGGTAATGGACAGAGCGAGGGGTATAATGGCATATTGTAGAGAGCAATAACTCTAACACTCAAAACACAACGCCTAGCGATAAATCAATGAGAGAATGTGTTGCAGCAAACCTTACATTCAATTCGCATTCTACTTTTAGCAGCCACGAATGCTACTCCTCATGAACGGCTATTCAACAATCCTTTCTGATCTTTGAGTAGCAGCTCTGTTCCAACATGGCTATCAACACCAGGAAAGTTTATTCTGAAATGACACGTCAGACAATCGATGTACGATCCTATTGTGGAGGAGGCAGAACTTATTGAGGCTTATCTTCGTTATGTGCACATAACGTCTTCAAAACGGCAAGGAAACCATGGTATTACTCCGCGATTTGGCCCCAGCTGGTCTGGTGCAAAACTATTCTCCTGAAATACAAGACTCTGACTGGTATAATAGTGGAAGAATATTATTTGAGGACGCTTCGATGATGTAACACCGCCGGCTTATGAATATACATATTTACACGCACACACGTGCTATGCAAATATGGCCATATAGCATACATAGCAGTACAGTAGTCGTACTCGTACTTGTACCAGTCTCGAGTCTAGTTGCCATGTAGACGTCACGCTGTATGCACCACCAACGCTCCAATCCAAACTCAACTAATACTGCCGACCTCAGCTAACTCAACGTGACTTACGCTCTCAAAACTCTAAGACGCTATATTACAAACGCAAGACTCCATTTATTTCAGTTACACCAGTAAATGAAATCGCAACTTCTTTACGTCGATCAGAACGTTTGCATTAACCTCCGGACCGCTTAATGTATAAGTAGATATTTTGCTGTTTTTTTTTTTTTTCATAGACTCAATAAGGTTAAAAGAAAAAAGAAAAATGAAATAAATCCCTCAAGGATTTAAGCTTTTCTTAACGTCAATTGACTATTCACAATTTTTAGCAAAAGGGCAGATTGTAGTGAACATTCCATCTCCCCACCTCGACTTTTCGTTGTAGAATGGATTGCTCTTGATTATTAAAAAATTCCTGTTTACTAATAAATTTATGTCTCTTAAATAAAACCTAATAAACGTTTCTCAGCGTCATGTCTACTATTTATTACAATGTGACAGCCTCATTTTAGCATCAATCCCTAAGTGTTGTTTTAGCTATGTTGTTTTTTCACACTGCCATATTTTTGTGGGAAAAAGAGAATTTTTAAAATGCACTGTAAAGAGGCAATAAATAGTTTTCCTTGCATCTGTGTGATTATCTAACAATCTGCTGATTATCTAACAATCCCAGAATCCACCTTGTTCTCTTTTATCTCTGTTCTTTTAATGAATAACATGTTCCTTTTTATCGTAGTTCATAAAATAGACTTGTTCTCATCACCTGGCAAATGATGCCTCAGCACTTAAATATAATGCCTATATAGCCATGCCCACTTGAGAACTCAAGTAAGACTTTTTACTATTTTTGTTTCCCTTTTCACAATCTGCTTGTTCATAAAACATGTGCTCATTTTATCTGTTGGGACACATTCAGTGTTAGTATATCACTGAATAAACTAATGATAATATTTGACCTTGGTAAGTTGGAGATGCAACAAAATATCCTCCTAAGCACCGTCTCTACGAATAGTGCTATGTTTCAAAGATAATATTGAAATAAACATTAAAGAAGTGTCTGAAAATGCAAGGATATAAGTATATATTTCTAAAGAAGTAATTTTAACATGTATTATAAAGTTAACTTTTGTTATACGCATTTTTAAAAAAATCCTTTTTTAGATTTAACATAGTTTAAATCTAAGCCATTAAAAAAGCATTGAATTCATTGAGTAAGCCCAATTATAGTTATTTAAGTATGTCTTTCTATATGTTTTTTAAATTATCAACATATTCTGTTGCTATTAAATCTGTAAAACTCAGCAATAAAAATAATCCAGGTAAATTTGTTTGTGCTAATATAGAAAAAAAGGGTTTTCAGTGCTATATGTATTGTATTTGGAAAGCAAATGATATCAAGTATTCCTATCTAATACAAATAATTTGCACACTGATGAATGGTTTCAAGTTTTCCTATCTAATACAAATAACTATATGGTTTCAAGTAATTATTTCTCTTGTGAATAATAGTCATTTATTTGTATATAATTACATGGTTTCAAGCAACTAATAATCATCCTTGATAAAGAATTCTAGCTTCAAGTAACTATTCCTAATACAAATAATTTGCAGTCATATAACATGAAGTATTCCTATCTGATACAAATAATTTTTAAATATATTTATTTGAGCCATAGAGGGGACCTTAACAGGTACTACTACTACAGGTGAGAGTGGACCTGGGGGTAATGGCAATAAAAGGGTATTCCACACTCTCCAGATCTCCAGAACTGGAGTCTCACTATCTGATGCAACAGAACCCCTCCCCTTTGATGGTTAGAAGTTGTCTTACTTCTCTGCAAGGAATATTGCCAGCATATTCTATACCTTGCTAGTTGGAGAGGTATCTTTTGAGTCAGTCAATCTTTTAAGATTGACATTCCGGCATAGAGAAAAGAATACATAGAGCCCAAGAGGTTGGGAACCACTAGTGTAGAGTTTTAATACTTAAGGAATTCAACATATAAGGGGTAACTTTAATCATAAGTGAACAAACATTAAGAAAATGGTTGCAAATTAAATGAAACTTGTTCCAATTTGCATCCGGGTTAAAGATATCACTTTCAATCAAACATAGATTATATACAATCAATGCTTCAAAAATAATGCCCCCTATTTATTTCAATGAAAACTATATAAGATACAGTGAAAAAAATGACTCAGTTGGATAGAGCAAGTTTTCAGCAAAAAACACTATTTTTACAGAGTCTCTACTATGAATTATACATTTTTACCAGAAATGAACAAAAGCTTCCATGCTACATTCATGAGAAGTTAACTTTGATTGTAAAGTATCCTATCCTATTAATTGGGCCCACATAATCAGAGATGATTGTTAATGGTATTGTAGTAGAGGTTGAAGCTTTGTTCTTTTAGGTAGAAAGTAATATGGCAACAATGATATGAATGACAAGCTATGTTTAACACATCTATTGACCAGTAAAATGAAAAGTATCTTAGTTGGATTATCCACTTAAATTCCACTAATAAACAATGGATAACAAAGACAACATTTTTGAGCAATAATGATGTCATTGCTGCTGTGAAGAAGTAGGTTGCCTCCAGGGATACAGATTTGTACAAGGGTAGAATGTAGGCTCTTGTTAATCACTGGTATGTTTTCTAAGTGTTGGGAGACAATAAAATATTATATTCCCTTGGATCTATGGAGCTGTCTTTGGATATCACATGTCAATTAATCACATGAGAATATAGATTCCTTTCTTTTTGTCCCTATTCTTTGAACAGATAAGAGAGCTTTTTCATCTCTGTTTGATGAACAGAAGAGAAACTTCATCTCCAGTCTTGATGATAGATTTTGTCTTTCACTTTTGCTTGTAAATCTAAAGCCACAAGGTTGAATCATCAAAATGTCACATAAAACTTTTTACCATTTTTGTACCCTTTTTATATACTGCTTGTTCATGAAACAATGTATACATTTCATTTGTTGGGACACATTTGTTTATTTTTAAAATACTTCTCATGTTTTATATGTATATATTGAATAGCCTATATGAGCTTATCTTGTCTTTCCTCCTGTTTATTTACTGTGAGTGTTTAAATAGATACAATGATGCTAATATTGGAGTGGATACATGATTAATTATCCTCCCAAGCACCATGTTAACAATAACTGGTAACTACTCCAATAGAAGAATATATGGATTCATCATACTTGGCGAGATTCTTTGTTTTTTGTTTTTGGTGAGGAAGCATTTTTAAATGTTCACTGTTTCAAAACAATCCTTTGGTACTTTAAGAATTGATAGTTAATATTGAAAAATGTATAGCTGGTTATGGTGACTGAATGGAAAAAGTAATGTTTTGTTACTGAAAATTTTCTCAATCCAATAGAATTTTGTGCTCTGTGTATCTGCTACAATTTCCATGAAAATAAATAGGATGTATTACTTCTGAAGCCCTTCTGGTAGTGGCAAGTTTCAACTTTTACATAATTTAAAAGGGTTTCCCAAGTTTGTGGGGCTATTTACATTTGAGAACATCTAACACTAACACAAAACTAATAAAAAACAAGTTTAAGAAAGAGAAGCATATTCTCTGATGTTGGCTTTTTATTATCATAGGTCATTCAGTTCATCCAGTTAAAAGAAAGTCAAATGTAAAGAAATAGTAAACAAGTCTCAGTGTAATGAACCCTTTTAGAATCTCAATTAAAAACTAAAATTTCAAATGACAAGGACATTTCTATTCCAAAATTTAAGCAATCTACTTTTCAGTTTGAGACAAAATTGTTGCATGATAAAGATATACAGATAAATGTTACAAAGGTCAAAAACTGATCAAATTATTTTCTTTTCTTGAAAAAAGAAAGTGATTGCTGAAGGGTCTTTGGTTGGTTTTATGACATGTCAATCCTTGTTTTATTTTAAGTCAAACTGATGTCAACATATGCAGAAGTAAAGTGTCGACTGCTATTAACAGGTTAACAACCATATGGAAGTCTGATCTCACTGATAAAATAAAATGAGAATTCTTCTAAGCAGTGACAATGTCAGTACTATTGTACAGTTGCACCACTTTGACTTTAACAAAACACCTGGAGAAAAAACTGACTGGAAACCACTGAAAGATGCTTTTTTGAACAAATTCTGGAAGTAACAACCTACAAAACAGCAGCTGTACAGCCACTTACATCCTATCTCATACAGCATCCAAGATAAACAAGACATGTTGAACATTGCTGGTAAAGAAAGAATGGATCAATAAGTGATGTTCTAAAAAACTATATTCATTATCTCAGTGCAGACACTGGAAGGCATCAAGAAGACTTACCAAAGCAATGGCTGATAGAATGAGTGGCAAAAGTGAGTCAAGAGAATATGTGCTATTAGCATGCCTTGAGGATGATGCATACTTACACAGACTCTAAACTGATCTGATAACATTTACCATAGGACATTATTTTTGTCACTCTCCCATTTGATTTATTTAAAATTCAAGTAATTATGATTGGTTCATATAAAAGATAATTACAAAGTAAAATCTTCTGATTACAAAATTTTAAAAGTGCAAAGATATTTACAGATTAATTTAACAATGCAATCTTTAAAAAATGATTGACTTCTAAAATGAAACATAACTGGGGTTTTTTTTGGGGGGGTTAATGATCAAGATGTTTCTCACCTGATAAATTCTGATTTGAGTCATTCACATCTGAAGCTGAACATTCTTCCTCCAAACATGAATGAGGTAAACTTTCATAAAGAACAATCCGACCATCTTGATTGAACAATTGTGGGACATGATAAAGATGATTGTGCTCAAGATCCACATGTTCCAATCTTTACAAAAAAAAAAAAAAAAAAAAAATTAGAAATTAAAAGAAAAATCATTTTCAAAAATCTGAAATGATGTATCTTGTTGATATAATAATGACATATTTTAGTGTTCAAGATCAGCAGCTTGATTTTTACCAAGCATTTCTAAATCTTAATTTCACGTGTTTTACATCACAATTACTCGGACTATTATTTTACTTGTGTTATGTAGTGGTTTTAGTCTGTGGTGCTGACCCTGCAATTCTGGTCTTTAAAGGTTAGCAACAGAAAAAACTATTGATAGCTGCACCTTTTACCAGAAAATCAAATCATAGGTCCTCTCATGTCCCAGAAGACTGTCAGCATGACCTTCTTTACAGACTGCTGCATCTGGATCTTTTTCTTTATGGGAGAAACAGTGTAATTTCACTCCTTGGATTTTCTTTTTGACTTAGGTTCTTAGTGGCAAACCCATGTTTAGCCTATTTATAAACATTTTGGACTAAAACATCTTTCTCCATATACATTCTTTGGTAAATTTCTCATAGTTTGCACTTCTCAGCCATCACAAATTTGATGATAAATTTCTGGACAAGCCTGAAGTACTCAATCTGATTTACCATAAATTTGAATAGCCTTAAAACAAATATTTTTGGAGATTAAAATAATTTTCACTTAAAACCAGTTCCAAACAATGCAGAGTTTAGATTTATGAAAAAAAATTCTGAAAAAAAAAAATCATTTTGTTTTTTATCAAAAAATTCTCTTTATTCGAATGACCCTCATACACCTTTATATTCAATTCAAGCAATTTTCTTTTTGGATATAGAGTTTCAAATAAATAATGCCTAATAATGTTCCACTAGAATAATAAAATCTTGGTATCTTTGATTTAGAAGAAAATTAACTTTTTATAAAAGATGGTTAAAGGTTATTGATGGGCAATACTCTCTCTCTCTCTTTCTCTCTCTCTCTCTCTTTCTCTTTCTCTCTCTCTCTCTCTCTCTCTCTCTCTCTCTCTTGTCTCTTGGTATGACACTAGTTCTGGAGCATTAGGGAGTGAAGAGTCATCCTTTTATTATCATTGCTCTCAAGCCCACTCTGTTCTGGAGTGGTAATACTTTTTGGAGTTCCATTTATAGGTCAAATGGATATGTTTAAGATAATGAAGTATTTACAAGTTTAAAATGATGGGGAAGATAGATTTTAGTATTGTATATAATTGGAGACCATAATTGTTAAACTGATTTTCATGTACAATAATTCAACAACCATTGACAAGCAGTAAAACCAACCAACCAACCAACCAAGAAGAAGGCCAAAGCATACACTACTGAAATGTTGTGAACTAAAATCAATGTCGATGAAGGATATGGTCTGTCTAATGAAAAATGAATTGCAATAAACCTCATCTAATAAAATTCAGTTAAGAAGATGCAAGAAATAAACATGTAGGCGGAATCAGAATTTTTTACCCATGTACCATTTTTTCTGATCTTGCAAATTTAGACTTTTTTTGATGTGTGCAACATTCTTTAATTTGGATAGCAATTTCAACAAGTCCAACATATCAAAAAAAAATGTCAAAGAAATCACTGAATCAAAATCAGAATTATTTTTTGCTGAGGAAGATGATTAAAAATATTAAGGAAAATATTTTGATTACTGAATAATGATACAAAGAATTTATTTAAATAAAAGATTTAATCTAAATTAAAAAAAAAGTTGCAGGAAACTTTTGCATCAACTGAATTTATTATATATCTATGATAATAATAACACAAGACTGTTTATATAGGCATTTCAAAATATGATTGAGGCATCTTTTTACATACAAAAATCTTCTGGAAGAAGTAATAAGAAATTCCGTTTTTATGGTACCAGGATATACTTTCAAAATTAAAATCTATCCATCAAATCAATCAAATTTAATGAGTAATAATTTGGTAGTCCAAATTATTTAACATCTCTCTCTTTCTCTTGTTCTTTACCTTTCTTTTCTTGCTTTCTTCTTTCTTGCTATAACTTTCTATATTTCCATCTTTTTTCTTCTTTATATCATTGTATATTCATTCTCTTTTTCAATTTCTCTTTCATTCCAATTTCTTTTCTTTCTATTTTCTTTCTTTCTTTCTTTCTTTCTTGCTTTCATTCTTCTGTTTACTCTAGTGATTTGGAAAGATATGCAATCAATTTTCCTGTGTTCTTAACTTTATGGTATTTGGATATATTTTCGAATATATCCATAATTTTTATGGACAAAAACTAGGTAGTCCATACTTCCTAATCAATCTCTCTCTCTTTCTCTTTCTCCTTTCTCTCTGTAACTTTCTATACTTAGACTTCTTTCTTTTCTACATCATTTCATATTCTTTCTCTTTTTTCAATTTCCCTTTCCTTCCAATTTCTTCCCTCTTCTGTTTACTTTATTGATTAGAAAGAATTTTAGTCAAACAATGCTCCTGCATTCTCAACATTCCAACACAACTAATGCAAGCATTTGAAAAAGGGCTGATTCATAAATTAATGTATGATGGGTACCATGATAGTAAGAAATAAAGGTCTAATTGTGGGAAAAAACATTGAATATTTAAAATTTAAAAGTAATTCAACTCAAATCAATATATAAAAAATTGAGAAAGGGAAGATCAAAAAATGATTTGACTTACTGAGGTAGATTTGCTAAAGCTACAAATGTTTCTGGATGCCACAGTTTGTTGTGATCCAATTTGAGGATTCTAAGTCGAGGGAAGCGCAAATACCGAAAGCTTCTATTAAACAATAAAAGAATGCAAAACAATTAATATTGTCATTTTAAGAATAATATACCCATCTTTATTTTTCATTATTCATTGTGTGCATATATTTGTGTGTATATCATATGTGTAAGTAAAATTTCTACCATAATTTCAAAATAGCTCCTACAAAGAAATTTTGAATAGTAAAAAAGACAAAAGATCTTTTATAAGCATAATATTCAATTCACTAATTGCTTGTATGATATATATATATATATATATATGTATATATATATACACAAGGGTGAGCTAAAAAGTTCCTAAGCTGAAAAGATCATATGATGACATCATATCTACTGTTGATGACTTTTTGACGAATAGGATCCAAGCAATCCAACATCAATGAAAGAAGTGTGTTGACTGTATGGGGGACTCTGTTGAAAAATAAACATTTGGTCACATCCTATGAGAGTAGGAACTTTTCGGCCAACCCTTGTGTATATATATATATATATATATATATATATATATATCAATGGTGACTCCAGAGGGTGTATTTTGGGGCTCAGCCCAAAGAGCTATTTTCATAAGGCTATCTATTTTGAAGCACTAAAAATTCTCTCAGAATAAGTCATTTGTCCTTGATAATGGTTGAACTTAGCATCCTAACTTGAACCATCATGAATAATTATTTTAACTCACTAATTTTAATAGAATTATTCTATTTTCCTGTTTTAAAATGTTGACTTAAATAAAATTTTCTGACCATCTTCATAATAGTGTTACACATCTACCAGTATTTAATTGGCTAGTTATTTCAGGCCCCTAAAATCAGCCCTAAAATACAAATAAAATCCTTCTTATAACATGGTTCATATGAATAGATTTTTAGCTGAAATAATGAAAATCATTTTTAAAAATCTCAAGTCTCAAAAATGATTTACTCTTTCAAAGAATACATTTTTGTTTCAATTTGACAGTAAATAATTTTTTTGCTTATAGAATTGTTTGATTTTAGCTCTATCTAAGTTCTGTATGTATGTGGTGGGGAGGGTCTATGATTTGTTCTGCTGACCCAGACATCAAGTGGTGAGGGTCAAAGACAATAATGGTAACTGGGACAGATGCTTAAATTGATACAAAGGCATTTGTTTTGAAAAATGCATCAGATAAAAAGAAAATGACATTTTAGTTTTTGAAGAATTAATATCTTTAATTGATTCCAGAGAGTTGGCTTAGTGTTAGAGCTTGGATCAGTTAATTAGACCATCTTGAGATTTTTTCTTTTCATTCAACAATGTGTTTACATTTAAATAAAAAAAAATTATTCAAACTTAAGATTTTTAATTTGCTGTCTAATGTCAAATGATTTGTAATCATTATATGATTTATTATGTAATTATATAATTATGTAATCATTATAATCATTTGTAATCCTAAAATAATGTCAGCAGATAAAAATGAAGTGGAGAAATTAACAAAATTATGATTTAAAATTCTGTAAAAAGTATTCAAAATAAAACTTTAAAAAAGGTCCAAGAGGAAAATCTTAGTTTGTTTACATCAGAGATATTCTAACAGGAAATAAAAAGTGTATAAGTAAACTCAAAATTAAGATTTTATTTTATTTAATTTCTGAAAGTGTGTGTCAAATGTCATCTTTTTGTTATGTCAATATTAAGGCTGTTGTTCCAGCTGTTACAAAAAGCATCTATAACTCTTGTTGCATTATGTTTACATAGTTTTTATTCTGGGCAATTTATTGGGAATTTTGGATATTCCTCCCATTATTATTTTATGTTCTTTTCCTGTTATTAACTCAAATCCAATTTGGTTTTCTAGGTGATCTGTTTATATCTCAAAGTTCCAGAGAATTTATTATAATTATTATTATTTTACCCTTTTAAGAGTTTTTCACACCAGTGTTAGCTGATGATTTCTCAGTAGAGATTGAGTGACAGCAAGTCTCCTCAAGTCTCCAGGACACTAATCAGTATTCTGGTCAATCTAACTAATAATGTAGTTTGGATAGTCTCCTCTAATCCTCTTATTTCCAAGTCCTCCAATCCCTGTACTAATCCTTTGGTGACTCTACCAAGAGCACTAATTACAATTGGTATCAATGTCACTTTCATGTTCCATACTTTTTTCAGTAAGCTAGCTAGGTCCAGGTACTTATCTTTCTTTTCACCTTCTTTCAATTTCACTATTTAGTCAGTCAGAACAGCAAAGTCCACAAATTGGCAAGTTCTGTTTTTTGTTGATTATTACAAGGTTTGGTAGTCTGGCCAAGATTAGGTGATCCATTTGTATCTCAAAATGCCAGAGGAGTTTGTGTGTCTCATTCTTCAGGACAGATTCTGGTTTGTGCATATGCCATTTGTTTGAATAGTCAAATTTCATTTTCTTGCACAATTGACAGTAAATCACCTCCTTCACCCAGTGGTGTCTAGTTGTATATACTTTCTGTGCTAATTTGCTGCATTTGTTTATTATGTGATTGATTGTTTCATCTCTATCACAACATAACCAACATCAGCTGTTTTGTTGCGTCTTATCTATTCTTTCTTTGATATGATTGGTCCTTATGGCATTCTTTTGAGCTGCTATTAGAAGAGATTCAGTTTCTCTCTTAAGGTTTCCCTTTTTTAGCCACATTCATGTTTTCTCATGTGAGATGTTGCTTGTTCGTTGCTTGTTAATTGCTTAAAACATCCATAGAGTTGTTTTTCTTCCCATTTTTGTTTACTGGCTATTTCTCTTCTGTTGATCCATGTGTTATCAGAATTGTTTCTAGTGGGTGTAATCAGTCTTTCTCTACATTTTTCTATATAGTCTTCAAGTCAATGTATCAATGTGTTAACACTGTCTTCAATGCTGGTAAGTTCTCTTCCTCCTTCTTTTCTTGATACATATAGTCTGTAAACATCATTGCTGGGATGTAAGGCCTTATGCATTATCATTAGTTTTCTTGTTTTCAGGTCCATTTGTTTAAGTTCTTCTCTGGTTCTCTTCAAGAATGATCCAAGTATTTATCTCTTTGATAAGGTTTCTGCTATATAGTTCTGTTTCGAGTAGCTTTCTTGTTTTCCTGAGATATTTTTTTGAAATTTTTTCTTTCATCTTCACTTGTTTGATGGTGTCAGCTTCCAATATTCCTAAGTATTTGTAGGTTTCCTTTTTTCCAAATTTCTAATGTTTTCTTGATTTAGTGGTTCCATCCCTTCCATCATGTGTTGTTTTCTGCTTTTCATTATTAGCATGGTGCATTTTTCTATACCAAATTCCATCCCTATATCCTGATTATCATTATCATTATGATACTCCAAGCAAGTTTTTTATTGGTATTTTTTCACTTAAATTTAATTGACAGCAAATCTCCTCAGGTCTTTAGGACTGTTATAAGTCTTCTGGTTGATTTTAACAGTGCTGTGGTCTGGATGATCTTGAGTTCCCCCACTCTCTTTAAAGACTGTTTAAAAGCATCAACTACAGTTAGTATCGCGATTACATTCATGTTCAATTACTTGTTGAGCTTTCTGGAAAGATCCAGGTATTTTTTAAATCTTTTCTTTTATTTTCACACAATGGTCAGCAGGAATGGTAAAATCCACTAGATGACGAGTTCTTTTCTTCTGGTTAATAAACATAAGGTCTGACCTTTTGGCAAGGATTGAGTGATCAATTTGTACCTTAAAGTCCCAGAGAATTTTATGTGTCTGCTTTTCTAGAACAGATTCTGGTTTGTGCATGTACTACTTGCAAGTATGGTCAAATTTTAACCTCTTGAACAATTATCAGTGGATCACCTTTTCTATCCCATCATGCCTAGTCTTGTATTCCTTTTGCATTAATTTCCTGCATTAGCTAATTATATAATCAACCATTTTATCTCTGTTACCCCATAACCTACATTTGTTATTCTGTTGTGTATCATCAGCTTTTGCTTTGTTATAATTGGTCCTTTTGGCATTATTTTCTGCTTCTGTTAAAATAAATTCAGTTCCTCTTCTTAGCAACGTTCACATCATTTCATGTGTAATTTCCTCAAAGTATCCATACAATTATTTTTCTTCAATTTTTGTTCTGGAGATTTTTTGTTTGTTGCTTTTCTCTGTGTCCTTTCGTTATTTCTGTTGATAATGATGTTATTGGCTGCTATAATCAGTTTTTCTTTACTCTTTTTTTGTATATTCTTAGACTTGTTGGGGATATTGCGAGATGTGTTGGATGTATAAAACAAAGTTTTGAGGTAGTACATGTTCCTCGCAAATAATTTCCCTAACAAAACAAAAAAAAACCTGAATAGCTTTAAAATAGAGGTTTATTATTCAGATGGAATAATATGCAAAGGAACTCACAATGTGGTTGTTGTTGTTGTTGTTTTCACCCACTTGTCCAGTGTTTAATTTCTGTTGTAGTACTTTTCTCTTTGTTTGTCTTTGGTGTAAGAAGAAGGGGTAATATGTCTTTGCTTGACAGCGCGGCACCTCATAGGTTTTGGGGAGTAAGGAAACAGTTCAGTAGCATAGCTTCATTCTGTCATCAGTGGCAATCTGTAGAATTGGTTCATCACTTTCTTTTTATAACCCCTAAGTGGATCAAAATGGGTATAAATGTTTTTTTGGGGGAAAATACTTGATTGGCTTAAAAATCTATGGGCGTGAATTTTGCGTATGTGGTTTTGATCCTTTTTTTCTAGAATGTTCTAAATTGTTTTCTTCATTGATTGGTTTAAAAATGTGGGCGCGAATTTTGTGTATGTAAATAAAATTTATGCTACAGACTCCATGAATTATTGCATCTAGTACAATCTTCAATGTTGATTAATCCTCTTTCTTCTTTTTTCTTGACATGTAGAGTCTGTCTATGTCATCTCTCAAATGTAAAGCCTTGTTTATCAATATTATTTTACTCATTCAAGTTTTTCACACCAGCATTAGCTGATGACTTTACACCGGAGTCTGCATCATTATTATTATTATAATTATTATCATTATTATTATTACATTATATATATATATATATATATATATATATATGTATCAAAGAGTAGTTTATTGGGAACCTTTATTTCATATTACACAATACCATATTTTTTAAAGGTATTTACCAAATCTAATGACATTTTAGTCAGTAAAATCCATCTTAATCCATCAAGCTCAAAGTTCCAATGATTTTTTCTGTAAATAGTTAATCAGTACAAGAGAATGTGAACTTACTTGTTGGATGACAACCTGAAACATTTGCCAAAATCTGTTGGAAGTTCAGTTATGCCATTGCCACTCACGTTCAAGGTGAGGAGGTTTGGCATCAGGCCAAGAGATTTAAGGGTGTTTCCTGGCAAGTTGTTAAAGGAAAGGTCAAGATGCTGTGAGGAGTAAAATTATAAACAGAAAATGATCATTTCTTGAATGAATTCTTACTATTATACATTGATTCTTTCTGACCAACTTCTCTGCTTTTGTTGTCTTTATCTCAAACACTGTGCTCTCTGATCTTCCCCAAGTATGTATTTACACAACCCCTCCACCACTGGCAGGATGTGACACAAAGTCAATTATTAAGCAGAGTAAGAGTTTGAATTCAGTGTTTTCCTTCTCCAAGACTGTTTTCCCAGCTATGGTTAAAGAAATCAGTCTACCCTACTATTTAAAGCTAGTAGGTGAATAGATGAATTCATGCTTTCCTCATGGCATTAGGATAGAGTAAAACAAAAACAGTCTTGTCCAGGATTTGAACTCAGATCTCCAATACTATTCCTACAATGATAACCATGATATTAAACATGCTTTACTCAAGTAGCAGTAACAGAAACTTAAAAAAAAACTTTCCAAGAGTATTTACTGCCAACAATTCATCACCAACAATTTATAGCCAATAATTTATCCCAACCTTGTTTAACAATATTAATACAGACAACATTAGTTGTAACATGAGTTACAAAAAGAACTAAATTTTGCCACTCTTGTTGCAAGAGAAACATCAGTAATTGCTGGTGAATAGTAAAGAAGTGAAAGAGGGTTATAAACCAGTAACAACCAAAATAATGAAAGAAAAAGATAATAAGTTTCAACAATGTACAGCAGCAGAAGACTACCTAAATCAAACCAAGTTTATAATACAGTATAATGACAATCACATCTTGATAGATGACAGTCATCTTTAGCACCAAAATTACAACTAAAATTACATCCTGATTAATAACAAATTCAATTTATGAAAAATATACTAGATACACTATAGCCCAGTGACAATAATAGCAAGATAACTGATGACTATGCAAACTGCAAATTTTATTTCAGGGTAGTTTTTCTTTGACTTTTCCCACCAAAAGGTACCTACAAGTAAGCAGAGGTTTTATGCTGGAGTTTCTTTCTCCATTTTTAATTCTGGAGTCCACTTCTCTGAGAAGGTATGCCTTCACCATGGCTTTGTTATTAGACTGTAACCCTTTCTATCCCTCAATATAGTATTGCCCATGAATAAGTACACATCTACCAGTATTTTATAAAAAGTTATTTTCTTCTATATGTAATGTAGTAGCACCCTGGTCACCCCTGATGAACCAGGTGACCAACAACAAAGAGTTAACTATGAAAATTCTCACAGTAAATCTGAAAAATAGTCACACGAGAGAGAAGGCATTTTTACAAAGAGTCAATCAGTCAGTTAGTTAGAAATTGGCAAAAGGCAAGTAAGGAGCTTAAATTTCAGAGTTAGCAAAACTGAATCTCATGGTAGGATCTTTCCTTCACTGACTCAAAAATACCACATCATTTCTTCCTAAATTGACATCAGGTTACAGGGAGGCTGAAACACATTAACAAAGTGAGTGGCATTTTTTCTTGGACCATTTCACTGATATTTTGCTTTACTGTGAACTCATTGTCATCTCTTCATCTCATCGGTATCGACAGAATATTTTGTGAAGATCCAACAATGCAGCATAAACCAAAGATACCAGGATTTTATTTTTTTAACAGGAACATTAAACAATCAAAAGGGATATTATTTGATATTTATTATCAAACAACATAAAAACTCTGTAACCAAAAATAAGAACATGCAGCCATTCAAGAATTTATAGAATGTTATTAAATGAAAATTAGTAAAATAAAGAGCATCAAATGAGACAAAATTGAAAGACAGGAAAGTGTCAAAATAGAATGCTGTAGAGATTGGTAATGATTAATATCTGTATTGTTCAATATGAGCCCAGATATAATTATTAATCCAAAATATCTCAATGAGATAACGTCTGCAGTAATATAAAAAAAAGTTATATAGAAATGTAAGCAGGTGGGTGAATTTTAGTGGTACGAATATGTGATTTTTAAATGTAAATTTTTTGTGAAAATAATGACTGAATTTTACTCTTATCTGGAATGTAAGTATTAGATTTGTATATACTTTTTGTATATTATAACAGAAATGTCCTCAGTGAGATATTCTGGACAAGTACCCAGTCTTAAAAAGCAGACACTGTTGAAATTTACTCCTTAACTCTTGTTTCTAACTTGTTTATTCATTCTTAAATTTGTTGGCTATAAATTGTTGATGAACCAATGGTATCCCAGAATTTAAAATGGAACCTTCTATGGTATACTGTCCTCATTCTTTAAGCTGTGATATCATTTAAAGTTCATGTTATTCTCTGAGATTTGTGAGTTCAATTCTTTTGTCAGGTAGTGCAGAAAGATATACCACAGCAGTCAGGAGATAAAGCAAGATAAGGATGAAATGAGTAAAGCAAGTTCTACAATTCCATAAGAAGTAAAAACATAAACCTTCAGATTAAATAAAAGTGATTGTTTGGCTATCTTGGAAGGTTTCACAGTACAACAGACACCTGAGGAAAAATCAGAAATTGGCATGACCAAAATAATTTGATAAAAGACAACAAAAATAAAGAAAATGATCTAAAAGAATGTTGTAATCTACAGAAATAATAACACTGAAGATTTATGCTACAAATGTTGGCAGTTTTAATATGGAATTCACATCACTAAATATTCAAAATGGTAGCCACATTTGTATGTTTAGCAGCAAACACATACCATTATAACTGTCCCTCCTTTCTCTCACATTCTGTTTATGTAATCATATATATATATATATATATATATATATATATAATTAGAAAGATGGGGACAGTTATACTCTCTTTCTCTCACTATATATATGTATATACATTTTTAAGTAGGTAGGTTCACAAAGAGATTTGTATTTTTTGAATTTATCTATAAATAAATTTTTAAAAATACAAATCTCTTCATGGACCGACCTATTTTAGAATATATTTTTATTCTTTCTTTGGACCTACAACAAACAATTTTATATATGTATATCTACATGTATAAAAATGTCATCAGTTACAATATGAAGAAAATCACAAAACTAAACACCCTCATAACACAAAGATTATTATAGTAGGGGTTGCAGCAAACATAACTGTCCTCTCTCTCTCTCTCTCTCTCTCTCTCTCTCTCTCTCTCTCTCTCTTTATATATATATATATATATATATATATAAAGAGAGAGAGAGGAGAGCAGTTATACTCTCTCTGTTCATATATATATATATATATATACATTTTTACGAGTTGTTATGATGTCGGAACATGCAAATATATCTTTCACATAAAATATTCTTTCATATCTTATGAGACCTGCCCATGGCACATTGAAAATAAAAATGAGGCAGAAATCCTTGAGGTGATGAAATGATGACACGGTGAAACAATAGAACCAAATTTATTCACCAAAAGCAAATGAACAATAGGATAAGATAACAAAAAAAGGATAAGATAACATAAAACAAAGCAATCAATTGCTTTGGTATGGAATGGCGTGTATGATCATATATATCAGCATCAATGGTGTATGCAACATAAACAGATCATAACAGTCGAAGCAAAAGGAGTTCAATTTTTAACTTTCTTTCCTAATCTAAGTTGAGTCATTCACTAATTCAGTTCACTGTCTCACCCAAAAACACAATAGGATTCACAGCCAAATGTCTATCTTTTCTTTTCTCTTTCAGTCGTCACTAAAGTCTCTCACTTTCGGGCAAATACCCTTGCAAAAGGTATGAACCCCCTTGACCTCCCAGCTATGGGTTAAATAGTACCACTACTGTTCTTCTAGGAGAATAGCTTTGGCATTAAATAACCTACAAAGGTTGATGAGCCATTAAAAAAAGAAACCAAATGAAACCAAACCAAAAGTCTCTTGCTTTTTCTTTTGTTACAGCCATTGTGATGATATGTGGCTCCACAATAAATCTCCAGGGTTATTACTTTTTATAAGACCTCATGTCTTAGGCTGTGTAGCTACTTCACAAATTCATTAGTGGGCTGACCACTCCGTAGGTTCTTTTTGAAAGGACTTTCATCAATTATCCTGTCCAAAGGATCTTCGCCACTGACTTTTCATCAGATTTGTATTCCTGGTGCACGAAAAGACTGTCTTTGACACATACCATCTTTCAGTCAATCAGCGGTTTCTATTTTCAAACAATTACGTTGATTGCTCTTCACATGCAGCAGACAGGGGTTGTGGAATGGAGATGTCATCTAAATATCCTAACCCATTTCCTGAAATGGACCATGACTACTGGTTGACTCTTCAAAATCAGTCTGTTACGACGACTGGAAGAGGGAGTCAGCAAACCGTCACAATATATATATATATATATATACACACACACACAAAAATGTAACTTGTTTCAATATGAATAAATTCATTTAACTAATTGCACTCTTAATAACATTTATAGCAGTAGCAGCATTAGTAGGGGAAGTAACAAACACATATTTGTATAATTATCTCTCCTTATACTTCCTCTCTCTCTCTCTCTCTCTCTCTCTCTCTCTCTCTCTCTCTCTCTCTCTCTCTCTCTTTCTTTTTCTCTCTCAGTCTATTGATCTAAATATTCAGAGAGAGCAACAGATTGACAGATAGATACAGAGGGAGAGAAAGAAATATGATACAGTCTGGTTGAACAATTCTTCTCAAAAGGTTTACACAAACTGAAAGTCACTCTTTTTTATACAAATGAATTTAATTAATCATACTCTTAACAACAAATTGATTATATTTATAGCAGTTGCAACATTAGCACTGTCAGTAGCAAATACTAATTAGCATAATAGTATCAATGTATTAAAAGTTGCAAGAATAATAAATGAAGAGTGTTAACTTTAGATTTAAACAAGGAAAATTAGATTTGTTAAACTGTTTAAAAACTGGAAGAAAAGAATTATGGTTCATAGAAGAATGATGATACCAAAGAAGAAAGAAAGAAGAAAACGAAAGAGAGAGAAAGAGAGAGAAAGAGAGAAGGAGGATCAGGAGAAACAATGAAAGAGGGGAATGAAGAAAAGAAAAAGGCAAATAATATTAACTCCTGGGTCCTGTAATTGTAGCAGGAGTTACTTGAATAAGAAAAGGATTAAAAAGACAAAGATAAATAAAAAGGTAAAAAAACTCATAGGAAAATTGAAAGAAATTTTTTTGTAGAAAAGGAGAGAAGAGGAGAAGGGATAGGAGAGTATATTAAAAGTCATAAAACAAACAAAATATATGCCAACTATGCCATCAAAAACATCAGAGGACACCTGTTGCATTGTAATCAAATAGTATAAGGGAGTGAATAGATAAGTATTTTAAAAAGCAAGTAGCCTTAGACGGATGAGAACATTTCATTCAGTAGACTAAGTGTAACAAGATAAGCTAGATCTCGGTCTGAAAACAGTATTTAACCATGACTTGGGCAATCTAGGTGTTGGTAAGGACAGAACTAGGTGATTGTGTGGTTTGCGGACCACAATAAAAGATGATGGGTTTCTCAATTCAGTCACTCTTATGGTGGCTGGGGTATGAGGAGATAAGTGTTTGTGTATACAGAGTACAAAGAATGATTTAAAGATAAGTGAAGAGTTGGTTCCAACTAGAATGAAGAAACTAACCTACATGACATGTCCATTATCCATTTTCACTTACTTCTTCAGCCTCAGAGACTAAATGAAGAGAATAAAGCAACAGAGATCCTAATACAACAGAGTCTTTCTCTTCCCCTATCAGATGATTTGCCATAGTCGATATAGCAGTTGTCATTGACAAATGCAACACACTTTCTGTCAGAGATACTGAAAGGACAACCTGCAAAAGATTTTTTTTTTAATTTGAAAAAAAAATGTAAAAAGGATCAAAACTAATTTTCTCCACAAATGTGTAAATCTTATAAAATGACTCACCTGCAAATAAGGGAAATTTCCATATTTTAATTTCAGACTCTTGATACCATTTAAAGGGAGTTCAAGCTCTTGAAGATGACAAAAGTTTGTAAATGCCTCTGGGAAAATAAAGACAAAACATTAACCTTGTTTACAGCTAATTCAAAGTAAAAGCAGTGGTTCTTGTCAGATCATCAAAGTTTAGTAGCATAAAACCTGGCCTGTACTCAGATGAGTGACCTTTTTGAAATACAAGGTACTAAAATTTTTTTATCTCTTTCTCCAAGAGGCTAAAATGAGACACAAAGTTGATTTAATGAGGAATGCCCAGCAGGAGGCTTGCTTCCTCCAGGATGGTTTTAAAAATTGTTTAGATTCTATCTGCATTCCTCTTCAGGGCTGCCTCATGCACAGGGCAATAAACCTTGCCTTAATTCATTTTAAGAAGGAGGAAAGGTGCTGCATGATGGAGAAGGTCTCATGTAACTAAGCTGTTCATTTTATCTGCTTCCCAATGCAAAAGGCCTAGAGGCCATTCCAAGATACTTCAAGCAGGTTGCAGCTTTGTATCAAGATAATCAAAAAGAAAAAATCTAGATATTGTAATTTACTAAGCTTTTAGTTTAAATTTGACACATGGCCATAGGAATAGGGCACACAATGAGACTCAGACTCAGTTGTGTAGGTTTGCTAGTCTAGCTTGTACCACCCAAGGCACCCTTAACATTTTGTTCAAATGTGGCACAAAGCCATATAAATGGGTCCACAATGAGATTTGAACTCACTTGTGAACATTTGCTAGTATAGCTTGCTTACCATGACACCATCTGAGGTGCCCACAAAATCCAGATATTCCATGAGTTAATCTCCTGCTTTTTTTTAACAATGATTGTTCAAACTGTAAAAACAATCCCATTTATAATCAAGTAAATACAAGGTTAGCACAAAAACATGTTGCTGAGGTGGGAAACACTATCTTGGATTTCATTATCCTCTTGTGGTTGGAGGGGTGCACAAAGATTCTGCCGATAAGAAAAGAAATATTTTGAGTTAATGTGAGATCACCTTATTTATAAAGATATTCTGATAAGTTTTTATGATATGACTCCTTGAAAATAAAGAGTGTTTTTTGTGCACATCCTGTATACTACACTAACATAATGTCAAATTAACTCAATTTAGATCAACCAGACCCAGAAGTTATTAATCTCAATATTTATTTTAATGATATACCATCTGATTTTATATGTTCCATCACAATAACTCAATATTTAAAAGATGAAATTTGATAAATTAGATTGTTTGTTAAATTGTTTTGTCTCATTTCATTTTGACTTGCGTGTTAAAAAAAATCATGTTTTAAAAAGAAAAAGAAAAGAAAGCTATATATTTCTTCATTATTTGTCATGTTTTTTCTTAGCTGCTAATGTCTCCCACGGAACTCTACGTATATATTTCTTCATTATTTGTCATGTTTTTTCTTAGCTGCTAATGTCTCCCACGGAACTCTACGTTTCATTCTGTTGCTGCTTCCATGTGGGCATTGATGAAGTTCTCATATTCATCATTTGGAATGTTTCTGATATCTCCTGAAGTGCATTGATTTTGTTTGGTTTGGTTTGGTTGGGTTTTATGGCCTATCAATCATTGTAGGTTATTTAATGCCAAATCCATTTTTATACATGTAAACAGATATATTTCAAACAATTCAGTTTAGTATAAGTATAGTTTTTTGTTTACACTCAGCTAAATGTCAAAACAGTTCTATTTCAAACAATTGAGTTTAGCATAAGTACAGTTTCAATATCAAGAAACAGTTCTATTTCAAACAATTCAGTTTAGCATACAAAACAGTTCCATTTCAAACAATTCAGTTTTGCATAAGTATGCAGTTTAAACATCAAAACAGTTCTATTTCAAGCAATTCAGTTGAACATAAGTATATAATTTAGTTCAATTTGATCTGTATATAGGATCCAATCAGGAGCTACCACTCCAGGCCAGTGTGAACCTAGAGCAATGGCAATGAAGGGGTACTCCACATTTTCCCAAACTCCAGCATTATTGGAACCTCACCATCAGATTGTTTAGTGTTATATCCAGGACACTTGTCTTACTCCTCTGCAAAGAAGAAGTCGGTGTATTCTACAGCCCCAGCTGACTGGGCAAGCATTGAATTTGTTTCTTAGTGTTGCCATACATCTATCATTAATAACTCTATTATTAAGCAGGGACCAAACATAGTGTGTGATTTAGGTTGTCAGCGTCGTATTCTTGCTTAGGCTCAGACATATCTTTGCCATGACAATTTGGTGGTCGGAAGACACACCTTCAATAGAGGAGTATGCCTTACAATTCAGAGTGCTATTAATCCATTTCTTATTCATGAGGATGTAGACTGTGTGCTTTAGCATTATTTGTAGGTCCGTAGTTTTCTCTTCCTTTTCTGAAATTTAGTATTAAGGAACATGAGTCTATTTTCTTGTGAAAAATCTGTTATGTGTTCCCCATTTCTGTTTGATGAGTTGTGTAAGCTGTATTTGTTGTTTACATTTTACTTATTTGAGCATTCATATAACTTCTGATGATTAGGATGTTGTGTTTAGGGATGCTACGAACAAGGGAGAATTAGATCCTGATTGAAGGTGTTGTGGTCCATTTCAGCTCTAGCATTGGTTGGGCTGTAGCAGGATATGATCATCGTGCTGGTGTTGCTGTTAAACATAGCTATCATCATTCTTGGTTGTTTCTTCTCGATACTGTTTAAGTGATTTTCAGGTGGATTGACTGAGAAGCATTCCTACACCCCCCATATGGTGTTGACAGAGTTTTTCCATGCTGATCCTAAGACAAATGTCCATCCATTGCCAGTATCAAGGTATCTTATTTCTACTTCACTATGATGGTATCAGTGTTCTTGTATGCATTCTATGTTTACATTATACTCTTGCACAAATGCTTTCAGTTAGGGTACTTGGCTAATTTTATTTAAAGTTCTAACGTTAAATGTATAGGACTATATGTATTGGGCTTTTACATTTATGTAATTTTTGTTTGAGTTTAAGTTCTCTAGCTGTTTTTTTTAACACTGGGCCCAGAGTTCCAACCTCAGTAGAACCCGCTGCTTTTTTACCCACATGAAGGGCAATGCAGTTTAGACATATGGTTTGTGAAAGTCATGGTAATCTTTCAATGGCTGTATTTTAACCTCATCAATAGATGCCATCCTTAAAGATGAGTAGCAGTAGTTTCTTGACTGAACTATCTGATCCTGGCCGTTGACCTTTGGGGTTTGGCTGCTCAGCATCTGGTGAAGCACACTGTTGTTCCAATGCTGTGTTTGTCCACCTTACTTCACATGCACTATCCTGTTTCCATGGCTTCCAAGGTTTAACTTGTGGGTTAAAAAAAACTTTTTTCTGATTTTCCTTTCCCTTTTTCCTTTCTTTTTTCTATTTCTCCTTTTTCCTTTTTCCCTTCACCCTGTATATTCCTTAAGTTTTAAATTAGTAGAAGTCCACATTTAAGCTATTTTGAAACTTCACCAGATATTTGTAAGCCCCGAGCTACTTGCTGGCATTTCAGAGTCGTAATATGGGTTTGCACAAATTAAAGCTGATGACTAGTAGGAACCTGTTATTGTTAAGATTAACCCGGTTAAAGATTATATCCTTCTGGTTCCTATTTTTTATCAGTTTCTACACTCTATGTAATCTATCCTTATTTACAGATTTTAGCTATCTTTAAGATATCTGAATTTTAAACTAACTTATGTATTCAAAGACACACGATACAGAATTTGAAGCAGAATTAAAAAATCATTTTAACTTGCATTTTAGATAATTCACCAGAAAAACTAGACTTTAATTAACAGATTCATCTTTTCATTCAAATCACAAATAATATTTAGCAAAGATTTTACTTTCATAGACAAAATGAAATCTAAAACAGGCATTTAAAATAGTGTAGTTAAAAAGTCTAAAAATTCACTAACTGAGTCACTTTTTTTCGATTTTCAAGACTGCTAGTCACCTATCTATTGCTATTTAGGTGTGGGGGAATAATGACAACATGAAAACAATGCAGTAATAGGAACCCAACTAATGCCAACACTAAGAAACTTAAGAAGACACAAACTGAAATAACTAACACATACCTAAAAGAACAAACAGAATACATTCAAGACCAGATCAATAAGATTAGAAACTCAGTAGAAGATTGATAATTTTGGACAACATGGCAGACCATAAATGAAGTGAGTAAAAGGAAGAGCACTTTGAGAGCCAAACTAAAAGCTGCAATCCAAGAAGAACAAATACACTTGTGGAAAGAACATTTTAAGAATCTACTCGGAAAATTCCCTAAAGTTACTGATAAATCTATTGCAAAGATTAATAATTATTAACTAGATATCAAACTATGACAGTTTAAGCAAGAAGAACTTGACATACTAATAATAAAAATTAAAACCAGGAAAACTGCCAATTTTGATAAAATAACTTGAGAAGTATAGAAAACAAGGAAATTTGATGACCTACTGCTCTGATACTGCAATGCTGTATATAATCAGAACCCAATAGACAAAGAGCTGCATCCTTCCTTTCCTTAAGAAAGGTGACTTTGGAATTGACAAAAGCTACTGAGGTATAACTCTCACAGACTTCTTTGACATTGTCACAGGTGTTCTGCAAGGGGACATATTAGCCCCATACCTATTGATAATCTGCCCAGGCTATGTACTTCGAACATTGATAGATTTAACGAAAGAAAATGGCTTTACATTGGAAAAAGCAAGACGCAGACAATACCCTGCACAAACTATTAAGGACACAGACTATGCTGATGACATAGCACTTCTAGCAAAAACATCCACCCAGGCCAAATCCCAGCTGCATAGTCTGGAGTGGGCAGCATGTGGCATAGGCCTCCATGTGAATGCAGACAAAACAGAGTACATGTGTTATAATCAAAGAAGTAACATCTTCACACAAAATGAACCTCTGAAACTAATGGACAAGTTTACCTACCTCAGAAGCAGCATCTCATCTATGTAAAATGACATCAATAGGCAACTAACAAAGGCAGGGACAGCTATCAATCAGTTATCAGTCATATGAAAGTCAGACCTATTCAATCAGATAAAATGTAATTTTTTCCAAGCAGCGGCTGTGTCCATACTACTTCACATGGGTGAGCAAGTGTTGGATAACCAGCCAGAACCTATCAACAACAGCTCTGTATAGATACAGGATGTAGTCAAGAAGACCTGCCGGAAATGGATGATAGAGATGAATGGCAAGAGAAAGTTAGGGAAATCCATTCTTGTGGCACGACTTGATGATGATTTAATTTGTGTAAAAGTAAATTTTAAACACTAGGATAAGTCAAAAGTTTTGTAATATTTTGATACTTCACACAATGTATATCATGTAACTGAAGAAGTTCAAGCAGGGAAAAGTACCCATTATGATCAGTAGTGTCATGGTAGTTGATACATAGACATGATGTGAATTGCATCACTCCATGTATGGTTTGAAAGATGCACAGATGAAGGTACAGTGTGCTATAATTTGGGAACTTATGCTTTATGAGTTCAAACTGGGCTATAATGCTGTGTTAGCATCTAAAAATATTTGTTGTACAAAAAGTGAAAGTGCAGTTTATCACAGTACAATATCCAGATAGTTCAAGAAATTTTGCTCAGGTTGCAAGAATCTTGATGATCAGGCAAGTTCAGGTGGGCCTAAAACCATGAATTCCAAGACAATGCTCCAAGTCATAGAGACAAATCTGATGAGCTTGTTTTCTCATAACCTCAACAAATGTATCTAAAGCTGCTGAATTTTTCTTCGTGTTGCCAAAATATGACCAATGTTTTAAGTATTAAGTCCCTGTGATATAACATGATGTCATATGGTTTATTGTAATAATGAATCTTTTTAAGATGAATCAATTTTGGGTCCTAATTTTGGGTCAGAGTTGAACCATCAACTTTATATTCAAAGATCACTTTTTATAAACCTATAGGAGAGGAGACCAAAAGGTTCTGTAAATTTGAACAGTATACACTAACTGAATGTCATATTGAACTTAGTCACAACACTTTATGAACTAGAGCTCAATCAATAGACAAACTGAGAGTTTACATTCTAAACCCACTTACTGCAAATGATGAAAATGTCTATCAATTATGTATATATATATCAATAGCACAATGTGTTTTATAATAATTTGGTTGGTTGGTTGTGTAGCATGTCAACCCTTGTTGGATTATATAATATAAAAGTCAGTCTTTTTTTCTTTGCAAGCAAATATTAAGTAACTAATGATAATCATTTGTGAACAGTTATAGTTTCAAATAACTATCTTTAATCCACATATTTGCTAAAGTGAGAAAGCTTAGTTGGTCGGTTTTATGTCGTATGTGTTTGGAGTAAAAGACAGCCAAAAATGAAAATACTTTTGATACACCACAAAATGTTTTTATTTATTGTATACATCCATCTTACAAGACCCCATAGATCTGCACCTGGACCTTTGCAGAGGCTAAACCAAGTTTGTATGAAAGACTGTTAGTTGCTGATGCTGCAGGTCTCCTCTCTTTACAACACTGATGTTATCGAAGATAATGACAAGGTGCTATACAACTTGGCAACTGGGTCAGGAGTTGTTAGAATCATGTTGAACACAACATGGGACTGCCTTAGGGACTCTAGCTCCAGTTTTTACCACTCCATTGTAGGATGTAACCATGCAAAGTTTTTCTTCTCTTTGACCAGTTGCTTTTACCAAGGTAAAAAAGCCCTGTTGACCTTACCATTTATCCATAACTAGTGGGTAGAAGAGATAGATTCATGCTTCTCCCCAGTGTATTGAAGCACAAACAACCTTGTCACCTCCATTCTAATATTTATCATATAAGCAACTGAATATAGACAAATACTTACCCAGCTCTAATCTATTTTCTCTTGCGCTGATACATTGGACTTTATCAAATAAAAGAAAATCTTCAATGCACGCATCATTAAAGCCTTCATCATTTATGTTAATGGAAAAAATTTCTGTTGGATCCTCTGCATAGCAATGCTTCAACTGTAATATAACAAAAATCACATCAAAATAATAACAATAAATTCAGATATATTTGTGATTTTTCACAGGTAATAATGAAATAATGTTAGTAAACGAAAAAGATGAAAGAAAAAATTATTAAAAAGTTGAAAACAAAACACATTATCAAAGAAATTCAAACAACTTGAGACTAATACTACTTGGTATTTAAACAAGAGAAACAAAATGAAAAAAATATCTGTCAAAAAATATCAAATAAACCAATGAATTAAATATTCAACCGAATGAAAGAGAAAGGAAAACCAAATTTGATGAAGTGTTTCCATATTCGTTATGAGAATTCAGCCTGTATGGGCTTCATCAGATAATGATTTGGAAAAGTTTTAAATTTTAGAAAAACTTAGTGAAACATTACAACAGTCTACAAGGTTGTCATGGCAACATCATTAGGGATGCTAGTTATGATGAAACTTTAAAAAGTGAGAACAGATAAACATTCAAAAATCAGTTCATGGGTCATATTTAAGCTATGAATAAAAGGAGTCAAAATTATTTTTGTTGAGTGGGAAGTAAAATATTGTCAATAATAAATGAAAATTGGATCATCATCATTATGATTGAGGCATGCTGAGAGCATAGATTTCTTTGATTCCTTCTCGCTATCCATCCCTATGAGCCATAGTTCTTGGCAAGTCCTCTAGATGGCATTCAGTGGCTGCATAGAACTGATGAGTGTAAGATTTTGCTGGCTAGCCAACACTGGTGAATCCATGAGTTGGAATTCATAAGAGAACATTGCTTATGAGTTTGTCCTTACTTCACCTGTCTAGCACGTCTTTCTTATCTTACTTTTATGGTGGGTGAGTTAGGAGCTAACAGGTCACACAGATGCTGTTTTGTAGGGTGCTGCTTCCAGGTTTTTTTTAAAAACAGTATGAAGTATCCTTTTTTAGTTCTCATCTAACTTTTTCACCTTTGTATTACAACCAGATTCAAGTGGTGCAACCTTACAGTAGAACTCACAAGGCAATAGCTCGGAAGAATTCTTGATTTATGTCATTAGAGAAATCAAATTTCCATATGGTTGTTAACTGGTCAATATTAATCCATGCTTTACCGATGCGAATATTAACATTGCTTTCAGTAGATGTGATATTATTATCAAGGTATTGGAACTGGTTTACTAATTCCAGAAACTTGCAATTGAGGAGATCACACCATCTTGATTTTAAAGACATGAACTCTGTTTTATCTGAATTCATATTGAGACCAATGCCCCTCATCTTCTGCTCCAAGTCGTGCATCAAAAATTAAGCTTAAACAGGTGTATTTGCAAGAAACTCTAAATCATCTGCATAAGCAGTAAATTAAAATCAGTGAATGGTGGGAATAAAGTTTTGTTATGCTAATCTTTGTCAAAAATCATTAATAATGGTTGACAATGTCTCATCTAAGAGATCTAAAAAAATCTAAGATTATTTTGTTTTGTTGAGGTTGGTTTTTTTTTGTTTTCAAAGAAAAAATAAAGTAAATAATACCAGAAAAAATCCATTCAATTTTTTTATTTGCTCCTCATCTTGCATTTGATAATCCCTTTCCAGTTTTTGATGGGTACCATGAACTTGTGATTTTATTTCATCAAGGGTCTTGTAATTTTTGCAAAGAATTGCCTTGAATCGTCGATGTTGTTCCTTTTTGTAAGATTGTAGCCATGCACCTGAAAAATGGCAAAAGCGACACATAAGAAAAAAGTGAAAAAACAAAACAAAACAAAAACAAGAATCAGTTTCTTCTCCCGAAGGAAATGAAATTTGCTTTGGTTTTTAATTCTCAAAACCATATAATTAGATGCAAATTGTCTTTTTGTTCCAATACTTATGAGGAGTACTACACACACACACACACACATATATATATATATATATATATATATACACGGGCCATTCTATAAATAAGGGGAATTTTTTTGAAAAAGCAAAAAAAAATTAATTCTGAATTTTTTATTATGAATGTAAACACAGCATTTTATTAGGTTTATAGCAAGAATTATTTTATTCTTGCAAAAATATTTGTTTTAAAGCTATTCAAAATGGCAGTGAATGAAATAGACTGCTCCAGGTTTGAACAGAGGTTGGTCATCAAATTTTTATTGGCCAAGAAGTGCAAACTATGTGAAATTTACAGATGAATGTGTAATGTGTACAGAGAAGCATGTTTTAGTCAAAAAATCTTTACAAATGGACTAAATGTGAATTTGCAACAATGAACCTGAGTAGAAAATGTTCCAAATGCAGTTGTCATACTGGCAGTGTTCTGAGACATGAAAGGACCTAATTCTGTTGATTTTCATGAAATTTACATTTTCTTATTGAATGACCCTTGAACATATATATATGAATATATATGTTTATATATATATATATATATGTATGTATACACATATATATATGTATACACATATATATATGCATATGTATGTGCATATGTCTAGATTTATATATATGTATATATACATATATATATGTATATACATATATTTACCTATATATACATATGTATATGCAAAAGGATTTACAAGAGGACTCTAAGTGAATCAAGGAAATGGTCTTCTGCAAGGAAGTAGTAGTCACTACATATGTATATAAATATACATATATATATATATATATATATATATATATATATATATAGTGACTGCTACATACATATGCATATACATATAAAGTGACTGCTACTTTCTCGCGGAAGTAGGTCATCTCCTTGATTTATTAAGAGATCTTTTGCATGCCCATTGCATGTGTGATAAATGAATTGGCATTTCCTCAGTACATCTTCATATGAGTTCTCAAGCCAGCTGCACACCTATATACTTTGTCACTGAATTGACACAAATTCCATGTTGGTTGCTGCTGAAAGACTTCTGTGAAAAAAGCCTTCAATATTTTTTTGTCATGACATCTCATTTGACAAGCAAATCTGCCTCAGGACAAACAGACCCTACTACTGATGTTACAAATATGTTCAAGCTGTAAAGTATCAGGGACTGAGGTCAAGTCCTGCAACCAAAGTGCTTATTTTAGACAGCTGTGTTCGATTCTACATGCATTTAACACTTTATAGCTTTAATAGATCACTTTTCTTTAAATTGATCAAATTACCATCATCTGCTCCCAGTCTCCACAATAGGTATATTGTCACCATTTTGAATTATTAATTTCATGTATGTACTAGATCTGTTTGAACTTTTGTTGACTGTGAAGCAAACTAGAGTCAGTTGGGTTTTATGAGGAAAGGAGCACAAAGACACAATTCACTCCTCCAGAAATTTGGAAACGCCATGCTGTACTGCTTAGCATTCCTGCCAGAAGCTACAATACAATGATTTCTGCATGTTTCAGTGTCAATCTGAGGATGGCGCAGAGGATTTAAAAAGAGCTGGATGATCCATTGGTGATTATGAAGGTATAACAGTTTGTAAGGCAAACCCAGTGAGTCAATCAGGACCATAGTCAGAGACATGGGAGTGACTGAGTTTCCTATTATGCAGGTAGAACAAGAAGGCATTTGGTATTTCTGACACAATAAGAGCAAAGGTCAACTTTTATCACAGGCCATGAAAGACAAGAGGAAAGTCTGCATTGCAAAGCTTTTGAACAAACTCAAGCATCCCCACCAACTAAAAATGAGTAAAATCTTTCTCAAATGAGAAAAGTTTCTGCCTGGGTCAGATGGTGAACTCATAGAACAACTATTGGCTTCCTCTGTTCTCACAAGATATTGATATTGATGAAAACCAAATACCCAGTCCACATCATGGTTTATGGGGTGGTCACTAGTGACAGTGACATTATGTTTCATTTCATTTTCCCACACAGCTTCTGACTCAACATGTAAGTCTACATTAAATGCCTAGAGGAAGTAGTGCTGCTCTGAATCAAGAGGTTGGTTGCTGGAAGACCGTACATTGGGCAATAGGACTCTGCACCATACCACACAAGCAGGAGAATCTATGGAGCATATAGAAGTATTTGTTATTATTCATGATAGTAATGGTTGGTTAATTGTTGTTATGATGGGAGATTCAGAGCTTCGTATCTGACTCCTTTTTCTTCTTCTTACCCCATTCACTTGTCTTTTTTATCTGTGGAGAATCTAAGAGAATTATGGATAAAAGGAAAGAGACAAGGATACCTTTAAACTAAAACTTTATTTTGGGTTTTATGACTATTCTGTGGTAAGGAAAGTTTCCCTGAACCAGTAGAAATAGTCATGTCTCCCAGAAAAGGCATTGAAATATATCATTGAATCATTTTCGGTAAGTTATGAGTTTGAAGTTCAATGTATGTTCAAATAGGTGTGTTTAGCAGAGGCGGTTACTAGTTGGAGAGGCAACCTGTCGCAAAGCCCTGGGACTTTAACAAATACCTGCACTCCCTATAAGCGGCCGAGTGAAAAGTTCTGTCAAGTAGAGGTAGTCACAGCTCCTTGGCATTAGGAAGCCCTTTTTCCCAGGCATATGCCAATTCTGTTTTCAGTCAGAGGCCTTCTGGGAAACTGTTACTTTTTGAATTTATTTATTTTATTTCATTTTTATTTATTTTTAATCCCTACAAACCCAGTCTTAGCAGTCTGTAACCACATCACCCCTAGCGTCTGGACACTTCCCTTCATTATTATGTGTGGGTTCCAGTTGAGCAAGAGACCAACACAACTCCATGCAACACTAAAGAGGAAAGGAAGGCAAGGATAAGGGCAGTATTTAGCAATTTAAACAAGGAGACCATTGAAAAGGCTTGCAGGAGATTCTTAAGTCATCTGGAGGCTATGGTTGAAGTCAATGGCAATTTCTTCGAACAAATTAAATTTATAGTATTTCAAGATATTTTTATGTAATGTATATCTGATGAAGAGAGATGGCAAAGGCATTTTTGCATAATTTAGATGACAATTTAGACATCACATCATTATACATGCATACATACATATATAAACATGCATATATATGTATATACAAACATATATGTATACATACATACAAACATACATATGCCTATGTATATATGTAATGAACTCTCTTGCTGATCTGAAACAGTTCAATTAAAGATGTGAACTACTAAATCATCTACACAAATTGTTTATGGTGATCAAGGCTTTTGTCAGATCAGCCACACTTCTTTAGGTAAGCAGATAGAAGAATGATGCACTGGTGTATTACAGATTCTCCTGAATAATACTCCTTAAATTTTGAATTCAGAGTTTTTTTCTTCTAAATTGATTAAATTACCAAAATCCAAGATTTGAATTTGGCTTGTCAAGTTCATTTCCTTATGGTTACCAAAATTACATCATGAGTGCAACCTCATATATATATATATATGAAAATTTACAAATGTGAAAAATCACCATATCTTCAGCAGATGATTTTATTTTTGCCAATGTTAAACATTTTGGTTTTTAAATGTGAAAAAATAAAACCTTCATCGGGGCATGGGAATTTTTCAATGAAACAAAAAAATGAAAAAGTTTTAAACTACTTCCATTCAGTTTCAATTTTGTGTGATGTAATTAATGTTTTGTAAACTTTTTTAAAAACTAACATATTTCCTTAAAAAAGTTATATTACATCAGTCTGTCTATCTATCTATTTATAAATATATGTTTAAAAAAATAGATGGATAGATTTATATGATAAAAAAAATTTTTGAACACTTTTTTATTGTTCTATTTGCTCTATAAGAAATTTATATATTAATTATCATACAATGAGCACTCCAGGGGATTTATCCTATTTACCAACCCCTCCGCTCGGGCAGGATATGACACAAGGTCAATTTTTAAGCGGAGTTTAACAGGTTTTAATTCAGAGTTTTCCTTCTCCTAGACTAGTTGCCTAACCAAGGCTGAAGAACCTAGTCTGTCCTACTATTTACCCATAGCTGGAGGGAGAATAATTGGATTCATACCTTTCCCAAGGGTATCAGTGCTATGTGAAATGCAATCAGTCTCGTCCAGGATTTGAACTCGTGTCGCCGTGTTCATTTCCTATGACAATAACAATTACACCAGGGGATTTATAAGAATCCTCTGATATATTCTCAAATAGAATTATTACCAACTCAACATTTTTGGATCCAACCAGACATTGGCATGATAGTTAGCGTGTTTGCCAATGGCCCAGGAGACCTGGGTTCAATCCCAAGTTGAGTCATACCAAAGATTTAAAAAATGGTACTTGATGCCACCTTGCTTAACACTCAGCATTATAAGGTGCAGATCAAGGGTACAGTGGAGCAATCCAGGGAATGGAGTAGTGCCCTCCCCTACACCTTGGTGTAGTAGCTATCAAAAAGGGAGCCTTCTGATCCCCCTCAACTATAGTCACCAACTTTACTTTACTTTATATATCTCCAAGATCAGACAGAATTTGAATCTGTATGGATCTGGTATTCTTACATTGTGATGTAAAACTAACAAAGCCTGGTGATATAAAAGATTACTGCTGGGGCACACTAGGTTTGTGGTAATGATGCTTTGGCCCCAAATACATTAATGACTCAGGTTCATCATCTTATGAAGGTTTTGACTCAGCTGCTGTTTTCTTTATGAATTTGTTGTATGAATTTATTTATAAAAAAATGAAAATAAAAATAAATATTCTTATCAATGTTATTATAATTTTCATGTCATAAAAATGGTACAATCATCAGAAAGGAGAAGAATGATAAAATTTTGTTTCTTCTATTACTGCAAGATTGAAAAAGATTTCCTAGCATTTTTCTCTTGTTGCATTTTTCATCACATGAAATTTAGAGTAACAGCAATAAGAACATAAGTAATTGTCTTTTTATTCTTTATACTGTCCTGCTTGGGAGTGTATGAGCACTCTAATTCTATTGCAAATATTTACCTTTTGCATTAATTATTCAAATATTTCTATTATTATTTTACTCATTGAGAGTTTTTCACATCAAAATTAGCTGATGGTTTTAGAGTTGGAGTGACAGCAAGTCTCCTCAAGTCTCTAGGACTCTTCTCAGTATTCTGGCCGATCTCAACAATGCAGTAGTTTGGACAGTCTTCACCTGTGCTATTATTTCCAAGTCCTCCAGTCCTCATACCAATCATTTGGTGATGGTACCAAGAGTACCAATTACAATTGGTATAATTGTCACTTTCATATTCCACAGTTTTTTCAATTCGCTAACAAGGTTGAGGTATTATTATTATTATTATTATTATTATTATTATTATTATTATTATTATTATTATTATTATATTTAATACACATACTGCTGTAAAAAACAAACAACAACTGTGGCACCAACATCATCAAATGATTATTATGCAGTCAAGCATGGTTTTAGCACCAGTGTATAATTACCACAAACCCAGAGAACAAACCCAACAACATCCTATAGTACTGCCAGACTTTTGGGGATTTCTGACACATTTTGGGATTGGTAGATTAAGATGCAGCCTCTCGATATAATCCTTTTTGTTATAGACACAAATTTCAAAAAAAAAAAAAAAGAAAGAAAGAAAGAAAGAAAGAAAGAAAAAATAAAAAAGAAAGAAAGAAAGAAAAAGGAAAGAAAGAAAGAAAAAAGAAAAGAAAGCATGAAAGATTAAAGAAAAGAAAAGAAAGAATGAAATAATAAGAAAAGAAAGAAAAAGAAACAAAAAATGAAAGGATGAGAGAATAAAGAAAGAAAAGAAAAAATGAAAGAAAGGAAAAGAAAGAATAGAAGAAAGAAAAAGAATAAAAGAAAGAATAAAAATGAAAGAAAAAACAAAGAAAAAGAAAAAATGAAGGAAAGAATAAAAAAGAAAGCAAGATTAAAGAAAGAAAGGAAGCAAGATTAAAGAAAGAAAGAAAGAAAGAAAGAAGCAAGCAAGCAAACGAACAAAATAAACAAGTCAAAGATAGAGTAAAGGAACCTGTAAAAAAAATGAAATTAAAAATAGAATGCAGGAAAGCAAATCAATAAAAATAAGGAAAGAAAATAAAGGTAAAAACCAAAAAAAAAAAAAAAATTGATTTAAAAACGATGTTTTATTTACATGGAAAAAATGTATATGCGAGCACACTTCAAAAAAGAAAGTTGTACAACAATAACACTATTTATCTTCTTATTCAAAGCAGAAATTTCGGTAATGAAATAAGAAAGATTAATCTTTTCTTTCATTTTTAAAAAATCTTAACTTTTAAATTATAGGCCATTTTTGAAAGGACATTATCTTATGTGTACATTTCTTCACTGACATAAAGTGTTATTTCTAAATTTAAAACCAAATTTGTTTAAAAAAAAAATTCTCGTAAAAAACAAACTAACCTTCTGTGGTTTTATTCCTTCTATACCTAACAGGAAAATAATATCCAATATAAGAAGCAGAAGACTGAATCGGTTCATCCAAATCTTCTTTTGCGGTCAGACCCGCCATCTTCTTGTGTACGTGTCGTCATAGCAACTAAGAAACACATGCCCGATATATAAAACCCCCAAAAGCATTTCTTTCATTTTTTTCTTCTTTCTTCTGTTCGCCCCAGCGGTCAGCATAGATCTTCAAATCCATCGATATGGCTGGGCAATAAATACATCATCGTCATCCTCTAATTGTTTCATTATTTGTTTATTCATTTATTCATTTTACACCGTGAATGCCTGACTGACCAATCGATTTATTGATTGTAACAAAATAATTGAAGAGAGAATGTTATTGACAGTGAGTAAACGTCGTAAATCAGAAAAGCAAAATAGATAAATAAAATAAATCAGTTTAAGCTCGCTCTGATTTTGGTAAATAAAAACCTTTATTAGTTTTTAGTTTCGTGGTTTGACTGGTAGAGAGGTATAATTAAAGTATCGTAAGCGACGTTAGTATTGAATTATCTCTCTCTCTCTCTCTCTTCCTCTTTCTCTCTCTCTCTCTCTCTCTCTCTCTGAGCATGCGAGTGTGTGTATGTGTGTGTGTGTGTGTGTGAGAGAGAGAGAGAGAGAGAGAGAGAGAGATTATATGTGTGAGAGAGAGGATATGTGTGAGTATTCATATGAATGAAAAATTTTTTTCTTATTGATCATTTTTTGAGGGAGGGTTTAAGAAGATTATTGATAACAAACACACGCGCGTGCGCGCGCACACACACACACACACACACACACACACTTCATTCTGTTCATATCTATCTATCTATCTATCTATCTATCTATTTTTTTCAAATCTATTTCAATCTTTTCATTTACATCTGTATACTAATTTCAATCTTTCCATCTATCTATCTATCTATCTATCTATCTATCTATCTATCCTTATCCAAAGAAGATGAGTTGGGAATAATATAATTTGAGTATATATAAGAGGATTCTTATAAATCTGCAGGAGTGCTCAATGTCTGATAATTAATATATGAATTTATAAATTTCATTATTTCATACATAGCAAATTCATATAACTAGAAGAAAAACTCAACAGACTGTCATTTGGCTATTATGAATTTATTTCAGCTGGTCACTCTATATGAGAAACCAACCTCTTCAGATAGCCATTACATAATGGAGAGAAAAAATTATAAAAATATTCTTTCAATGGATTCTTACTCTTTAAAAAGAAAATGAATGAAAATCAATCAATCAATAAATAAATAGATAGATAAATAAATAAATGAATAAAGAAAGAAAGAAAGAAAGAAAGAAAGAAAGAAAGAAAGAAAGAGTAGGGACAAAATGACATGAGTTGGAGTCAAAACCGGATGTAATTTCATTGACTGGGGTCATGTATCCTTATGTATCTAAAAAGATTTTCTACCAAGTAAATATTTTCCCAATGGAAAATAGTACGGAGGATAAGGTTTTTATTGACAGCAACTTCTAGCCCATGTCTTTTTATCCCTCCTTTTCTTTTTTTATTTATTAATTCATTCTTTTTTTCAAATGAGTAAGAATCCATTGAAAGAATATTTTTATAATTTTTTCTCTTCATTATGTAATGGCTATCTGAAGAGGTTGGTTTCTCATATAGAGTGACCAGCTGAAATAAATTCATAATAGCCAAATGACAGTGTGTTGAGTTTTTCTTCCAATTATATATATATATTAATTCCTTCTCTCTCTCTTTCTTGCCATCTATCTATCAATCTATTTTTCTCAGTATATTCATACCTATCAATCAATCTCAAAGTTATTATTTAGCAATCCCAATCTTTTCCCTATCTATCAATCTATCTATCTATCTACTTTCATATCAATCTGTTTCAATAATTTCATATCCCTCTCTCTCTCTCTCTCTCTCTCTCTCTTTCTCTCTCTCTCTCCTTTTTTCTCTCTCTCTCTCTCCATATATATATATTTATGTATATCTATATATATTCATCAATCTTTATCTTTTCATATCTATCTATCTATCTATCTACTGATCTGTTCTCATCTATTTCAGTTTATTCCCACTGAGATCAGAAATAGAGAAATGCGTATTACACATAAAAACAGTTTACACAAACAAGGATTTTATTATCACTAATTGGTTAATATAAACTATCAATCTTACATTTTATATTTTACAAGTATTCATCAGTAAACTTTTTATCATCAACAACACATTTATATTCACTCTTAGCAATTTCCACCATTGCTAGTTTATCCCAGACAACTCCAAGTCATTTTACACCATTGGAATATTAGATCAAAGGTGACTTACTTCTGTCACAGGTGATTAACAATATGAGAACCTTTGTGTGAAATGTCAGTATATTGTTTGATAGTGATGTCTGTGAATGTTAGCATCTGAAAGATGATATGATAAACGAAGTGAAGTCAAAACTGATGATAAACATTGATAAAATAAAATGCAATAAGAAACTCAAAATTAGATATCGAAAGAAACACTATCTATGAATATGCACAGACACACACACATGTATTTTTAAGATGAAAGACTCAAAAAGATAGTTGCTCTGTTTGTAAGGTTTATAATACACTGACTGTATTCCTTAGCAAAGGAGTAAGAATCCCCCAAAATGACGTGTCCAGGGTATGACACAAAACTACATCTGATTGTGATGGAGATCTGAAGAGTGAGGAGGACCTATCCATTACCCTTACATCCAGGTCCACTCTGACCCAGAGTTGAAGTATCTGTTAGGGTCCCATCAATTGATCAAATAGATTTGTTTAAGAATTATTTATATTTGATTGTACCATGTGCAAAAAACCTCTGAAGAAACAACTATGCAAAAAAATCTCAATTTGAATGTACAATGATTCCCTGATCACTTGGCATAAAATAACCCCAAATGGGTTGACATTCCATTAAAATCAATCAGCCAATAAATCAATCAACCAAAAAGATGGTGAGAACCAGGGAAAAAAGATAAACAAACTTTTATGAAAAATCAAGGAACATACTTAAGATTTAACTTATATTATATACACCCTGCAAGAAAAAATGCAGGTCCCACTGATGTCAGAGTTGGCTCTAATATAAGCTCAAATAGTCTTGGAATTATAGATCATAAGATAGAAAAAGTTCCATAATAATAATAGAAAATAAAAAATAAAATAAATTCAAAAATATGTAGCAGTCCCCAGAGGCCTCTAACAGGAAGCGAAATCTGTGCATGTCTGAAAGACAGACTTATTGGCACCAAAGAGAAATTCTCTCTCAGCCTTCACCATAGTACTGAAAGGACAATCTTTCACTTGGTTGGTAGCAGGTAGTGCATGTGTTCACCTGTTCTCGGACTGAGCGCAGGTTGCATCTCCTCTCGCTGTAGCCTCTATTGAAAAACACTCACTGGACATAACTACCAACCTTAAACTCACCACCACCAAAAATGAGAAATATATTTCAACAACTTATCAGGAAAATGTGACTTATTTCTACTGGTTCAGGAAAACTTCCTCACCCCTAAAATAAAGTTTGAATCTAAAAGGTATCTTCGTCTTTTTTTCCCCCTTCCTTCCATAATTCTCTTGCAGCCTTCTACAGACAAAGAAGAAGCCAACAAGTTTGATGGAGGTAAGAAGAAGAACACAATGGAGTCAGATATGCAAAACCCAAAACCTTCAACCACCAACAACCATTGACTAATCCAATACTACTACCAACCAAATGAAAATAGATACAAATACAAAACTTCTCATTCTTCATATGAGAATTCCAGAATTTTGATAATAACTGTTAGAATATGGATTATTTAAATGGAGTGACTGAAAAGTTATTTCAAAATGCCTGACACTGATAAACCTGTACATTTTTCTTTTGTTAGTAGAGGAATTATATTGTGAATTGAATTACCATGATCAGAAATTCTGTTTCCATATGTTGTGCGTAGGTTTTTTCCAGATTTTCTGGTCATGGTAATTCAATTTACACTGATAAACCTGTCAAAGACTGAAATGGACTAACGAAAAAGACTCTCATACTTGATGTTTCTTCGAGTATTAGGGAAATGCCAGAGATGAATCCAAATTTGCATGCAGGCATATTTCCTTTTAAAGGGAATAAGATATAGTATAAAGTAGCAGTCACTGAAAAATTGTTTTTATTTGATTCCTTTATTTAATGGTATATCAACTTTTGTGGGTTATTTATTGCCAAAGCCATCCTTTTTGAAGAACAGAGGTGATACTATTTAATCCAAAGCTGGTGAGATTAAGGAGTTCATATCTTTCCCTAAGGTATTAGTCTGTATGTGAACATCACAGTGCTACTGGTATTCAAACTCATTTACTTTAATGTCACCATCCAGCATGCAAGCCACAATGTCATTAGGACTTCTCTCCCCAAAATCAAAACTAGCAAAAGTTATTGGAAAAGCTGGTAAAGCAACAGGAATGAATAAGTAAGTAAAGTTGACGACCTTAGTCAAGGGTGACCCAAAGGCTCCCTTTTCAATAGCTACCACACCAAGGTGTAGGGGAGGGTGCTACTTTACCCTTGATCTGTACCTTATAATGCAGAGTGTTAAGGAAGGCAGCATCAAGTACCATTTTTTGAGTCTTTGGTATGACTCAACCTGGGATTGAACCCCAGTCTCCCAGACCATTGGCGAACACTCAACTCATTAGGCCAATGTGGGTTAATATCCAAAATGTGGTAGATGAATCACTTGAAAGTGTTAATTTAGATAAAATGAAGATGTTGAAATACAAAGATAAAGAAATTTTATTGATGTGAATAAATAATGACAATGTAGGTATATTAGAAGCTAAAATGAAAAAAATTAGAAAACTGGAAGCAACACTGGGTTTTCCGTGACGTATGTAATAATGAACAAAAGGCAGAATATGTTTGATAAGTAAATACAGAAAAATATGTAAATGGACAAAAATTGGTGAAATTTCAAGATTGGTTGTCAAAGACAAACTCATGAACACCATAAGGAATCATGACCTCTATTATGAGAGAAAATATAAAACTGCTCTTGAGAAATGATTTATTAAAAGAATGGAAGGTTCCTAGATGAATGCTCTGCATTTTTTTCAAGGAATAGGCATTGATAGAAATATTTGTATTAAGCCACCAAAAGAAGTATGCACTGTTATAAAAATTAAACACTACTGTTAATGGCCGTAGAGATGCTGCAAGGTTCTAACTTAAGAGATAAATTAGAATCAATAGGATAAAACAAAATATGTATGATCCAGTATTTTTCTTCTGGAAGCAGGAATACTCTTTACATGCTGTGTGAACAGCCTATGTTGATGACTTTATATTTTGTGACTCAAAAAATATCTTAGCACAATGTAATTGGTGAATTGAAGAGAAAATTCAAATTTAGAAAGGAAGAATTTGATGCATTTTACTATCTGAATTTGGAAATTGAGCAATCAAGAGATGGAATTGTTTGTCATCAGCAAAACACTGAAGAACTTTCTCCTATGTGCATGGATCTTGATTAAAAAATGTCAAACTTTGACAAATGAGGACTTTCAAAACTTTTGAGCCTCAGTCAGTCAGAACACAATGGTATCCAGTCAAACAAGACCAGACATTGCAAAGTTAGTGTTAATATAAAAATGCAACTGGTGAATACTATACAAGAGTAAACAAAACCATAAAATAACTGAAATCTGAAAAATTGAAATTGTCCTTTCATAACATTGAAGATATAGTTATGGCTTGATTGGTCTTCTTCAGTGATGCTTCTTTTTCTAATTTAAGAAACTGTGGTTCTCAAAGTGATTTCATAGCATTTTTGGTTAGAAGCAATGGAAAACCTCCAGCAATGTTCTACCAATCTAAAAGAATCAAACATGTTATGAAGAGCACAATTGCAGCCGAGACTGTGGCATTGACTGAGCAGATTGAGAGCCGTTGTTTATTAAAGGTTATTATCAGTGAGATATTTACCTGATGCCATGGAAGTGGTTGATCCAATTCAAGCAATAATTGACAAGAATTTCTTATTTGATGCAATTCATTCTATTGAAAAGAACATTGTATATTTTATTATAGATTTAATTTAATATATGCATCTTAAGAAAAATATTTAAGAACAAAGAAATCCAAAAGACAGACTGGGTGCCGTCAGAATGCTAGCAAGCAAACTTTTAAACTAAAACTGATGAACTCAGATCTAAACTGATCCATATTCTCTATGGATCAGAAAAGTTTGAAGTTTTAAAAAATGGGATGGTAAATTGATTGTTATAACTTGAACATGATCAATGCTCTTTCCATGATAAGATTTGTGCATCTTTTATAAGTGGATGTTTAGAAAGAGAGAGAGAGAGAGAGAGAGAGGTTAATCAGTATAGATGACATTGTGGCTGTGGTTCTACCGAACCATTAGTCAATCCTAATTGACCTGTGGTGGAGATTATACAGGTATATAAGATTTACACTGGAGTCTTAACATATGTTTTTGAGTGAACCATTTTATCAGTGTTTATCAATATTATCAGTTCATGTTCCAGGGGGCCCTCTCATCAAACAGCACCCACAACCTCCCCTAAAAGAGCAAGGGTCAAGTTTATTGACTCATGCCTGAGGTACCTCTCAAAAAAGGGAATGCTATCATAGACCAAACAATTTCTAGCACAGCCATCAATGATGTATTAATGTGCAAGAGGGTTTCCGTCAAAAGATTGACCTTGTGTCACATTATACATGTGGTAGAAAGGCAAGATGAATATTGTAAATGGGTGGTGACCAACAAAACTATCAGTCCATCTTCCAGGAAGCCTTCTTCCAGACAATACCTGCATCCTTGCTTAAAATGAGTAGGGGCTGAGTTGATTGCCTACAGCCTGAGGTGTTGCTGAAGAGGAATGCCTGTGGAACAGAGGAATTTTTGCTCCTGTCCCTTGGGGAGCTTGCTTCCTATGGAGTACATTAAAGCAACCTTGTGTCACATCTCGGTCTTGTGGGGAGTGAGGTAAATCTTTTATTGGTGCAAACTGTTATTCTGGAGAACTGGTGATGGTATTGAATTCAAGAACTAATACTCACAACCTTGGGCTTCCACCTGAAGAATAGCTGAAAATTACATTTTATAAGCAATAGTAATGAAGAAGTTGGGATTCCTGCTTGGGTATATATATCTCCTGCTAGTGTTACAAATACCTTCCAAATATGCTTGACTATAGCTCAGATATAAGGGCTCATCTGATTATTTGTATTGTTACAAGGTAATAACATTGAAGAAATTGAGATTCTCAGGCTGGAATTCAGACCACTTGGGTATATATACTTTTAGATAGCATAAATGCCATATCTTGAATTCTAAGGATTAACCAATGCCTTCTATCCCTTAATTCATTATTTGGTGGGAAAATCTGGTGATCAGAATTTGTAGCTTTAACAGATAATATCTCATCATATATTTTGGCAACTACTTTTCTTGGAGACATTCTTTATAACAGATTAATATTATTTTATTATAGATTCAATTTAATTCACAGATATTGTGTACTTTATATATTGTTGCAACTCCAATGCAAAAACTGTTTGTAAAACTTTTGGTCAAAATATTCAAAGAATTTCTAGTTTGACATTATGATTGGGCCACATTTAATACATTAGAATACATAATTGTAAAAGTGATATACATTTAATATGATTTTGTCTTTATTTTCTTTTTCTTTTTCTTTTTTTATCTTCTTTAATAATTTTTCAGTATGCTTAATGTAGGAAAAAACTGTCATTACAATTATGTTGAAATATAATATTATAAACAAATATGTTTTATATTATATTTTTATATTTCAGTAAAACTTATATCATTTTATAATCAAGTAACTTGACTAGTTCTGGTTGAAACAATCTCAAATTTTAATAGCAAATGTTTTTGGTTATTTCTGTGGCATTATCACCTGGTTTGAACATCTGAAGCAGAGATTCCCAAATTAGATAACATTACACATTTATCTGTGTGACCTTCAAATCACATATGGAATGAAGCAATGCATACAGTGAGTATATTCCACAGCTTGAACTACTTTGGTCATTAATATATGTACTACAAATGAACATGTAGCAAAATAATGTAAAACATGTTCATAGGTCAGGAAAAAATCAATATTATATTATATCATATTATATTATATTATATTATATTATATTATAAAACACAATATAGATAGAAAAGTATACTTATACATATCAATTCATACTTAAATGTATATCAGATCATATGCATACATGCATATGAGTGTAAGAATGCATATAATTGATATATTAAAAAATATCAAGACTGATGCTTTAAATAATTTGAATTTTATATTTCAAATTTAAATGAAGGTATATGCTCAGCTGAACAGCTTATATAAAAAATGATGATATGTAGACTTTCTCAGGATGTTTCAGTTCCAATTCTGAAGCAACAAAAAACATTTGCTGTTAAAAGCCAGACTCAGTACTTTTTGAATGCAATGTTTTTGAAATCAACACAGCATTGTACAAGTGCTATACCCTCTATTGCTACATTAGGAATGATTAGTGGTGAGTAAAATATTTTAGTCAAGTCTCCACTTTCCAAGAACCAATCTTAGCATTAATATATCCATGATATATGTCTTTAATTGGAATCATTTTGAGATGAGGTTTCTTAATTTGAGAATTTGAGGTCGCGGTAAAATCACCTGAAGAAGGCCAGAGGTGAAATTTGGCCGAAACGTAGTGAAAGAAGAAACAACACAAAAACTACCAAGATGAGAAAAAAAAAAAAGGTCCGCAATAAATAAAAATTAATTCTCAAATCCATGATATACTAACACTGAATAAACAGAAGGAAAGACAAGATAAACTCATTTGTTCATACTAAGAAGATTTAAGATTTTATATACACAATATATCTACAAGTAATATTAAAAGGAAAGAATGCATAAACGTGTCTCAACAGCAAGAATTATACACATATTTTTCCGTGAATATGCAGTATGTAAAAGGGGTACAAAATAGAAAAAGCTTATGATAAGGCAGGTAAAAAGATAGGCATGTGATTTTACCAGGGTCAGAGGCAACATCTATAATATTTAGAGTCTTGAGGTGAAAAGAAGTTGAGAATGGATTTTTAGAACTGTCATATAACTTCCAATGAGGTTCCCATTGAACATGCAAATTATCTAAGGGAGATAATAATTTATTGTATCCCTACACTACCAGACAGCTCAATTTGACTTTTTCTTATTTCCTTAAAAAAATCAGTCTCAAAAGTAAGGTCTGGGGATATGGAGAACATCTTCAAAATACAATGATGCAGTTTCACATCTTGAAAGGAGTTATTATTATGATTATTTAGCATATTCATTTATCATGTTGTATTTCTATGTGTTTCAATAAAATTTTACTTTCATGTATATTATATATTATAATGTCTTATGGGCTAGGCTACCAAACTGTTTTAGAGATTTTGAGTCTCACTGGGTGCTCTATACTTCTGGCTCTTTGCTAAACTTAAATGACTTAATTTTTTTTTCTGTATTTCCTGATGCCTTTTCATGTTTTAACTACATCCAGTAATTCAGATCTTACCCATAATGTCAACCCCAACAAATTTTTTTGAATCCCAATATTTCACTATTGATATAATCATAAGGAAAAAGTATAAAGAACAAGGCAAACAAGTCTGATTTGGTTGGTAAGCAGTTTCCTAAACTAATTCATATGGAAACTGCATACGTATTTATTTATTTATATATGCTTAGTGTCAAGCCGGTAGAGTCAGGCTGGTGGTGGAGGGGGTCAATTACTCCATGAAAATATCGGTCGTCTAAACAGTTTGGCAACTCCTTAGGTCGACACTTAAAATCTATACTTCATCGATTCTATGTATATAACCAACAAGAGGCGGTAACTCTTGAGAATTACAAACGCAAGGGCAGATAACTCTCACATACCAGTTTCTCTCCCCCCTTTCCTTCTGTCACACCTCGACATTTCGCGGCCTAGAAAGCCAGTGCGTCCGCATGCGACTAGAGCGCTGTTGCCAGCAAGGGCACGTTTTTTAAAACTTAAATGTTACGCTGACTCACGATGAAAGGTTTCGAGAAAATATTACGAGGAATATTGAAATATCGGGTTACTGATAAACATGTTATGGAAAAACGTTTTAAGGAAGTCAAGAGTAACCCGTCGGTGAGTAGCAAGTGCTTGTTATTGAAAATTTCATTTTTATTTAAAAGGCGGTTGATGCAAGTGAAATCAAACAGTAAGTTTTGATTTTCAAATAAACATTTGTTTCACTTGCAAAATTTATATTAGTTGGAGAATCCCAGTATGAATATTAAACAAAGCATAAATCCAAATGTATGAATCGAATTGATTGAATTATAGAAAATTAATTGTGTTTCATGTCCAGATTTTTTTACTTCTTTTTTTGAGTTGAATTTAAGAAAACAAAACAAAACAAAAAAGAAAAACTATTTGTCTTACAAAGAAAACAATAACTTATAATATGCAAACTTGGCTAAAAATATTTCCTTACTTTGTTTCTTAGTCAAGTTTGTTTTGAGAAAAGTTGACTGTTGGAATTTTAAAAAAAAATGTATTTATTGACTTTTTAATCTTAACTGTTTAACTCTTTACTTTGTTGATTGTTTGTCTTAAGGCTGAAATGTGCTCAAACCTCAAACAAAAACGTACTGAATAGGCCCCCTCCCCTTCAAGATAAATAATGACATCAAGTTACAAAAAGATTAAAGAAAATTTATTCTTGAAACACTAAAGGGGTTAATCTTTTGTTTGGAAATAATTCCTTACAATATTAACGGTTAAATTCTTTCAAGTTTAAAAAATGTAGATACAACGGCTTTACGTTGCAGAGAAAATATATTGATTATTAAATAAATAATAATTAAACGGACATGTGCGTGTATAATACTCTGAATTTGCACTTGACCTAATTTTTTTTTCTTTTTTATATTTGTTTACGGGTGTGGGTTGGAGTATATTGTAATTTTCATTGTAAATAATGCTAAATATCTTTTAGGAGTAAATATAGCATTTATAAGCATTGCACTTGCCAAAATTGATAAAGTCACTTTTTCAAAACCCTTTGTTTATTGTTTGTTTGCTTGTTTATTTATTGTTCAAAAACAAATTAAATTTTACCCTAAAATCTTTTATTTTATTTACTTTTTAAAAAATACTTTTTTAAAATCCGATTTTAAGATTAATACGGATTTTCATTAATGCCACGTTTCTCTTTTACTGACGTTTCTTTATAATCTGGGGAAACCATTCACTAATATATATATATTCAATATGACTTGAATGTGCGTGTAGAAAATCTCTTGATTAAGATCATGGCACTGGCCTGTTATATAAAATGTACCGTAGGTGGAGTAATAAAGAAGATGGCTAAGTTTTTTTTTAAAGAATCTAGTACAGTGAAGTAACAACCTCCTTTTTGCTCACCAAATAAATAGATAAATGAAAAAACCACTTCACAAACAAACAAATTCACACAAATAAGGAGACGGGCAATATGTGTATTTATAAAGTTTTACAAAGCACCATCTGTTGTGATTAATTATAGAATTCAATATATTCCCTAAAAGATTCGCTATTGAATATCAACATAAATTTTTAATTTTTTGTCCTAATTTGTTAAATTATTTATTTCAAACATCGTTACGTTTTATTTTCTCGATAAACAATGGGTCACTTAAAGAATATATTTTCTCTGTTCCCAAAATATTTGCATAAACAACTATTATATTGCAGACTTTTAAAATTTTTATATATTTATGGGTATTTACCAAACAGGAGTTATTTAAAGTAAGTTTAATTGTCGAATTGTGGAAGAGAATTACAGCTGCACTGTGTTTAAACCAAAAATAAAAAGGTCCTTTTCCTTACAAATCAGTAACTTGATTACTACCACGAACTCGTTCTTGCACATTTCTTTTACCCCCTTTTGGTACTTAGCATTTGGCAACAATCCACTATTCACCGTAAAATTAAAAATATTGGAAAAAAAAATATATTGATGTTTTTACACTTACAATATTACAATGATTGACGTTGGAGGTATATGTGGTTTATTTGATCATCAAAAATATCTTGCCTGTTTTAAGGCTCCTATTTTTTAAATTGAAACAAATGTTTATTATATTTTATCGCTTGACATGCACAAAAAACACGCATTTTTTATCGGCAATATTATGGTTTATTACGAGCCATTTCTTAGATATGGATACTCAAAAGCGAACTAATTTGGTTTTGTGTGTGTGTTTGTTATTAAATTCTCGGAAAAAGCCTTATTTTTTATATGACGCTTATTATACTGATTCTTTTGCTGGATCCCTTGAAAAAATATCATCCAATGAAAAACGACACTTTGAAAAAAGTATTAATTGAATTACATGATTTTTTCCTAATCGGTCAACATTATTTTATTTTTACATGAATTAACAAAATACAAGTTAACGTGCAGTGAGTGGAAGAATTTAATCGACTGATGTCAATTTTAAACCTCTAAAAAGTTTAACATGAGATTTTTTTTCCTTTTATTTACCACATCCTTAAAGATTCAAAAACGAATAAATTATATAAAAAATACCTTGAAGAGCAATAGAGTACCTTATTTTACCGTGTTTTTGTTTTTATTTTATTTATTTGTTTATTTTTTTTACTTCAAAAATAAGGCCTCCATACAGACAAAATAGACTCATCGTCATAAAAAAAATGTAAACTGAATCTAATTCTATAAGGAATTATCTTTTAAAACCAGTAAAAATCATTTAGGGTGTCAAATTAATAAAACGATTGAGTTGGGGGCATGTCAACAAAAGAATAAAAGAATTTGTTATCTTCAGAATTTTGAGGAAAAATGTCTTTTAAAAGAAGACTCATCTTTTATTAATTCACCGAAAGTTAGAAAATCCGATAATTAGCCGATATTAGAATTAGAAAATAAATACTATGTTTGAACAGGTGCGAGTTTGTTTTTTTTTGTATATGCCTACTATCGAGATTAAATGTTAGTGTCGTTGAGAATCGGCTATTTATTCATTTATTTTTTTTTTTTATATTTGATTGAGCACACTCATATTGTGATCTAACCTTGTCGGCTTGGCTTAAAAATGTATTGTCTGTATCCCCTGCAGAAGGTGTAAGGCACCTAAAAAAAGTTGTCTTGGGTAGGACACTAAACTCCATCTGATGGTTGAGGCTCAAATTCTTACGATCTGGGTTGTGTGAAATACCATTACTCCCGGGCTCACTCTGACCAACAGTTTATTGTACTTGTTAAGGTTCCATCTATGCATCAAAAGTTTAAAAATCATATATATTCAATAGGACAGAGTACAGATTAAAAAAAACGTGGTGGGGGAGTGTCTGTGGCGTAATGGCTAACGAGCTGAACTGCGACATCGAAGTAAGCGAGTTCGAATTCCAGTTCTTCTGGAAAAAAGTGAGATAGAGCTTCTCAAATTAGGATGTTATTGAAGAGTATCCTTCAATGTGAGTGGCTCTCAAGATGGCCATCTCCAATTATAATGTCTGTATGACAAGCCCATGTGTGTGAAGATGACTCAACAAGCCAGTTTCTCGCAGATGCTGCTCTGTCTATGGGTTTTAAAACACGCTGACTGTATCCCCTGAAAAGAGGTGTTCTGGATATGGCACTAAACTGCATCTGATAAGGATTCAGTTTTGGAGATCTATTACTCCCAGGTTTATTCTGGCTCGAAGTGATCGTACTTATTAGGGTCCTATTTCTAGGTCAAATAGATCTGTTTAAAAATTATCAGTAATTGATCGGAATACTTGATATCATATAACGATGAATTATTTGTATGAAGAATAGTTACTTGAAGCTATAATTATTTACTCAGGATTATCATTAAATACTTGAAACCATATGACTGTATGCAAACAAATTACTATTATTGAATGGAAATAATTATTTGAAATCATATAATTACAAGTATTTGATAGGAATACTTGAAATCATATAACTATGCAAATTATTTGTATTAGATAGGAATACTTGATATACATGCAAAAAATTATTTAGAAACAGCTGCACAAAATGTAAATATAAGCATACAATGAGCGCGATTCTTTAACCGCTACGCATGAAATGCCTCTAGACGAGTTGATATGCCATTAAAATCAATAAATCTCCTGTAGATACATTCACATGTCTGACATTTTAACGATATATTGTGAGCTGCAGTATATAGCACATTCTTTTTTATTCTCAGTCAAACCACTAGATGACTTGCATACCTTTTTGTTGCATATTGAGCCGGCGTTCTTTTCTGGTCCAGAAGGTTGGATGTTGTCTGCAACTTGACACTGTCTACGTTTGTAGCGTTATGTACGTAACAAAATCAACTTTTGATAAAAAACAAAACAAAAAAAAACAAAACACACTCGCACACAAACAAGAAAGAAAAAAAAAACAGAAAAAATGAAACAAACTGAAAATGTTACAGGACAAGTCATGTTGTAAATATACTCGTGTAATGAATGAATTTTTAAGACCAACTTTTTACCTAAAAAAACAAGAGGCCGTTCATTGTATGAGAGATGTTTTGAAACGTCAAAGCTTACTTTGTTTCTAGGCTGAACCTTGCTGTTACTTCAGTCCAAAGTGTTTCCGCATTGCCTATACCTAAACAAAGACTTAAGATAATACCGTTTTTACTCAATATTGTTTACTATTTAAAACACCTGTGTATATAAGTATTGATATTATAAATAGTAAACAAAGTTACGCTAAAACTTCATTATCTTCACTAAAAACTTTGCTTATAACTTTCAAGACAAGGTCATGTTCATTGAAAAAATGGATGGTAAAAAATGCTTCCGAAGCGTACGTACGTAATTATTTTATTATCAATGGCATTGTGTATTTGCGGTGAGATTTTGTATGTTCAGAATATCCGAGAAAACACGGTAAGCTATATCAATGTTTAAGCTACATTATTACATTGATTTTGATTGTATGACATTAATTCTGAATGAATAAATGTGTTTGAATGTTTTCTTTTTATATCGTTGGTTGTTGAAAAAATATTTTTGTAGGCTAGCCAAAAGTTAGAGGTCTTTCATTACACGCTGTATAAAACACCTTTCTGAGACTAAAAATTGGGGAGCGTTCACTATATAAACTTGTTCGGTACTCGAGTATATATAGAAAATGTGTAACACTTAATAATTTCACTTTTATTTAGCAGTAAATAAACTAATAACGGATAAGACACAAAACATTTTCAATTAAATATTGAGGAAAAAATATGTCTATTTTTATTCTAGAAATACACTATAAAGAACAAAATATACAACGAAGAGTGGGGTGTAGGTAGGGTTGATGTGTGAGCCATATTACAACCTCTTACTCAGTCCCTATTCTTTTAAGAGATAGAAACAGAAAGTTTGTTAGAACTTCGATAAAACAATTGGAATAAGGATTGACTCGTGACTCGAGTTCAAATTCTTTGCATTTCATTGAAATACAAACAACCCTCTCTTGCTAACCCTCTTGGGAAGGGCACAACTCTATCTGTTCTGCCTCCGTCCGACTATGGGTAAAGAGCGAGGCAGACTGGATTCTTTAGATCTGGTAAGGCAACCAGTCTAAGAGAAAACTCAGAATTCAGACAAGCCCTACTTTGCCGTGTGTCACATCCAACCTACGGCGGAGGGGTTTGGTAAATACAAATATTGACGTTAGATCTGAATTTGCAGTTCAGCACATTAACAATTACGCTAGACGGTGGTGATGACAGCTGTATTGATTAGAGCAGTATACCGAGACAATCGCTGGACCAGAAAAGCAGTCTCAAGAGAATCGAAAGTAATATTGCAAATACGACGTACGATTTTCCGAATAAGATTGCTGGTTTAGTTGCCATAAATGCCAGGGATCTCACGTTGTTGGATTGAAAACTTGTATTTTTTTTCCACACTTGATCTACTTGGATTTTTGCCCAGTCAAGCTGGGGCTGTAGAATACACCGACTGCTTCTCTGCAGAGGAGTATGGCCCCCATCAACAATTGTCCTAGATATGACGCTAAACAATCTAATGGTGAGGTTCCAGTAATACTGGAGCTTTGGGGAATGCGGACTATCCCTTCATTGCCATCATTCCCAGGTCTACTCTGGTCCGGAGTAGCAGCACCTAATAGGGTCCTATCTATGGGTCAAATAGGACTAAACTGTACTTATCCTAAACTGAATTGTTTAAAATAGAACTGTTTATGCGTGTAAAAATGGATTTGGCATTAAATAACCAACAATGGTTGATGTGCCATAAAGCCAAACCAAACCTACTTGGATTTATTGGTGGCAGAAAAAGGAGTGGTGGCCGAAATCTCTTGATGGAAAGCGGTGAAAATATGCACGTAGGTGATATCCAGCTAAATGGAGATCACCGTCAATCCATTGATATGCTTTCCGTCACAGAATTTAAGCCTGAAAGATTCAAAGATAGCTGATTAGTTCGTCTTAGTCTGGATCTACCCGACAATTTCGTTGTGACGAGGAAAGTAGTGATTTACTAAGCGTTTTACTTAGGTGTGACACAAGGCCATATGAGTTGGGCATCCAGTGAGACTCTAACTCACTCGTGAATGTTTGCTGGTCTAGCTTGCTAACCATTACACTACCCGAGGTGCCCGTGACGAGGAAAGTAACAAGAACTTTTAATTCAAGAGTATATTTGAATAATATGTTAGTTTTCAGGGCCGGGCAGAGACCGCAATAGGCTCTGACCAGTTGAGAAAAATAACTTTCTGCCATCTCAAACTGCTGTAAGTATTTTTGTTGTCAGTGTTAATATATGAATTATGTATAGGTTGGCTATTTCCACGTACTTGTAGTGTATATGCTTTAATCTACTTGGGTGTTCTACACAAAAATACGAACTAGGTGTCTGGAGAAGGCGCTCTCAAAATTTTAAACCTGTTCCATTGTTCTCTTCTACCAGGACGTGTCTCAGGTAAAATATTAAACAGTGTGAACTGTAATTGAGCTGAGCAATTGAAGTTCGGCCGTTGACCTAAAGGTAAATCGCAGGAAAACCAAAAGCATGCGTGTTCGAAAATGTGCCAAAGTGTTGTGTAGGGGTGGGGAGCGATGAAATCGAGGTGGAAGAGTACACCTGATTAGGACGGGTGATGAATATTTGCGGAGACATGGATGTGGAAATCTCGCGGAGAATAAAATCGGGGTAGGGAGGTATTTATCACGATAAAAAATGTGCTCAAGGCAAAACTGGACAAGATCCTATGTGTCAATCTCGTCAATAGCACCGTTCGTTTTGTCTGCGATACTATACACAAGCAAAACATGAAAAACGCAGGAAAAACAGAGACTAGTTACATGTTCTGCCACCAACAAATCTGAGTAGGTCAAGGGTGGAAAATATACTAGTTTTACAGTTCGTTACATTTTCAATCCAACAACGTGAAATCATTGGTATTTATGGCAACGAAACCGACAATCTTATTCGGAAAATCGTATGTCATATTTACAATATCACTTTCGATTTTTGTGAAACGGCTTTTCTGGTTCATCGATTGTCTTTGTATAATTTTGGTTTACAACAATTTACGAATAACTAAATCGTTTTACCTAGAGTTTCAAGTTTGATATATAAACCTCTAAAGGATGAATTGTATAAATATGCTGATTATGTTCTCATTCCTTAAACTTTTAAAATAAATAAGTTTTATGCAATTTAAACTTGACGGTTACAATTTGGGGTGTTGGACGCAGCATTCTCAGCGCTGAATAATTTCATATATCTTTAAACATAAACAAATACCAAATATGGTATTCTCCGATTTTAAAAATCGGATGCTAGAAATAAAATGTTCTTTGAAAAATAAGTTTTAGACAGCGAAATTAGATATAGTTTTCACTTTTGTATTTCAGTAGAAACGCCTGTTATTCGAAGATAGTATTCTCTTAACAAAATGTGACTGTTGTTTTGTTTTAAGAAATTAAGAATATTCTCTTTTTTCTTAAATAAAAGGAGTAAATCTTTTGTATCGACTAAATATAAAGTTGCGATGTATGTTTGTTTTTTCGTTTCAATATATAATTGTGTTGCTTATTAAGAAAAATATTGGAAATAACTTATATTATTCATTTTTAATCTTTTCTTTTTTAAATAACCGTTTTCTTGTTTTTAACAAGTGATTGTGTCATTATAATAATTATTCTTGATAGCGATAATTGTTAGCCTTGACTTCGCGTTTTATGTGGGTTACTCTGGTAAAATTATAGGATACCACTGAATTAGTTTTCATGAAACGGCCTTAAATTTCAATACAAAATCAATACTCAGTTACTTAAGTAACGTACGCAACTGTGTCGTTAGAGACTATCCCCTGCCTCAGGGTAAGACCCACTCCCTAGAAAAACTAAACTTCATCTAAGAGTGATGCTTCAGTTCTGAAGCTTTGGAGAGTATAAAGTACCTCTTCATCACCATTACTCCCAGTTCCACTCTGACCCGGAGTTGTGGTACCTATTAAGGGCTTATCTAGGGGTCAAATAGATCAGTTTAATCATTTACTAAGGATTATGATTATTTACTTGAAACTATTACATGACAATTATCAAATCGAAATAATTAAAACCATATTATTAGCATTAATATAGAAATACTTGAAACCATACAAATGTGTGGAAATTATTTAATCTCTAAATAGGAATGCACATCATATAACAGTGCAAAAAAACTCATTTTGAAACAAGTACACAAAAATGTAAATATAGATGTTCAAGGAACACAATTCCTTCTCCTCTTGGGAAAATAGCCCAGAACGGGTTGACAAGCCATTAAAATCAATCAACCATCGAGCAACATATGTGACTCGCTTAGGGAATTTACTGCTCTCAATAGGATGTAGTCGATACGATTTTTGTAGTTGCTTAGAGAAAGTAAACTTGAAAACTTAGCATCTTGTATTATTCCAAGTTTCGGAATTGATTTGGTTCTTTTATGTGCATATCTGGAAAGCAGCCAAATTTGCTGTGGAGACCAGTGTATTTCGCTGTCGGTTTGAACAAGTTTGCACCTAGGAAAAACGTATTTACCTCAATTCTACGCTCTATGCAGGATTCGACATTTAGTGAGGGCTCTTGTGCTCAGGAGGACGGTGCCAACATAGCTTAATTCTGTCAGTATTCCCTCTTATGACAGCCTATTAACTCCTCCACACACATACATTTAGACGTGGGTAGGTGATGCCTGGTAGGGCTGGTTCCCTAAATCTCTTTGATTTTAATCGGCTGGACTGTCAGAGGAGGACAAAAAGCCGGAATTTGTTTTCCAGAACACACCACGAGGAACTAAACACATTAGTGTAAGGTTAGACAACTAAAAGGAACAGAATTTTATTTTTACTTTTCATTCTGTCTGGCAAAAGATAAAGTGTTAGGTGTGATACATTATCTGATAAGGCAATGTACATAGATTAGCAACAAGATGAGGATACAGAGAGACTTTATGAAGAGAGGAATTGGATAACCTGTCTTTTATTAGACGAAACGACGGAAACCTACACATAAGCAATATCCAAGTTACTCCTGCCAATGCTCAAAATCCTTGTTGCTTGTGCATGAGGAATGTCGTCCAGTCAATAAGACAAAAAGTTCTTATTGCAAAAATACGCGCATCGCATTAGCGTTATGGTTGTTTGAAATGTTTTCTGCGAGCCGAGTTCAAATTCAGAACTAGGTTGTTTGTATTTCACTTTTGTGTAAAAGGCATGATTCTATATTTTCTCACCTCAGCTATTGATAAATTGTAGGGGGGACTGGATTCTTTAGCCTTTGTATAGAAACCAGTCAAAGGAAAGGAAAACTCTGAATTCAAATCAGCTGTACTTCGCTGAAAAAAAAAGAACTTTGTGTCACATCCTGTTCTGCAACAAAGGTGTTGAGTAAATACATACTACAAAAACAGATTTTTAAAAAGTCACGGGTGGGTAGTGCTCAAAATAGCTTAATTCAGTTAGGCGCCTCAAATATCAGTTAATAAACTAGACCTTAACCCTTTTATATGGGAGTTGGTGATGTTTTGTGGGGAAGGTTTACTAAAGCTCTTTAATTTTAACCAGCTGGACAGCTGGCAGAAGAGAATAAAAACAAAAACAGGTATCATTGTTTCTCTTATTGGGATAAAACTAACTGGATGTCTCTTGGAATGCAGGAGCCAAAAAGAGATCTCTTAAGTGTTGGCTTCGTAGAGGGAGGTAATGAAGGGGTTCTTATTTTGATGCTTCAGAAGAATTTTTTTTCTCTACCTTTCTGATCTACATCAACACCGTATCTGATTCGGTCGGTCTCTCTCATTGCTATTTCACTCTTTGTTTATAATAAGTTAGTTCAGAACTGCTTCACGTTTTAAGGTTCAATCATAAGTTTTTTTATCAATATAATCAAACTTGGCAGTGTCTCACTATCCTCTCTCTCTAGTAACCAAAATTTTCCTACCACCTCTTACTTTTTAGACCAGCCCTCGTATTTGTACGGATCAAATTTCCAACTATGTTTCTGTTGTATCTACAAGTCGTCTCTTTTAACTGACTTAAAAACAGAATCTGTTTTCTGTCACGTCTGCGCACTCCTGGTCTAGGATTTAGAATGAACTTGCTCCTCTGTCCACTATCTATGACGGGATAGCTCTATCTAAAGGAAAAAAAGTGCTGTGGGAATTTGCCGCTGTTTCAAAACTAATTTTGATTTTAATGAGTAGAAAGCTAACGCAGCTTCCTTGCAAACTGGCAACGTTATTTTATTGTAAATCTACCCACACATTAAAAATAAATTACCTTGTATTTTTCAAAAAGTTATATATATAGGTCCGCAAATAAATTTAAATTTGGTACCTTGGGTTTTTATTTGATATTATTATGCTATATACGTGTTTCAGACTTTATGGTCTTCTTCAGGAGATTCATAATGGTAGTCTTCATTTCTAGCTTTTTATAGTGAAGATTGTTTTGATAGGGATGTGATTCTTTTTGAAGACCATAAAGTCTGAAACACGTGTAGAACATAATTATATGAAATAAAATCCTGAAGTACCACATTCAAATTCATGTGCAGACCAATTCGTTTAAAAATATTACTTTTCTCTCGTTGGACCAACAAAACTTATATATTTATATCTATATATAAAATTACTTTCAAAGTAAAGCCAAATCTTCTATAATTTTTCTATTGAAGTTTTCATTTATTCATTGTCATTTTAAATGTGTATTTAAAAAAAATTGTTAGTCATATGTGTTATGAATTCAATAAATTTAAAAATAGAAATCATCAACTATCTCTGAATTTTATTTACTTTAAATTCGTGCAATTGTTTGCATTCCGCGAAATTTCCAAATTTAAAGCTACTATGAATAACATTTAAAATTGCTAATTTTCTGAAATGTTCGATTGTATTTGTCTAAACCTTATAAATAACAAGATTATGATTAACTGTTATGATTTGTCTTTCTTAAACAAACAAACAAAATTCCATTTGTTAATATCGAACATTATGTGGTAAAAAAAAGTTTTACTTTTGTTTATTTGGAATCCAGTTGTGTTAGGTAATTTTTTTCTTTCAAATATCATTTCTGATAATTTTGAAACCCACAAAGTGAAGACAAGCAAAAATACGACAAATTGTTCAAGATTTATTATGAATAGTGAAAGGTATATTTTCTTTTGGAGAAAATGCATGAAAGTCCTTTTCTTTTGGTTGGGTGTTGTTGTTGTTGTTCTGTCCTGTCTCGAAGTCCTCCGCTTAGTTCTGTTCTCTCCGTCTCTTTTTAAAGGTGGTTCGGAAGAAAGGCCACATTTGTGGCGTATCCAACCCTGGAGAAGGTTGTAAAAATTCCGATTCAAAATAACTGTAAGATCCTGCATATATATATGTGCATTTAGGAGTTCTGTCTATGATCCTTCCAGTTCATTAGAGTTTGGCCATAAAATCAAGTCTCCAAGCAGTGACCTGGCCTGTCACCTGGGGCTATAGAATACGCCGACAGCACCTCTGCAGAGGGGTAAACCCCCTCCCAAATGAGAACACCTGTTGGTCGTGGGTGGCAACATGTAAGGCGCTAGGACGGAATTCTGGTGGTTGAGGAGTCATTAGTTCGGCGACAGAGTGGTCAATGACTCGAAACACGCCACTTTGGCCCTTACTTGATCCGACGGGCGGTCGGATTGGCTCGATCCGATCAATCGGCTGGTCCCGTCATGCCCTAGCACATGTATGTTTATTTTCTCCCGAACGTATTATCTAATCTGCTCTTGCGGAACAATGCCCAACCCTTTATCTTATAGGTGCTAGAAGGCGGAGGCTGAGGGTTAATTGTGTTACCAGGGAAGGGCTTTTTGACCCTGTTAGATTTAGTTATAAAAACCAGAATTTAGCAGAGGCTCGAAATCTTGCTCTTAATATGAGTATACTGGTATTGTATCCCCGTCTCAGCCAAGGCGAATGGGTTTCACCCTTGGTTCATTTCCTTCTCAAGTTGGACTCCGTGGTGGAGCATAGGACCAGTGAAAAACATATAACAGATATGGCTTCTTTCTCAAACAAAAAATTCAAACGTAATTTAAACGAATCGGACTCTTCAGATAAATAAACAGAAGCACCTTTTCCTAGATTCATAATCATTGAATCTAACAGTGCTCCGATTACAAATTTATCACCCTTCATAATTGAAAAAGTAATATCAACAAACTTAACGCCCATTACGGTCAAAAAATTTAAAAAATGAAACTCTGCTTGTCATAGTGGAAAAGAGGAAACCCGTTGATTTTCTACTGAAAATGACAGTTTCACAATATCAGTACCAAAACATACCCTCATAAATTCCTTAACGTAAGTAAGGGGGTTGTTAGAAGTAAAGAACTTTCCTTATGCACCATCGAAGAAATAAAAAGAGAGCTAAAAAAGCAAGGTTTGACTGAAATGAAAAGAGTATCAATTAAAAAAGAGAGGAAAACAATAGACAAATACATATTTAATGAATTTTAACACTCCCAAAATACCCGTAAAAATAAAAGTTGGCTATAAAATAGAGAGAGTCGACTCAACCCATTGCGATGTTACAAATGCCGAAAATATGGCCACCGTGAGGATAATTGTAGAGTGCTTGAAGTGTGTGGGAAATGTGGTCAACAAAATCTTGACCACCACATTAATTATTGTTAATTCCCATATAAATGTGCCAACTCTGGCGGGGATCATCCGGTGTACGCAAGGTCTTGTGAGAGAAGGAAGTATTAACAATAAAACACCAGAATAATATTCCTTACTATGAAGCCTGTAAATTAGTTGTAGGCTCTAAGACCTCTATATATTCCCAAGCAGTTCAGCGTAACAAATCTGCATACAACAAGTATGAGACGATTGTTAAAACCTTAATCCAATTGGGGCCGGGCGATTGAGAAAGCTTCATCAATAAAATCAAAGCCTCACTTAATAACACCAGAGCTGCAGATGCATCAGTTGATCTTGCAGAAAACAAGAAGGAATCATCCGCCCAAACACAGACCGATTGAGGAAAATCGATACTGAGGAGAAAACAGCAATAACACCATCCACACGGCCGATAAAACACCCTGTAACAAAATCTCCCATCAAAATTAGATCTAAAGACAAAAGATCCCCAATACGACCTACTGCTTCTAAAGACTCATCTCCCCCACCAAAAAAAAAAAAAAAAACACTTAAAGACAAACAAAAACCTACACAAAAACCAAAAATACAAGAAACAGAAAATACAGAAACTATTATTAAATTCAGAATATTAGAAAAGATGGAAACAGAGAGCAGCCCCCAATTAACTAAACCTAAAACCCACAAGAATAAACCAACAAACAACCCAGAGGAAAGGACTGAGGGAGAACCACTAAATAACTCTGTGGAACTGCCCGGATTAAATACAATAAAAATGTCTAACAAAATAATACAATGGAAATGTAGAGGAATTAGAGCTAATTACGAAGAACTGCTACTAGTCCTAAATAAATATAACCCCAAAGTAGTAAGTCTTCAAGAAACATTCCTCAAAGATAAGAACCAGTTGAACATAAAATACTTTCAGTCATACAATAACCTATACAAAGATGGACACAGAGTTTCTGGAAGTGTTTCTATCCTCGTTAGGAAGGACATACCCCCAACAGACAAAACTACACGTCACAAACCAGTACATATCTGCTCCATTTATATACCTCTACATGATCCCATAAACAACAGAAAACTTAATAAACTAATAGAACAAATTCCTAAACCCCACATATTACTAGGTGACCTTAAGTCACAATACTATATGGAGATGTCTGAAAAACAACAAAAAGGGCACTGATCTGGAGAATGTAATCAACAGTAACAATCACTGTATCTTAAATAAATCTCCAACTTATCTCGGCCCATCTACCGGCTCCTACTCAGCTATCAACATCACTCTATCTGATCCTTCAAGCTACATGGATTACTCGTTGAAGGTCCATGACGATCCTTGTGGCAGTGAACACTTCCCCATAATACTGGAAATCACACAACCTATCCATGACAACAACAGACCTCCCTGCTGGAAAACAAATAAGGCCGACTGGCAACAATTTAAAACCTTATACAATAGAAGACTGGTTCAAGACCCAAATAGCAAAGTTCTAATAAAGCATTTTACTGAAACATTAATTCCAATAGCAAATGAAACTATACCAAAACCTCATTCTCAAACAGACGCAACACACCCTGGTTTAACAATGAGTGCAAAATAGCAATCGGACTACGAAATGCTATCCTCTGCAAATTCAAAAAATAACCCTTAACAAGAAATCTAAACTCTTTTAAACTAGACCGAGCAAAGGCAGGGAAAACCATTAAATAAGCTAAAAAGATCAGTTGACAAAATTATGTAAATAAACTCATTTCGTCCACTAAAACAGTCTGGAAAAGGATCCGCAAAATTTCTGGCAAAACCAGTCTACTCCACTCAAACACCTCATTAAAAATAATATCCAAGTCACCAATATAAAAGATATTGCCGACACACAAGCTGAGACCTTCTTTGCAAATCCCTCCCCCCTCAACAGACTCCAACACAGAATTTCACAAATACAAAGATAGGAAAGAAAAACAAAAACTCAATTTTAAATAAGATAACACCATCATCCCAATGCCTAAACCAGGAAAGAATAATCTTTACGCATCAAACTATCGCCCAATAGCTTTAAGAAGCTGCCTGTGCAAGACCACGGAACGAATGGTCGATAAAAGGCTAGTTTGGTTCATAAAATTCAATAATCTCTTTACTGGCTTCCAATGCGACTTTAGGAGTCGAAGATCAACTATGGATCATGGGGTCAGATTAGAAACCTCCATACGAGAGGCAATTATACAAAAACATCTGATAGCTATATTCTTTGACCTAGAGAAGGCATACGCGACTACTTTATGAAAGCTTTTCTATCGGACAGGAAATTCTGAGTCTGTAATGGTTCAACCCTATCAAACATCCAAAATCAAGAAGGGTGAGTCCCTCAGGGGAGTATACTATCAGTAACCCTCTTCAACATAAAATCAATAGCATCACCAATTGCCTGAATCCTGGAGTTGATAAGTATTTGTTCGTTCATGACTTCTGCATCACCTCAACATCCAAATATATACGTACAGCAGAATGTCAACTGCAACAGGGCATCAACAAAATAAACAAATGAGCAATGATAAACGGCTTTAAAATTTCATAAACAAAAACTCAGAGCGTGAATTTTTGTCAACCAAGAAAAATGCATAACAACCCTTCATTAAATCTGGACGAATTAGAAATTCCAGTCGTTGACCAGTACAGATTCCTCGGCGTTACCTTTGACAAAAAGTTCTTTCATTCCATACATTCAATACTTAAAAGAGAAATATAGCAAACATTAAAACTCCTTTATGTAATAGCCAACAAAGACTGGGGTGCAGACCAGCACACCTTGCAGAGATTATATAGAATATTAATCCGCTCAAAAATTGACTATGGTTATTTCATATATGAAGCAGCCAGAAAATTCTATCTCAAATCATTACAGATCTTACACCATGAGGGATTGTAACTCGTCTTAGGGGATTTTAGAACATTCCTAGTGGAGAGCCTTTATTCTAAATCCTACGAACCACCTCTAAAACTTAGATTCACAAAATTAGGTCTACAGTATAACAGTAAACTGAAATCACTACCTTCCAATCCAGCTTATGAATGCACTTTTTATCCCAAATAGCAAAACCTATTTGAGCAGAGAAAAAGACCATAAAAACATTCAGTCTTCGCATGAAACACATAATGGAAGACATTTTACTCACAAACATTCATGATACCATAAAACTAAGCTCTCTTCCCTGGCTACTAAAGCAACCCGTGGTTATCTTTGATTTAAACAAGCTCCCTAAAAATAAAACTCATCCCTTAACTTGCCTAGTCGGTTGGGGCTGTAGAATACACTGACTGCACCTCTGCAGAGGGGTAAGACCCTCCCCCAACGAGTATCTTGGATATGACACTAAACAATCTGATGGTGAGGTTCCAGTAATGATGGAGCTTTGGGGAATGCGGAGTACCCCTTCATTACCATCGCTCCCAGGTCCACTCTGGCCCGGAGTGGTAGCACCTGATAAGGGTCCTATCTGTGGGTTAAATAGAACTAAACCGTGGTTTCTTGAGTTTACTGTTTTTTGTTTTTTTTTTGCATTTAAACTGCGTGCTTATGCTAAACTGAATTGCTCGAAATAGAACTGTTTTGATATCTAAACTCCGGACTTATGCTAAACTGAATTATCTGAAATAAAACTTTTTGACATTAACTCTATGTATTGCCCAGTCGGCTTGAGCTGTAGAATACACCGACTGCACTTCTGCAGAGGGGTAAGACCCTCCCAACGAGTGTCCTGTATGTGACACTAAACAATCTGATGGTGAGGTTCTAGTGATGCTGGGGCTTTGGAGAATGCGGAGCACCCCTTCATTGCCATTGCTCTCAGATCCACTCTGGCTCGGAATGGTTGCACCTAATAGGGCTCTATCTATGGGTTAAATAGAACTAAATTGCATACTTAAACTGAATTGTTTGAATTAGAACTTTTTGACTAAACTGGATAGCTTGAAATAGAAATTCTTTTTGAAAATTAAACTGTGTACTCATACTAAACTGAGTTGTTTGAAATAGAAATTATATATATATATATATATATATGGCATTAAATAACCTACAAAGGTTGATATGCCGTAAAACCCAAACAACCAACCAAAAATCATCCCTTAATCTAGAAAGAAACTAAACAACTTTCAGGAGAGATATCCTAATTACTTACGCATTTTCACGGATGCAACAATGGAACCAGATGTGGAGCAGTTCTCCACAAGAAAACCTTGAAAAAACGCCTCCCAAAAGAGGCCTCCATATTTTCTACCGAAATCTGTGCAATAAATTTGGCACTTAAACTTGTTTCAACAAGGAAAAGTTCATCATTCATTCAGACTCCATCTCTTTTCTACAATCTCTTAAAACACAAACTTGATAATCCCTTCATTGTCAATCTTCTAAACTAACTCAATTCCATGAACCATGGTAATATTCTGCTAGATCCCAAGCCATGTAGGAATCCAGGGAAACGATAAAGCAGATACATTAGCTAAAGGAAAATTGCAGAATGGCACTCGATAAAAAAAAAAATCAAAAATACCTTATACTGCTTATACTGACCTCAAACCGAAAATTAGGTAGATAATTACAAAGAAATGGCAACAATTATGGGAGAGAAATCCCCACAACAAGCTCTTCCAAGTACAGCCCATTTTCAAAGAAAGGAAGCTGGATCCTAATAATACCAGGAGAGAAGAAACCACTCTTGCCCGTCTACACATTGGACATACTAGATTAACTCACACCTTCATTCTAAAATATGAACCTCCTCCTAAATATTCATGTGGAAACCAGTAAAACATATCTTGATCGAATGCACAAAACTAACCAACACTCAACGAAGGTTTTTATAATGTTAACAATATGAACGAACAATTTAGAATAATAGACCCAAAGCAGATATTGAACTTTCTGAAAAGAATAGGCCTCCTATAAAAAAAATGTAGACTATGTTTTCCATTCTGGCAATCACTTAACTGTGTAGAAACAAATTACTAACACTAAATAGAAGTACTTGTGTCAGCTAAAATCGCTCCAAGCATTACTGAGTGCAAACAAAGAAGCTCTGGTTTGTCTAAAAATGTTAAACTACAAAATATGCGCTTACAATTCATACACACACACACACACACACACACACATATATATATATATATATATATATATATATATAACAGGATTTGGCATGAAATAACCCATAAGAGGTTGATATGCCATAAATCCCAGCCAAACAACCGGTGACCTTAACGGCATCGGATTTTTTCATCGTAGATCAGAGAAAGAGAGAAGAGGAGATATAGATAGGATGATAGATAAATAAGTAGATTGATTTTCATTTTATTTGAGTTCATATATATATATATATAATCTTTATCTTCACTTTTGCAATTTAATTTTGGTGATGGGTGTTATTCATGTAGAGTCTTGGAATAGCCTGGCGGAGCTCATCCTTCTCTAGGTCTACAACTGGTTTAAATTCAGAGTTTTTTCCCCTCTAGACCAGTTGCCATTCGAAGGTTAAAGGGTCTATTTTGCTCTGCTATTTAATGCCTATCTTTCTCAAGGGTATCAGCGCTGTGTGAAATGCAAACAGTTTCGTTCAGACTTTATACTCTAGAAGTCAAGTTCATTTCTTACGACAATAACTGTTATGCCACGTTTTTTGTTGTTTTTTATATTTTGCTATATATCATACTACAACTGATAACCTTTCTTCGTTACGAATTATTTTCGGTATTTTTTATGCTAGTAAGTTTTAAAAAGCACTTGTCCTTCCACTCGATCCTGCACAGGAAATAAGCAATACTCATGCTATTTACATCTATCATATTTCATAAGCATTTCAACATTCTGATGCCTACTATAACCTCTGACCTACAAGCCGAAGAGAAGTAACTAATTTCTTTACCTGATTTGAGCTATTTCTTTCTTTCTTTTTCTTTGCTCGAAACATGACTTTAGCTTCTTTAGCTGCACGTTTTGTCCAAAAGGTTCGGACTAAAGTTAGATTTGGCAGAGCTTCGGAAAAAGTATTCCATCCTCAAAAATTTTATTTTGGGAATAAGAAAAAAGTTACAATTAGCAATTTTTGAGGGTGTACAATGGATTTTTTTTTTTTTTTTTTTTGAGGGCATTCAATTTGCAGTCTACGTTAATACTAAAATGAATGCTCCTGTTCTGCGTTCCATATCGGGATTGAACTGTTGCGTAATTGGGCATTTGGATGGATTTCGATTTAAAAAAACAAACTCTGTATATATATATATATATATATATATATAAGAGGTGCTTTATTTTAAAAGAAAAATGTATGAGCATTTTTTTTCTGGTGGGTTCTGTTGAGTTCTAGTTGCATCCAAATGGGATCTCTTTATTTGCTCCTCCCCACGAGCATCATGGTTCTGTCATGTTGGCGCTAGTTTTAACGGTTAAACAAAATAAACCCGTGACTCGAAGTAAGCATTATACTATCTTCGGAAAAGTGAACAAAGAAACTTGAAATGACTACGCATTTGCTGTTTCTCGAATGTTGTGGAATTGTCTAGAAAATTCAAGGGAATTCTACAGCCCGTGGTGGATATAAAAGTCGGTCCCATCACAGGAAGAGAAAGTAGCTTACAGTCGGCAGAGTTAAGCTATTCCTGACCCATGCGTTGAAGTTGGAATTTTTACCCGCTGAATTCGAAGAGACAACCAGTAGTTAGAAAGAATACAAGAGACTGACATTTTCCAGCATCCATCTTGAGCTATAGCGTCAAATAACATTCCCTTTGAATTCTGCCTTACCCATAACGTTAATGTACTTAGTAAGTTCAAGGACCGTCTTCTTTTTTCAAAGGGAATGTTAAAATTTGACACTGGATTCACTCACAGGCCGTTTTACCATTTTTTTTTGTTGTTGTTGTAAATTCAACCTTTTGTAAAAATCAACTTTTCGGGATTTTTTTAAATGTCAAACAAATAACCTGAAAACATTTTTGTAAAAAGAAATGACTCGTTATATGACTAATTATTTGTTCGAACGTCGAGTTGTCATCAATTTGTTGTAATGTGAGATAAAATTCAACATATATATTCACGTATGATTTATTATGGCGACAGTTTCTCTTGTTGTAATGATAAATTTATTGATATAAGGAAAACGTAAATGAGTTCAGTCAAGATACATTCTTAAACCCCAACGAAATGCTATCGAATCAAATATATATATATATATATATATATATATATATATATATATATATATATATATATATATATACTAACCTACTATCTACCAGCATTCACGGTTACCAGGAAAAAAGAAAAAAAAAACAAACCCGCCAGGATCTAGAGATAATAATATCTCTAATTACCATCCGGGGGGAAAAAGAAAAAAATATCATAGGACAAAAAAAAAAAAGAAAGGCCAACTTCGTCACACCAGTTGAAAAAAAAAAATCAAGAGATATGCAATCAGTTGGTCAAAAGAAAAAGAAAACCCTCCGTAAAATGCTGCAATGCTACAATTATAGAGAGTGCTCTATACAAAGTAGAGCCAATTACAATTATCGCCGGTGAGGCGAAACTTTCGTAGGAAAGGCCCGACTCGTGATTTAATTTATATATGTATATTACACACAATTTGATAAAAATAAAATAATCATTGCTAGTGTCCCTAGCCTCGCTGCGTAATATGGCAGGAAATCTACTTAACCAGTCGAAACAGAAAATAGAGAAAAAAAATCATATGAAATGGGAATGAGGAACAAAACAATAAAAGTGGATACTGAAAAATAAAAAGGCGACCAATGAGCTTTCCTAAAACCAAGTTTTACTTACCTGGGATAGGTAGTCAATGGATTTTCTAAAGACCTAAAACCCTTTATCCACCTGCAAACATCGAATAAGAATTCAAGGCCAATTCCTTTCACTTTGCATAAACGCGCAAATTTTACCCACCTTTCGATGAATTCCAAACCTTTTTCTCTGGCTTAAATTTGATTTTAATCTGATGGTTGTAAAAATCTACTAACGTCTGAAATAAGAAAGAATCGCCTTCTATCGCGTCATCCAAATAACGACTCTCATTATGCTGAGTAAGAAACACGTTGTGTTCCTTCCTATTCAACGACGGAACTACATTACTACATACAGAACTAGTTTCCTAAACAAAGAACTTTACATGCAATATGCGATCTACGAAGCCTTCAAGAAGCTTACAGAACGGCCGTACGATCGAGGAATGAAAGACCTGCGTGATCACTGCACCAGACGCATACTAGTGAAGTTACCATTCGTGCTGGGGAAAGCCTCTTGCCGACCCAGAGTGCGTTTGGAATCATTCGCTAGGTGAGTGATGCCGAGTACCGGGAGACCACCGCCACAATAAGCAACCCTCCTCAGTCACACAGACTTCCTCCATTAAGTCATCTCTAATGACCCCCCTCATTAACATTCGATATAATGCCTTACTCGATCACCCCAGGCTAACCTGCAGCTGAGTGAAACTTAGAGCGTGCCGCCATTCGTAATAGAAAGAGAATTCGTTTCTGTGCAGTCGGCCAGCCTCCCGATTATTTGAATATACACTTCTCAAGGTTGGGAAAGCCTTCTTTGGGTCTTCCTTCTAGAGTTCGCCGTTCTTGTACTGTGTGCGCATCCACGTGTGTCGTCGTGTCTCCACATTCAGTACAACTTGGTCACGTTTGGAAGGTTGAAGGTAGTAGATCTCGTGGCGCACCAAAGGAGCCCGTTTGCCCCAAACAAACCAGAACAGGGCTCTTTCTCTTAAGGAGAGCCTCGTCTGTGATCAACGCCAGCAGTAGCTTTGACCTTTTCCAGTACCTCTAATTTTTAGCTTAGTCAATTGGGGTTGTATCATACGCCTTTATCTCTGCAGAGGAGTTAGTGTTAAATAGCAATACTTGAAAACATTCAACCGTGTGTAAACAAATGAGTTTTGGCTTGTCTACGATGTTATCTTCAAACTATTCGTTCTCAAATTATATATATGTATGTATATATATATATATATATGAAGTAAAAAAAATTCTTTATGTGAGGTCAACAATCAAGTCTGACGCTTGCTAGAAGATTAATCTTTCTTCTCTTCTTCCCTTCTGTCTCGCCTCGTCCTCCGTTCGTCCGTCTCTAAAGCATTAAGCCAACAAAGAAAAAACTAGTATTTATTGTACATAAAAAAAAAATAAAAAGATGGCACATAGCCTAAAAATGGGGGGAGGTTGGTCAACACTGTTCTAACTTTTAACTTAACAAGACACATTCAATGTCTCCAAATTTAAAAAAACAAACAAACAAAAACACCACAATACTTCAATCAAAAACTTCACTATCATATTACAGTCACTAAAACAACTCTTGTGCTGCATGAAAGTCTAACCTAAACCCGGATTTACAAAGTTTGTAAGGGAGGGGGGAACAATTTAAAAATTTTAATCATAAAAATATAAAATCTCTCTCTCTCTCTCTCTTTCTATATATATATATATATATATATATACACGAGGTCCACAATATCGAAATATGAGAAAATATTTACAAAATAAAAAGATGATAGTTAGCATAGGGCCCCTCCTCACGAGCTAAAATAGTAGAAAAGCGAGTTAACCAGTCGAAAAACAGTGCTGGTGGGGAAAAATATTTCTCCATTACACGTCTGGAGAACTCTAATTTCTGTCATCTAATCAGGGATGGGAAGGGGAAAGCAAACAAAAGTGGGGGACTAAAAAACAAAAAAGGCCAATGACCTAACATACTCTAGCTAAGTTAAACAAGTTTGAACGTTTACAAAACAATAGTCTAACTACCTGGGCTGGATGGTCACGTACTTTCGGTAATCCAATATCCTTAGATCCCTGTAATGTCAAGGCTGAAAGTAAGGCCGGCTCCTACAACGTGACACAAGTCACCGACCTTTTGCCCAACCCAAACAAAGAGTCTTACCCTCTCTGACCGGATTTTGGCTTTAATTTGGTGCTTGTAATGAGACAACAGGGTCTGAAAAGAGAAAGACTCATCTTTGTGGAATTCCTCCTGTCTCGTCGTCCAAATCACGACACACTTAATGCCCAGTTCGCAAAGAAACACATAGTGTTCCTTCCTGTTTAGCAACGGAACCACATTGCTGCACACATAACTGGCTTCCAGAGCAAAGAAATAACCACCCAAGATGTGGATCATGTAGCCTTCAAGCAGCTTGCACAGCGGCTGCACGATCAGGCAGTGAAAGGAGTCGTGCTCAATTGGATACACACTGACAAAATTGCTAAATGCGCCAAAAATAATTGCCAACCCAGAGGTTATTCTGGATGACCAGCCATGTGAGGGAGGTATCGTTATTATTGAGGCATCTCATCCTGGGGGCCCAGAGCCATAGCAAATGACTCTCCTCCCTCGTCACACTGAGCTTGCTGATCAAATCATCTCGAGCGGCTCTCTTAACTAACAAACAATGTAATGCCCTACTCAACAATGGCTTGCTATCATAGAGACCTGTCTGCAGCCAAGAGAGAACCTTCAAAGCATGCCGACACCCACGATAAAAGGGATACTCTTTTCTGGGCAAGCGATGGGTCTCCCCATCAGCGGAGTGCACACTTCCCAATGACGGGAAAGATAGTTTAGCGTCTTCTCTCCAGAAGCTCCCTGTCTCATCGACTTGTGAACACATCTGGTCTAGGAAGCTGAGATGCAAAGTATGTCATCACGTCTCGACGTTCGGTACTCCTAGGCCGCATTCAGACTGGTGAAGGTAATAACAGATCTGTCTCACCAAAGGAGCTGGTTTAGCTTAGATGAACTGGAACACTACCCTTTCCAATTTGAATAGGAAGGTGCACAGGATTGGAAGCACTGAAAGTCAGTAGAGGACCAGGGAGTAGATATGCATGCCGCATAACTCAGCCTAGCCCTTTAGGGAAAGCCTCCTACATAGCTTGGCGGCTACTACTTTTTCCAGTACTTTCGACCAATTTTCTCCAGTTAGAGATCGAGACCAAACCAGACGCGGAGTATCTTTTATGGGCCGTCCTTCCAACTGAGGGGACCGGGAAGGGTACAATGCTTCCACGAACCTAACCACAAACCGACAGACTTTTCCCGGTTAATCTTAACCCTCGTACAAACTTTGTACCTTCTGATTTCCATGCTCAACTCAACCACCTCAGCACTGCTCATTATAAGCAGGCTGATGTCGTCAGTATATACAGTGTACCTGATTACTTTGATAGAGCCAGGTAACGTGAGGCTGTGTAGGACTGGGTTTGCCTTTAACTTGTGCAAGAATGGTTAGCATCGGTGACAGTGGACAACCCTGACGAATCGAGCGAGTCAAAGTGGAGGGCTTTGACCTTACCCTGTTCACTTCCACCATGACTCATAAAGAAGGTGAATCTAGCTGTGAATGTGTAGCCCAAAACTGGCTGTAGACAAGACAGCCTCCAGGAAACCGTGGTCAACCCTATCAAAGGCTTTGGACTGAACTAAGTTGATCAGTGTGACTTTTCCATCAATCATGCAAACCATATGAAGATTATCCTGGATAGTCTTACTCTTTACTGCACAAGACTGCTCAGGGCAAATCAGACAAGGTAGGGCAGTCTACAATGGTCAGCTAAGATCTTCGCCAAAATCTTTAAGTTAGTGTTTAACATTGTTGAAGGGTGGAAATTACTAATCCCATCTACACCATGTTTGTTCTTATGTAGCAACTTCACTATACCCATGGTGAAGCGTCTGGGTATGGAGACCTGCCTCATCCACTTGTTATAGATGGTTGTCTGCAAGGGAAAAAAACATGTGTGACAACCTCAAGTACACTTCGTAGGGCAGACCAACGATCCTGGCAGACATCCATCCCGACCAGTTTCAACACCTGCCGGACTTCATTATTTGTTATGCAGCCCTCATACCCAGCTGCTTAGATTTCTGTAAGGCGAGGAAAGCCAGTGAGATAAGTGTCTAACTGAGCAGAACTCAGTCCAGGCTCCTTAGTGAAAAGCTTCTCGAAGTACTGCCAAAATTTCAACAAATGGCTTTGTTCATAGGTCGATGTTACCTGTCTAGTGATGTGACACTCACAATATGCCAATCAGTTGCATGCCTGAGTTCATTGTCCCGTAATTCCTGGACCATGTTCGTTGTCTCATAAGATATTCTTTTTAACCTTAGCCATAACTACCAGAGCTTGGTGCTTCTTAATTTGTAAGGAAGCCAGCTCTGCCTTAGTTATGCTAGCATCCCCCCTATTTCCCACTAAGACCACCCTATTTAGCTTAGACTCTATCGATCTTTGCTCCTCTACCATATCTAACTTGAATCTCTTACTGCAGTCAGTAGCCAAGGATCTAATATTATCCTTAAGCTTGCCTCACCAACTATCCCCAGTAATAGCTCCTGACAATTCCCGCTTTTAACATTTGTTCTAGCTGATCCTGGAAGTCCTTCTCATTCAGGAGGGATGAATTGAACTTCCAGTAGCCAGACATCCTAAGTCTAGTCTTATCAAACCTAATACACACACATAAAATTTTATGGTCTGAATCTTTGTAAGGCTCAAAACTTGGACCACCTAAATAATCAAGATTAACTCACCTAGCTAATACTCTGTCCAAATTGCTTTATTATTTGGATGTTTCTCGTGAAATTTGTTCAACGAGATCAAGTCATTTGACAAACTTACAAAAGAACCTTGCATCCAAAGTGTTAATACCTGAACTAGTAGCCCCTCTATCTAGATTGGGATCAAGGATGGCATTCCAATCTTCCATTAGGATTACCCGCTTCGATGGTATCACATATGTGCCAAAAAATGTCAGGACACTCACTGCTAGCATTGGGCCCAAAAACCCCAATCAGCCGAAATGCCTTGTCCTTTATGGTAACGTCCAAAACACAATGGAATCAAAGCGTTTCTCCTGCAAACAACATATATCAGTGCCATAGAGCTGCAGGTGCAAAAGCAAGTAGACCTCGACCTGTGGGCATTCAGACTAGCTAGCCTTAAATCCATCATGAACATTTAAAGGGGTTGAGTGCCCGGACTGAACATAGCTGGGGTCTGTACACTGACATTCTGGCTCATGGATCCTATGGCCATCTTATTGGTGATGGCTCAGTCCTGGACAAGACTCCCGATATCCTGTGGAAATGTTAGTTTAACAACTATATAGAGGGAGGGGTGAAGAACAATAGGGACCCTCCTAACAAGACCTTTACAAGATTTTGTGTCGTCCTTTATGAATGATATTGGGCCGAGGGCCTCATTGGCTTTGAACATTTTGATTATGCCTTTGGATCCCCAGCCCGAAATAATAACTGAAGTGATGTGAGCATCCGGAAAGTTCCTAGGGTACTCCACATTCTTTGAAGTTATGGAGGACCCTCAAGCCCTTTAGTAGTTGTGGCTGGACCTTGTTCAACCATTCCAGGACCTCCTCATCCACCCTGCAAATGTTTAAATCTGAATGATGTCTTGTTTTATCCTTTTTTCTTTTGCTTGGGGATCTCATCCCTGAAGCTGTTTATGGATGAACTCTACTGCCATTTCTTTGAGGTAGCCAATGGTGGTGGTACTTTATCCATTGCAGGAGATGAAGATGCTACTGATGATGGTTCTAATGTTGCTGGTGGGATAATGGGATGAGTCTAACGGCAGCGGAGAGAAGAGGGGTCCCTTTTTGGGTTTGAGAATGGTCATAGATGAAGCTGGGTGGAGGCATAATCCTGGGAGGTGGGGTGTTTGTGGTTTAATAGTTCTGTGTTTTGGTGAAGAGGGGGTTGATCAAGAGGGTCCTGGAAGACTTCTGCTCCTGGTCCAGCCATCTTTTGAACTCAAGTAGCTGCTCAAACTTCTCCCAGCCTGGACTAAAACACCTGATCCCAGTTGGTGTGGACTGTTTGGAGAAGGGTTGAGGTTTGGATTTAGGAGAAGTGGCTGATATGGTTTTGTTTGCATATGTTTGTGTGGGGTATGAACTGTTGATGTCCACCTGAGACAACATTCAGGATTGGGGACCTGCAGCTTGGATCTTCCTCCCACCTTTTCCCACTGTCAGCCACTCTGCTTTCGACTCTTGAGTGGTTTCTTTAGAAGTCTTGGGGGAGTGAGGGTTTTATCCCCAGCCATATCTGGGGCTGATGCTCTGTAGGCGGGACTACATGAGCCTCCTTTTCACTGTTCGCCTTATCAGATGGGAGGGTGACATGGTTTAGGTCAGGCTTTTTCAGGGATTTCTTCCTTGAGTAAACTGGTAACCAATTTCGCTGCAGTGCCAGCAGGCTGCTTTGCGGCTGGAAACAATAACTGGCAGTCTGTGCCCTTCCAATCCAACCAATTAGGAATGGAGTAGAATGTCTTACAATCTAACATTAAGTTGAGCCTCCACTCCCCGCGCATTTTGTCATGTGAAGCTGAGACGATGTCATCAAATTTTAGCATGTAAGTTGCTAAATTTGTGTCTCTGAGGAAGCTAGGGTCCTCGTATATTGATACCATAGTCTGCCAGGGCTGCCCTATATATTCAGTACGGAATATATAATCCTTGTTTTTCAGGTTTTTTTTAATAAGGGTGATGGCATCTTCAGCAGTCGGCACCAACACATCCCATAAAGGTAAGAAGTACCGGCTATTATGGCCTGCACTTTTATGCTCAGGCCGGAAAGTTGACACATTACCATGTCTTTGGTGGGCTTAATGATCTTAGAAGACCGTTTATCCACAACAATGACAGACACCGTTCCTTTTTTTGGTCCTGTCTTACTTCCTCCAAACTGAACATAAGACTATGATCTTACACTTAGCTCGAGATGACTCTTGCTCACTGGAGTAAGTTGTCGACATCGACTTGAATTTTTGGTGGCACTTGTCAAACATTTTTTTGTGGGGGGGGGGAAATTTTAAGTCTTTCATTTTTGTCAAATGAGTGGGAAGTGATTTCACATTTTCTCTGATTTTTCTTTTTTTCTTAGGGGAAGATACTTTTTCATTTTTGTCAAGGGAGAAGGCATTTTTAGTGGATGATAATTTCACTTTTTTTCTTTTTCTTAAATCGCCCTTTTTAGTGGAGAATAAGGCCTTTATGGCTGAACTGTCTGACTAGCCAGATATAAGGAATGAGGCAAATGCTGTAGTGTATAATGATGTACTAGATGACGGTCAAGTATTCCCGACCAGCCATGAGAAGCCGGCATTGAATGAAAGGATGAGTGGCAGGTCGTCAAATGTTCAGTAAAAAAAATCTGTTTGATGGTCTTGATGTCAATCCAGAAGCATCTTTTACCTTCAAAAGGAACAACACACAACTGAAAAAAAGATGGTGGCAACTTACTCAACAGAGAAAAAAACTTGTCATTTACCCTTGTAAACCTGCTATTTATGCACATTTTGAGGGGAGTTGAAATTTATATATGTAACTTGACTCTTGATGACATAAGACATGCTTTCACATAAATTCAGTTTTTTAAAGTGGGCAGATTTTTTCTTATCGGACATCTGCAGACAAGACATGTATGGGATCGCTTAGGATCACAAGATAACTCATTTTGCCTTTTGCAACAATGTATAAAAAGGATTTGGCATTAAAAAACCATAACGGTTGATATACCATAAAACCTAACCCAACTACTGACCAATTTTTCTCCAGTTGGAATTTGGGATAGAACTAGATGCTGAGTATCTTGTAGAGATCATCAGTCCCACTGAAGAAGCCGAGAAGGGCACAACCCTTCCATGAACCCAACAGCAAATCCAGTAAACTTTTCACAGTTAATTTCTACCCTCAACATGCCTTCATACTTTCCAGTTTCTTTATTGACCTCCTCAAACTCGACACTACTCATTACATACACACTTACATCATCTACATTAGCAAAATAGCTAGCTGTGATAGTAGCACCGGGTAATTTGGGTCTGCAGGAAAGGTTCCAATACAAGAACATTTAGCATGGGTGAGAGCAGAAAACCTAGATAAATAGATAAAGTGAAGGGTTTTGATTTTACACTATTCAACTCATTCATGACTCTGGGGGATGCATACAAATTTAGCTGTGAAAATTCACTCAGAATCCTGCCACAGACAAAACTACCTCCAAGACACTGTGGTCAACCATGTGAAAGGTCTTGAGTTGATCTAAATTGATCAGTGCAGCATTAACATCAACTTTTTCTATGATCTTGCAAACCAAGTGAGGACTATCCTGGATAATCCTGCTCTTAATAGCTCAAGTCTGCTCTGGAACGAGTAGACAAGGCAGGGTAGTCTGCAAAGATCTTCACCAAAACCTTTATCAGTGCTTAGTATCATTAAAAGGTGAAAGTTACTAATCCTGTCTCCATCATGTTTGTTCTTGGGAAATAACTTTAGTATACTCCTATTGAAGTGTGAGGGAATTGTCCCCTGCTTCATCCTGTTTTATAGAGTCATTTGCCAGGGAACAAACATGTGTGACATCTTCAAGTACACATCAATTCCAGGAGTTTTGTCCATACTAACTGCCAAATTTCATTTTCCATTATGTACCCATCACACCCAGCCACTTTCATTGCCTTGAGGTGATGGTTTGGTTTCTTTATTTAATGGCATATCAACCTTTGTAGGTTATTTAATGCCAAAGCTATTCTCCTAGAAGAACGGTTGTGGTGCTATTTAACCCATAGCTGGGAGGATAAGGGGGTTCATACCTTTCCCTAGGGTATTTGCCCGAAAGTGAACGTAATAGCACGACTGGAGTACGAACTCGCTTACTACGATTCCGCAGTCCATCGCTTTAACCATTACACCACGAGGACACCCCCCCACCGCCTTGAGGTGAGGGAAGTCGGCAAGATAGGCATCACTCTGAGCAGAGCTCAGTCCAAGCTCCCTGTGAAAGTTTCTGAAAGTAATTACAAAACTTTTTGCAAATGTTTTTGTTTGTAGTCTGACATTGTCCATCTGCTGATGAAATACTAGCAATATGTTACTGTGATGCATCTGTAAGTTCCTCAGTTTGTAGTTCATGAGCCATATTCTCTACCTTGAAAGACATTCATTTTAACTTAGTCCTAACTACTACAGCCTACTATTATGTATAAAGGCGAACTCTGCTTTAGCTACATTAGTTTCTACACTATCTCCTGCCATTTCTTCTCTGTTTAATCTACATTCTAATACTCTTTGTGCTGCTAGTCTCTCTAGTTTGAGCCTTTTACAATAGTCAGCAATAAATTATCTTATTCTATCTTTAAGCTTAGCCCACCAACTATTCCCATTTGCAGCACCCGTCAGTTCCTGCTTTTATATTTGTTTTAGCTGGTGCTGAAAATCCTTCTCATCCAACAAATATGCATTGAATTTCCAGTAACTCAACATCCTAACCTTAGCCTTATCTAATTTGTCACACAGAAAAGTCTGTGGCCATAATTTTTAAGGACTTGAAACTTGGACTACCTAAAAGATCTAAATTGGCTCTCCTAACTAGCACTTGCCCAGTCGGCTGGGGCTGTAGAATACACCGACTGCTTCTCTGCAGAGGGGTAAGACCCCCCCAACGAGTGTCCTGGATATGACACTAAACAGTCTGATGGTGAGGTTCCAGCAATGCTGGAGCTTTGGGGAATGCGGAGTACCCCTTTATTGCCATCGCTCCCAGGTCCACTCTGGCCTGGAGTGGTAGCACCTGATAGGGTCCTATCTATGGGTTAAATAGAACTACGTGCTTCTTTCACTATACTGATTTTTGCATTTAAATTGCGTATTTATGCTGAACTGAATTGTTTAAAATAGAACTGTTTTGACATTGAGACTGCGTACTAGTGCTGAACTGAATTGCTCGAAATAGAACTGTTTTTGACATCTAAACTGTGTACTTATGCTGAACTGAATTATCTGAAATAAAACTGTTTGACATTTAACTCTGTGTATTGCCCAGTCAGCTGGGACTGTAGAATACACTGACTGCACCTCTGCAGAGGGGTAAGACCCCCCCTAACGAGTGTCCTGGATATGACACTAAACAATCTGATGGTGAGGTTCCAGCAGTGCTGGAGCTTTGGGGAATGCGGAGTACCCCTTCATTGCCATTGCTCCCTGGTCCACTCTGGCCCGGAGTGGTAGCACCTGATAAGGGTCCTATCTATGGGTTAAATAGAATTAACAGCATACTTATGCTAAAATGAATTGTTTGAGTAAAACTGAATAGTTTGAAATAGAAATGACTTTTACAATTAAACCGTACTTACATTTAAACTGCGTGCTTATGCTTAACTGAATTATTTCAAATAGAACTGTTTTTCGACATTAAAACTGTATTTACACTTAACTGAATTGTTACATACAACTGCTTGAATAGTTAGAAATGGAAACATTTTTGACCATTAAACTGTGTACTTATGCTAAACTGAATTGTTTTAAATAGAACAGATTATTTACATAAAAATGGATTTGGCGTTAAATAACCTACAAAGGTTGATATGCCATAAAACCCAACAAACCAAACCAAACCTAACTAGCACTCTGTCAAAATAACTAGAAATCTGACCAGAGGCACACCAAGCAGTCCAAGTCTATTCTACTTTACTAGGATGTTCCCCTCGGAATTTGTCAAGAAGATCAAGTCTCTTGAAAGTTTATTGTTCTTAGTGTCCTGTACAACTCTCCCCAGTATACCTTGGGATCAAAGATGGTGTTCTAATCTCCCACTAAAATTACCCCCACGATGACATCCAAAAAACTCAATAATAGTTGGGAAGCTCACTGTGAGCATTACAGCCATAAAATCCAATGAGATGAAATGCTTTGTCCTTTATGATAAAATCCAGTATACAAAGTCTGTCCACTGGAACTGAAAAAAAAACATTAGTTCTGGGTATCAGCCAAAAGACACTTCTAGCACAACAGTCAAAATAACCTGAAAAAGGTTTGTAAACTTTAGACAAGATATCTTCACTGATGTTAGAGTCAATGAGAGTCTTTTGCATACTACATATATCTATTTGTGAAGCTGAAGGTGAGAAAAAGTTCACTCATCTTAGCATTTGTACTTCCTAACTTTAAATCCATAATATTCACAGATGGTGGATCTCTGGTCTAAACATGAAAGGTGTCAGGATACTGACATCAAAAGCACATCTCCTTAGAGATGGAATTGTTATGAGGATGCCCCCGACCTGATATTTGCAGAAAAGATAATTCTAAGGCTCAATACAGATAAGGGTGCAAATATAAAGAAACCCACCTAGAAACATAATTCATCTTCTCTCTTTCCATAACTAGGAGGGAGAGTGGACTGAAGGCCTAGTTGGTTTCTGCAATCATGTTCATAATCCCCTTCCAATGCTCAGCACATTCTAATCACTGATAGCACCTTAAGTAAAGTTGGCGACCATAGTTGAGGGTGACCAGAAGACTCCCTTTTCAATAGCTACTACACCGAAGTGTAGGGGAGGGTGCTACTCCTTTCCCTGGATTGCCCCACTTTACCTTTGATACATACCTTATATTGCTGAGTGTTAAGCAAGAAGGTATCAAGTACCATTTTTAAAGTCTTTGGTATGATGCGACCTGGGATTGAACCCAGGTCTCCTAGACCATTGGCTAATGCTCTACCCACTAGGCCTCTAGTTCTCATGTTTTTCTGCCAACTTCTTTAAAGTTGTAAAGAACCCTTAGGTTTTTTAGTTGCTGTGGCTGGAATTCATTTCTTCTCTCCAGGATATCATCACCCCCCCCCCCAACATATGTTTTACCCACACTTATACCTTGACCTCTTTTTTCTTTTTTACGGTTGCTCATTTTTTGAGTAACTTAAGGACGACCTCTGCTGCATTTTGTGTGTGTGTGTGTGTGTGTGTGTGTGTGTGTGTGTGTGTGTGTGTGTGTGTGTGTGTTGTTGCTTCTGTTGCAGCTGCGTTTGTCTGGAAAATCAGTTGGAGCGGCACCTTTGGTAGAATCAGTCTTTGGACTGTCATTTGCCAAAGGTGTAAGTGTTCATGGATTGGTAGAAGACAGGGTGAAGCAATGAAATTCTGTCCAGTTGTCTCTTCCAGAGTTGGTGCTTTCTGACTTTGTATTTTCTTGGATTTGCACATTTTTTTTGTTGTAGAAGCATATTGACTGTGGGATCTCTCCTACTTTGTTAGTATTTGTCTGATGAACTTTATTGGGCAGAGGTTCTACAGGTTAAGGTCTTCCTCCCACCTTTTCCTCCTGTTGGCCGCTTCCTCTTTGACTTCTCCATGGTATCTAATATCTTTGTCGTTAGCAATGGAAATGACTCAGAGGAAGGTGGGGGATGATTTTTATTTCTAACTATAATGGAAATCATTGTCCCAACAGCAGGCGAAACTATGGGAGCTTCTCTCTCTCTCCATTACCCTTCACCATGGGAGATGAGTGAAAATTCCAAATCTGTATGGGCAATTTTTCAAGGGCCTTCTTCCTGAGAAATTGCTAAGAGATGACCAATCTTTCCAGAAAGTCAATCGGCTGGTTTTCCCCTGTTATTACGACAGGTAGCCTACACTCTTCCAAGTCCAACCTATTGAGAATGTAGTCAGTTTTCCATAAGGTCAAACCCCCGTTCTCCTTGCATATTTTCCTGTAATGCAGCAACTATATTTTTAAACTGTAACATGTCTGCAGCTAAAGTTCAGTCTGTGAGATAGCTTGGAACCTCGTATACTGCTGCCACGGGTCTTTGAGGCTTCAGATAATCTGTTCTAAAGATGTAATCTTGAGTTTCTTGGGTTTTATTAATAAGGACAGCAACAAGATTTCAACAAGAGTACGTCCCAAAAAGCATAAGAAGAGCCAACTATGTTAGCTGACACCTGTACACCTAGACTGGTCTCTGACTTTATGGATTTGACAATTTGCTTATATAACAAAAAAACTTACCTTGTGTTTTTTTTTTTTTGTTACAATTTGGACAAATCTGGTAATGCAGTCTCTTATGTTCTGTAATGAAGAAAATCTGTCCTGAAATGTTAAAAAAAAAATAATTAGTATGGCAAGAGCCAGTCAAGAAGGTAAATTCAACTGGTTCTAGTGTATAATAAAACCATATCAAAAGCCAGTGTACATATGTTAATAACAAAAAGTTCGGCTGCCATCTGATCTCTTCAAAAGATATGTGGAAAAAAAGAAAGATTCATTTGTTTTGGCTCTAAAATTCAGAACAAGGTATGCTAATAATCTTGTAGTTTTAAAGTTAAATTCTGTTGACTTTTTCTTTTTTTTTTTTTTTTTCTTTTTCAAATAATTATTTGAGTTCTTCTAAATATTACTATTGTTATTACTTATAATCGTTAATTATATATTTATCCTTATTTATAATGTTTATATTTTTCTTTACTAATTATGTGTTTTGTGTTACATTTAGATTATAGTTAAAAAGCTGTAACTCTTATTTTCTTTTATTTTATGTATTCAAGTTACTAGATAATATTATTGCCAAAACTTCAGTCTTCGTTAGGTGCCATGCCAAAGACCCAGGGAAAGTTTTAATGTAAAGAGGAAATTTTCCTTGTGGGGAAAATGGCAGCTCCTCTGAAGTGGGGTCTTTAAATATAATCAACAATGAGACCATGCTGCTGCAAGATGTAACTAATAATTCAAAATTTAACAGAAAAATGAATTATCTTACTAAAATAATTGTTTGTATTTAAACATTACTAATTTGGTTAAAGCTTTGTTGGTGGGGCTTTGAGTATGTTAACCATACCCACTAAGAAAAGAGTGTCCTGGATATGACACAAAACTGTATCTGGTGGTTAATCTTCAGTTTTAAAGCTCTAGAGAGTGTTGAGTCCTCTCTTCATTGCCATTACTTCCAGGTCCACTCTAACCCAGAGCAGTAGTTCCTTTTAGGATTCCATTTATGCATCAGATAAATCTGATATAAAGGGATTTACATATGTAAACTTGTAAGTTCACTCATTGTGGGCCCTTATGCATTTATTTACCCTACCATGATTTAATTACCTCAACAGTCAATATGGACCACATTGAGAAACCTTTAACTCATATCTAGGAAAATTTATCTGACATAAGATGTCCCTGAAGAATAGATGGTAGAATAAAAACAACTTACCCCTATAGATTGAATAATGGTCTTATTCAAAATTCCCAGAAGTTTAGTGAAAATGACAGATACCTGAAAAATGGCTGAAAAATGAGAAGATTAAGATACTTATTCTCGTGTATCAGCATAAAATAGAAAGCTTTTTACAAAATATGAATGTCAATTAAATATCTATGTAAATGAATTGCATAAGTCAGTTTTGAGTTTAAGATAAGCAATTTTTTTTTCTTACTCTTAAACTTTCACCTGCTTACACTATTATGGTACTATCTCCCACTCTATCCAACTACAGTTAAATCACTATAATATATTGATTTTTTTTTTTTTAAATTTTATTGATCTCATTGAGGATATTGTAAGTTTACAAATCCCAAAACAAATGATTACTTGAATTTGTCACTTAGAATTTCTCCTTCATCCCACCCAAAAATATTCTGAAATTTATTTAGAATGATAAGAATAAAATCTAACATTTTCTTTGATTATTTTTATTTATTTATTTATTTTTTTTTTTAAGGCATGTCAACCCATCTAAAGTTATTTCCTGCCTTCTAGAGAAAGAATTGCATTCAAACTCACATTTTAATGTAGATGTTTCTTAAGATTTTTTTTTCACATGATCCTATTGAATACAAATAATGTTTAAATGGATCTATTTGATTCATAGATGGAACCATAACAGGTACGATTACTCGGAGTAAGAGTGGATTCAGGATTTATAACAATATTTTACACTTTCCAAAACTGAAGCTTCATTATCAGATACAGTTTTGTCATATATAGGACACCCTTTTCTGAGAGGGTCTTACCCTCTGTAAGTGATGAAATCAGCATATTCTGAGCTCTGATGACAGGATGCCATTTTTTGTGAATTTTTATTTCTTTTTTTAACAAGACAGCTGTTGATGGGAATAGTTACTTCCAAAATTCAAATATACCTATGAATCTTTTTTTTCTTTTTTTTTTTTCCTTACTGGTAATAAATTATAGAGAATAGCTTGTTAGTTTTTACTTTTTATTTTTTTTAAACTGAATATTTTCCTGTTTAAATCTAAGAGCTATGTTAAGTTGGCTGGTGCTGTAAAATACACTGACTGATTCTCTGCATAGGGGTTAAACTCTCCTAATGAGTGTCCTGGATATGACGCTAAAAAATCTGATGGTGAGGTTCCAGTAATGCTGGATCTTTGGGGAATGTGGAGCACCCCTTCATTGCCGTTGCTGCCTGAGTGATAACACTTTATAGGGCCCTATCTATGGGTTAATAGAACTAAACTGTGTACTTATGCTAAACTGAATTGTTTAATATAGAACTGTTTTGATATTTAAATGTGTGTGAACAAAATCTATACTTACACTAAAGTGAATTGATTGAATTAGAACTGTTTGACTAAACTGAATAGTTTGAAATAGAAATGTTTTTGGCAATTAAACTGTGTATTCATGATAAACTGAATTGTTTGAAATAGAACTGATTATTTGTATAAAAATGGATTCGGCATTAAATAACCAACAAAGGTTGATATGCCATAAAACCCAAACAACTCTAATGATCTAAGAGCTGTTTTTAGCCTTTTCATTAAATAGATTTCACAAAGAAATACCATATATATATATATATATATATATATATTATCCAGTTAGTGTCCAAGGACAGTAGGTGTGGATTTTCTATCTTTGTTTTCTGATTTTTAATTTATTTTTTAATTTCCTTAATTTTCCTATTTATCTTCTGAATACGAACTGTAACTCCTCATTCGCATCTCTGGGACAATACAGAGCATGTAAAAGAGTCATCCGATGAGACGGAGAATATACCAACAATGTTCTCCGCTGAAATAAATTTATTATGACGGCTTAACCGAGTTTGAGTCTCCATTTAATTGCACTATATATATATCATCATCATCATATCGCGCTGGTAGCACGGATATCCCTGACCCTCTCTCGCCACTCCTCCCTATCGTTCATCGCCCTAGGTAGGTCTTCAGGACAACAGCCTGTATCCTCACATAGCTGCTGAATGTACGTTCGAGCTGGTCGTCCTGCTTTTGCGCGGTCATGTGTGGGGATCCATAAGAGTACATCTCTTATGAGTTCATCTCTGCTTCTCCAGCAGTGTCCTGCATGTCTGGTTCGTCTAACTTGAATAGTTTTCGTGATAGGGGGCAGGTGGCCGTACAGTTGGTGTCTTGTGGGGTGTTGCTGCCAGGACTTGTTCAGGATTGCGCGCAGCATTCTTGTGTAATTGCCATCCAGTTTCTTCTCCAGCCGTTTTGTTAGCGTCCATGTAGTGCATCCATATAGCAGTATCGATGTGACCGCTGCCTGGAAGAAGCTGCGTTTCATTTTATCGGTTAGGTCTGATTTCCATATAATCGATAGCCTATTGATAGCTGTCCATGCTTTCGTTAGCCTCGTTTCGATGTCCTTTTCGGTTGATGTGAAATCCATTAATGTAATTTTTGCTAAAATATTCATCAAAGTATGTGTGTGGTAACAAACACACACACATTTTGATTAATATTTTGGCGAAAAATTACGTTTTATACAAAAGTGTATGAAAGTAAATAAGGAAATTAAATCCGACAGTACAAAGAAAAGTTGAAAAAACAAAATAATCCAAAATTTGATGAATTTATAATGAAAGTCAACATTGAAAGTTTCGGTTATAAAAATCTTCTTCAGGACTTTAAATACGTGAAAAGTATTGTTTATATGGCAATGGTTGGGTAATGAAATAGCAGGAGAAAAAGTATTTCCAGCATATACTTGTGTTACAATTGAAAATGGATGTATATAAGAGTTTAAGAAGCAATCTGAAGTTATCTCCCTTGAATTAAGGACGCAGTCTTTTAACGTCATAATATTGCCAAAGAAATTTTATTGTAATATTTCTATCTTTTAGTTACGTATGAAAATTAGTACCTTAGTCAGAAAAATCTCCAAATAGTCTACTGCTACCTTCATGAAAATGTAACTTGATATCTTAAGATTTATATCTTGTGAATTGATCTAGAGTTGTTAACATTCTATGATGTGAAGTATATTTTTAGGGATGGATTAACCTTTAAGCAAACGAAGCACATGCTTTGAGCACCAAAAAAGAAGGGAGCACAACAGTTTTACTAAAATGATCTATGCCTTGTCGTGAGGAAATCATATTTACTGTAAAACCAAATAAGCTTATGTAAGACTGCCATGAAGAATGACATTAAAAATTATCCAATTTTGTTTAAATATTTTTGTTGGATTCTTAAATGATGAATACTGTACTTCTATTATTATTATTTTATTTTTCCATTTATGTGGGTGATGAAACCCAAGGGATAATAATTTTATTTTATACACATCTAAAAACATTCTTGAATGTCTGAAACTTAGTGTAGACTGAGTTGATTAAAGTATTCTGGGTAAATGTCTTTATCCAAAATACTTTTTTTTACAAATAAAAATACAATAGAAATCAGCAAAAGTAAAATATGATTTTTGTCAAATAAAAACATTTACTTACAAGAATAATGATAATGTAAAGCATTTGAGTGGAAACAAATTTTGACTAATTTTAATGGCATGCCAATCTGTTAAAGGTTATTTTATGCCTATAGGTTAGGGAATTTCATTCATATTTAGATTGGTTGTGTAGATGTTTCTTAAGAGGGTTTTATTTTTACATACAACCCAATGGAATTTAAATAATTTTTAAACAGATTTGACCCATAGATGGGACCCTAACAGGTGTTAATACTCCTGTTCAGAGTGCTCCTAGGTGTATTGCCAATGAAAGGGTACATTCCCCAGATCTCCAGAACTGGAGCCTCTCTACCAGTTTTGTGTTATACCCAGGACACCCTTTTGGGGGGGGGTTGGTGTCTTATACCTCAGCAGATGATATAATCAGTATATTCTAAACCCTGCCAACAAGGTAAATAAAATTTTACTCTTTCAATCCAAGTGACTTTTGGATAAACTGTTTTCATAAATGTTTTTAAAATAAAGTGTGCAACTTAAAAAGGATAACTGACATTATCTGGCATACAGTCAAAGGTTTCTTGCCATCAAAAATGAAACTGAGGAATACAGGCATTGAAATTACCCTCGTATTTGTACCCAATGGTTTTATAGTGTTGGTTGGTTTTAGTGTGGATATTTGATAGTTCCCTCCTCTCTCACCAAAGTCCAATATTAACATTAGTTATATACTAACAATAAACTCATTTACACATCTAGAAACATTTGATACAAACATATTATTTAAGAGATATTGAAAAAAATATACAAATGTGTCCCAGCTATGAACACTCAGTATATTAAAGAAGTACAAAAATGTTGAGTCTTACTTAATGAAAAAGGACAGAAACAATGGCAACTGATGAGAAAGGAGACAATATCTCTAATGTTCAAAGAAAAGAAACGAAAATGGTGTCTTTTTTGTTCAAAGAATAGACAATCCCTGGATTGTTGCATATGACTGTGAGGTGCCCAATTGACCAGTCACGAAATTCGTGAATGCCAATCAATCTCATTAGGTACCTACCACAGCTGTGCTTAGTTACATTTGATTGCATGTATTATTTGAGCTAAATACATTTAGATGCTGTTGATGTTTCTGCTATCAGCTGTGTGTTTGAATGCACTATCAAAAAATTGGTGCTTAAAGTAATGGTTATCGTAGTAGGAAATGGACTCGGCTACTCAAGTTCAAATCCTAGACAAGGCAGTTTACATTTCACTTCATGCTAATGTCCTTTAAAATCCATCTCTTCTCCTCCTCAGCTAAGGGTAATTAGTCGAGCAGATTGTTTTTTAGCCTCAGATAGGCAACCAGTCTGGGAAAAGGAAAACTCTGAATTCAATACTCAACTTAAAAACTGACCTTGTGTTATATCCTGCCTGTGGCAGAGGGGCTGTGTGTGTGTGTGTGTGTGTGTGTGTGTGTGTGTGTGTGTGTGTGTGTGTGTGTGTATATATATATATATATATATATATATATATATATATATATATATACACGCACACTTACTGTCAAAAATTTGAGTTGGAGTGGATTTCTATCTTATGTTTTTGTTGAGCCCCCTTTAAAATATTGACTGAAATCATGAAACAAAAATAAGTTTTTACCCTCCTATATATGACTCATGAAGGTCACATGACAAGAAAATAGTAAAGAAAAATTTTCAAAAATAATTTCAATGTAATGGTTCTGATTTAGTCCAAAAGTCTGTGTAAAGTCTTTTTATAGGTTTTTGATTGTGCTCAGATGAATTTGATAGAAAAAAAGTCATCTTGTTTGTTTAATAAACACCCTATTCTATGTCAACAAGGTGGTAAAATTCCTGAAATTTTCTTGACCTGGGGAAGAGAAACAAGCTCAGTTAGAAGAGAATAGAATTGAATAATAGAGAAATAATGAACATTAATGTCAGTTGGAGCAGAAATAATATTTAGTTTTTCTAGAAAAAGAAAAGACCCAATACACTGAATCATGAGGTTTTGTCAGCTAGAGATTCTGTGTTATATGTTCCTAAGTGTAGTGATATTTTCAAGCTCCTGAATGATTATCATTTTTCATATGCGTAATAGTCAGTGTGACTGTTTCTTTGTTCAGATCTCTCTTTAATTTCTGCTAAAATCAAAGTATAGTATCTGTACCAAAGGAAATCTTATATGAATGCTGAAAAGTTCTTGGCCTAACCAAGAAAGAAATGACTTAAATTATGAAACATACATGCTATTTCACAGTTTGTCATATTTGGCATCTCATTCCTCATTTTCTGTAAGCTATCAAATAAATTTAAAAAATAAAATAAGATAAAATGAAATGAATGAAAAAAGTTATTTCCTTCTTGGTTGGGTAAAGAACTTTTCAACACATCAAATTATTTCAAACAAGAATTGATGATTCTATTCATTTGAAAAATAGTGGTTGACAGTTTTGGAAAGTTTTGTGTCTAGAGAGAGTGCACCAGAAAAGCTCTGCTCCCAGAAACTGTAATGGCCCAGTTCCAAATTGTAAAGCATAAATTCCTGAATTTGGCAACATTTCACATTCCTCTATGTGGCTTTCAAATCGCACATGGAGTGAAGTAATGCACAATATGTCTGCACACCAACTTCCACAACACAGATTACAAATCTTTTGATACACCTTAGTAATTATCAATTTTAGAAATAAAGGAACAATGTTTTAATATTTGCATATTTAGACAGTTATATGATGGCTGACTTCGAGATAACTTCAATGTCTCTAGATGCAGAATAAAGCAAGTGCAAATGTCTCCAAAAATTGCTTGCAAAATTATAGGTGGTCTACCTGTGCCTATAATCTAAGGATGATTACCACTTTGTCAAGGTACTGTATTTTCTGCAAAGGGGTAAGAACCCCACTTCCAAAAAAAAGGGATTATCCTGAGTATGACACTAAAGTGGATCTGATAGTAAGACTCTAATTCATTTACTTGTGGATCTTCAGATGGCTGAAGAGGCCAATTTACATATTTTAGTGTTGTATAGACAGGAGAAAGTGATGGTTGCTTGATGTTAAGTCATATCCCATTTACAGGATTAAAATTTTATGAGGAACTGCACATAAACAAAAAGAAGAAGCAGTATTTAATAGTTATTATCTTCGAAAAATTAAGATTACGTTGAACACAAACACTAACCCCATTCTATTAAGTTACAATTGAAAATTGCTTTTTCTTTATTTATTTCTCTTTTTTTCTTTTTTTTTTTTAAGAGTTTTAAAGCATTTTGGGTTAAGAGAAATCTAATTACAATCCACCACTTTTGCTGTTAGGAACACACAGAAATTATATCATTATGATAAATATTATTTTGTCTATGTTGTATATAAAAACTTTATTGCCTACAACCTGTCATCAATAACTGTCTAGCTAGAAAAACTCAGTTGTTTATTTATTTTTTTATTTTTTCTATATCTGTAAAGATTTTTCATTCTATTGCAAATATTTTATAAACTTGTTTAATGAGAGCTGTTTTTTTAAATAACCTAAATGATAAGTGATATTTCAATTTTTTACTTTTTCTTGTTCTTGGGCAGAAAGTGTGGTTTCCTAATTATTTACACTTAAAATAATTGAAAAGACCTATTTTTGTTTTCAGACATTGCTTTTTTGATCAAAGTTATGAAATTTTCAAATTTATCCATTTTTCCAGAAGATTCCAGATAGATGTCATCATTTTCATTTGGGAGGTCTGCAGCTAGAGTTGCCACTGGGTATAGCATATATGCATGTGACATGCACCTATTTGTGTGTGTGTATGTGTTGTAGTATCAAAAGGATAGCTAAACGAGTTAGGAGGTTGGCAGATTTTAATGGATGATAGAATAGAAAGAGAAAAAAAAATCTTGATAAGGATGAAAGGGTTATTTTTTGATGTTCATTATAAACTTTGGTGCTAGTACAATTATAGGATATTAGACAAAGATAACATTTTTTAAGGTATGTTAGTTCTGAGAGGTCCATGTAGGGAAAATCAAATAGTTTCCAATATATATTTAAAGGAATGATGGTAAGTGTCACCTCCCCACCTCACACACACACCCTAAAATAAACTCAAAGAGAGAATAAAGAAATGACAAGTTTATTCTTGAGTTTTTCCTTTTCTTTTTGGAGTTGATCATTGGCTTTTATAGTTTCAATCAAAGCTTGCAGCCAACTAATCTCTTAACAACAAGCACAATGTAGAATTGAAGTCTTTAGCAGATGAAACTGGCTTAGCCATGAGCAATATCATCACCATAGTATCTACTCTTAGCTCTTACTTAAAGTACAGCACTTTTGCTGTTATACCACAGAGATGTCCCCTTTACCTTTTTATGAGAATTACCTATCACTTTGTAAATATTTTGTTTTTAACATTTTTTTTATTCTGATTATTAGTTCTAAGTAACCAATTATGTTAAATACTTTGGTTGGAAATTTAGATTCTGTATAATTAGTTATTTCTTTGTTGAAACATAGCTTCCTAATGATTGTTAGGTTCTCATCAAGAGGGGGTCTCTATCTTTTCATTGGTAGGAGTAAAAAGAAATTATATTAAAACCTTACTTTGAATTTGATAATTACGTCTACCAAATTTAGTTGCTCCGCCAAACAATCAAGACAGAACAAACTCTTTCTAATTATTAATAAGTTAAGAACTTGCCAAGTGAGAGGAGTTTTAAGCTAATGTACTATTTTTATGAGGATTTATAAGTTGATAAAAATAGTCAAGAGGTTAATGTTTATGGCAAACTGGTGGTTATTGCTTGTATTAAAAATGTAAATGAAAAATTTTCTTTTCTAGTGACTTAAAAAGTCACTAAAGAAAGATCTTAAATTTGGTTTCTGGTTAAGAAATTTTCTGTCTGATATCATCTTTGTATAATTAAACAAAAATATAAAGATACTGTTTAACTAATCTGATACAAAGATCCATTTCAGCTTTATATTCTAAAAAAAACCTTTACGGAAAACTTTAAAAGTTTTATATGCTAAAACATCCTGTTATAGTGTATCAGTTAGCAAGCTAGTCTAGCAGATCAATTACTACCAAAAAGTGAGTTATTCTCATTGGATGCTCTATAATTGTGGCCTTGTGCCAAATCTGAGCTAATTTTTTTTAGGAGATAAACTTTACAAAGTTCAAATCCTGGATGAGGCTGTTTGGATTTCACTTTGTGCCTATTTTTGTGGCTGAGGAGTATAAATTATGAGAAATTTACGGAAGAAATTATGATATGTACAGAGGAACATGTTTTAGTCTAAAAAAATCTTCACAAATAGGCTAAACATGGATTTGCTACAATGAGTTTAAAGGACGTTCTATAGAGTGAAAATACACTGACTCTCTGATAAAGAAAAAGTTCTGGATGCAGTGGCCACTAAAGAAGGTAATGCTGACAGTCTTCTGGGAAAGGACCCATTACTACTTATTTCCTTAAAAAACATGCAACTGTAAATTGCTTCCAATTGCCAACTCCTTAGGAAAATTCACTTTGTTTATTGAATGACCTTTGTACTACTACTCTGAGTCAAAGCAGACCTGGAAGTAATGGCAATGAAGGGGCACTCATCACTCCCAAGATCTCCAGAACTGGAGCCTCAGGACACCTATTTTGAGAGGATCTTACCCTTCTGCTGGGTATAAGTCAGTATATTTTAAGCTCTGCTTACAGGGCAGGATAAATAGTATAATAAACTGTTTTTTTGTTGTTTTTTTAACCTTGTTAAGGCAACCTGTCCTGAAGAAGAAAAAGTCAGAATTCAATCCAGCTGTACTCTGCTTAAAAAAATGAACTTGTTTCAATTGGGTAAATGCATACTAAAATATCCCTTGGAGTTTAATTAGTAAGTACCAAAAATTTGGCAAATCAAGCTTAGATTGATCATTGAGTCATGTGATACCACTGATGAAAGATAATTGGTAAATTATAAGAAGGTAGATAAGTTTTCAAAACTGACATTTTATGACTCCTTCTCACCCTATGTCATTTGTATGCAAAGAACTTAACCAATAATTTATTGTAGTCTATTTGTAAACTAGTTTTTGTGGAATGTTTTAATAGTTTAATTAGTGTGTTAGCATTTTGTTGGCTTTCAACCAAGTTTCTTTTATGAAAGGAAGCTTTCAATTGTGCCAATTGTTGCAATATGTCACAATGTATGTGGGTTGCAGCAATTTTGAACTTGAAATTTTTGTCCTTAATAACAAACTTCATAGTTATAAATCTTCATTAAAACCTTTTAATAACATATTTTGTATTACTTTTAATTTGTGTTTATTATCTCTTTATTAAGAATGAGATGAGTGGTTCATTTTTGTGACTGATTCATATCATAAAATTGATAAAACTCCTCAATGGATGTCAGTTGACCTAATCTGGCTGATAAAAGTGAGGGACCAAATATTAACTGAAATGAATTTTATTTATAATATTAACAAGTAATTAAGTAATGAATGTTTAAAGTGATGTTAATATTATGATCTGATTTCTGTATCTTACTGCAGCATGTCAAAAATGCCACATAGGAGAATGATTTAACTTGTATTAAAATGGTCTTGAGAATGAAGCAATTTTCATTCTTATTTGCAAGTGTTTTGGTTGAAACGCCTAGTGTCCTTGGCTAGGAGTGGGGAATTTGCAGCCTTAAGGCCTCATGTAGCTTTCTAAAGTAAGTGTAGTTTTCCATGGCAAAAAATCAGTTTAAAGGACAACTCACCACTTTAGAATCTGATACCCAACTTTTTTCTGGAAAAAAGCAATCTAAAAAAAAAATCAATAAAAAGTTAGTTTTTACCATATATTCTCAAGTATCATGTAACTTTCTGAGACCCAAATTCTACCCAAATATCAGAGGGTCACACCATACATGAGATAGAAACTTTGTGTGTGTAAATCTCATATACTCTAGTTTCATCTGATCTTACATAATATGCAGCCCCCTAAAATTTATGCTTCAAATAGTCACATGATATATAAGTATGTACAATGATTTCTTTTAAGTAGAATATATGAATTAAATTTGGAAAAAATTATTAACAGTTCATTTAAAATAAATTTTGTTTTTAAACATACTAAAACTTAACTGATTAGTTGTAGTCATTGATTATAAATTTCAATGTGATGTTTAAACATGAAAAAGTTGGCCACTAATGGAGTAGATCCTCGAAAGACTTTCCTTCTCCTCTAGATTGGGTTAAGGACTACTGGCTTTAGAAATAAACCCAGTAAGTTTGAATGGCTGTTTCAAAGAGAACAAATTTTCAATTCATTCAGTGGTATTTCAGATCAGAAATAATAGAGAAATCATTGTACACCATGATTGCAACTGAAATAACATTGCTGCTGCTCAAAAACATACCTTCTACCTGTTTGTTATTACTAGTGCCTGCATGGCAGCCATAATTAAGTCATGTATGTAATATTTTTGCACAAAATCTCAATTGTTTATTCACTTAATCCAATATTTCACAGGAGAATATATCTATATGATTAAATAATCATATAGATCTAATATAGTGTGTTTATTGAAATACTTGCAAATGTCAATGAGAACTTTTGAGCTGAAATCTTTTCCATATAATAAAAAAATGTCAAATTTCACTATACCATGATAGAAAAGAGATCTAAAATATGATTTTTTTAAAAATATCTTTATTATATTTTTCTTTATTTTTCCTTTTTTTTTTTTTTTTTCTTTTTTTTTTTCTAAAATTTCTCTTGAAAAGGAATATGCCTCTTTTGTACACCTTTTTAAATTTTTTTTTTATTCCTTTTGTAAATCTTTGATATATTATCTTGATATCTTAATCAATTTTTAAAGTCTTATTGCTGCCTTTGTTCAAATAAACCTCAGAGATTTATAGATTAATCTATAAATCTAATTTTATTTCACATTTGTCCTTGAATCATATGAATCAGTTTTCTTTTATATCTGGTTTATAAACTGAATTATCTCCCTTATTACGAAAAATATTACAACCCAATGTTGAGGAGAAATGCATTATTGATTTGTGTAGAACCGAAATTGATTTTCATGATTGCAAAGTTCTTATGACTAATATATAAAATATAAGATAAATGAACAGTAATTTTTATTTGCTCCATTCTTTTTTTTTTTTTTTTTTTTTTTTTTTGTAAGGCAGCACTAGTAGCATAACAGTTGTTGTTGTGAGAAGAGGGCTCTATTGCAAGAGTTCAAATCCTGAACGAAACTGTTTGAATTTCGTATAGTGCTCATAAAGTAATACCCACGAGAAAGATATAAATCCAACTATTCTCTCTCCAGCAAGGTGTAAAAGAGCTGGGCAAACCTTGTTATGGCAACTGGTCTCGAAGAAAAACTCTGAATTCAAACCAGTTGTAGACCTAGTTAGGAATAAACTCTGAAAGGTCATTTCTGTGTGAGACACACTACTTTAGTGCCCCCAGTGAGACAGTAAGAGATGCCTGAAACAAAATCTTGTCTCACTGTAAGACATTTGTCTCATAGTTGTTTACAATAGTTTTCAGATAATTCTTTTAACTTTGTAAATGATAGAATTATTTTAAAATTGAATTTTTTTTCTTTTTCAACAAAATATAAATTTGGGGCAGAAACATGGGTTTCTATTTTTGTATTTAACAAAACAAGGAAAGTAACTCAAGTATCTATTCAATTTTTTTTTTTAACTAGAAAACGAAAGGTGAGAATAAAAACATGGTGGAAAGTGAAATTGGATATGGTCAACTGAAACATTTTTAGACTGCCAAACTTTAAAATAAATTAGGTGTTGTAGGTTTCTTATTGATTTCAACTCCATGACCTAAGTGTGTTGTTAGACCATCAATGCCATTGGAGATTTGCAAAGGAGATACATTGGCACCAGTTCTATTCATAATCTGCCTAGATTATGTACTACGAACATCAATAGATCTAATAAAAGAAAAAAAAAAGCAGGCAATGTCCAGTAGAAATTACTACTAATACAGACTATGCAAATAATATAGTACTTCTTGCAAATACATCTGTTTAAGGCGAATATTTGCTTGATAATCTGGAATAGCCATCAAGAAGCATTGGTTTCAAATAAAGCAGATTTCATTTGTTTTAATCAAGATGGTGTCACTTCCGCATTAAATTGCAAATCTCTGAAATAAGTAAACCAGTTGGTAGGTCTTGATAGAAATATGTGATGTCTACTTATTCATAGAAAAGGAATACTTCTACACTGTAGCTGTACTTCTATATAGTTGCTCTACTTAGACTCTAATGAAACACATTGAGAAAAAGCTATAAGGGAACTACACAAAAATGCTGCATGCTATTTTGAACAAATCCTGGAAACAGCATCCCATAAAACAGAAGTTGTATGGCCACTTACCTCCTCTCTCAAAAACCACTGATTAAATCTTTTCATGGCTTGACTATTCAATAGAATCATCAAACTCCTTTTCTTTTTTTATTTACTCCCATGAAAATGAAATAAGAAAATGTTGATTAGATTTGACTTTTTTTTTCATTTGTGTCTGAATTTCTTTTTTCAGCCTTCATCTTTGTTCATTACATGCATCGACAGTCGGATTCTGACTTCCCGGTTTGCCAATCTGGATGTAGGGGAGACCTTCATTGTTCGAAATGCTGGAAACTTTGTTCCAGCTGTGGAAACTGTATCATATAACTCCGTGACAACTGAACCAGCTGCTTTGGAGCTGTCATGTGCCACCAATGTAAGGCACATCTTTGTCTGTGGCCATTCAGATTGCAAGGTTAGAATTTTTTCCTTCCTATGATATGTGCAACTGTTTAAATAATTGAAAGTTTTTTTAAAGTTGTCTCCTCTTGGGTTGGGAACTCTTTTGGTGAGATTTATGAAAAAAAAGGAAGTAGAGAAGCATAAAAGGTTTTGTTCCTTTTTCAGTGGCAACAGTCAACAATTTTTTATGGTTGATAAAACAGTAAAACAGAAGAAAATAACATGTATCTGTTTGTGCCAGCAAAAAAAGGACTGCAATATGTATAAATTAAAAGGAATTTTTAGAATATTAGTGAAATATTTAATTTATTTTTAACCCTCTGATGTTTCTGAGAGTTTTCAGGGTCATTTGGTGAAGTCAGACTTGTAAAAGATTTTGTCAACCACTGAAGGACAATTATTACTTTTTTTTTCATCGTCAGATCTATACTGTTGTGGAAATATTGACCAACGTATACTGAGAAATATATCATTTAATTCTATCTTTTTAGCTGTAATTTTTTACCTAATTTCAACCTCTCATTCAGGAATTGTCATTGTTGCTGAGGTGGATTTGTCCACTCTTAATATAAAGTGGAAATTACCACGTTTGGCTGTGAGCCAGCTTGGCACAGCTCAGAGTTCAGCAATAAAGTGTGTACTGTGATTTACTATGTTGTATTGTTGTTCTTTCCTGTACCACAAAGAATGCTTAACAACTCTGGTGACAGGATACTAAGAATTTAGTAAGGAGAAATTTTATTTATTTTTATTACCAACATTTCATCAAAATAGAGGAACTGAAACTACTACTTCAACAACACCAACTCAAACAGTTCCAGCAATAATCATGATTGTTAAAATGGTTACTGTCGGAAAAAGAGGAATGTAGCATTGGAGATTTTCCATTCACATTAGAATTCATCGCTGAGTTGATTTTGGGATTCAAGTATGATGAACAGGATAGCCTTACCTTTTAGGGATATTTCCAACAGTTTCAGGAAATCTTTAAGAAAGAATGTGTGATGTGGTCAGACAAAAATAAAGTCAGACTCCTACTGAGGAAGCTAGGAACAGTTGAAAATCAAAATTACTGTAATTAGGTTCTGCTTTGTCGACTTTGTTTAAAGGTACAGTAGAAATTTTAACAATAATATTTGGAGGAAAAAGTGTATCTTTCAGAAAAAGTATCAAGTTCTTAACCAACTAAGAATGTGAAAGATGACTTTTCCACATATGCTGGAATTGTAAATCAAGAATGTGAAAGGTGTAAATTGAAAATGTAGACAGAAGACCAGTTAAAATGCTTAATCTTTGTGTTTGGTCAGATGTCACCTAATGACAAAGAAATACAAGCAAAAATGTTGGCAAAACTGGAACAGGATCTGGATATAACCCTACAATCTATGTCTGAAGAATGCCAAAAGATTATAAATCGAAAACATGATTCAGCTCAAATAGGGGAACCCAAAGGAAATTCAAGCAGAACTGAAAATGCCTGCCAAGAATCCCTCTCCATATCCTTCTTATGGATGGGGTGGCCTGCATTTCTGAATGAACTGTCCATTTAAGAATAAGAAATGTTTTTGTTGTGGGAGTTACGAAGACACAAAACAATTCTGCAAGTGCGGTCATAATAGGAGAAATAAGTGTATCACAGAGAATTAGTCAGTGAAGGTAGTATCAACTGCCAGAGGAAGAAAAAGTCTATCAAACAGGAAATTTGTATGAGTAAATATGAACAGAAAACCAGTAAAATTATAACTTGATATTGGATCGGACTTAACGATAATTTCAAAAGAAACCTGCAAAAAAAAATAGGTGCACCTAAAATGGCAAAGAATTATTGGGCGGCTCGTGGTGCTTCTAGTTTAAAATTTAAAATGGAAGGCGTAATTAATTGTGACATCTTCTTTTGGGCAAAATGGGTAAAATAAAAGTCTACTCTGTTCAAGGATTGTTTTTGAATTTATTGGGAGGACTGGTTACAAATTTTGACTTATGGAATGAATTGATTTATTCCATTTGTCAGTCAGTAAAATTTGCCGATTAGAATATTTGGATTTTATAAAAGAAAATGAAACAAAAGTACCAAGATTTATTTACTGAGAAACTTGGAGTATGTACTAAAGCAAAAGTGTCTTTACATATAAAAGACTAACCAAACCTGATTTTTTGACCCAAAAGAACGGTTCCTTTTGTTGCCATTGAGACAGTAAACAAAGAACTGGACAGACTAAAAAATCTTGGAGTCATTTCCCCAGTTGAATTCTCAACTTGGGCAGCACTCATTGTAATTTTAGAAAATGTTATGGAAAGTTACAGCTCTGTGCAAACTTTTCAATGGGATTAAATGATGTGTGACTGGACCACAAATACCCACTCCTAACGGCTGAAGAGATTTTCCCAAAATTAAATGGTGGGAATATTTTATCAAAAATAGACTTATCAGATGCAGACTCTCAAGTGAATGTGGAAGAAGAAAGTAAAAAATTCTTGACTGTCCACACACACAAATGTTTGTTTTGTTATAATAGAACAACCGTTTGGTGTAAACACTACCCCCACCATCTTCCAACAAATCATGGATACAACATTGGCTGGATTTGATTTTGCAGTTGCATTCTTAGATGATATCCTGGTTTAAAGTAAAAACATGAAGAAACACGAAGAACATTTAGCAAGTGTATTTGATTGGATCAGACAGTACGGGTTTTAACTTAGGGAAAAAAAGTGTGAATTGTTTAAGCCAGAAATTACATATTTGGGACAGATTATAGATAAAAATGGCTGCAGACCAGACTCTGAAAAAATAAGAGCTTTAGAATACATGCTGGCTCCAACAGACCCTGGCACATATTTTGGGAATGGTAAACTACTATAATTTGTACATACTAAGAATGTTTGATTTAAGATCCCCATAAAATAAACTTCTGAAAAAAAAACTGATAGCTCATAGAATTGGCCAACTAACTGCCAGAAGGCATTTGAAGAAATGAAAAAAAAAATTACTGATGTCAGAGCTTGCACTAACACATTTTGACCCCTCATTGGACATAAATGTGGCCTCTGTTGCTAGCCAATATGGCATTGGGGTGTCACTTCTACACAAAAGAAAGGATGGGGAAAAAAGGGGCAGTCTCTCATGTGTCAAGAACATTGTTATCAGCCAGAAAAAATTATAGCCAAATTAAAAAGGCGCATTGGTGATAATCTTTGCAATAAAAAAAATTTCATAAAATGAGACATAGTTTTGTTCTACAGACCACAAACCACTTTTGACAATATTTGGCTCAAAAAAGGGTATTCCTGTACATTTGGCCAACTGATTACAACGGTGGGCTATGATATTGCTGGGGTATGATTTCAAAAGTGAATATTTACTGTCAGAGAAAATGGGGCATGCTGACAGTTTTTCAAGGATAATTCCAAGATCTGAAGGACACAGTAATTGCATTGTTAAAGTCTGAGGAAGAAATAAAATAAGTCTCATAGAACACAATGAGAGAATTACCAGTCATGTTAGATGATAATTGAGTGGAAGACATAAAGACGAGAGGATTAGAAAAATGAAAGATCTGAAAAATGAAAATAAAAATAGAGGCGTTTTCAATATGTGATGATTGTTTAATGTATGCCAATTGAATTGTGGTTCCAGAATCATTGTAGAAATGGGTATGAAAGCAATTCCATGCTGGTCATCTGGGGTACTGTGTATGAAGGGGCTAATGTACAGTGTATTGGCCAAGGATTGATCGGAGGATTGAAGACCTTGTAAAGTCTTGCTAACACTGTACTTTATCTGCAAACTTGCCTCAGTAACAATACAACACCGGCTAAAGACTAATAAACCATGGTCCAGATTGCACATTGACTATGTGGGCCCAGCAAAGAGATGGTAGTAGACAGTTTTTTGAAATGGTCTGAAATTATAAAGTGCAGTAGGGCTTTAGCAAGTGGTACCATTAGAATACTTAGAGCACTGTTCTCTAGGTTTAGGCTCCTGAATGCAATTGTATCGGACAACGCTAGCCAGTTCACGGCAGCGGAATTTGAAGATTTTTGTTGGGAACAGATAGTTGATTATATAATGACACCACTGTATTGTCCAAGGTCCAACAGCCAGGCAGAGAGATTCATGGATACCTTTGAAAGAGCCTTGAGTAAAGCAAGTAGGAGAGGGGCAATAGAAGAAGCAGCACTATGAGAATTCTTGGCTGCTTACAGACAGACCCCAAACCCAAAAACTATTGACAGTACTTCCCCCACAGAACAAAAGTTCGACTACAAGATTACAACCATTTGTGATAAAATGTTGCTGTCATATTAAAAGAATAAACAGAATAAGTACATTTATGTTTGAAAGATGAGCTGGTGTTATTTAGGGTTTATTGGTCTGCGAAACAAAAATGGGAACCTGGGAATATTGTCAAACGTATTGGCAAGGTGGTGTATGTGATTCAAGGAAGAGAAGGTTTACATAGAAGGCATATCAACCAAATACAATGGAGGAAGTAAGACTCTATACTATCATTAGTGGCTGTGCGAGATGTTCCTATTACAGCTGCTGGTTGTTTGACTTACAGGGAGAGATGTTGAGGTAGACTCATCCACCCTTGATATAAAGTGGAAGTTACCATGTTCGGCAGTGAGCCAGCTTGTCACCGCTTGGAGATGAGCAATAAAGTGTGTACTGTGATTTACTTTGGCATGTTATTGTTTTCTGTACCATGAAGAATATGTTGCAACAATTGTCATCCCTGAGATGGTTTGAAACTCTATTTTAAAGGTCTCGCTCAGATTGGTTTTTACGTGAGAGTTGTCTTTTAGCTACTACCTCTATATCTTACGGTTCCTCTCTGTAAAAGAGCCTGTCCCATGTAATTCTCTTGTCCACCGTGAAAAACTTGTTTTTCTTTAGCATGTAATGGAGACATTCCAGTTTGAGTCTGTTTTGGAATGACTGGAAATAAAGTACAAGGATGAATTCTATCCCAGATTAGAATCTGCCTAAAAATATGACTTTTTCACATGTCCAGCTCTATGTAGCCATGGAGCAAAGTTGGAAATTCTGAAAGGTTGTGCATCCTGACCAAAAGGTCAGACAAGCAGGATAACACATACACCATAAGAAATATTGTCTATTCAGATGTTCTTTCATAATGAAAATATTTGTGATATCAAATTTTGAAAGTGACATGCTTAATATACACAAAAGATTTTGATACTTTATAAGCATCAGTGATCTTAAGAACATTGATTTTGATAAAGAATGATTAACTATTGCATGATTAAGTACTTCTAATAAATACATTTTTATGACCTTTGCTCCAATTAATTTTTCTTTTTTAAGTTGAAAAAAATTTGCCTGTGTGAATTCTTTAATGGATTTTAATGATGAATATTTTGATAAATCAATTCTATGATGTCCATTTAAAAATTGATGTTACACTATGAACAGAAGCAATATTTGAAAAAAAAAAAAAATTGAATATTAAATCAAATTTTACTTATTTTGTATTTATAATTTATACTTTTTAATCATGTTTTCAGGGCTATTTTCTATTAAGATCAAGAAAAAGTTTAAGAATGAATTTTTTATAGTTTTAATCCCACTTTTAATATAAGATGTTTAAAAATAAATTGGTCATATCTAAAGTCATAATTAAAATGAATAACTAAAATAGAAATAATATAATTCATTTTTTTTTTTATAGGAATAAAAATTTTCTTTTTAATGTATTTTTTGATCAACATTTACTAAATTGAAGGTTAAGGGGAAGACAACTCGTCTCTTTTTATTGTGATGGGCTTCCTTCAGTGCCGCCTTCCATTACAGATTTTTTGTGGTATGACATAACATTTATGAAATAAAATATATGCTTTAACAATCCCACACTTACTAATAGCAGTGATCTTACTAATTTTACTGATAAAATTGAATTCTATTTGAATTTGATGCCTTTTGTAGCTAGTGTCCATCTCTACGAGTAGCTAAAAGGTGTTGATGCAAGTGGCCTTTTACATAAATAAACTTTTCATTAGTTATAGTTTACTGGAATTTTTATTTATTGCGTAACATAATTATTTAAAAATCAGTTTGGTTTGAAATCTGTTTGTTTTTTGTTTTTTTTTGTTTTTTTTGTTTTTTTTGTTTACTGCAACACTTTGATTGAAGAGACGCGTAATTCATCATTTTTATTTGGAAGGTCTGCAATTTAGCCGTCTCTATGCTAGAGCTACCAATGATCATTCTTATTAGATTTATGATCAACTTGAAATTCTTTAATTTTTATTTGTAATATATCTAAAAAAGGTAAGGTGTTGTTGTTTTCCAGTTCATAGAAAAGATTTATACTACATTCTATTTCACTTAATTTATGTGTAATTTTTGTTATATCTACATTTCATGGACGTACAAATATATCTATGTAATGGAAATACCTGGCATCAAGAACACCTCTGAGAACCAAACCTGTGGGTAAATTGAATTTTTGTTTATAAAAAAAATATTACAATGAAAGAAGCAGTGTTTAGCTCATAATGTGCAAATTTTGATTACTTTGTTGATTTTTATCTATTTTTCTTTTAATGGAATGTTGCATAATTTTTTTTTTCTAAATATGATTTTCTAATTGTTTAATGCCTTTACTTACAGAAATAATAGTATATAATGATTTTACATTGAAACTAAAGATTTGCTTTTCATATTGTGAATTGCTAATGGAGTTAATAAAAAAGAGGAGTTAATATTTTAGCTTGGAAATTTTGTTGGGTACTTCCTTATCATGAAATGATTGGTCTAAAAGGAATATCAGGTTCGAGTTTTAGGAAGTTCATATATTCTAGAAACCATATAAAAGTGCAAACGTTAAATATGGATACTTTAAATCGTATAATTAGGCATAAATCATTAGATGGGAATATTTGATATTGTTTAACTGGATGCAAAAAAATGATTATTAAAGTGAAACGCAACATTGAAAATATAGTTCTGATTGCAATCAAACATTTACAAATGAATCAGAATTTTGATATTAAATTACCCATAAATAGTTGATATGCTGTTAAACAAATAAACCATATTAAATGAAAAATGTTTTGTTTCATTTCTGTTGCAATTTGTCCTGGTTTTTTCTACACACTCCTCAGACTAATATAACAAATTCTTTGAGAATTTTGTAATTCTTGTATTTTATTTTTTTATTTTACATTTTTGTATGAATATCTTTGCAGGCTATAAATATGCTTTACCAGTACAAAGACCAGTGCCATGAACATTCTGGTGGTTCCTTGCAGATGTGGGTAAAGAAATATGGTGCTCCCAGTTTGCGCAAATTTGCTGAACTTAGCCAACAAGATAAGAATCATATTGGACCAGTGCCTTTTAATGGTCGATTCAGTCAGCTGAATTTTCAAGCATACATCGACCCTGAAAACCGATTCTCAGTTGAGGATAAACTTTCTCAGGTGAATTCTTTAAACCATTATATAATCAAATAAAACTAGCTCATTAAACATGACATATCCTTACTACTTATCTGAAGTGTGGTTTGTAAACATAATTTATTATTTACATTTGACTGCTCTACCAGTAGGGCTTAAAATATGCTGAGTGTATTGTCACCCCCTCCAAAAAGGTATCCTGGTATGACAATAAACTGTATCTGATGGTGAGGTTCCTTTTTGTAGAGATCTGGGGTGTGAAAGTACTCTTTCATTACTATTACCTCCAGATTCACTCTAACCCAAAATGGTAGTTCCTGTTAGGGTCCCATCTATGGGTCAAATAGATCTGTTAGAATATTGCAAGGATTAGATAAAATACTTGATGCCATATATTGTGATGTACAAGCTGATCAGGGATATAAATCGACCTCAAGATTTTTAACTGAAAATTCTGGGTTAGACCTATACCTACAGTATATATAATAAATAATATAAAATAATTGCAGGCTACTGATCAACAGAATTTAAAGAAAATTTTTTAAGGGTTTTAAAATGTGATCCTTAATCCTTCAAATAATAATTTTCAAGCATATTAATATTGGAGTTTAACTTTGATCTCCTGGGTGCTGTGATAGTTCTGCTGTGATAGTGTTTAATCAGTGCATCACCTGTTGGAAATAGTGTGATATTGCATTGATATAATACTTAATTTGTATTAGTTTTATGATTTTCTATCAATATCTGTGTTAATTTGTTAAATATGTTTACCAAAAATGAGTTTATGTTGGAAATGTTTGTGGCAATAATGTATAATGATTGTTTGTACTGTCTCTCTAGTTGACCACTCTTGTAGTAAAGTTTGGATTTTAGCCCTGCTATATCAGTTGACCCCTAGTTTTGTTAAGATTTTTTCAGGCTTAAAATCAACTTGTACACCACAATTTATGGTAACTGTGTGCCAAAAATACCTTAAGAAATAATGACACAAAAAATGTAAATATGAGCATAAAATAACCCTTGGCAGACTGACATGCCATTTAAAATCATCTGATTAATCTACTTTCAAGTGGATTATGATAACAGGATGCCCAATAGAAGTTTATTGTCCACTTTAACTTTTCTGAATTTTTTTACAAAATTCAGATATCATTTTAAACTGTTTGGTGTTGCCAGACAAAAAAGATGAAGGAATAATTCAACAATGCTTTTATATTCTTAATGTTTTATTTGTTTTTTTTTCTCATGGTGATGAAATTTAAAATGGAAATTTTTTTTTTCCTTTGAATAAAATCACTTGATAAATAAATCCATTATTAAAAAAAGATAGACTTGCTTGGAGCATTTTTGGTTGAGGCACATTTAAAATAATGGTCATCATGGTAGGAAATCGAATTGATGATATGAATTTAAATATCAGATTAGGCTATTTGCATTTCACTTTGTGCTAATTCCCTTGAGAAAGGCATGAATCCATCCGTTCTCCCTCCAGCTATGAGTAAAATAGTAGCACTGACTTGTTTCTTTAGCCTTGATTGTGCAACTAGTCTAAGTGAAGAAAAACTCTAAATTCAAACCATCTGTACAAGTTCAAATTCTGGATGAACCTGTTGGTATTTCAGTTTTTGCTACTCCCCTTGGGAAATACGTCTGTCCTCTTCTTATCCCTCATCCTAACTGTAGGTAAATAAGAAAATAAGAAAAATAAAAAAACTGAACTCTTTAGTCATGGTGCAGTATCTGATCAAAGTGAAAGAAAACTTGTTTGATTTTAATAAGCAAGCGATTTGATTATTGTTGTGGCCCCGGAAAGGGTCACTAATGAAAACACAAACACGGATATTAGATAACAGATTATATTACACAAGAAAGATAGAGTTACATAGAAAAGGTAAGAAGTCTCATGCTGTTCGGATAACACCAATATTAATCTGCCTCTCTGGCAGCGAAATCTCTCAGTACTAATAACGGTGAGAAGAGTCCATTATGGTGAGATGGGTAAGGCTCCCACAACAATTATAAAAACATATTCATAAAACAATTACTTTTTTATAAAAAGCCCAAGATATAATTTTTTTTTTAATTTGAAAAATTCTAATTATTTTAACATAGTGATACAGCCTTGAATTGGCAGAATTTTGAAGTAAATAATACAAAAAATGCAAAAAAAAAAATAGATTTGGCTCTTTTTTGTTAGTTGATTAAATATCATCATGAGACCAAATTTTGTTAATTTTGAATTAATTCTATGAGACATTTTGCAATTTATAAGCAATTTGGTATCATTATTTGAGTAATATTTTATTCTGCTTTTTCTCATTGCTCTATTGTGAGATTATGTTGTGACCTATAAATGTTGCAGTGTTTTTCAGAAAAATTGATATCATTTCATTTTGAAATATCTAACATCATCGCGGCAAATGAAACTAAACAGACTTAATTTTGTGCTAAATGAAATTTATTCATCAAAATATGATGGTCCTGTTTATGGTACTAAATAGGATATTATGGTGAGGTTTCAGTTCTGGAGATCTAGGGAGTTTGGAATACTCTCTTCATAGCCATTACTCTCATGTCCATTCTGACTGGAATGGTGGTACCTTTTAGAATGCCATCTATGGGTCAAATTGATTTGTTTAAAAATTGTTCATATCTGATTGGATTGTGTACAAAAAATAAGTTTTGAACATACAATGAATGCCATTCTCTAACCTCTAAGCATAAAATAACCATGGACAGGTTGACATGCCATTAAGATCAATCAAAATTTGAAGTATGTGAATTTCCTGTGTGATTTCATGAATTGTCAATGTGTGCACTACCTCTGTCGTGGCACATGTTGTGGCTATTTCAAAATGAAATGTTATCCACTTTTCTGAAACACCCCATATTTTACTTATAAGTAGATTGAATAATGATGTTATCTGGATGTAAAAAAAATTGGTTTTATTTATTTATTTATTTTTTTTCCAGTTGAATTGTCTTCAACAACTGCACCATGTTGCAGGTTTCCCATTTGTACAAGAAAAACTCTTGAAAGGACAAATGCGAATACACGCTATGTGGTTTGATATTTACACGGGTGACGTCTTTCTTTTCAGCCGTAATAATAAAAGATTTTTGGAAATTACTGAAAAGACTTATAAAGAATTAATGCAAGAGTGTTATCCGGCTGATTAAATTCCAGACAAGACCAATGGATTTGCTGACCATTTTATGTTAGTATTTGTCCTCTTTTTCTGGACAAAGAAGTGTTTTACATTTTTATGTTGATAATCAACACTTTTTTCAAAATTTGATTTTTAAAGATATTTTTTAATTTTTTTATTTAAAGAATTTATTTAAAAGATTTTTTTTTGCATGAATGATATATGAAGTGGACTGACGGTATTTGTTATCCACAACTAAAGATATTAAGTGTGTCTACATTTTTTATTTTCTTTCAATTTTTTTTTAAGGTAGAGTGGTTGATAATATTTTCAAATATGGGAATTTTTTAATAATTAAAAGTTTTCTAAATTTTTTTTTTTTTATGTTTTTAAATATGTTTTAATTTATTTTTTTCATTTTGAACCCTTTTGTAAGCAAATAATTTTTTAACCTTTGTAGAGTGGGCAAATTATTTTCATAAAATTTGCAAATTGGAAGGTATGTTCAAACAAGTTAATTAATCATATATAAAAAAACAAACAAAACATGATAATTTGATCAGCAATTGTGTGTTATAGAACATTAACATGAAAAAAATAAAGCACTCATTTTTTATTGATATTTTGCAAAACAACCTTTACACAATCCTACACCACATTGAAGCTTCCTAATGGTGTTTCTATATTGTTAATATTGAGTTGGTCAATAAGAAAATGCTTTACATTAAGCTAAGGTAAACAACAATAATGTTCTTCAGCTTGTGTACCACTGTTGATAAAAATTTTGTTCTACTTACGAAAGGGGTTAATTTGTTTAAATGTTTTAAATCTATTTTTCGTGATTTGTTTTTTATTTATCTATTTTTTAAATTGTAGAGTAGGGTTGTTTTTGATAAATCCCTTGTTAAGAGAGTACAATAAATTCTATAAATGCTAGCACATAAAGAAAATGTTTTTAGATGTTAAAAACAAATAAAAAAAAAGCTTAAAGTAAAGATTCTTTTCAACAAATAAAAATGCTTAAAGTTGCAATTCTTTTGTTACTAACAGAATTCCATTTATCTGTGAATGGGTTGTGGAAAAACAAACAAAAAATTGTACAAATCTGTTTACAAAATACTACTCAAGTCCCATAATAGTCATTATACATTTACTGGAGTTGGGGGGCGGGTTTACTGGTATTTGGTAATGGTTTGTGCAAGGGAGGATATTTAGTTGCATCCCAACACACTAAATTCCAGTTCTAGCATAAGTATATCCTATGATACACTAACAATGAATAAACAGAAAGACAAAAATAGCTCATATACACATATAGGACATTTAATATAAGTAGATATAAAGAAATATTGCAATGATACAAAAATGTGTCCCCCCCCAAAAAAAATGGTGTATCAAAATAGTGGAAAGTCTTGCCATCTTTGGTAGTTTTCATTTCAATAGTGAGTTAAATCCTATTGCCATTCACCAGATGGTGAGACTAAATCTGTTCTGTTAGTTGAAATACAAAAAAGAGGTTTTATCTATTCAAAGAACATTAATGAAAAGAGAATGATAAAGCTTTCTGAATTATCATGTGACTGGTGAACACATGATATCCAAAGACACACCAACAAATCCAAGGGAAGACAATCATTCACTGTCACCTTACATTTACATATATATTTCATGTCCCTTCAATAATAGGGTGTAGTAATTAATTTTTAAAAGCAAACAGAACTGTATCCCTTCTTGAGACTGGATAATTTTATTAAAGTTAATCAGTTATGGGGTAGGGGATCATATTGAAAGGATATTTGAATGTTATTCTTATAATCTTTGGGTTGCCATTCCAAGCAGTTCCTTTTCATGGTCTCTCAAGGCAATAGGAGTGTTACTTGGCAGTGCCCATCTCCTCTCAATGTAAAATGTTAAGCAGGGTTACATGGTACAAACAGCAAGGAATGATCCTAGAAATGATCTCTAATTCCTGACCTGACTTAGTTACCTTACCGCATCGACACATTAAGCAGTTTTCCTTCTCATAGATTGGTTTGCTTACCAACAAGACTAGAGAGTTCAGTCTACTGCACTATTTACGCATAGCTGGAGGGAGAAGAGATAGATCCATATCTTAGTATGAAGTGAAATACATTCAGTTGCATCAAGGAAATGAACTCAGGTCACTGCATTTATTTCCTGTAGTGATAATTTTTATAGCATCAAGAATGTCATATATGACTCAAAATAATTATATGGAAATTTTTATGAAATCTAACAAAGATTCAGAATGGAAATAATTTATGAGCAATACTCATTTTTCTTAATTGCTTAGAAATTACATGAAAACGTTTTTTAGTCATTTGTAGGTTATTTCTTTTTGGGTGAACAAAGAGTTTCAAAATTTGCATTTTTGTCATGAGAAACAGATTTTGAAACTCATCAACAGACTCCCTGAAAACATGCCCCCACCTTCTCTGTCTCAAATTACTCATTCTTTTCATCTATGGGTTGGATATTAGTTTTTCTACATTTCCCTTTTTTGGTTCCTGTCCAGAATAGCATGCCCACCAAAATGTCCATTATTTCTGCAGTAATATATGAAAAAAATGTTCTAGAAATGTAATATTTACATTCATCATCCAAGTAAATGTAAGTTTCAGACATTTGCTTCAATTTTTTTTTCTTTTTTTTTTTTCTACTGAAGTGTTGTGTTCCAAAATGATGTATTCAACTAGCTACTATTCAGCCATCAGCCATATTTGTTTTTTTCCATTCACTAACCACTGAGATGACAAGTTGTGATGGGTTTCTAATTCTATTATTTAATGGTAACTATTCAGCACAAAAAAAAAAATAGCAAATGAATGAAACTTATATCTGAATGATTCCATTCAAAATTTCTTTGTCTATTATCACAGAAATAACTGAAATTTTCATGGGTCAGTTAATCTTGGCTAGCACCCTTTATTATTTCATTTATTTTATTTTTTCATTGAACTGATTTGTAATTCTAAAACAAAAAAATTTATATCTAGACAATGTGTCTTTCAATTCTAATGACCATATTATGGTAAATATATTTATGTGCCTATGAATGTACTGCTTGTCCCAGAATAATCATTGCAGTTAGTTTGTGAAGTGTATATGCAACTGTACCAACTATTATGAGATGAATATAGTATTAGTTAATTTAATCTGTATATCTATCACAAGGTGTCATGTTAAATTATTTCAGTATTTTGTTACAGCAAAGAAGTTGTGATTTCATTGCTTCTATACAAAGATGTTTCAATATTTTCTATGAATGTGTATAATTTTGTGCATGTTTTCCTACCTGGATACTGGATTGGGGTTACTGTTAGCCTTTATTCAATGGTATGTGCATAGGCCCATTTGTTAAACTGGTCCTGTAGTACATATTACAGTTAATGGGATGTAGTCATGTTGTAACTTTTATCCTAATGAATGAAATGAAGTTGATGGATTTGAAGAATTAAATAGGGCAACAACTGAGCAAAAGATATGACAATGATAAGACAAAACTAAATGTGAAAGACAAGCTGAGAGGCTGTCTTGTTTTATTTTATTTTTGATTAAAAGTCTTATGTAAATTGGGAAAATGGTGAGTTACCATCATTCATGGTGATACTCATTTGGGTGTGGTAGTGAGTTCAATTCCAGCTATGAAGTATCTGAGAGACTGAAAAAATTTTAGAAAATATTAAAATATTTTATGAGTTAAGCACTTTGGCCAGTGTACTGATCAGCCTAAACAGGTGACTCTTATAGGTGTAGGTGTGTGTAACATTAAAATAAGTATCCAAAACTAATATTGTCTAACCATATTAAACTTTTTTTCCCTACTTCATACTGAATGACAGATTTTTTTCTCTTTTATTTGCTCAGATCAGATATGAATTTAACTTTGAAATTTAATTCCTTTCATGCCCATAGACAAGACCATAATTTGGGAGTACAATTTGGATTGAGTATAAATGATCTTTTATTTGTTTTTCTTTCTGGCCAGATCTTTTCTATTTGTTCCTCCTAACTTTGATCTGCTTGAAGGGTATTTTTTGAATTTAAAAAAACAATTTTTGTCTCTTTTAGATATTGTGTGAAACTTAAATTTCAATGTTAAAAGAATTATCTGAGACAGCTTCTTGTTTATCTTTTGTAGTGTCGAAATAATTTGCACAGTTCTCACTGAGATACCATTCCAACCAAATCAGCTTCATTCTTGTACTCTTGAAATAATTTACTAAATTTATCGACAATTTAAGAATTTCAACTTGTTTTCTATATGGTTATGGTCATTGTGTCTGCAATTTTGATTCTTGAATATTTTTTTTTCATGGAGTTTTGTGTTTTTTTTCTTTTCACTTGTAGCATTCTGTTTTGTTATTTTTTGTTTTAACATTACCTATTCTTCTGTAAGTTTTTTACTACCACGTTTAATTCAAATTCTTTTGTTTTTACTCGGTTTATCTTTTGATGGTTGAATCAATATGTCATTGCGATTTGTGTTTAAGTATCAATGAGCCTGCTCAGAACTTAGATGGGTGACCACATTGTTTAATAAATTCTAGCACATCACTGCCGCTGGTGGAGAGAAGACAAAAAAATGAAAAGTTCTTTGTAACATAATTAAACATTGATTCACTAATTTCTATAATTTTGAAAAGAATTATCATTCCAAGAGACTTTGATTATTTAACTTTTTCTGTTATTTCTTTTATTAAAACCATGTTTTGTGTATGGGTGATGGTATTCATCTGATGTGGGTTAAGTTGCCTCCTTATGTTGAATTGAAAATGTCACAGATTGTCGTGCTCTATGTTTGACTATTGGTAGCATCAGCTCTTGCAATGTCCAGCAATTCACTGTTCCACTGACAAACACCATAAGGACATAGGCTGGACAGGCTTTTAGTTGACTGCAGTGGTATCTTTCTCCCTTCATGTTTTGGCTAATCTATGAAAATAATAAAAATAATTGATCTCTATTCTCCATGGAAAATTGAGAAAAAAGTAGTACATAGTTAAATCTGCAAAAAAAAACGGTTCTTTTTTTTATGTAGACTGGTAAGTCATTTCAACAAAGAAAAGAATCCAGTGTTCTGTGATTAATTCTTGACACTGATTTCTTCTTTCAATCAATCTGTCATGAATTTATGCTTTTATTCACCCTTCTATATAAACATCAGTGGTATATTCTAAAAATATACTAAAGAAAGCAAATAGTTGCTATGACTTTTCAGGATGAATTAGATTAAATTAAATGCTTCATATGACCACTGAAATATCAACTGAATTTTTTCAAATGTTTGTATTCATTAACATACTAGCATAACTTTCAAAAGAAAATTAAACAAATTTAAAAGTTTTTCTTGCTTAAGTTTTATTTGCATTATCATCTTTCAAGAACTATTTTAATAAGTAATGAATTCAATTGAAACATTATATGTAGTTATGTGGTTTGCTATATCTATAAATAATGGTCACTATGTGTCATAGAGCATATGTAGATCTACATCTGAATAGCATTGACATAATCAGTGTTACTTGGTAACAGTCAGTTTCTCATCTGTGTGATCCTCTGACCTATACACACCGTAATATAATGACACTTAATGTCTTGCAGTCAATAGCTATTTATGTTACCTCTTTAGTTTTTGATATAGTTACTACTGATTCTAGATGCTCTGTGTATTTTTCACTTGGATCTTTTCTCCAAATTCACTTCATATTTCATTTTGAAGAGTTGATCATTTTATTGTGGCAAGAGAATACTGCAAAGTGAATTCTGCATATGAAAGGTAGAGATTTTCAAAGGTGATTGTCAGCTGACAGGTTTCAAGTGTTTATTAAAAAGGTAGAAATTTGCTGAATTTATGATGCAACTGAAATAAATAACTTTTAATTTTGTACACAATTTTCATTTGATAAGAAATACATACGTTGCTTCTTAAGAATATAAACCACTGAGATATATAAAGATTGGATGTGGAAAATAAATCACTTTCCCCAAACTGATGTATGATGGCTGTAAAGCATTCAAAGCATAGAGAATTGACCACTCCATCTTAAGAGAAGTACTTTGGAAACAGGACTTCAGTCCTGGACACTTTTCAGCTTGAACATGTTTGTACAATTTTGCAGTAGAATCTGTTTGTCCAAAGCCAGACCTGCTTGTCATGAGATCTCATGACTGCAAACAATTGCAGACTGATTTTACACAGGTCCTTCTGCAGCAGCCAACCAGTAATTACTGTCAATTTTGTGACAAAGTATTTTTGAAATGAAAAATCATTTTTCATTGGTTTATCAAAACTGGTTTACTTGTCTTGTATCTTATGGTCACAATGTTTCAGGTATTTCTGAGGTGAAAAAATTAAATATTTACTGTATTTTTTGTAATTATGATATAAAACTTCATACCCTTTATAAACTACTTTTTTAAAATTTAATTTTTATATAATTTCTCTGGGTTTTTCAAGATTTCTAAATATTTTTGATATTCCAAGTTTGTTTTTTCTTAACCTTTTCGTCTAACTTTGTATGATTAAAAAAAAAAAAAAAAAGAAGAAATATTTTAAGAGTTCATGATACCTTCAATAAGTAGTTTTGTTTAGAGCCTGTGAATTCCTAAACAGTTTTTCTTTTGTTGTCGTTATACCTATAGAAAAGCAATTTGATGAGTGACACAAGCCTTTGCTAGCCTTATTTGTGGACAGTGACTGTACCCCCAAGCTGTGTCCTAGGTATGACACTAAACTGCATCTGATGGTCAAGCACCAGTTGTAGAGCTCTGGGGAGAATGGAGTCACCCTTTCATTACCATTACTCCCAGGTTTACTGTTAGGGTCCCATCAAATTAATCTGTTTAAAAATTATTCCTATTCAATAGGAATACTGGATGCCATATAACTGTAAATTATGGCTATTATTAAATTGAAATAAACCATATAATAATTAGCATTAGATAGGAATACTTGAAACCATATGACTGTGTGTGAATTATTTGTATTAGATAGTAATATTTGATATCATGTAACTGCAAAAAATCTTTTAAGAAACAACTATATAAAAAATATTAATATGAACACAATTCTCTAACCTCTCAGCATAAAATAACCCAAGATAGGTTGATATACTGTTAAAATTAATCAACAAATCTCTATAGCAAAATATTGGCTAATTTATCAATAAACAGATTGCAAATTTTAGTTATAAATCAATAGAAGGAATACAGCTTCTTTTCCAAACAAATGAGAATGCTAACAATGTTACACAATTGATGAAAGATTTTTTTTTTTCCACATATGACCCTTGATGATTGAAAAGGTTAAATTTGCTAACACTCCTATTTTAACTAATGACATCTTCAGTGTTTTTCTCTGGCAATAGTTTTTACATTTTTGTCATTTTTTTTCTTTCCTTCAACCAGAATTAGCACACAATTTTTTTTCCATCTCAGGTTACTAAACAATTGCTGCAATGAAAAGATCTAGGGTCATGCACCATTATACATCCTCCTGCCACCCATCTTACATATACCTCTCATTTTGTATGTTAGTATTTTGTAAAAATTTTACTTTCTCTCTCTCTCTCTCCTTTGCATTCAGTCATTTGTTGTTCCATTATCACTTAGTATTAAATGATCTTGTGAAATATAATCAAAGCCTTAATTTCTCTCTAAAGTTGAGATTTTCCATCCACTAAAACTTTCTCAATTACACTTTAGTTTTCTTTTTATAATAATTATAAATTATATCTGCTTCTTCCTTTTTGGATTTGAGTATTACAGTTTTGGTAATAACATGAGGAATAATTACTAAAGCAACATGATTTTTTGCTAAAACTTGTTTGGCATTATTCTCATTGTATAACTAAATATTTATTACATATCTGACAATGTGGCTAAGAACTATGACTAAAAAATAAAATGTTGGAATTAATTTATTTAAATGTTTTGGCTCATTTCATCAAATACTACAAAACTCTTTTTAAAACAATAATGGATATTGATGACATAAATCTTCATGGTATTACAATGTTGGTTACTTGGGAATTATTTTTATTTAAAATTTGAAAATTAGTAGATATAACTGAAGATTATGATTGAAAAAATACTGCATTATTCAGTTTTCTTTTGATTAGATCTCTTATATTTCTCTTAGTTGATATTTCATCTAATTAATTTGACTAAGGCATCTGGTTATGATTTTTTAACTAATAGTTTTATTATTGGGATATGACTTTTAGAAATGAAAAATAGAATTTTGCTTTCTGAGATAATTTTGTTACAATTAGTCAAAAAAGGCAGTAAAAACATGTTTTTATGTTAATACTACAATTTTTTAAGTGTTTCTTTTTTTTGTTTATTTGTTTTAGCATTAGTCTTTTGAATGATTTTTTTTGTTATTGGATGTTAGGTGTTATTTTCTATTGAATCTTCTGGAGTAGTCAGTAAAGTAAAGAAAGACTTAGTTGGTTTTAGTCATTTCTGAGGACAGTGTAAACATGACTATTACATTCTATCATTGGACAGAGTGAGAGATTCTTTTTCAAGTGTCTTTTATAAAAATGTGAGTTTTGATTTTTTTTTTTTTTTTTTTTTTTTTTTTTTTTTTTTTTTAAATCATTTCATTTCATTCAATTATGAGGTATATGTATTTTGTCTGTATTCTCCACCAATTGGTCTCTTAAATTTTCACCTTTTTTTAATCGGTGTGAAATTCTTTTTTATGAGTTGGCTTTAATCATTCTTAGGCCAGTATCAACATATATACTTGGTCAAGTATCTTTTATAAAAATGTATTAGTTTTTAAATATAAATTTATTCATCTATTTTTTTTTATCAGTGTTCCTTGCAAATTAGTCACATATTTTCATCTTTTTTAATTAGTGTGTTAAATTACTTGAATCAAATTTTTATGGACAGGGAAGATTTAAATGTTTTAAAGAAATACAAATGAAACAAGCATAATTCCATCATTTTTGATGGGTAATGAGCTGTTATGATTCCATCAGTAATTATAAATATTAATTTTTTTCCAGATTAATCCTATGCCAGACTATCTTGCCCAGAAATGAGTAAACCAATACAAAAAATTGTGTCCGTAAAATATGTTTTTTTATTTCATTGATGTGCAAAGAGGAAATGCATTATTCTCTCCATTGTCTGACTCTTTTGTGAGGTTGATGATTTGTGAATCCTTTTTGTTATTTACCTTTAGGTAATACACAAAAAGGATTAGGGGGCTTATTCGAATTGAGGGTCGTAAGAAGAATGGAGCTGACATCACACTAAAATATCCTCTTGTTAGGTAAAGTCAGAATTTTTTTGTTTCAACATTTCACTGATCTATGAATAAATGACTGGAATTTAATAATAAAAACCTTTACTACATGGAATTGTTTTTGAATAACAATATGTATCATCAAATACGCATACACGTGTGTGTGTGTGTATAGATATAATATATATAGTCTCTTATTACTAACTTCAAATGACTTTAACATTAAATAAACCATCCTCAAAACACTACTTTGAAATAAGATATTAGTGGACATCTAAATTAAAAATGTACTTACCCAAACCCTCTGCCATATATAGGATGTCAATTTCTATGTGAAGTACAGTGTGTGTCTCGGGGGGGAATGGATTCATGCCTTTCCCAAGGGCATTAGTATAAAGCTACTTTAATAGTTTAAATTTAAAAAAGCAAACAGAAAAACTCTGTTTTTATTTGGATTAGATTATTTTTAAATATTAAATTTATTATCAAGTGTTCTTTCATTTTTACTTTATTTTGACTTTAGTCACAAACAGGTCAGTGAAATGCTGAAACAAAATAACTGAATTTTTCTAATAACCTTAGTAGCATTCTTCTTGGCACTTCAAATCGAATGTTAAAATAAAATATTAAGACACACAACATTGGCGAAAATTTCTATTTCATACAGCAGTAGAAATTTACCTGCAGTTTTTGAGTTTGTTATTCCTTCATTATATCTGCACCTTGTGATTATCATTAAAATTTATTTGTGCAGTTGATGTGAAGTTGAAATAAACAAGGTTGTGAGACTCATGAATATTAAAAAAATTCTTGGTGATGAGTTTTATTTCGTTATACTTTGAACACTTGTTGAATTGTTCAAAGTATTCCAGGATTTGCGCATATTTTTCTGCAAAAATCTTTCAATGAAGTGAAATAAGCAGATTTGATGCTTCATTTCAAAAAAACATTTTTTTACTTATTTCTTTAGCTTTATTCTGGCATTTCCTTTCTAATATTCAACAAATACAACTATTTCTACATTTCAAGACTTACTCAGCCTAGTAACTGCTTTATTTATTTATTTATTAACACCATACTTCTATCTATCATCCAGCCTGCTTAGGCTATATCCTGTAAGCTTTAACAGTTGTCATAGCAATAGGCTTACAGCTGTAGATAACCTCTTACTGATGTTAGGAACAATTGTAGCAGTTATCATCATTCCTCTTGCATTTCCGATTCTTTATCTGATAACAAACGTATACAGGATTTTTTTTCTGTGTATGTGTGTGTATATTTAAACAACCACGCTCGTAATTTAAGGGAAACAACTCTAATTGGATTATTATTCTTAGATTTTCTTTTTAAACTGCTGTAAAAACCGCTTGGTCTACTGTAAAACTTGTACTTGAGTAACAACAAATTACTGGAATTTTATTTTTGTCGAATTAAAGAAAAAAAAAAGCCTCCAAAAACTTTTTGAAAATTATAACAAAAACGTTATTAATAATCTTCGATTATTATAGTTTTTATACCAGACATTGGCCTAGGGGTTAGAGTGTTCGCTAATGGCCCGGGAGACCTGGGTTCAATCCCAGGTCGATTCATACCAAAGATTCAAAAAATGGTACTTGATGACTCCTTGCTTAACACTCAGCATTATAAGGTGCAGATCAAGGGTAAAGTAGAGCAATCCAGGGAAGGAGTAGCGCCCTCCCCTACACCTTGGTGTAGTAGCTATCGAAAAGGGAGCCTTCGGGTTACCCTCGACTGTGGTCGCCAACTTTACTTTTACTTATTATAGTTTGCTTGTACAGAATGAATAATACAAAAAAATCATTTAGTGTCATATTTTAGTGAATTGTAACTGTTGTGAAATTACTACTGTACAAATTTAAAAGATAAAAATAAGGATGTAAATAGTGATGTAAAATATATATATATATATATATATATATAAAATAAAGCTCTGTCACTTGAGTCAAATTTATTGATAAGTTAAATATAATGTAGTTAAATTCTATAAGACAAGTTTATTTATTCAAGTTAGATTTTTAAAATAATTCAATTTTATACCAATTTTAGAATTGTAAATAAACAAACAGTAAAAATAAATTTGTATATAATTCATATATAATAAGATTAATGCAAAATTCATAGTTATCTTAGAGTGATGAAAAAGATGTCCATTCACTTCAACTGTCAACATTCAGTAAAAATCATTGATGACTAATGTCATACACAAACATTGTTAAACCTGGGAGAGAGAGTGAAATTTTTCAAATCATTTTCATGCTAGTTAGTTTTGAAGTGAATGTTTGAAAATGAATCTGTCCAAATGAATTCTTTTTCTCTCTTAGATTTGTTTAAGTAAATATGAGTTTGGTTCATTATTGTCAGATACATTTTACAATAGTAATATTAAGGCTAGTGTTGTGCAGGGGTCATTTTAAAATGTTATGGGCAATTTTGAAAGCAAAATTTTTGAAGGAAATCCCTACACATTCCTCTCCTTTAATATATCCAATTTTTTTTTATACTTTTGGATTTATTCAAGAAAAAAACTTTTTTGCTTTAGAAATGGTTTGTATGCAACAACTTATTTTCAAAATTCATTTAATTTATTCTTAGTTGGGAGTTTCAGGTCTAGTTCCTGAATCATCACTCTCAGTGTATCCTTATAGCACTAAATATAGTAGGGTCAGTGATGTACACCTGATGCCTGCAACAATCACTGATAGAAGAGTGCCATTTTCATCTGACTTACATGTATGTGTGTGTGGATTTGTAATCTTAAGAAAAGGCTTTGTCTCATCTGTAGAAGGATGAATAGATACCATTTTAATGTCTGCAACTAAAAAAAAAAAAAGTGTAAACTAAAAATTTTAGTTTCTCAAATAATTTGCTTATTATGTAGCAATATATTTTCAAAATAAAATGCTCAGCCATATTATTTTTTATACTGAATTAATATTTTTCTCCTATAACTGATACATATCGATCAAAATGTAGACCTACAACATTCCAAACTTCCATGAAAAAAAATAGTATATAAAAATAAGTTTTGGTTTGAATGTATAAAACGATTAAATGACAGAACTAAAATCACAATATCCCTAATCAATTAATGTGTGTTCATAGATATCCATATTTTCAAATGGAAACAAAAAACAGGATCCTTAATGTTTAATGCTATATAACCCACTGGTGTGTCGACTTGCTCTAATAAAAGATATAGCATGATCCACTGGTCAGTTGTACTATATGGAATCAGTCAGAGAATCAAATGTTTAAAAGAATTTGCTGTATAAAAATAAAATTCCAAAAAGCAGAAAAAATACTGTGAAAATGTTAAATGAAATCTTTTTCAAAATTAAGCTTTTCTGTAAAACTATAAAAAATTATTAAAAGGAGGCAGTTGGTCAACTTATTGAGTAAATTGTCAAAAAAATATTTCATGAAATTTAGGCAATGCTCTTATAATTAGGAGGGGGGAAAGAAAGTTTTAAAAATTTGGTTTTTACATAAAATCAAATTTTTGAAAAATATTCAACATGGATACCTCATTCTACATGGTAAATATGAGGTGACTAAGCAAAGGCAAAAATTCTGCAGCTTTTATCATATCAAATGTGACTTTTAAGCAGCATCTATGGCACTTGTAATAAACTGCGACACTGTTCTAAGGTATGGGAAAATTATACCTGTTTAAGATGAACATAAGCACTTATTGAATTCAGTATATTTTAGCTTGCTAAGTTACAAATCAACAATGAATTTGAAAGAGATTTTGTGTATCATGTAATTCTTAGTAAGTGGGGCTAGAAGATCATCATTAGCAAGTTTGATTCTCAGTGTCCCATATTTCTGATCATGTGCCAAACTAAGCCAAAGATTACAATTAATTGGAAATATTTCACTTTTTATATTTAACTAGCTATCGTATCCACCCTATGATACAACATTTTTTAAAGAAAGGATTTCAATTTATGATCATACCAAAAACCTGATCCTGATCGGTTTCAGTTTATAAATACTCCTACCCTTGAATGACGCTATTCATCAGACAGCAAGTGTCCTGCATATGAGTCTTTCCATAGACTCAGGTATGGGTGATTTTATTATAGTCTTCACAAAATTTCTTAATTTCATGTCTGTTTACTTGTATATGCATCTTTGTTGGCAGATTGTTTTTCAGAGGCAATAAAAAAAAGCCTAAACATTCACTTACATTAATAATTTCTCCCCTTCATTAAAATTTGAATAACTTTGGTTTTCTTTGAAGTTATGCATAAAACTATTCCTTTTTATATATGAAAAGAAAAAAATTACAAACGACAAGTACAGGACAGTTATCTATTAAAACCAGCCTTTTAAAATAGATATGCAAATTAGATATCACATGACTGTGATAAATGCCATTTGTTTGTACACATAAAACAAATTGCAATTGATTATTTAACTTGATGTTGGTTGTTTTATTGTTAATCTGGGTATGGAAGGTCTCATAGAAATTTGCATTTATACATCTAGATTATTAACGTTTATGATTTTAGTCAGAGGTAGGTACTGTTTAAGCAGCAAATTGATGAAAGATGTATAACTACCCATTTTAGAATGCTATGAATTTAAAAAAAAAAGTTTGTGTATTAAAGAGCAGTGTTTTTAAAATAATTGATCACTGTTATTGATTAAGAAAATAAAATTTATAGAAGATTTCTTTTGAGTTAAATGTTTGTATTGAATGTCAAAAGGAGTTTTAAGATTTATGAAATGGATTGACTAAAAAGGTTTTGAAAATTCTTGAAGATTACCGACTACACCAGTATGTGAAGAAAACTGAATGATACAACCAAAGATGAAGACACTAGTTTATAAATGTTAATATATTAAATTCTTTATTTTTATGATTCTCTGTACTCAATTTTTTAAATAAAATCAACCTCTCTACCTTCATAATGACTTCTTTGATCCTACTGCTCAAATACTCATTGTGAGGATTGGGTTTCTGTTTGTGAAAAACAATTTCCACTGCATCCTTGATTGCCCCCACCCCATCCAAAAGTTCTTACATCTCATTCACCCATGAAAGATTGTGGTGTAACCTTTGGACATCAACACAGTAATCTGAATGACTGTTTGCATTTCGTAGAGTGCTAATAATCTTGAGAAAGATTTGAATCCAACTATACTCCCTCCTATCAGCTATGGGTAAAATATTCGAGCAGAGTGGACTAACCTTGGTATAGCAATTGGTCTAGGAGATGGAAAACTTTGAATTCAAACCAGTTGTAACTCACCTAAAAATGACTTTGTGTTGCATCTTGCTCGTAAAAGAAGAGATGGGTAAATACATACATATAATTCACACCAGAGCAATTATTGTTTTCATTGCCTTCATCACCCTCAATGAATTATCTTGTCAGTTGGTACAAGAAAACTGCAACTGTCATTGTTGTCATTTCATCAATGGTTTACAATCAATCACAATCAGAAACTTTGGAGAAAAGTACATTTTTTTAAAACTTAAAATTTTTTTTCCCCGCCTGGTGGTAAAAAAGAATCACAAATCTCCACTTCCAAATGGTTGAATTAAAAATAAAATAGAAAACTCAGATTCTATTTAAAGCAAGACTCCTTGTAACCAATTTTAATTTCTATTCACCCACAAATAAATCATTTGAATATTGCAGATATTTTTTCTAAGTCTCACAGGACGCCATGATGATTTATTTATTTATTTTTTTGATGTTTCTGGTTTTGAGATTAAAATTTTTACAAAAAATTCTATATAAACCATCTTAAAGTTGAACAGGCTGTAGAAGAAAGAAGTTGATAAGTCATAAAACAATCTACATGAAAGACCATCAAAAAGAATTGGCATGAAAAGTAATTTTTTGAACATTTACCTCACAGTTTATTTTTCTGGAATTAAAGTCGACCACTTTTTTCAAATTTAAAAAAAAATCTAGCATAAAAAACAATTGTACCTAATTTAAATGATATGAAGAATGATTTAAAAAATTCTGAAAAAGAAAGATTCACCAAAAGATTCAGATCTTTTCAGTCAGAGCTTGATCATTTGTTCATTTAAATGACTTGTATGTTTTCATGACCCACACTCAAACCACATGTCTGAACTGCATCGCTCTTTGCGTGGGTAAAAAAGGAGGCATATCCTGCTGAGGTTGGAGCCCTGAAAAATCAGCTACAAAGCTCAAACAAAAATTAGTAAAATGCAAACAAACAATACAAATAGCAACATTCAATGTTGGAACCTTAAATAGAATTGGACAACTACTGGAGCTGACCACATCTGCCATAGATCATAACAGACATAATATGCATTTAAGAACACAAATACACACATAGCGATGATATCAAATATCATGATTCTTGCAATGGATGGATACTAACCACTGCATCAGCATGGAAAAACTGTCAATACCACGATAGGAGGCGTAGGTATGCTTATAGGATCACAAGCCCTAAAATCACAAAATAGCATAGAGAAAATACAACCTTGGATGATGGTAGCGACTTTTAATGGCAACCCTAGTGCAACAATTTACAGCCCTACTAATGTTAGTGAAGAAACTGAACTCATCATCTATGATGAGCAATCCTCTCTTGTCCGTAGCATCCTGAAACACAACGTTCTCATCATTGGTGGAGGCATGAATGTCCTAATTGGGAAAAACGGAAACCATAAATTCAGCCGAAACAACTCGTCAAACAGAAATAGACATCGAATAGATTTCACGATAGAAAATAGATTAACCTGCCTCAATAAAAACTTTCAAAAAAGGGAGGGAAAACTATGGACCTACACATACGCAAATAATACTAAAGCACAGATAGACTACATCTTTATAAATAAGAAATGGAATAATAGTGCAATGAATTGCGAAGCTTACTCCTCATTTGAGGGTGAGTCCTCCGATCACCGAATTGTCACGGCAAAAATATGACTGAGCCGACAAAAGAATGCGACCCGAACAACAACCACTGTACACTATGACTGGCCCGGGGATATTAGAGATAAATATGTGATAGCACTAAGAAACAAATTTGATGCACTACAGGAGAAGATAGAAACACGTACTCTGAATGATGAATATGAGAATTTTGTCAACACCCACTTAGAAGCGGCAGCGGAATACATACCAACTAAACAAAGGACTAAATCTAGAGTCCCATGGGAGACATTAGTGGTTAGAGAAAAGCATGTAGATGTGAAAACTGCCACCAAATGCAATAGGAAGAACCCAACTAATACAAATGCCCTGAAACTTAAAAAAGCACGAAATGAATTAGCAAACATAAACCTAAAAGAAGAGACAGAATACATACAAAATCAGATTGATAAGATTAGAGACTCAGTTGAAGATAGGCAATCCAGGATAGCATGGCAAATGATAAATGAAGTGAGCAGAAGGAAAAGCACTGCTAAAGCTAAACTGAAAGCTACCAACCAACAAGAATGAAAACACCTGTGGAAACAGCATTTTGAGAATTTATTCAGAAACCCTCCGAAAGTTACACATGAACCTATTACAAGAATTATAAATAAGCAATTAGACATCAAACTAGGACCGTTTACTCAAGAAGAACTCGACTCAGTACTGAGAAAAATTAAAAATAGAAAAGCAGCAAGGCTTAATGAAATTCCTCCAGAAGTATGAAAGAGTAAACAATTCGATGACATACTGCTCCGAAACAGTAATGCCGTATATAATCAAAACCCGATATACAGATGGATAAACGGATGCATCTTCCCTTTCCCTAAAAAGGGTGACCTCGGATTAGCCAAGAACTACTGAGGCATAACGCTTACATCCATAGTGGCCAAAATATATGATGCCCTACAACGCAACCACATAGAACCCAAAATTGACAATATACCAAGAAAGAACCAAAATGGCTTCCGGAGAAATAGATCCACAACATCACAAATTTTGACCATCTGTAGAATTCTTGAAGGTGTATATGCAAAAAACCTACAGGCAACCATATCATTTGTCAATTTCACCAAGGCCTTTGATTCCATTCATAGAGGAAAGATGGAGCAAATTCTACTCGCTTATGGTCCACCAAAAGAAACCGTCGCAGCCATAATGATTCTCTACGGAAACAATAAGGTAAAAGTCTGTTATCCAGATAGAGAGACACACTACTTTGACAGGTGTACTGCAAGGAGACACACTAGCCCTATACCTTTTCATCATCTGTCTAGACTACGTGCTTAGAACATCTATTGATAAAATCAAAGAAAACGGTTTCAAGCTAACAAAGGAAAGAAGCAGAAGGTACCCCATTAAAACAATTATTGATGCTGACAACGCTGATGACATAGCGCTTCTGGCAAACAAGCCAAAGCCCTGCTACATAGTCTGGAATGAGCTGCTGCAGGCATTGGCCTCCATGTCAATGCTCACAAAATGGAATATATGTGCTTTAATCAAATAGGCAACATCTCCACACTACATGGTAGCCCTCTGAAACTAGTTGACAAATTCACCTACCTAGGAAGCAGTGTCTCATCAACCGAGACAGACATCAGTATGCGACTAGCAAAGGTGTGGGCAGCTATCGATAAGCTATCAATAATATGGAAGTCAGACCTGACCGATAAAATGAAATGCAGTTTCTTCCAAGCAGCTGTCATGTCGATACTGCTATATGGATGCACTAAATGAAAACTAACTAAACAGATTGAGAAAAAGCTTGACGGCAACTACACAAGAATGCTGTGAGCAACATTGAACAAGTCCTGGAGGCAACACCTCACAAAGCAGCAGCTGTACGGCCACCTACCACCCATCAAGAAAACTATCAAAATTAGACGAACCAGACATGCAGGACACTGCTGGAGAAGTAGGGATGAGCTCATAAGTGATGTACTCTTGTGGACCCTTTCACAAGGCTGAGCAATAGCAGGGTGACCTGCTTGAACCTACATACAGCAGCTCTGTGTAGATATGGGATGTAGCCCTGAGGACCTGCTGGAAGCAATGGACAATAGGGAGGGGTTGTGAGGGAGGGTCAGAGATATCCATACTGATGGTAAGACATGATAATGATGATAATATGTGAATGACCAATCACACTCAATCAGACATTCTACAAGATTTATGACACTTAGCAACTAGACCATATGATCCAGTGATTTTTTTTTATTCTTTTATAAAAGGATTTATAATTTCAAACTAGTAAATGTACTCCTTGTAAACACCTATGCTTTTATTGACCTTGCCGAAATTTTATTCACTCCTATGAACCACTTCGAGAAGTCTTAATTTAAACAAATACCCACAACTTAACTCCATCCATTCAAATTCTTAAAAGTTTAAGAATTTTATTTGACAAGTTCCTCAACCTTCCTATAATTTTCTAGTTTTTTTCTCTGTCATTTTGTTACTTTATTGTTAATGAAACTTGCTTGAGTCTTTGTTTCTATGACAGCAAGAGACAATGTATTAGAGATATTGATAAAGTTTGATAGAAGTCCCTGTGGCATTATGACTCAAGTGTTGGACTGTGCCCCTAAAGTAAGTGAAATTGGACAGCAGTCACCCTAATATGTTCACTTTGGACAAATATCCTTGGGAAAGGTATCTCCCCAGCTATGGTTTAAATAATATCACTGCTATTCTACAAGGAAAGTTTAGGCATTAAATAAGCCACAAAAGGTTGATGTAACATCAAACATTGAAACCAAACCAGGCCTCATGGAAAGCATAATTATCTGTACTGGCTACTTTACCATTTGAGAGCCATTGGTTTTACAGAAGCCAAAATCACACCATTTAACTTGACTGCTTTGTTTCTCCAGTACAAATAGTAGTATTAATAGCATATTTATAAAAATATTCTAGAGGAAACACTGTTAATCATTAATTTTGATTATTAATTTCATTTAAAAAATATTAACCGATTTGGGTAATTCTGTAGCAGTGCAGAACTGTACAGATGAGGAAAAAAGGATTAACTCAAGTATTTTGTCTAAGGGAAGAATGGTCAAACACACCAGCTGTTCTACCAACTAAAGTATAAAGAGTGGTTTTTCAGAAGCTCTAATCAGACTTATCAACATTTTTCTCTTTCTCTCTTTCAACCTTTGCAAGTTGGGATAAAAAGCAACTAAAAATTAGAAAATACTTATTTGTCAACTTATGACCTTTGTGACTTTTCACAATTCCCACTTATGACTAAGCAAAAATAAAAGAAAATAGCAATGAATTATAGAATTACAAGAAAAAGATTATACCATTGTACACAAAGTAAAGACTATGAAATTTGCACTTTGTATATACTGCACTAATGATATAAAGATATAAGACTATATACTTACATATTATAAATATAAATGATAAAAAGTAACAACCATTTTAGAGGCAGCTAAAAAGACTCAAACTTATACCTCAGAAGTGGGTAAATAAGAGAAAACTGTGAGGTTTGGCAATACAGAACAGACTGAATATGGTATGTGTGTATATATTATATTATATATAAACCTAAAAGTTATAGTTCCCCCATCCCACTTTGGCTGCCCTATTACTACTAGTTTCATGAAATCTTTTTGTCAGATTAATCTAATGATTGCAATTTTTTTGTATGAAACTGGTTGTAATGAGGAAGCTAAAGTTGGGAGGATTAACAATGATTTATTTTAGTTTTTATCCAGCTGGAATTGAGCACATTTAAAATTTTTGAAAAAAAAAAAAAAGAAGACTTTTCTGAAATAATTACATTGATAGATGGAGATACTCAGTATGTAATGATCATCATCACAGAAAATGGACATGCTGACTCGATTTCAAATGGTGGATGAAGTTGTTTGAATTTCACAGTGTTAATAGTCATGCTGGTTGTACAGATTTCCCCACTCTCTTTCCCTATCCATCCCTATTAACCATGGCTCCCAACGGATCTTCTAAACTACATCTTGTGTTCATACAGAGCTGATGTAAATAAATTCTTGCCTGTTAGCCAACACTACCATGTCCTTGTGTAGGGGTCAAATAGAAGAACATTACTTTGGAGTTTGTCCCCTTGTTTATTCAGCAGTATCACCCTTAGGAAAGGTATGAATTCAATAATTCTACCTCCAGCAATTGGTAGTCGGGCAGACTGAACTATTTTTCTTTCTTTGATATGCTAACCAGTCTAGGAGAAGAAAAACTGATTTCAAACCTGTTTGACTAATTTAAGAAAGACCGTGTATTGCATCCCACTTGTGGTAGAGGGGTTGGGTAAATACATGATGAACTGAAAAGGGTATAATAGACTACAAAATAATCAGGATATTGTTGTTCATATAATAGCATATTATTCCATTGATTCAAATGTACCAACACTATTGAAGGCAATTGGATAAACACTAAAACTCTTTCATCAAATGTATGTTTGATAAGGGCTGGAGAATAGATTAGATGAAATATGTTAACAATATCAAATATATGAAGAAACAGTTTTTGGAAAATACAAGTGAGAAACTAAAGTTCGGCAATATTTTGGTAACATAAAGCACAATTCAGTGGCTCTGGTTGTTTTTTGCCAAGGTGGTGAAGGTGACAAACCACACTGGACTGTGCCAAGCTCTACTGATACTCTCCAAATATTAATTGCTGGATTTGTCTTTATGGTTTAGAGCACAGCCATGGTTTTAGGTCTACTTGAATTAAACCAATAATCAAGCTTCTAGCAACCTGAGACAAATTTCTTCAGCCCTCTGGTTATTGCACCTTCATCTTTTGAATAACAAATGTTTTTGGTTATTTCCATGGGATTTTCGCCCAGTTCAATCTTAATGCATAAGTTCCCAAATTAGACAGCATTGCACATTATTCTGTGCAGCTTTCAAATCATGGAGTGAAGCAATGCACATGTCTAATCCAACTATTACAATAGTACCAACCACAAAGACTGCCTTACATGGCTTGAATGCCTTCAGTCATGTGATATATACCAGATTACGGTAAAATCTTTTACTCACCTCATTCTTTATTTAAGACCTTTATAAGTATTATATTAACATGTAGTGGTAACCTTGGTAACAACAGGTTAAATATATGGCTTATTAATAATTTTTACCAAACAAGTAACACAATATAGTTTATAAAGTCCTTTTGGCAGATATCTACCTCAACTCAGGATATTCATTTGGTTTCCATTAAACAAGATATTTACCAAAGTTTTTTTTTTCTTATAAGTATAAAAAAACATTTTAAAAAAAGTGGTCTGGGGAAAACTAAATGATGGTTCATGAAAGTACACAAGATTCTTTTGTGCAATGTAGTTAGTGGTCACCTCCAATCATGGAAACATAGCTAGACATTTTTAAGGCTCAGTCAGTGAGCTACTGGCAAAATTACTAGCAAGGACCAAAATTTTGGGGCTAGTGAAACTACTCCAGCAATTGGGATGGGCTGTAATTTAGTAATTCCTTCAACTCAAAATTATGACTTCATGTGTCCCTTTTTTAGAGAGACTAGTTCAAAGAAAGGTGGAAACACTAATAATAAAGGGAGTGGTATTTTTTTCTGTGACCATATTATTTGACTTTTATCTCTTAATCATGTCTTTGTTTGTGCCAACTTTCATCAAAATCCTGTAACACTTTCCTTATTGGTACATGTTCCCAGTTTAAAAAGAAATAGTCATTTGAACTTAAATGATGTAGAATATTGTCTTGATTTTCTAATCAAAGTAATGTTATCTTTTCAAATAATTCAGTTAACGTCATTGAATTAGCAATTCAATATTGAAATTTTGCAAACTGATTTCACTCATGAATTTTATATAAATTCTATTCTTATTGAGTGTATTGTGTCCCCTCATTGATTGTATCATTGAATTAACTTTGTTACTGGAAAGTCGTAAATACAATAAAGGATTATATGAAGTGGCTGCATTTTGGTCTGACATTGAAGCATTCATGGGATTGTCACATACCTTACATATCAGATCTACAAAATTGTTTTCGTTGAATGATAATTTGAGAATTTTATTTATTGAATAAGACCAGAACTTAAAAATTTTTGTATTGGTGACATTTTAGAAATATATTTTTTTTGTGATAATTTGTACCTTTTTGGCCAAGCTAAGAATGTAGGAGAGTGAAAAAAAAATCAGAAAAAACAGAAAAACTTTTGAATAAAGAAATTTTCCTTTGGAAATTATTAATTACTAATTGTTGAATATCTCAATATTCCTCAAATGCTCTCCATTTTCAGCTTCACAAATTTTTGTTTTTAGCAAAGCAAGTTACTTTTGTGCTGTTCTACATAATTCTAAATCTATATAAAATGATTGTGAATATGTGCTCAGATAGAAGCGGAAACCTTGAAGAGATCAGAGTGGAAGGTATTTACTGTAATTAAAAAAAAAAATGTGTTAATTTCTTCAAAAGCACCATTTTCCTGCGATGTCGTATGCAAGTAAAAAGAAGAACAGAAACTTGTTACAACACAGAGGGCTATGGGAAGATACATTGCAGGATTACATCTGAAATGAGGTAATTCGGGAATGAAGCAACGTGAAGGATGTGATTGTGAAATCACCGAAGAATAGTGAGAAATTGCCACCAAGGAATTATGAGCATTTAAAAATGTCGGGTGCTAAAAGATTCCGGGAATTGACACAGGGTTAAATTCGTGATTTCATCGGAACGAGTACTTTCAGCATAACTCGACTAAATCAGAGTAACTTCCCCTTATTTCTTGATTTTTTAACCAAAAGTGTAATCGAGATAAATTTAGCAGATACGAAAAAAGAAAATACTTACCTTATAAAAAAGGAAAGAGTGATTTGTTTTCTATTTAGTGACGTCATTGAGCTACCGAGGTGCCTCGATACGTCAGACGCTGTGATTTTAAATTCAAACACCGCGACTGAGGTATAGGGCAAATGAACAACTCGAAGTAAAGCACACAAAATTGGCTCCTTTTTTTAAAACACTGACTTATCTCCCTTGGAATTTATCGTGTTTCTGTAAAAAGAAGAAGCAAAAAGTTAAATCTCAAATAAATTAAAATTGTAATTTGAAAGCCCAGTATCTGCTACGGATTATAAAAATGTTTTCTTCTTGCGAAAGTCGTTCTTAGTCAATTTTATAATTTATAGTTATTTTAATGAGACAGATAATAGAAACAAAAACATAGCTGATTGATTTTAACGGCGTTAAAATATTAAAAATATTTACGTTTTTGAGTAGTTTCTTTAGTTTTTCTGCACTCGGTAAAATGATATCAAGAACCCCTCTTCCATAAGAGAGGGTGAAGGAGGATGTTGGATGGTCATAAATATACCATATAGATGAATCCATTATGTTTAGGGTACCTCGCGAGGTGAGTTCGTCGATTTTCACCGAGTTACCCACACGTCTGTGTTAGTGCTTGAGTATGCTAAGTTTAGTAAATGACAACTTCAGGTTTTTAAATTCTTGGTCGATACCAATCTATGACACTGTGTAGATATGCGCCATGTCTCTGGTTGATTAAAACTTATATGTGGGGTGTGGATATGAGTTGTTTGACTTTTGGATGGAATGAATTTAGGAAGGTGCCATATTGTACTTTGTTCTTTCAATTTCAACTGGAGTTATCTTCGGGGGAGCGAATAAGAAAATGACAAACACAGTAACAAGTCATATAGATTCATATAATGAGCAGGAGGAATAACGAGCAGAAGGGAAATTTGTCAAAGAAAGAATTTTACAAGTGTGTATATATATATATATATATATATATATATATATATATATATATATAAGTTACAATTTCTGTATGCCTGTTACCAAAGCCCAGTAAATTGTACCATTATGAAGTAAAACTGTCTTCGGAATGGACGTTGTCTTGTCGAAATGTGCTAAGTGACTCTAAACAACTGACTTTACTTGAGCCGGTAGTGCTTTTATAGCAGTATCTCATTTACATTCGATACTCCAGGTACATAGTAGCGAGATTTTTGTCAGCACAATAGCGTTAAAAGTTTCTTTGCAATCATAGACAAATAAAACAAGTTTTGATTGAATAATTTTTATAGCATGTCAACCCGTCTAGGGTTATTTTATGCTTTGAGGTGAGGGAAATGCTTTCATGGTACAGTTATAATCATATTTGTGTAGTTGTTTCTGAAAAGTATTTTATTCCCAGTTATATGATGTAAAGTCTTTCGATCAAATACAAATAATTTGAACACAGTTGTTTGGTTTTAATAATAATCATAACTTCAAGTAATTACACTTAAAACAAATAATTTACAGTTTTATGTTATCAAGTATTTCTATCAAATACGAATAATTTCGAAAGAGGTCTATTTGACCAATTGATGGAACAGGAACAGGTACTGTCACTTGGGGTCAGAATGGACAATAAAGGCCTATTCTACTCGTCTCAGATGTCATGATCAGATACAGTTTAGTGTCATACCAAAGATACTCTTAGGGGAGAGGCTCTTACCTCTTTCCAAGAGATATAGACAAGGTGACAAAATATGTTGTTTTTTTTTAAATTTAAATCGTATAACTATATCAAATCGATTATTTTTCTTTGAATTTGATTAAGAGAACTCTAATTAAGATATCATGATGCCACCGTTCTATCAATGCAAAAGGACGGTTTGTCTTAAAAATCTGTCACCTTAAATAACTTGACTTTTCGAGAGAATATAATCAGAATAAGCTATAATACAAATGAGAGTTGTTTCCCTTGTGCTTGCAATTCTTAAAAAGCGATTTACATGAATTTGTGGCATAAATAATATGCTTAAAAGTACGTAAGGTCACCTGCGTAAGTGATCATTTATTAACCTAGATCAGAATTAACCTTAACCTTGATCAGAATTATGAGGTACTCAATGAGAATCGAACTCATAATTATACGACGCGAAGCTTCTACCTTTAAAAACAGAAAAATTCGGACAAAGCCACACGTATAGGGTACTTAATGAGGACTGGACTCATTACTCAGTACTGACATTTGAGACAAACACGCTAACTATTATACAAGGTGTATGTCATGGGTATGACACAAAACTGCATCTTGGTACGAGGCTTCAATTCTATTGCTCTCAGGGTGTGCGGAGTTACCCTATTAATCTGTAGAGGAATGACGTCCACACTCTCCCCCAAAAGTTGTCCTTGGCATGACACTAAACTGTATCCAATGGCGAGGATCTTGTTCTGTTGCTTTCAAAAAGTGCAGAGTTACCTTGTTAACTTGTAGAGGAATTACGCTCCCTCCTCCAGGTTGTCCTTGGATTGACACTAAACTTCATCCTGGGACGAGGGTCCAGTTCTGTTGCACACTTGGACTGCGGAGTGGGTGCAGAGTCATCCCGTTAACCTGAAGAAGAATGACGCCCCCACTCCCCCAAAAGGGGTTGTCCTTGGTATGAGTCTAAACTGCATCCAGTGGAGAGTCACCTCTCTTTTGACATTGCTGTCAAGTCGACTCTGACTTTAAGAAGTAGTACCTGTTAGGATCCCATCAAGGCATATAATAGATCTGTTTGAAGATTATTAGTATTGGATTGGAATACTTGAAACCATACTGTGTAAAAATGTAAAGCTATGATATGATTAAACATTTACAAAGGAAACAAATTTTGGTATGAACAAATCCATATGGGGTAGATAAGCCATCAAGCAAATAAACCAAACTAAACTAAATTAATTTCGACAATTGCTCATATAAAATTATATGTAAGCATCAGATTTTCTGCCTTTGTGTTATGGAAGGTAACTCCTAAGGGATATAGTAAGAGAAAGGACTTAGATCCTTAAGGTGATTATTTTTATTGCATCTGTAGAAATGTTCTGGATGAACTAAGAAGCTTTTGTGGACCTGTTGTAGACATTAGCCCTCACAGCTCCGTCTCTGTATGTGCATTACTGAGGACGTTTGTTAATTTTATTTTCTTTCGATCTTAAAAGGGGATCATTGTATAGTATAAAGATTAGTGGGCCTGGCTATTAGACCATTACTAAGGAGTTCAATTCTCACTCGGTACCCAATACTTTAGCCAAACTAAAACTACTCATAGTTAGCGTTGGGTTCGGATTCTATGCTTTTGTGACAAGTAAAGTAATGCTCATTTTTTTTTTTTTGTGAGTCAGACAAATAGTACAGGAATAAAGATACAGCAAGAAAACAGGTGAAATCGTGTGAAAATGAGGATTTTTTTTGAAAATAAGTTCCTATCGTCCAAAGATTAAATCTGAGGAAAAAAGTACAAGACATTCGATGGTAAAATTGATTTGGAAAATAGCGAGTTTCTACACTATGTTTTCTCAAAAAACACCCCCTGCAAAAAAAAACAAACAAAAAACCCCAACAACAACAATACCCTTGAATAAATAAATAAATAAGATTAAATAAAATGATAATAATTAGAGTTAAGAAAAATGGAACAATTGTTATCGATATACTAGTAAAATCCTAAAAGTTAAACATGTAGGGATTGGTTCAGGTTGAGATAGTTGTATTTGAACTCCGTCAAAAGGACAGAATTTTAAATGCTGATTTAAATCAATGAATGAATAAATAAATAAATAAAAGTCGTAATTCGAGTAAGTACTTTTCGTCATAATTGCAATAATACGGTTTAAATTAAGTATGTGTGTGTGTGTGTGTGTGTGTGTTTTGTTTTATTCATACAGCAAATGATTAGTCAATTCGATTAAAATAGAAAAATAAGTAAATAAATAAACGGAAAAAAAAAAGAAAATTAAAATAAAGTAAAAAGAATTAAGAAATTGAACAATTTTAGTAAGAAAAAATAATTCTTTAAAAGTCATATTCACGTTAGTCATTTATTACATTAAAATTTGTAAAAAAAAATCTTTGAAATCGTACGACAAAAATGGTATCTTAAAAGTAAAATCGACTATTAAAAATGATTTTCTAAGTTTTTACACTTAAATGTTTTTAATTCTCAGGACAATTATCTTCTTCCTGATAATTGTTTTAAATACATTTTTTAAAACAATTCTTCGGTATTCAGGTACTGTCTCTTTTTAACGTCCGAAATGAATTATGCTTTAAAATTGATAAATGAATAAATAAAAAATTGAATTATTTCCCTTAATTATTTTGTTTACATTGTTTTTGTTTTTTTTAAATTTATGACAAATAATATTAAGAATTTGTTAAAGGAAAAGAAATAATGAAAATAAAAAATAAAATGGTAAGGCTTATTTCCTT
>OY757922.1:57840453-57897953 GCA_963585895.1 Sepioteuthis lessoniana
AGTGAAGATAAAGACTGTAATAATCCGGCTGCTAAGTCTGTGGAATCGCACATGATGGTCCTCAAAATGAATTTGAATAATGACAGATAACAGCTGAGTGTTTTAAATTGATCAATCTTACGTAAGACGAGAGGTCGATCAGTTGACTGATTGGTAAACAAATCGAAATGGTTGTGAATGAGGCAGGACGTGGGAGGGGAGGAAAATAGAAATAAAGATAATTTCTCATGACAACTAGAAGAAATAGTGTGACTAGTAGTTAACTGAGAGAGAGAGAGAGAGAGAGAGAGAGAGAGAGAGAGAGAGAGAGAGAGAGAGAGAGTAAACAGTGGCGATAAAACTAATGAATGATCAACTGATAAAAAAAGTACCGAGTCAAAACGACAAGAAAAGGAAAAGCGATTATTTTGATTAAAAATTTATATATATAATAAATAAAAAATGAAAAAAATAAAAGAAAGGTCGAGAAAGACAAATGACAAAAAAAAAAGGAGAGAGATCGTGTAAAAAGAGGAAGAGAATAATCGAAGACAGAGGGAGAGAGAGAGAGAAATCGAAGGAAGGAAGACTGAGATCGGAATAATAAAGGTTGGGGGAGGGTGGGACAAAATAAAACAACTGCGATGAAAGAAAGAAAGATACACAGTACTAGGAAGAAAACAAAAGACAAAAAAAAAAAAAAAAAAAAAGAAAAGAAATAAAACGACAATGATGTAAAAAAGAATATCTAGCTCGGAACAAGAAAGCGAAATGAAAAACAAGTTTGATGAAAGAAAGAAAAAAAAAATAGTGTTTAGAAGAAAACAAAACAAACCTAAAATAAAACAACAACAAAAACGACTCTGGAAAAGAAAGAAAAAAGAAAGGAACAATGAGTACAAAAAATGAAAAAAAGAAAGAAAGAAAGAAAGAGACAAATAAAGAAGGAAGCTTAAGATAGAGAGAAAGAGAGAGAGAGTGAGAGGGAGGGGAAAATGCGAGACATGGCTAAGAAAAAAGATCAAAATAATGATATTCTTACAAAAAAGAAAGAGTTGGACAGGCAGATTACTCGAATTTTTCAGAGACAAAGAGAGTAAGACAGTATGAAAGCAACATTGATCAGAAAAAGAAAAATCGAACAATATAGAGAGAAAAAAAAACTAGAAAAAAACCGAATTCGAAAGACATTCAACAATGGCCAGAAAACGATATATATATATATATATATATATATATATATATATATATATATATATATATATATAGATAGAGAGAGAGAGAGAGAGAGAGGTGGGGGAGAGACATAGACAGAGACAAAGACAGAGACAGAAAGAAACTGAGAAATTACACCACCCCAGACGTAGACAGTGGCAAGGCTTACTGACATCTGGGACTGACTGCCGAGCAACGGTAGGTATCGAGTTGGTTATTAGTGACCGTGAGTCATTGTTCATCAAGTGGTGAGTCAGCCTCACGTGCGTCGAGACACAACGGCTCACACGCAGGGTAAGGCGGCGGCTCATCTGTTGAAGAAGAAGAAGAAGACTTTTTTTTTCTTTCTATCGATGTTGGTTGACCGTATCATCGACGTGGGTTGTGAGTGTTTTTAAAATCTCGTCCAGGGAAAGTTCTCGTCGTTTACTAACCACACCCGTCCCGGCCAGATAATAACATTTGCCTACCGCTAAAATCTACAGTACCCTAAAAAAAAAGAAGGGCTTGCGCCCTTCATAACTCTATCAGAAAGAGCATGTCTCAGACGCTTTCATATACAGACTCTCCGATCACAAGAATTCCTAATATGTTTGTAATTAACCGTAAACCATTAAAAGTTGCACATCATAACGAGACATTTATCGGAGCAATACACTTAAAATACTTAAATTTTTACACAAATTTGTGACTGAATGATAAGTAATTTCATGCATTTCTGTTAAACATCTTTTTTTTTTACTCATCCAAATTCTCGAGATAACAATGAAATGATAATTAAAATCCTTCGCTTCTTACCAAATAGACGCATCAGTATCATCATGAACCGCTTTTAAAATGGGTGCCGAACGAATCCACGGACCGTCAAGTTCTATATAAATCCCCCCCCCCAAAAAAAAAAACTGAGATCTACTTGATTGTTGAGATAGTCACATATCTCTTTCGTCTTAAGTGGCCTGAGTTCGAATTCATCTAGTGTCCTCAATCCTATAGTAATGTACTAATTTTTTTTTGTTTAAATGTGGCACAAGGCCGTATGAATGGGGCACCCAATGAGACTTGAACTCACTCATGTAGGTTTGCTAATCTAGCTTGCTAACCATTACACCACCCAAGGCAAACTTCAATGCAATAGACTGGCAAACTTTCCCTACTTAAAAAGTAGGGGAAGTTTGCTAGTGTAACACCATCTCAATTTCTGCCTATTTTTTCTTTAGTTTGTGTGTGTGTGTGTGTGTGTGTGTGTGTAAATAAATAAATAACTATAAACCACTTTATGAGTTGAGCATTTACTACAAGATCAATTGGACGGAGATCAAATACGTTAAAAAAGTTTTGAATGCTGATTTTCAAGGTAGACAGACAGTAAGCACTCTTCGTTTGACAGATGGACTCAACACAATATTCTCTTGTACCGGACAAGGCTAAGCTTACTTAGCTTAGTTTGGCCCAAGGAAAAATGAAGGAGTGGGTCGAAGAGGAGGTCGTGTTGCATCAATCTTTCAAATAGAAAGTGCTTGCTAGCCTTGAAAATCAGTATTCAGGATCCTAGTTCTTTTAGATGGATTCGAACTTCGAATAACCTGAGTTTACTTATCTTGGTCGGGCACAAGACTAAAACTCACTAACAACAGTCTGCTAACGTAGCTAGTTAATACTTATACAATATAAAGAGCACTAAACGTAAGCGTAGCTTGGATTTGGCTTAAGACCAGAAATATAGGGCACCGAGTGAGAATCGAACTCACTTTTCAGCAGTAATTGATCTGCAAAACTAGGTTGCTAATCATTACTCCACAACGAGGTACCCTAAATAAGAGTGGGTAGAAAGAATGTACTGCGCTCAATGTGGAGCGTTTTTTTTTTCTGCTGGTGAAATCAGGAATAGAAATTCTAACTTTTACTCGGGCTTGAACTTCTGACTATTAGCTTTTGGGGAAAATAATCAACGGTATCATTCCCAAGGGATACGTTCAATATTTTGTGTATGTCTGGGTGTAAATATTTTTGTTTGTCTGTGTGTACATTTTTTTTGTGTATGTAAGTATTTTTATGTCATTGTATAAATATTTTTTGTGTGTCAGTATGTAAATGTTTTTTGTGCGTCTGTATTTAAATATTCAAATAAAAAAGTTGTCACGAATTATAACAATTACGAGTCTGACTCAAAGTTTAATAACAGGGCATTTGGTGCCGAGCGAACCCTTTTCGGCAGTAACGAGTGTTTCCATACTTCTAACCTTGTGCCAAAATATGCTGAGCTTGGTAAATAATAAAAATCGCAACAAAATAAAAAAAAAAATACATTACCTCAGTCATGTAAGAGCTGTTACATTTGCATATATGTAATAAATATTTTGGGATAAAGTTACTATTTATCAAACTTAGCTTAGTAAGGCACAAGGCCACAGAAATAATAAGACGAGCTTGCTCGTAAGCTTTCCACTATAGGAAACTTTCAAATGGATGTACTATTGTGTTAATAATATAGTTATAAGTTAAACTTAGTCTGGTACAAGGTTAGAGAACTGAGGCACTTCATGAAAATCTTACTCATCGTATTTATGAAGTCCGAAATGCACTAATTAACTTTTCCACAACGGTCGGAATCCAGTTATATCTAAGTTAAGCAAAACAATGATACTGTTGACTTCAAAATAGAAATGTCATTAAGAATAACAATATAAACTTCAAAACCATCATCATCATCAACAGCAATTATGATGATGATGATGATGATACTTACTTTAAAAAAGTAGAGGTATTCACCGAAGAATTATGTTCAATCTTCACTGGGCGCTCTAAAAATCTAGCCTTTTGACAAACTTAAGATATTTCGGCAAGTTATAGCATCTGGTTTAATTTCGAATTGTTACTCTCACCGAGTTCAATCTTCACTGTGTGACAAAGCAGTTCTCGTTCAATAAAGATATACTTTGGAGGCACCTAGTTAAGACCGAACTCATTACGTTAGTAAAGGTCAACTATGTTAGATAATCTATTACACCATGAAGAGGTTCCCATATCTATTTTCAAAATATACCAGGCTGGGGTTTTTTGATGTGGATCAGTGCTTCGTGTTTTAGTCACTCTTACCTCGCATTGTGATTTCAGTCCACACGAGTGTGTCATCTTCTTGTAGCCTTGTGTCAGACTAGAATAAGCTTAGTAAATATCCGTAAGTATTAAATCAAGCCAGGTATAATGGTAGAAAGAACATGTTACGCCAATAGTTTAAGTGTAAAGGCCAGTCCGCTTAAAGACGTCTGAGGAGGTGTGTATCATCTATCGCTTACTAACCTACTGGCAAACGAATGAGTCGACATGAATCTTAAGTAGGAAAAGGGAACCTTTATTTCTTTATTCATTTATTTAAAGGAGCCTGAGTCGTGTAAGGCGTGGAAGATGACTACACAGTGTTTGTGACCGCATGGTAACAGGCTTGCACGGGTTCAGCGAGGCAGACATAAATTACCTTCCGACTTGCAGATCGATAATTTTTACGGATCAGACACTTAATCTATACAGCTACTGCTGAGTTATCTACACGTTATCAACGAAGACAACTCGCGTGACGTAATGGTTAACAAGCCAGTCTTAGAGAACGCTGCTAGCGAGTTCGATTCTCATTGGGTGCTCCTTCCGTTCTTGTGCCAAACTACGCATTGTAAATGGTTACATGTAATAAAGGAAACAAAATTGCACCAGCCATATTATTTGCTAGCCAGTCTCGCAAGTGAGTTTGAACTCACTGGGTTCTTCATGCTTCCGGCCTTGTGCCAATCTAGGCACAGTTTAATAAATGGTTTCATATTATGAAGACGGCGAAACGGCATCTGCCATAGAGCAGTTATTACTCGCAAGCCAATCTCTAAAGTGAGTTCGATTCTCACCGAGTGTTCTACAATTACGTCCACGAGTCAGATTATTTTGGTTTGGTTTGTTTTATGGCATGTCAACTATTGTTGGTTATTTAATGCCAAATCCTGTTTATATATAATAAATGTGTATGATTTGTAAACATTTGGGTTTTTTACACAGTTAAATGGTTTCAAGAATTTCTATGGAGTACGAATAATTCTGTTAACTACTAATCATTGGTTTACAGACAGTTAAATGGTTTCAATTATTGTTATGTAACAGTAACAATTTAACATCAGTCATTTGGTTGCACACATTTAAATGGATGCACATGATATGTAAGAATTAGTCGGTAATTTCATTTGTAAATGAGTCAGGACAAATTTGTTTGCACACTAGAATTGCTATTGTTTTTACACCGTTAAATGGTTTCAATTATTGATATCTAACATTTGTAATTCCATTCAATATTAATCATTTGTTTACACTCAGTGAAGTTGTTACAAGTATTGCTATTTAGCACAACTAATTCTATTCAAAATTACTCATTCGTTTACACACAGTTAAATGGTTCCAAATATTGCTGTGTATCACTAATAATTCAATTAATTATCAGTCATTTGTTCACAGACAGTTAAACGATCAAACAGTTCTATATCAAACAATTTAATTTAGCATAAGTCATTTGTTTAGACTCAGTTTTAATGTCAGACAGTTCGATTTGACCCATAGAGGGGACCAGGAAGCAATGGCAATGAAGGGGTACTCTGCATTTTACAAAGCTGCAGCAATACTGGACCTTGACTATTAGATTGTTTAGTGTCATATTCAGGACACTTATTGGCGGTGGGTTGGGGTCTTACCCCTCTGCAGAGATGCAGTTGGTGTATTCTACAGCCCCAGCTGACTGGGATATCAGTTTAGTTGAAGCATCTGTTATTATCAATGGAAGTGGGTTTTGTAAGCCAAGTTCAAAACCCTGAACAAAGCTGTTAGTATTTCACATACCCTCCAATCATTCTCCTTCCAGTTAGAGGTAAATAGTAGAGCAGACTGGACTCTTTAACGTTGGTACAGCAACCAGTCTTGGAGAAGGAAAACTTTGAAATCAGACAAGATCTGAAGTGGGATGAGCTCCGCTAGGCTATTCCTGCTTAAGATGCGCTACACGAGTGGTGCCCCCACGATCAAATCAGGTTATGGGACTAATGAGTGATACTCGTGCAAACCTAAAGAAATTATAGGAATTATTGTAGTTCATTTTTCTAAAGAAAACGTGTTGATATATTATATTACAGATGGTAGAAAGAAACTAAAGAAAAAAAAAAAGAAAAAAGAAAAAAAGGGACGCAAATTTACCTCAGATGAATAATTTATGAACATCTAATCTCACAAAAGAGGATAAGTTTAGTTTTGCATCATCATCATCATCATCATCATCATGTCGCGCTGGTAGCACGGATATCCCTGACCCTCTCTCGCCACTCCTCCCTATCGTTCATCGCCCTAGGTAGGTCTTCAGGACAACATCCCGTATCCTCACATAGCTGCTGAATGTATGTTCGTGCTGGTCGTCCTGCTTTTGCACGGCCATGTGTGGGGGTCCATAAGAGTACATCTCTTATGAGTTCGTCCCTGCTTCTCCAGCAGTGTCCTGCATGTCTGGTTCGTCTAACTTGAATAGTTTTTGTGATAGGGGGCAGGTGGCCGTACAGTTGTTGTCTTGTGGGGTGTTGCCGCCAGGACTTGTTCAAGATTGCACGCAGTATTCTTGTGTAATTGCCGTCTAGCTTCTTCTCTAGCCGTTTTGTTAGCGTCCATGTAGTGCAGCCATATAGCAGTATCGATGTGACCGCTGCCTGGAAGAAACTGCGTTTCATTTTATCGGTTAGGTCTGATTTCCATCTAATCGATAGCCTATTGATAGCTGTCTATGCTTTCGTTAACCTCGTTTCGATGTCTTTTTCGGTTGATTCGACGCTGCTTCAGGGTATCCAATGGGAATTGAACTCACAGCACTTGATGGTGGGCTACGAGACGAGTTTATGAACCATTATATGCACATTATATGCACATTTTTCTCTGGCTTTCTCTCTCTCTCTCTATATATATATATATATACACACACACACACACACACACACACACACACATATATATATATATATTTCTTCATAAAAACTTTTCTCCTGCCAATGACTTAAGGTCAAAACTAGTTGCGAATAACATAAAAATTAATAACTCGGAAGAAATATTTATATTTTTTAAGCAATTTTGTTCATCTCTCTCTCTCTCTCTATATATATATATATATACACACAAATTCGTCCATGTTCTGACATTTTGACACAAGTCAACTGTGTTTAACTGCATGTTTTATCGGTTTGCATCCATCCGTCGAAAAGTCCTCTCTCTCCCCCGTCTCTTTTTTTTCTTCGTCTTATCCGTTCAACATATGATCGTTTAATTTTTGGAAATTTCTTTAGATCTCTTTCTCTTCCTTTTTCTTCCCCTTCCATTTCTCTCTCACTCTCTCTGTTTTTCTCTCTCTCCATCTATCTATCTATCTATCTATCGAGAGAGAACGATAACTGTTCCCGAATTTTTCCTTTGTCTTGCACTAGTTACCAATCCAAACTGGCTGCCCCATCATAGTGACCCCATCAAAAACTATAAATCTATCTATTGCATCATACTATAATGGGTGCATCATACTATTGCATCATACTATAATGGTTACCTAGTTGGCCTTCATTTTTCTTTATCCCAGTCCTTAAACTCTTGTTGGTGGTTCAGTCTTCACAGAATCTTTATTTTTCAATTACGGATCATAATAAATCAATTTCATTGTGGGATAATACCAAGAGAGATTGCTCGATAGATTATTAGTCCGGTTCAAAGAGTTTAATAGTTGTTTCCTCGCTACTCTATACTTGTGTTTTTTGTGCCAGACTAAACTATGCGAAGCACGAAGACATCTTTGGCCCCGTTTTTGATTTGAAGAACAACCGGGCTTTAATAGATCGATGGCTTTTGCGCCAGATTTTTATATTTCCAGTAAGTAGACAAAGACGTTAATATATACATACTCAATAAGCACACATGTCTTCATTTCTGCGATCATCATCGTCAACATCAACTGTATTAATTTTATAGGCTTGCCATTTAATGGGGAGATGGTATTATCTTGATTAAAACACAAGGAGTTTTTATCATTTACACGGCTCGGATTACTGTCCTCATCTAAGGTTCTACTCACAACGTTTCAACAAAAACCATCTAAAGAAGACCGGAGGATATAGCGATCGAAACATTGGGAACAAGATGGGGATGTGTAGATATTTAAATGAAAACCACTGCTCATTTCAGAAATTTACTCAAGAACACTTACTGGATTCGCTTGCAAATTAAAAATATGAAAATCTGGCGCAAGCGATCTGTATTTCTTTAGTCAGTTTGCTTCACGAATCAACTACGAGACCAAAATTATCATTTACTTAGCTTAGTTGGCACAAGGCCACAAGTATGGGACACAGGTGAAAAAAGAAACTAACAATGGTCTGCTCGCTTTGCGTGTTTCATCATTAGACCAAACGAAGCGCCCATATGAGCCAAAGTTGGTCGAATCCAAGTTCTAATTGACTGGTATTTACTAAGTTAGGCTTAGATGTACCCAGTGAGGGTCGAACTCAGTACAGCAGCAATAGTTTACGAAGTTAGTGTATGTAATATACCAAAAATCCAAAGTCAGTTTTCATATATTTCACGATAAATAAAAACACAGAGAGAGAGAGAGAGAGAGAGAGAGAGAGAGAGAGAGAGAGAGAGAGAGAGAGAGAGAGAGAGAGACACACACACACACACACACACACATATAGAGAGAGAGATACTGATAGACATATAGATATATTTATATCAATAAATATAAACATAAATATCAAAGCACATATCAGTCTGTATTGACAGAGTAATGATTATGTTAATAATCGATTATCATAATTAATGTTGTTCATGAAATATTCCACAACAACTGTTTTATGTTCAATACAATAATTCAAATGGATGTCTGATGTTAACTCTAATTATTTAAATGGACATATTTTGATTGACCATGAAATATCCATTTGAATAAATGTGTTGAACGGCTATTATGAACAACTTGATAAATATATGGGTTATTATTATTTTCAGTTAGAATATTGACCACTCAGCATAAAATAACAAAACAAATGTATATATATATATATATATATATATATATATATATATATATATATATATATTTGTCTCTGCCTCCCATCAGACAGGGCTTGATCCGAAGGCCGATTAAAGTGGGGATTAGAGGAGGGATAGGTCTGGCACGAGCCGAGGCTTGAACCCTGCTCTTGCTTATCGACCCACTTGGTGCAATGTGAGTCTAATAAGCCAAGATTGTCTTGGACCCAAATCTGTATGCCTGGTTATAGCTTGAACTGGACAGCAAGGTCCAGTGCTATACATGGGGGTCAAAGGAGTCAATAATGTAGCTCACCCACCCGAAAGTAGCCCAGCCGAAACCGAGGCCTTACAGCCTTAAGTCTGCCATTGTTCCTTTTCGGAGTCATTTTATACATATATGTGTAAAATGACTCAGTAGGTCTGTAACTTGAGATTAGCTTCATTTCGGTCGGAAATGTTCAAAATGACTGGCGAGGTGACAATCCACACTTCTTTCTCTACGAGACATGCGTGACATAACAATGATGACTAAACTGGAAAGTCAATGGGGGGGGTAATTGTCGTTTAGCACGCGTGTAGTTAACATATACTTGAAATAATAGCAGATGGAACAATAGTAATATCACTGGAGTATCACACATTTTATAAACATTAGACTGACAGCGTAAAAGAAAGGGGCTTCTCCATACCTTTAAGAAATCTTTTCATCTATATTTTACTCTTTGTCTCCCGAAAGTTTTTATATCACCAGCTATTATATAACTTTATTGATCAATAATAAACTTATTTCAATGTAAAAGTTAAAATATTTAAAAATTGTTTGATATATCATAATCTTTGTGAGTTTTTTACACTAATAGCAACTGGTGGTCTTTACCGGATTCTTCTCAATTCTTCAGAATTCTCAACATTCTACAATAGTACCATGGTTTGGACAGTCTCTCTCCTTCCATGGATCCCCAGCTCTTTCAATCTCGCTTCCTTTAAGATTGTTCCAAGGACTCTGACTATGATTAGTATCACTTTCCCCTTCGTATTCTACTTTTTCAGTTCTCTAGCAAGTTTTTTTTTCGTTTTCCTTTACTTTTACTTTGTGACCTGCGAGAACATCGTAGTTTAATTATTGACAAACAATTTTCTTCTGACCAGGAATGGGTGAAGTATTTTTATGTTAAAATCTTAGATTATTATTATCATTATTATTATCCTCGAGGATTTTCTCTTAAGTTCGTGTGACAGCAAGTCTCCTCAGATTTCCTGGACTCTTATAAGTATTCTAGCTGATCTGAACAGTGATTTGGTTTGTATATTATTAATATTATCCTTATTATTATTATTATTGACAAGTATTTTTTTGTTTTTCATTTTCACTTGCTTTCAATTGCATCTCGAGTCGTAAATCTACGTCAGTCTTCGCAAATCAGAAATACTAACCAAAAAGCTTACACCCGCTTTAGCTCGGAGAAGTTTGAGTACAGGGTCCAGCTGCTCTACCTAATATATTTATGTATATATAACAAAAAAATTGTGGATGTATTCTTTATATGAGGTTTTCCAACGTTCCAGTTTTTACAACTAACTTCAGGGCAATGTAATTGATGTTTAATGTTTCATCTGAAAATTATTTTTCAGACGAATATATATATATATATATATATATATATATATATGTGTGTGTGTGTGTGTGTGTGTGTGTGTGTGTGTGTGTGTGTGTGTGTGTGTGTGTATCTGTGAGTGTATAAATATATATATAATGAATAAATAAATGAAATACTACTTATATATATAATATAAATGGAAGAAAAATCAACAGCGATATTACACACACACACACACACACACACACATATATATATATATATATATATATATATATATTGCATTGATAATATTAATACCATCTTTTATTCATTCATTTTTTATGAAGTATTGTCAACCATAATTACTTTAAATTTTTACTTGGATTTTCTTTTATTTTCATTTCACTTTTTTAGTTGCTTTGTTAAAAATTATCACACCTCGCAACGAAACCAAGGAAACAGGACAAATCATAAATAATAAAGGATAAAATCTCGGTGAGATTCGAACTCCCGTCCCCATTTAGTTTGGAGAACCTGATTAGAAATATCGGTTTTGTCAACTCAACTAATTCAAAACGAACGGAAATACTTGTGAAAATTATGATCCGGGTTGATATTATTTGGTAATGATGTTGGGTTGTAAATCGTGGTTATTTCTAGATTTGATCATTGAACGAGAATCCAGGTTTTTATTTGTGTACTTCTAAAATCGGCAACAGTCAGTATGGCTGTTTGTTGGTCAGTGCTTTTAAATTAAAAAACTGCAGGTGAACATTTAGGGTATTGTGTTTGATGTCCTTGTTAACTGTCGCGTTGTGAAGTTGGTTAAACCTGTGACCAGTCAGTGGAAATATAGAGGTCTGACACCCCCTTCGCTACTCTAAGTGAGTGGGTGGGACACATGACAGTAAATGGAGGGATAGAAGGGAAGAGGAGAGTCGTACTGACGTCATCTACGTGCGTCAGACTGGTTAAAGACGTACACACATTTTAGTATTCTTATCTAAATTCATATCAATAAAGTCACACACCTCTCTCTCTCTCTCTCTCTCTCTCTCTCTCTCTCTCTCTCTCAATCTGTTTCTGTTTACTATCAGTCAGTTCCTATCTACCTCCCAACTCTCTCTCTTTCTCTCTCTCTCTCTCTCCATATATATATAGGTTGCGAAGTGTAAATTGTTGCCATTCTTAATCATTAATTTAGCGCATGTGTTTTTTTGTTTCAGGTTTTGTCTACTGAGCAGCTAACAAGGGTTAGTTGGGCACCGTCAGTGAAGAAAGCAGCCAGAAGACGCACTTCACTCTTCCAGAAATTTGGAAACAACATGTTGTACTGCTTGATATTCACATGCAATCTGCCATACGAGGGTTTCAGAGTGTTTGGGCGTCAATCAGAGGACGGTGTAGAGGATTAGAAAAGAGTTGGATGAGTTCAATAGTGAATACGAAAATACAGCAATTCGGAAGCCCCATTCTGATCGTTGTAATGAGAAAAGAACTCGTGAATTTCTTGATGGAATCCAGGCCATGATTGACAACAATCCCAGCAAGTCAATCAGGTCCTGAGAACAGAGACATGGGAGTGTCTAAGCTTCTTATCTGGCTGCTAGTACGTGAAGACATTCGCTATTTCTCATCCAAGATGAGAAAGGGTCAATTTTTATCACAGGTTATGAAGGAAAGACTACAATGCAAAGTCAAGCATCCCCACTAACCGAACATGGTTTGGTTTTTCTCCGATGAGTAAAGTTTCTGCCACGATAGTGAACTCATAGAAAAGCCGTTGGTTTTTGTTCTATCCATACAAAATATAATCGATAATGATAAAATCGATATATCGATAATAATAAAAACCAAACAGAGCAGTGTTGGCTGTGGGAAATTTTCAGCAACCACATCCCCCTCCCCCAATATCTGACCACCTAACTCCCTTTAATTATTATGCGTGGAGCACAGTTGAGCGAGAGACCAACACAACTCCGTGCAACACTATAGATGAACTGAAACAAGAAGACCATCGAAAAAGCCTTATAGGTTATTCCGATGTCGTCTGGAGGCCGTGGTTAAAGCCAATGGCTAGTTCTTTGAAGAAATTTAATCTATAGAATTTCAAGATATTTTCATGTTATTTCGATAAATATATCAAATAATGTGAGATGACAACATTATTTTCCTGTTTACGTAATTCAGACGACAGTTTACCCGTCGCACTATATATATATATACTTGTAGTAGGCCGACCGTAGTCGAAGGCTCTCTTTTCAATAGCTACTACACCGAAGTGTAGGGGAGGGTGCTGCTCCTTTCCTTGGATTGCTCCACTTACTCTTGATCCATACCTCATAATACTGAGTGTTAAGCAAGGAGGCATGAAGTACAATTTTTTGAGTCTTTGGTATGACTCGACCTGGGATTGAACTCCGGCCTCCCGGACCACTGGAGAACACTCTGACTATCATGTCAATGGGTCGATATATCGTATCTTGTGTATGACACTAAACTGCATGGTGTGATTCCAAGTCTGAAGCTCTTGGGAGTATGTCTTCTCTTTCTCTTCATATCTCCCCTTCCTCCTCTAAAGAGAGCTTCCTAAATTAATAAAATTGCTCTTTAAATTTCCTGGTAATTTAGTATACAACTGATCTGGAGCCATGATGAGACGACAGTTTCTAAATAATCTTTCTAAAAGACGCTTTATCTGGCAAGCCATTACAATTGAGTTCGATCCATACTGGGTCACTTGTGTTTGAAGTTTTGTATCCGACTTGACAAAACTTAGTGAGTTGCTATCTGTTGTATCTCAGCTTCTATCAGCAAATGAATGTGTTGATATTTTATGTGTTTATGTGTTGATATAATTTCATGACCTTGTGTCACATCCTGCCTGCGACGAGCAGGATCTGACACAAGGTCAATTTTTAAATGAAGTAAAGCGAGTTTGAATTCAGAGTTTTCTTCCTCCTAGACTGACTGCTTAACCAAGGAAATCAGTATGCCCAATTATTTATACACAGGTGAAAGGAGAACAGGTAGATTTGTGCTTTTCCCAAGGGTTTTATCACGAAGTGAAACGTAAACAGCCTCGTTCAGAATCTGGACTCGGGCTGCCGATTCTATTTCCTGTGACGATAAGCGCGCTTCCTTGATGAAAGAGAAGAAATATTACGAAAGGTCATCTCCCGAATCCTGAATATCTTGAAATTTATCATTCAAAACTGACTTTATGTGCATTTGAACACTGACAGCTGAAATGAAGTCAACATGAAAATCATAAAGGAATGTATGATAAGTAAATTCTAGTAGTGTCTATATATATATATATATATATATATATATATATTTAAACACACAAGTACACACAGCTAGAATTTATATATATATATATATATATATATATATATATATATATATATGTGTGTGTGTGTGTGTGTGCGCGGGTGTGCGTGTTTATATATATATATATATATATATATATATACGAGGTGCATACGATAAGTTTCCAGACTTTTTTCGTATGGGCATTTAAAATTGTCTTAGACTTTTGAGAATTTTTATGATTTCAGGTTCAAATGAACAGCTACAGGATCAATTGGATTACATCCTACTGAAGCCTGATTGTTACAGCTGGTGAATTCAAAAAATGCAATCTGACACTTTAGAAGAACGATATGCAGTAAAATTCTGTTTTAAACTTGGAAAAAATGCCACAGAAACGCATGAAATGCTTCAGACTGCTTTTGGACCATCTTGCATGAATCGAGCAGCAGTTTTTGAGTGGCAGGGAGTCTGTGAGGGATGATGAGAGATGTGAGAGGAGTAAGGAAGTCAATACACCAGAGTTGATTGGCCAAAGGGTTAGAGTTAGGATTACTATGTTGAGGTTTTAAGGGAGTTCAGGCAGAGATTCCTTGGGAAGAGGCCAGCACTCTTCAGATCGGGTCAGTGGCATATCCACCAGGACAATGCACCAGTCCACAGCTCCATCCTTGTCACAGACTATTTGACCAAGATGGGCATCAAGACAGTTCGTCACCCTCCCTATAGTCCAGACCTTGCTCCCTGTGACTTTTGCTTATTCCCTTAGCTCAAGGAAAACCTTAGAGGCTGTGGTTATGAGACAATTGAAGAGATGAAAGAGGCTGTGAAGAATGTCATTGACACGCTCACACAAGAGGACTTCCGTTGGGTCTTCCAGTGGTTGTTGGAATGGTATAACAAGTGCATTGCAGCTGGAGGAGATTACTTTGAAGGGGACTAGAGTTTCATGTGTGTACTATCAATAAAAGTGCCCATACGAAAAAAGTCTGGAATCTCGCATATTTATACTGGAATGCATACTCTGTCAAAAACAGCGCATTGGAAAGTCAGAATAACCATTTTAATTTAGACTAAATAATTACAGACACGGAATAAAATCTTTGGATTACAATAAGGTAATGTCGAACAAAATTTCCAGATGAAAAGTTCACCACCATAGAAAAAAAATCAAAAGAAAAAATGCATTGGCTAATTTTACAGCGATGATGTAAACACAAGACGATAAATGTATAAAACGTCTCTAAACACAGAGCCCCAAGTGGCTTTGACATCAACTGAATAGTCCTCAAGTTGAAGAAGTAATTTTGGCACTTAATTGTTCATTAAAAAATGAAGCAAATATCTAAAACATACTCTTATCTGGATGGTGAATTAAAATGAAATTAACATAAATCGATATGATTGGCAATTTCATGCAAACACCGAATTTTCCACTGTTCTACATTTGGTTACAGACATAACACACACACACACACACACACACACACACACACACACACACACACACACACACACAGAGCTCAGTTTGCTGGGGTAGTAGAATACGCTGACTGCATCTCTGCTGAGAGTTAAATATCCACAACGAGTGTCCTGATATGACTCTAAGCCGTTAGATGGTGAGGCTCCAGACTTGGAGTTTTGGAGAATGTGGAAATCTCCGAGGTCCATTCTGACCCGGAGTGGTAGTACCTGTTAGGGTTCCATCTATTGGTCAAATAGGACAATTTAATCATTTAACCATGTGCAAATAAATAATTGATGTTAAATTGAATTTTTCAGATAGCAATGCTTGAAACCAATTAACTGTGTGCAAATAAAACTATTCGTGTAAGGAATACTTGAAACCATTTAACTGTGTGCTAACAAATGAGCTCTGGCAATATAAAACTTATTACCTAAAAATTATTAGTCTACAAATCATGTATATTCAATGTATATCTATAAAACTACAAAGGTTGATATGCAGTAAAACACAACCAACTAACCAACTCCCTACCTACACACATACATATATATTTTAAATATTAAATAAGATAATAAAACAGCATAACAACTCACGGCTTAGAGTTTCAAGTTGTCGATCAGCTGAGCTCGTAAGTGCATCTGGGTTTTTATCCTTTCTTATTATTAGCTTATTTTATATTTTATGGATATTGTGAAATTACTCAACATTTTCGTTCATGGAGCGCTGTAAAGATTTTTCAGATTAAAACGCCTTTTATTTTTAAATTTTAATCGTATATGTATATATATATAGTGACACGCATAAGTATAGGATACATGTTATTTTCTATTATAACTCTAGTTTATGATTGCCATTTTGCCTGATATTTGGTCAGTAATATCTCGTAAAGTTGTTTTAGTTGTATGAGGAAGGAAAATAAAAAAAAAAAGCCGTTTTTTTTTTATCAAAGTTCAAAATTACCCTATGCAAAAGTATTGGATACATCAATTTAATATTTTGTTGCGTAGCCTCTATTTTGTTTTACTGCTTCCAGTCACTTTCTATAGTTGGCCACAAGTTTTCCACACTGATCCAGCGTTACTTTACCCCATTCTTCCTTGCATAATTCCTCTAATTGCTTGATATTTTGTATATTCCGCTTATGAACTTTAAACCTTCAAAGTATTCCACAAATTCTCAATTGGATTCAAGTCAAGAGACTGACTTGGCCAATTGAGAGTACTAATACCATTATTTTCAAACCATTCCTTTCTAAGTTTTGCGATATTTTGGGATAATTGTCGTGTTGAAGTACGAAATTCCGACCATCTCCTAAAGAAGTTGCAGATTTCTTCTCTAGAATCTCCCTGTACATGCTACCATTCATTTCACCATGGATAACTTATAACTCACCAGTGCCCTTGGATGAAAAGCATCCCCATATCATAATGGAACCACCCCCAAACTTAAATGTGGGGATGGTATTGTGCTTCTTAAAGGCAGTGCCATTTTTTCGCCAAACACTTGTTGCTGTGTTCCTTCAGAATAGTTCAACTTTCGTTTCATCCGACAAGATTAACTTTTCCCAAAACTGCATACCTTTCTTTTCCTAAGTTTCGATAAACTTTAATCGGTCTTTGACATGTTTGATTTTCAGTAAAGGCACTTTTCTTGGTGATCTTGAATGAAAGCCTGTACGATATAGAGCTTTGCTAATGATATCCTTCCTTACATTAATTCCAGCACCCTTAAGATCAGTTTTAATTTCAGAACGAGTAATGAAGACATTTATTTGCACATTTCAGCTGATCCACCTTGAAGTACGCTCATTTATTTTTCTTCGTCTTCCATTTCTTGGAAGGTTTGCTGTACCGTCGCCATACTTCTTATACTTTCTGATGATATTTCCTACTGTACTTTGTGCTAGATTCATTTCTTTGCTAATTTTTTGGTAACCTTGTCCTCCTTTCTGACGTTCAATGATTCTGTCTCGAATATTTCTGGATAATTCTTTAGTTTTTGCCATTTTTAATCCTTGAATTGCAAAATGCACATCAAAGAGTCAGATGATTAGTAGCACAATCCTGTAAAAAATTGTGTGCTTCTCTGATTGGTCAGAGAAAATATTCCAATACAATCGAAAATTTGAATATTTTAAAGTCTTTTAAAATACAAATTTTCGATTAGAAATGTGAAAAAAACTGTCATGTATCCAATACTTTTGCATTGGGTAATTTTGAACTTTGATAAAAAAAAGGATTCAACCATGAGTTTTTAATTTTCCTTCCACATACAACTAAAACAACTTTACAAGATAATTACTTACCAAATATCAGGCAAAATAGCGAATATAAACTAGAGTTTTAACAGAAAACAACACGTATCCAATACTAATGCGTGTCACTGTATATATGAGATTATTTTCTTCTGGTGTGGAAATAATTTACCTTTTCTTCAATTGATGCAGCTTAATCAATATTTCAACAAGTTATCTGAAGAAATAAATCCTAATTATCTATTTAAATTCTAAAGAGATTTCTTCGTTTATAACTTTCCCAAGAGTATTAGACCGAAAGAGAACGTAAGAGAATAACCGGAGTTCGAACTCGGTTATTTCGAAGCCGCAATCCAGCCACAACGCCATGGTGACTCCCTCGGAACAAATAATAATTTCATTGGTATTAAGTCTGATTTTTGCATTAAAAGACACAAGATTTGAATTTATAGGATGAATAAAATCGTTACTTGTTATAAACAAGTATAGTACCCGTCAGATATGAGAGTATTGAGAAATAAAAGCATGAAAAAAGGTTAATAAAATGATAATTCTTCCAAGTTATTGCCGTGTCAGTAATACTCTATGGCAGAACCATATGAAACGCAAAGAGAAAAGCCTAGATGGGAACTACACGATGATGCTAGACGCTGTTTCGAAAAAATCTTGGAAGCAACACCGTTCGACACAGCAACTGTACCTCCCATCACACAAACCATCCAAGTAGAACTAACAAGATATGCTGGTTACTGCTGGTGAAATAAGGACGAACTTATAAGCAAATTTCTTTTATGGACTCCTACAAATGGACACACCAGTGTTTGCTGACCAGCAAAAACTTACATTAACCAGCTTTAAGTAGACACCGAATGCCATCTCGAGGAGCTTCCAAAAATGATAACTGAATTTGATAACGGAATTTGAGGGTAAGTCAAGAAATTCCGTGCTGTCGATACGTTTTGATAATGATGATGATAAATCAGCACCTTTGCTTGTCCATGGGTTCAATATGATGAGGCATCAGTTGTTTTGACGAGTTGAGAACACAAGAAAATTCATTTGCTTAATTTCTTTTAAATCAATCGAATAAAGAAGAAAGAAAGCAGAGAAAGAATGAGACAGACGTAAAGATTAAGTGATTAGTGTGGTTTCTGTTTAATAGTATATCAACTTTTCGATGCCAAAGCCATCCTTGTAGAAAGACAGAGATGGTTAGTTGGTTGTTGTTTTTTTATTTTACGTTGTATCAACCCTTTTCGGTTCATCTAATGCGAATTAAGTCATTTTGATAAAAGTTTCAAACAATTCAGTGTGGTAACTTTTCATTTTTAGGATGTTTAGTATAAGCATTGTTTTTTGTTTACACATAGTTGAATGTCAAAACAGTTCTATTCAAACAATTCAGTTTAGCATAATTATGCAGTTTAAACACAGTTAAATGTAAAACCAGCAAATTTCAAACAATTCAGTTTAGTGTCATTACACAGTTTAGTTCTATTTGATCCATAGATAGGATCCTATAAGGTGCTATCAATCTGGGTCAGAGTGGATCTGGGAGCGATGGCAATGAAGGGGTACTCCTCATTCCTCAAAGCTCCAGCATTACTGAAGCTTCAGCATCTAATTGTTTAGTATAATATCCAGAACACTCGTTGTGAGAGTCTTACTCCTCTGCAGAGATACAGTCAGTGTATTCTGCAGCCCTAGCTGACTGGGCCATCAGTTATTTTTAAATATAAAAACAGTTCTATTTCAAACAAATAAGTTTAGCATAAGTACAGCTTTTTGTTTACATACAGTTGAATGTAAAAAAAAAATTCAAATAATTCAGTTGAGCGTAATTACACAGTTTAGTTCTATTTGGCCCATAGATAGGACCATACCAGGTCCTATCACTTCGAGCCAGAGTGAACCAGGGAGCGATGGCAACGAAGGGGTACTCTGCATTCACCATCAGATTGTTTAGAGTTATATCCAGGACACTCGTTGAGGGAGTCTTACCCCTCTGCAGAGATGCAATCGGTGTATTCTACAACCTTGCCGACTGGGCAAGACAGTGATGGTACTATTTAACCCATAGCTGGAGGTATAAGGGTGTTCATACATTTCCCAACGGTATTAGTCTGAAAATGAATGCAATAGTGCAACTGGAGTTCGAACTCGCTTTCTACGATGTTGCAGTCCAGCACATAAACCACTCTACCACGGTGGAGGGTCCCTCCACCAAAGAGAATTTGAGAGTGAAAGAGAGTGAAAGAACACAAAGTGCCTCAAAGAGAAGAGAGAAGATAAAAGATAGTTGTAGCAATAGAAGAAAAAGAAAAAATAAATTGTAAGAGGAAGAGAGATTAAAAAGTGTCGTCTACCTAATCACACACACACACACACACACACACACACACACACACACACACACACACATACACAAACTTTCTTTCTCTCTTGCTTCGAATAGCATCGAACTGAACTCAATATAAGCCTAACAATGGAATTCTTTAATTTCTGTGTAATTATTATTTGTTATTTGTGAGTTATTCACGTCATTTCTCCTATTTTACTATCTTCTAAAATCAACCTTAAAAATAATCTTTGCCCAGATAATATACACTATTAATACAATATCCAAATGCAGTTCAAATTCTGTTAAGTAAATAATTAACTTGATTGGTTTTTGCTACATATCAACAGACGAACTAATAATAATAATCACTTGTAACTATGATTAGTCTTAACACTATTCACTCACATTTATGTGATTTTAAATATTCCTAACGAATACAAATATTTTTCAAGCATATCAATTCAGCCTATAAGTTTTAGTCACTTTATTTAACAGGTACTACTACTACGATTTGAGTGAACCTGGGATTAATGGAAACTGGGCACTTCACACTCCTATAATATCGAAAACGAAGAGCCTCACCATCGGATTTAGTTTAGTGAAATATTCGGGAACAATCCCGAGTATTTTGACAAGTATCTATTTCTATGTCACTCTATCACTACTCTTAGTCTGTCATACAACGGTCGTTATTAAGCAGCACAGATCAGACATATTTCTTTGTCATGTCTTGGGCAGCTGTCTAATCGATTAGATCATAAAGCCCAAATTTTACTAAATGGTATTCATTCTTTGTTTACTTTGAAAACTACTACACTGCTATCTTTGTTTAAATACACTAGTTATATTAGTCTTAACATTATTTGAATTTGTCATCTTATTTCTGCTGAGTATTATAGTAAATATCAGATGGCATTTGTACGTTCTTTAGTTAGCCGCATTAAAAAGCAACAAAATACGATAAATTCTTTGCAGCTTCAATTTCTCTTTGACCTTTCTCCATTCACAAGCAATATCTTTCATATCTGGTGTGAAAACGGTGGATTCATTTTTGACACCACGAGGTGTCTGAACGTAGATTTGCGCACGGAATGTTTGGCTTCCTGTTATGCAAAAGACAAGTCTGCTGGGTTCGAGTCGTTGAAAGATAAACTTGTAGAATACCGAAAAAGCAATAGGGGCTGATTGACAAGCCGAGGTCATAAGATCATATTGAAAACTGAATAGTGAGTGGATATGATAGTTATTGCATTTTCACCAAAAACTATAAGCAGATACTGTATGACAGACTAAATAACATTAGTCATCGTGGGAGACGCTCATGCTTTGTGGTCTGGTACTAGCCAATAGATGAAAAATTTAGAGAACCTCCAACAATCTTCTACAATCATAAGAGCAAACAACCAGTCATGGAAACCAAAATCATTAAGTTTTGGTGTTGATTTAAGTCCGAAAGAAGATAAAAAAAGAGTATAAAAATGTACTAATCAAACCTATAGAATAAACCATGTGAACCTTTCTTTCTTTCTTTCTTTTTTCTGTTGTGTAATAGAGTAGGCCACTGAGTACAAAATCGGCAACGGATGTATGACCCCGGAGGTTATACAACTGTTGCATATCGAAAGGAGAGATCGAAGATGTTTCACCCCCCATAGACGAGAAAGAAATTTTCTTGGGTGCATTATTTTTGAAAAGAAAAACTCAGTCAGTGAGACTCATGGACTTCTGTCCACCAGAGGAATATGATTAGCTATTGCATTGCTTCAGAATAGGAAAGAGACTGTTAATAAAGTGGGTAAATAACAATAAACTGTGTAATTGTTTGTTTATTTCTGTCATTCATACAAAATTAATAATCAACAGCTTTCGAGTTCTGTTTGACATCAAGTGACGACCAGTTAAGATCGTGAGACAGGCAGCTGGTTGTACAGCAAGTCAACCCCACCTTCCTGCCTCCAATTTTTTCCAAGAATTGGGTCAGAGCCTATACTTAACTCCCATCGTAGAAATTGCTCGAACGACTGAAAACAGAATCGAGTTGCCTTAAGGATTCCAGGTCTTAGTTTGAAACCTGCCAACTAGATCTATTGGAAGGGAGTCCAACCGAGACGCTCAACAGCTAGTTCGAATTTAGGGTTCTTCTCGAAGATTGGTTAACCTATCGCTCGATTTGCCCTTCTACAATCCCTGTCAAAAACTACTGCCATTGTTTCAATTGACTATTCTTTTGTTGGAGTCATGTTTCCTTTCAACTAAGTATGCTTAACCATTTTTTGCAAGAACTGTCTTTCAACTGTAGATCAATTTGCATATCTCGGCTTCTGCTGACATTTGTTTTAGGATTGCAAATTACAAGATCATTCGATAATTTGTTCTCAACTTTGGATTATTTCCTCATATTTTCTTCTGCATAACTCGGGAAAATTTTTAGACCATCAATATAAATAATCTAATCTTGTTTGTTTAAGGAATATTTTATGAAACCAGAATTTTCAGCTATTGAATAAAGATGCTTTGCGTCTTAGTCTATTTACAACAAAAGAAAGGAAAAGAAGAAAAAGAAGAAAAAAAAGATGAACATCCTTTAAGTGTGCTGATTCCATAATTCTTGTCAGGGGTTGTATGCAGTCTCTTTTATATGTAAACTGTTCTTGGGAGGAATAGTAGAATGATTTTTCTCCATTTTGTTTTCATCGAGACACCATATCTAGTTCGCTGGCTGTTGACTCATCTGCCCTCTTCGTGTTTTTTTTTTTTTATTGCTACTGACTTGTGAACCACCCTTGCGAACCACCCTTCTCATCTACAGCGAAGTGAAACGGTGAAGTCGGTTTAGTCACCGACCATCCGATTTCTGTTTTTTTTTTTTAATTTTCAGAATAACATTACTTTAGTTGAACTGTCTTTACATGGTTAAAAGGTTCTAACTACTTTGCAATTTACCCATTCCAGGGAACAGAAGGGGATTCATGTCTTTCTCAAGTGCATTAGTGCAAAGTGAAACTCGAGCACGGTTCACTGATTACGTTTTCCATGCCAGTGACCGTTACAAAACCTCTCATATAAATCGAACATTTAAGTACCCCACGAGAATTGATATATATGAGATATGCGTGTGTGTTTATATGTGTATGTGTGTGTGGCTATATGTCAATTATGTCTGCAGCTGTGTTTATATATATATATATAATACCCTGCAGCTGTGTTTATATATATATATATATATATATATATATATATATATATATATATATATATATATATATATATATAATACCCTGCAGCTGCCGACATAATTGTCATATTGCTACGCACACGCTGCACACACACATGCAAACACAAATATATATATATATATATATGTGTGTGTGTGTATACACATATGTGTGTATGTGTATGGTGAATGTATATCGTAATATGATAACAATGTCGGCTGATGTGTGGTGATATGTCTACATGTGTGTGTATGTGTGTATGTTCATATAAGTGCACATCTGCTGGCATAACTGTCACATTACCACACACACACAGACACACACACAGACATACACATACACACCTATATATATATATATATATATATATATACTAACAGAGCTGCTGACGTAGCTGTCACTTTGCAACACATACTCACACGAAAATAGACACATACAGACAAACGTCGGCAGCTGCGTGGATTGATATCCTGGAAATATCCCCGATATCATCGAGTTTAGTGTAAAGGCATTGCAGGTGTAATCGAAAAACACCAGCAATGCATAAAAGGAATTTTTTTTGAAAAAAATTAAAATACTCCGAGTCCTGAAGCTGGGCGTCATAAATACGGTACCGCATGATAGGGACTTCAGATTTGGCAGAGAAAGAAGCCATATAAATGAATCTTGTATCGCTTGTGGGCGCAGGTTTTACAGTATTTCCTTCCCCAGAGAACAATCCTGACAAACTGTAAATCCCTACTCTAAAGCCGCCACTCAACCGAAAGTAAAAGAAGAAATATCATCCAGTTGTTGAGAAGATTTGATGACTCTTTCTCTCACCCATTAACACCACAACATTAAAACCTATGCGAATTTATAATTATTTTTAACAGTATTTTCCGATAAAACTCAGTCATAAAATAACACCCTTAAGTTTTGTGATATTCGTTAAAACTAAGAAATCTGGATTTTATAGAAAGTTCTTCCTATTTTTTAAACCAGTTGAGTCCATGTCAAGCTGTATGAATTTACCTGATCCTTCCGCCACGAGTTTACCCAATCGGCTGGAGCGGTAGAATACACCGATTGCATCTCTGCAGAGGGCTAAGACTCCAGCAACGAGTGTACTAGATATGACGCTAAACAATCTGATGGCTAGTAATTCTAGAGCTCTGGTGTGTGAAGAGTATCCCTTTATTGCCACCGTTTCCTGATCCACTCTGGCCCGGAGTGGTAGCACCCGAAAGGGTTCTATGTATGGGTCAAATAGAACTAAACTGTGTACTTATGCTAAAACCGAATTGTTTTAAATAGAACTGTTTTTACATTTAACTGTATGTAAACAAAAAACTGTATTTAATGCTTAATTGAATTGTTTGAAATAGAACTTTTCATATGAATAAAAATGGATTTAGCATTGAATAATCTACAATGGTTGATATGCCATCACACCAAACCAAACCAAACCAAACCCGCTACAGGTAGGATGCGATACAAGTTCAGTTTGTATGCGGAGTAAAGCTGGTTTAAATATCGAGTTTTTCCTCCATTAAAAATTTAGAAATTGATTAAATTTCGACATTAAATAACCCATAAGAAGTTGATACGGTGATAAACAAATAAATCAAATAAAACCAAATCATTAAATGAAACCCAAGTAGAAATAAATTTGAATATGATTCTTCTCCAACTCTTCTTTTTAATGATATAAATTTTGATAAAAAAAAATAAAGCAAATCATTGTACTGAAAAGTTTTCGGCACTGTCAAGATGAGACATTTTTATTAAAATATTTCGGAGGGTTGAAAACTTCAAGAAACTATATGGCAAGCGTGTTGAATTGTGGGATGAGTACGTGGAATTTTTTTTATAGCTCTTAGTTACTCTCTTTTTGGTCGGACCAAGAATTTTTCAGCAACCCCTCGAATAAATTAATTCTATGAACAAAAGGAAGACGATAAATAAGAATATTTCTTTTGTGCTATGTATTTTTTTGATTGTTTTCAATTAGTTTCGACCTTAGGTCATCATCAGAAGAAAAGTCTTTGTAAAAAAAGTTTTTGTGAAAAAAATGTTTTTTTGAAAAAGTTTAAAATAATTCGTAAAAGATTTGATATGATAAAAATTGACCTTGTGTCATATCCTGCCCGAGTGGAGGGGTTGGTAAATATTATGGAGGTGCCCGTGGGGTAATAGTTATCGTTGTAGGAAATGGACACGGCGACACGAGTTCAAATTCTGGATGAAGTTGATTGCATTTAACATAACACTAATACCCTTGGGAAAGGTATGAATCCAATTATTCTCTCTCTAGCTATGGGTAAATAGTAGGACAGACTGTGTTCTTCAGCCTGGGTGAGGCAACTAGTCTAGGAGAAGGTAAACTCTGAATCCAAACCTGTTAAGCAACAAAAATGAACTGGTGACATGCCATATCAATTCGTTGAATTATATATATATATAGATAGATAGATAGATAGATAGAGAGAGAGAGAGAGAGAGAGAGAGAGAGAGAGAGAGAGAGAGAGAGTTAATAAATAAATATACAACGAGCATAATAAACAGTAAATTTTCAAGGATTTTTTTTTTTTAAAGGGAGATTATATATTTGAAACGAATATTATTAGGCATTATCTATTTGCAAACTTTTGGCATTGAAACATTTTTAACAAGAAATATGAATATGCTGCAGTACAAAAAATAAATCTACCTCTTATATATATGCAACCTTTTTCGTCTCAGAAGTGTTTCAACTTTATTTTTTTAGTTACAGTTTCACTACTGTAGAGTTTAGTGATAAATAAAACCTAACCATATCCGTTTCGATGGTTTCGCAGAAAATTAACTTTTATGAAAAATGTGTTCTTATATATGGTAAATACTCTGTGTGTGTGTGTGTGTGTGTGTGTATGAAAGAGAGAGAGAGAGAGAGAGAGAGAGAGAGAGAGAGGAGGATGGGGGGGAAGAGAGAAAGTGTGTGTGTGTGTGTGTGTGTGAGAGAGAGAGAGAGAGAGAGAGAGAGAGAGAGAGAGAGAGAGAGCGCATAAATGGTGATTCTACAGAAACAAATCGTATCAGGCCCTGGTCGAGTACTTTTGTGAACTTAAAATTTCTTAGCAAAGTTTGTCTTGCTCGTTTTATGAAGTGGGACCTTTTGTGGTGGAGTTCTTTGTTTTAACCATCTAACTCGAAACTGTTGATTCAGTGCCAATCAGATTTTGTCTTTCAAATGATGTCACGCCCACATCGAAAAAAATCGTTTGAGCGTCTCCGGCAGGAATGGAAAATACTTTAGTTGTAAAATAACTTACCCCGAAATTTTCTGTACGAATTCCACATCGTAAAGATAACACAAAGAAAATTCAGTTGTATAAATGAAATGAATGAATGAATTTTTTTCTTTTTCTTTTCTTTTTCTTTTCTTTTTTTTTCTTTTTTAAAAATATTTTTGTTTTTAGCAAAATACGATGAAGAACAGTAAACATCGGATGTCAAACATTAACAAAAAAAAAAAAAAAAAAAAGGAAAGAAAAAGAAAAAAGTAAAAAGTAAATGAAATAAAATAAAATAAAAAGCATTTACAGTTACCATCGTGGAATTGTCAATCAGTTTCAACAATCTAATTATTGGACTCTACAAAAGTAGTAATTTACTAAGCTTTTTGCTTAGATATAGCACAAGGCCGTATGAATGGGGCACGCAATGAGAATCGAACCTACTAGTGCAGGTTTGCTAGTCTACCTTGCTAACCATTACACCACTCGAGGTGGACGCTGCGAAAGTGATTTTCAAAGTTTTGCTTAGTTGTGGCTCAAGGTCAGATGTATGGGGTATCCATTGGGACTCAAACTCACTTTCAGCGAGCAGATCATTGTTAATAAATACGATTCACACTGAGTGTCTCATACTCAGTAAAATATAAGAAAACTTTCGGGTTCAAAACTTATCAAAATATTTTAAAAGAATAAAATATATTTCAAAATACACCAGTCATTAATAGTATTTTGAAAATATAAAGTATAACTATTCAATTAAATTTTTTTCAAAGACATTAAAGTCTGTGTCAATCAGCTTTAACTGAGAAAAACTCAATTTAATTTTTTTAGTGGTTTTATGGATGATTGAAATATTTTTTCTCATCTATTTAATTTTTGCATTTTGTTTGCAGCATTAGTCAAATATATTTCACTTTGTAGGAGGATCTGTGGAATACGCTGACTTTATCACCTGCAGAGGGTTACCATTCCTCAAAAAAGTGATGTCTACAGTGCGACACTAAACTGCATCTTATGATGAAGTTCCAGTTCTGGAGATGTGGGTAATGCGGAGTACCCCGTCATTGCCATTACTCCTAGTCCCCCTCGAAGAGGTAGAACCGGTTATAGTCATATCTATGGGTTAAATAGATATGTTAAAAAATGATTGGTATTCGATAGGACCGTGTGCAGCAAGAAAAAAAAAACTTGGAAAAACAACGAGACAAAGTATGTAAATATGAACTAACAAAGAACGCGATTCTTTAACATCTAGTCATAAAATAATACTTGGCAAGTTGGCATGCCTTTAAATTCAATTAATCTATCGAATATATTTCATTGAAAAAAACTTTTAAAAAATCAATTACATTATAAAAATAAGACATTTATTCCACTTTTCCGCTATAAGTAAGTTTTTACTCAGCATTTTTTCTGTGTGCTAATAAGAAAGGTCAAGAAGAGATCAGGCCCACCCCTACGAATAATAATTTGAACATAGTTGAAGAGTTTCAAATATTCCTATCTAATGCTAATAATTATATTGTTTCAAGTAATCATTAATATTCAGTAATAGTCATTTGTTTGCTCTTAGTTATATGGTTTCAAATAACTAATGCTGATAATCCTAAGTAAATAATTTTAGCTTTAATTAATAATTTTTAATGCAAATAATTTACATGATATGTAAAGTTATCCGATTTCAAGTCCTCTTGTCTAATACGAATACTTTTAAAATAGATCTATCTGACTTAAAGTTAGAATCCTAACACTTACAACGACCTGGGAGTAATGGTAATGATGGAGTTCTTCATACTCTCCAGATCTCCAGAACTGCAGTTGCACCATCAGTTGCAGTTTAGTGTCATACTCAGGATGCCCCATATTTTTGAGGGGCGAGGTTTTATCCAGAGTATTCAGTCAGCCTCACTGAAAGCGTAAGAGGATGAGGAGGATTCATGCCAGCATAGTGTAACATTTCCTGGTCAAAAGTACAATTTTAAAACCGGTCAGTCATCTCTTAGGTGCCATCATTACTGTTGGCCTAGTGATATTCTTTTCAACATCAATACAAAACAAAAACATTTTATATCAATAACTTTTTACTTTTGTATTCTTTTTTCAGGGGTTAAAAGAGTGAAAGAATATTGAATTCTACACTATCTCTTAATTTGTTGGATGAAATGATAAGGCTTTTTGTTATTACATTTTTAAAAAATATTCACGTTTTGTTCCTTAATTAAAATTTTCTTCGTCTAATTTTCATTATTCAATGAATTTTTAAAATAAACTCAATGTACTTTCCGTCTGTCTTTAGTAGTGATACTTACACTGTAATAATAGTCCGCTTATTTCAGTAATAAGCCCGAATTAGGAATGATTGATTGATTTTAGCGGCATGCCAATCCGCCAGAGGTTATTTTATGCCAGTAGGTTAGGAAATCACGTTCATTGCACGTTTATATTTACATTTTTGTATATTTTCTTAATTTTTTCACTCGTTTATATAAGATTAGGCATTCCTATCTTGTACGAATCATTTGCAAAAACACCTATTTGACTCTTAGAGGGAAACTTAACAGGTACCATCACTCCGGGTATGAGTGGACCTGGGAGAATACTTCACACTCCCCAAATATCCAGGACTGGAGTCTCGTCATCAAATGCAGTTGTGTCATTCTCAGGACACCTCGTTTTGTGGGTGTCTTACCCCTTTGCAAAGGATACAGTCAACACATTCAAAACCCCATTGAGGAAGCAAAAGGATTGAACTTGTTAATACAGATAAATGACAGGAATATATTAATTCAAGCATTTAAGAGCATTTGTCATGGATGTTGTATATGTACTATGAAGTTTTCTTTCGCTTAATTTAAACGACTGAAAATGTAAATACAGGTGATAAGAATTAGTCAGGTCATATGGGTTGCAACGAGAAACCTCAAATCGAATTGGTTATAGCGTGTGTGTGTGTGTGTGTGTGTGTGTGTGTGTGTGTGTGTGTGTGTGTGTGTGTGTGACTAATAGAGAACTACGTACTCTACACACATACATTTGTCGTACTTCAATCAGGAGGAGAAAAAGTGAATTTAATCACATGACCATGTCGACTATTTTTGTTACATAAACAAATATTTTTGACAAATGGTTCTCAATCGGAAGGCCTGGTCACATTTCGGGTGGGAGCACATAAAATAGATACATTATGGAGCCACACGAATAAATGAATTTCATTTTTATTTTAAAGACAGCAGAATCGTTAAGTTTTTGTTTTTCTCATCTTGACTAAAAGTCGAGAGGTTGATCACGAGTCAGGAGTTATCAGAAAACAACAAAAAACAAAATAACAAAAACGATGAAAAAAGAGTAAATATTATATAAGCAATTAAGTAACTTTTTACTAGAATTTCAAAAGTCAGTTTTGAAATACAGATTATTATTATTATTATTATTATTATTATTATTATTATTATTATTATTATTATTATGTTTTTTCTTTCATTTTATTTTGCAACACCCAGATAGTTTTATATTTAACGACCGTTACGTAAGCAGCATAGATGATCAGAAAATAAATAGTCTCCGCAGAGGTATAGCCAAGGGAGGGACCATTTGAAGACGACTCTACGCTCCTCACCCTAATATATGAGGTCTCTGAAGCTTTATAAATAGTAATTTCACCCCTAGTATTTCTACTGACATTGTTCAATAACAAATTTCAGTAAATGTTAGAAGGGACCCTTGAGCCAATCCATTCACCGAAACCCTAGATCTCCAGTGACATCTCTGAGACTGAGGTAGTCGTGGAATGTAAAAAAAAAACGACCTCAACTTTGTGAGAAAAGCAATAAAAACAAGATGAAAGAAAAACTGTTAAAAATTAATCATTAGATTTATTTCCAACTTTATTTTTGTAAAACTAGTCAAAATTAGTTAAAGTTACAACATTAAGATATACTTTCAACTAAATTTAGAAATGTATTTGAATAAGGGACAAATTAGAGGAAGAAGAAGAAGAAGAAGAAGAAGAAGAAGAAGAAGAAGAAGAAGAAGAAGAAGAAGAAGAAGAAGTCAGCGGAAGAATGGTAATGAAATCAAATCGAATTCGTTGAAAATTAAAAATGATTTGAAAGTGAACAGTCAGAATATGACATAATCAAAATTTGTGTTTGTTATAGAATAGTTTGCATAAATAAAATATCTGAGATGATGTACACAAATGTATAAGAAAGTAATTCTTATATTCATCATCCAGTTAAGAGAAGGTTTCAGTCATTTGTTTCATTTTTTATTGAACAGTTACATTTCTAACTTACGTCTTCAACTTGCTTATTAGTTATATTTCTTTAGTCTTTCCCTTGTGTCGTGGTCGGCATCGTGACGTTGACTTTCGGGTAATCTCCGGTAAATCATTTTTGGGACTTTAATATTACTGCTTAGTTAAAAAAAAATGAAGCAAATAACTGAAACTTATTCTTATTTGTATGTTGAATATATATATATATATATATATATATATATATATATATATATATATATATATATATATTGTACATTACAGCAAAAATAACGGAACTTTCCTTTGTTGATCTATTCAATACACGCACCAAATAAGGATCCTTTTTTTTTTTTTCTCGCACTTTCTTTCGAAACAAAGAACATGCAAAACAACGAACTGTTACCAACCTGTATACAGCAGCATTACTTTAAAAAAAATGCTTGGTTTGGAACTGGTCGGTAAACGTGAAGTCACTTTTTTAGGGTCTGTTATTTATTTTTAATTTTTTGATTTTTAATTAAAATTTTTTTTTTTTTCGGGTGGTCTGGAATTGGTACGTGCCCTAGAGACAAGCAGTCAAAGTGTCAAAGAAAGCAGTTCTGCGAACTTAGTTTTTGGATAAAGGGAGTGGAAAAACGCATTCGTTGACTGAGTCATCCCTTACTGCCACCACCACCACCACTGCCGCCACCGCCGCCGACATAGACGACTTCTGCTGTTACTGCGGTTGCTTTTGTCGTAGAGGTGGTGGTGGTTGTGTTGCTGTCGATCGCGGTGGAGCGCCCCTCTATAAAGGCTGTGTATCCAAATTCGTGGTTCAGCTTCTGAGAGCGGCGCCAGAACCGCGCCTGTAGTCATTCATAGAAATTCGGGTGGGAGTTTTTTTCTTAAATAATTTTTATAAAACTAGAAAACACAGTAGACAAAGACGATTGGTACTAAGATGGGGACTCGTCAAAAATTTGTGAAACACACACACACACACACACACACACACACACACACACACACACACACACACACACACACACACACACACACACATACTTCAGACAGTTAACGTACTGCAAACACTGGCTTGGCTTATTCCTTTATCATCATCATCATCAGAGAGAGAGAGAGAGAGAGAGAGAGAGAGAGAGTAGGGGCAGAAGTCAATACTATTATATAATATCTGTATAACTTCTTCCCTAAACAATGAACACGCATTTGGCGAAAAATTCACCCCCACAAATGATGGAAACTAATCTATCTATCAAGTTTTAGTTCCAATTTTTTTTTAATGACAACTTTAATGAAGAATGATAACCCAATCTTTTGTCAATGATTTTTTTTTGTTTGTCAATAGGTATCTTTTTTTTCTCGACAAGTTCGTGGTCATATCGAAATGACTTCATCCCCACTTCCGCACGTTGCTTTTTAAATTTCAGCCTGTACTGAACTATTACATAACCAAAAGTTCGGAGATTTTTACCCTGTCACGACAAAAAGTTTTTACATACATACATACATACATACATACATACATACATACATACATACATACATACATACATATATATGTATAGATAATTCTTATTAACTGTATCAAGCATTTATAGCTTCAAATATATCTATTCACCCAACCCCTCTACCACGGACAGGAAGTGATACAAGGTCGATTTCTTTCTTCAAGACTGGTTGCCTAATAAAGGCAAAAAACCCCAATCTGCAAAACTGTTTTTGTGTGATAAAGGTATCTAGGTATGATTTAATTGAAGTTAAAATCGAGTAAACAACGAGTTCTCAACTTGGCTCTTTTTACGATTGGTGTTTAGACATCACACATCCTCATTGCATCAGGTTGATAGAGATGAACACAATAAAATAATAGATATGGACAACATTGTAAAGAGAGATGAAAGCAGAATTAGATAGATAGATAGATAGATAGATATGAACAGAACTAGACGAATCGATCATAACAGACTGAAATAGACAGACAAAACTGATAGGTGCTGAAAGTCAATGTTCGAATCCGATTAAGAGTCAGCCTTTTGCATACAGACAGGCCTTTTCCATTGCCAAAATAGACACAACACACATTTTACTTTTGTCTAAATAAATATGAGGTAAAGTCTCAACAAATTGTATGCGTTCGAACCTAGATAAATATCTGGATGTCGAATGTTGATTTTCATGGCAGCCAAACTCTCACAGCACAGAAGCTTGGTGTAACACAGTCTTCCTTGTGTTCTATCCATCCATGTGCAATAAGTACATAGTCAGAGCAGGATTAACAGTTAAGCAAAATAAGCACGTCTTTATGGTACACAAAAGAGAAGGAGGGATGTAATACTTTTTTCTATGAAGATATCCACCTTTTAGTGGCCAGATCATATTTTCAGTAAAACCAAATTGGCTAATGTACAATTGCCACGAAAAATGATATGAAAATTATCCAATTCTCTTTATTAACAAAAGATTCTTATACTATAAATACTTCTATATTATTATTGTTTGTTTGTGTGTTTGTTTGGGTTTTATGGCATATCAACCTTTGTAGGTTATTTAATGCCAAATTCATTTTTATACAATTAAACAGTTCTATTTCAAACAATTCAGTTTAACATAAGTACACAATTTTATTGTCAAAAACATTTCTATTTCAAGCTATTCAGTTTAGTCAAACAGTTCTAATTCAAACAATTCAGTTTAGTATAAGTATAGTTTTTGTTTACACACAGTTAAATGTCAAAAACAGATCTATTTCAAACAATTTAATTAAGCATACAAAACAGTTCCATTTCAAGCAATTCAGTTTAGCATAAATACGCAGTCTAAATGTCAAAAAGTCCTATTTCAAGCAATTTAGTTAAGCATAAGTACACAGTTCAGTTCTATTTGACCCATAGATAGGACTCTAGAAGGTGCTACCACTCAGAGCCAAAGTGGACATGGGAGCGATGGCATTGAAGGAGTGCTCCGCATTCCCTAAAGCTCTAGCATTGCTGGAATCTCACCATCAGATTGTTTAGTGTCAAATCAGGACACTTGTTGAGGAGTGGGTCTTACCCCTCTGCAGAGATGCAGTCTGTGTATTCTGCAGCCCCAGACGACTGGGAAATACATTATTATTATTATTATTATTATTATTATTATTATTATTTCACTTCTTACGAGTACTTCATACCAGCTGGTGGTCTTTCTCTTTATTCTTAGGGACAGATCTCTTCGGGTTTCCTGGACATTTATCTGTATTTTAGCGTATCTCAGGAATATGGTAGTCCGGATGGTTTGGATTCTGGCATTGATTTCCTGTTCCTCCAGAACTTTGTACAATCTTTAGAGGACCGTTCCAAGTACAATTGGTATTATAATGACCCACATGTTCCACAGCTTTTTCAGTTATCTGGTAAGGTCTAAGTATTTGATCATCTTTTCGTTTTTATTTATTTTCCTTCTATGGACCTCTGGAACGGCAAAATCAACTCGATGGCAAATTCTTTTCTTCTTGTTAATCAACGCTAAGTCTGGTCTTCTGGCCCGGAGTTGGTGATCCGTATGTATCTTAAAACCATAGAGAATTTTGTGCGTCTCATTTTCTTGGACGAATTCTTCTGGTTAGCAGTATGGTCAAATTTAAATGTCTTGCTAAATTCTCTCCCAGTCAAGCCTAATATTGTACTCCTTTTGAACTAATTTGCTGCATTCGTTTATTATGGGATTTATCGTTTCACCTCTGTTTCCAGATAATCCACACTTGTTATTTTGTTGTATAGTAACAATTACTTTTTGATATAATTGGTCCTTATGGCATTATTTTGTGCTTCTGTTAAAAAGGATCTACTTTCCCTTCTTAGGGTTTTTAAAGAAAAACCTCAAGAGGGGAAAGAAAGCTTGGCCATGAACGGGTCATCTCGTAAGCAATCAAGCCAGTTTATTCTTCTTCTCATTTTTGTTTCCTTGATTTTGTTGTTTTGCAGTGCTCTTTGCTCTTATTGTGTATTTCTTGTGTCTTTTAATTGTTACATCTATGCAATCTTCAATGCTCGTGAGTCTCCTTCCTCCTTCTTTTCTTGATACAGATAGTCTGTTAAAGTCATTTCTTGGTCAATTATAATTATCTTACTCCTTTTCGAGTTTTTCACACCAGCGGTAGCCGATGGTTTCTCACTGGAGCTCGAGTGACAACAAGTCTCCTCAAGTCTCCAGGACTATCCTCAGTATTCTGGTCGATCTTAATGATGCTCCATTATTATTATTTCATTATCATTATTATTATTATTATTATTATTGGGACATGATATCATTTTATGTACACTTAAGAATATTCCTGGATGACTGAAACGTTGCTCCCTCGACTCTCAGTTTGCACTCAGTCTCTTGTAGTATCAACAAGATTATTTTATACTTATAATATAAAGAGACAGATATTTTAACTATATGACCCTAGCAAATTAAAAGCAATAGCTTTACATCAAATTGTTGTCAGAGGAGAAGCGAGGTGGGCAGCATTGTTGGTTTGTGTTAATGATATCAAATGGTTTTAATCCAGTTCCACGCAAAGCTAAGCCTACAAAAAATTAATAAAACGCTAAATGACGTTCGTTCGACTGTCTGTGGGATTAAACTTCTTAATAAAGAAAATCCGTGACAGTCCAAATATTTAGGGCTGACTCCTTCATTGTGACAAAACAATTACAATCTGTTACATATCGTGATGATCTATTAAATTGGTTAATACTAGGGCGAGTCAAAAGTTTTTCAATATTTGGGTACGTGCTAGTTTGCAGCGCGTATGTCACGTGACCGAAGTAATTTAAGCCGAAGAAGGTACCTGCTGTAGTTGGCAGTATTTTGGTAGTAGGTGCGCTGACATGTTGTACATTTTTTCACTCCAAGTGTGATTTGAAAGACGCACAGATGAACGTGCCCCGAAGTCTAATTCGGGAACTTATGCTTTGTGATTTCAAACTGGGTCATAATGTCGTGAAAGTAACAAAAACATTTGTTGAGCGAATGGTGATGGTTCAAGAAATTTCATTCGGTTTTCACTAACCTCAACAATCAGGCAAGGTCAAGTAGGCCTAAAACCGTGGAATCTGATGCCACAGAAACAAACTGAGCGAGTAGCATCCGGAGAGTATCAGTCGAGCTCGGCATATCTCAGTCCAGTGTAGTATATCATTTTCATGAATTCGGCTAAGGCATCTTGAGCTACTAAATTGTGTTCCGCGTTACCAAAATATTACAAAACATTTAACTCATCTAGTAATTCTTAGATTACTCTTTTTTGTGGAGTGGCGGTGTTAAAACTGTCTTCTCTGTTGGATTATTGGATTATGTTTTAACAACGGAGATTTTCATTGATTTCGAAGTCGAAGATACGAAGCAACGTAAATTAGGTTCTCTAGTGACAACCAAGGGTGTATAAAGTTCAGATGACATCTTATATATAGATGGGCCCAGTCGGCTGGGACTGTCGGAGCCATAAACTGCATCTCTGCAGAGGGGTAAGAATCTCCCAGTGAGTGTCCTGATATGACATAAAACTATTTGATGATGAGGCTGCAGTAACGCTGGAAATTTGGGAAATGTGGCATACCATTCTGGCTCAGAGTGGTAGCACCAGATAGGGTCCTATTTATGGGTCAATTAGAACTATTTGACGTTTAAACTGTGTACTTATGCTTAACTGAATTCTTTAAAAAAGAACTGTTTTTATATTTAACTGTGTATAAACAAATGACTGATGTTTAATTGAATTGTTAGTGATACATAGCAATAAGTGAAAACATTAAACTGTGTGCAGACAAATTATCAATAGTAAATAGATTTATTTGTATAACATAGAAATAAGTGAAACCATTTAACTGTGTAAAAAAATGAGACCAGGCTCGTTTAAAAATGTTATCCACATAATGTGTTAAGAAATCATATATTTAATATATATGTATAAAAATAGATTTGGCATTAAATGACCTACAATCGTTGATATGCCATAAAACCAAACGATACCATACCATACTATATAGATGTATATCGCTCTACACTGAAATTATCTACTACAGATGTCTAAGAACTCCCCAAAACTGCATCAAATGGTAAGACTCCAGTCTCGGAGATCAAGGGAGTATAGAGTATGCCTTCATTGCCATTACTCGTCGGCCCACTCTTATCTGGAGTAATATTACCTGTTTTGGATCCCATTTATGAATCAAATAGATATGTTTAAAATTATTCGTATTCTATAGGACTGCATGAAAAAGAAAAAAAAAAGCTCTCAAGGAATAACCACACATACACATACAAACACACATGTAAACACATGCTGAAAATGTAAATATGACCATAGATTGAATGCGATTCTCTAACCTCTTGACATGAAATAAACCTAAAATGGTTGTCAGGTTGTTAAAATCACTCACTCAATCAAATGAAAACATATAACTCTTTTTCTGCATAATAAAACAAAGCTTGGGAAATATATAACAGTTACCTCGGAAACAGTAAAAGGCACCGTCAGCATTTCTTGGCCAGGTTTGAAAAAGGTCTGGGAGGATGGAATTCGAAAGTTACCTGAAATAAAATCACGGAACAATTTGGTAAATATGTTCTTCAATAAAGTTGGTGTGAAAAATAAAATAAAAATCTTTTAACTTTATTTAAATAATCAGATAAACATTTTTGTCGACCCAACATAAAAGTTGTTTTTTTTTATTGACACCTCGGTTAATTTCTTCTTATATATATATATATATATATATTTCTACGTTTTTATTTCATATATATATATATTTGCTTTCTTATAATATCATTCTTATCAGTAAGTCGTGCCGATAGCATGGTCTCTCTCACCTGAAAGGTCTCTTTGACTGCATCCAGTGTCCCTACAGAGCCGGTGTATCTATTTTCTGGTTAGCCAGCACTAGTGTGTTCTTTTTTAGAAGTCCATAAGAAGACGTCACATAAGTTCGTCCACACTTTTCCAGCTGTGCCCAGCATGCCTTATTCGTCTAACCTAAATGGTTTAAGAGATGGGAAGTCGATGGCCCATACAGTTGTATTTTTGTGAGGTGCAGCTAAAGTATTTGTTCAAAATAGCGCCTAGCTTTCGTGTGAAGTTCTCATCAAGATTTTTGTGTGAGGATTTTGTTTAAGTCTAGAGAGTTTAACTATACTTACGGCTATAGACTGGAAGAAATCTCATTTTATTCTATTAAGAGATCAGATTTCCATATAATCGATAATTTGTCAATAGAATTCCCTATCTTCTCAATGCAAGTGTTGACCATGCTTTTAGTAGATGAGATATTGCTACCAAGGTATGTGAACTGGTTTACAAATTTCAAAGGCTTGCCATTTAATATGGAAATGACTCCATCTTGATTAAAACACATGAACTCTGTTTTATTTATGTTCACGTAAAGGTGCTTGCTCCAGGCTCTGCAGCAGGGATTCGACTTGGGCTAGTATATTTGCGAGAAGTGATAGATTATCTGCGAAGTCTGAGATAGTAACAGTTTCAGTGAGATATCGTCTGCTTTTTGTTGTTTTCAATGTGAAACTATTATGTTTCATCTATTGACGTTCGCAGTACGTAATCAAGGAGGATGGTAAACAGATGTGGTGCTAATGTGTCTCTTTGCGAGACTCTAGCGACAATGTCGAAAAAGTGTCAAGATCAGGTGAGTGAACCGCATCTTTCATATTACTTTCTTAGAAGTTTATGATGATTAGCCTGACGCTTTACTCTCATAAACTGATACTGTATTTTCTAAGAAACTTTTAATTATTATTGCAAACTTACATAAAAGCCTCCTTTAGCGGCAATTATGAATGATGTTAGGTCCCATCCTATTCCTTGCGAGGCGTACGTAGCGTAACGCTTATCGTCATAGAAAAGATAATCAAAGATTTGAGTTCAAATGCTGGATGAGTCTGTTTATATTTCCTTTCTCTCTAGTGCTCTTAGGAAAGGCATGAATCCTTCTTTTCTTTCACCCTCCAAAGAGAAATAGTTGGGCAGACTGATTTCTTTAGTCATGGTTAGACAACCAAATTTAAACGAACATTATTCCGCTTAAAAACTGAACTTGTGTCACGTCTTGCTCGTAGTGGAGAGGTTGGGTAAATACGCATATTTTATCCATAGAATTTAAATTAATATAAATTATAACATGAATAAATTAGAGGCATATATAAGCATTTGATAGTTATCTCCCTTGAAAATTAATGTGGAAGTAAGTAAGGAGCTCTTAGAATCGAACTCACTGCTGTATTAACTGCCTGTGAAATCAGCTCGTTAAGGTACTTCGATATTTTCTAAGTTTCACCTTAGTTTGGTATAAGACATAGGTTTGGGGCGCCAGGTACGGATTGAGATACTTGCTCATTAAATACAACTCGATAACGAGGCACTTCGATTTTTACGAAGTTTAGCTTAGCTTGAAATAAAGTCAGAAGAATAGGACATCTTGTGAGACTCAAATTCACTTGCAAAGGTCTAATAGTTTAACTTGCAAACTATTGCACCTAACCAAGAAGTCATTAAACGAGTACAAGGTCAGAAAAATGAGGCAACTAAAGCCAATTTGTTGAATAAAGATATCAAGGGTGAAGGAATTTATTTTCAAAGGCTTGTGAGACGAAATTATCACAACGTGACCTTAATCAAATTTTTATATCGATTTGTTGCAATGAAAAATATTTTAGGTCATTTGTTACTTATTAAGGATTTTTAGTCAAGTTTTGTTAGCATCTATATATGAATACAATTGTAACTAGCTACCTACCTTCGTTCTCAGGATTTGGTGTGTGTTAAGCAAAAGGGAATAGATTTAACTAAGTGAAACCTTACTCCACTCCCCACCATGACTACGCACGTAGGTTTTTGTTACACAGGTCAGTAGGCGAAACCAGGTTATGAAATTAATTGTTAGCACATCAGCTCTCTCCCATCACAAATTCGCAGCGATACATGTTCCATCCAACTGCAGTCCACAACGCAATTCCACTTTTGCTTGAATATTGCAGCAGTGTAGAATTGTAACTAACAGTTATTTTAAATTTTGAATTCTATAAAACTTAAAAAGCAAATATACATTCATTAAATTTCAGTTAAAGATGGGGAAATGCAGTTAAAGATGGTGGAATGCAATGACAGTCTGTTAATATCAACAAATCCTCAAGATTTTCAATTGTTTAAATTCAAAGAATTATTTTCATATATATTTAATGCTAAAGTAAAATTTGTTCAATCCGACACTGAAAAAGTCGATGTCATAAAATAGAATTTGATTTTAAGAAAAATATTGTTCATCACGGCGTTATAAATAAACCATTATTTTTTGTTGTTCGGTTTAATTTTTCAGATAATTTTATTGTAACAAACTAAATCATTCGCATATATATCTGTATGATTTTATATATATATTCTTATATATTAAGAGTCATACATTGAGCACTCCGTTAGAATTTTATGAAATTTCTCATATATTCTATTTATGAATAATTCCGAACACATCGTCTTTGAACATTGATATATATATATATAATTATGGTATAATAGAGACTGAAAAAATGTTATCACCCTTATGAGAGTATCTTTTATAAAATAATTCCAAACGCACTCTCCACATGTTCACCATCCCTGTCAACACATTATGGAATCTCCCACAGGTGATTAAAGATATTTCTATGGGATTATCTTTATTAGAAAAGCAGAAGTAATATGATGGACACCCCCTGAGTAATATTCTCATTATGTGTTGATAGGGATGGTGAACAGCTGGAAACATCATATCATAAAGGAACACTTAGAGAAATGTTTATATTTTTTTAAACACTCGGAATACAACTATTTTCAACAAAGGTTTATTCGTCTATTATGTATTATAATCTGCTATTATCTTAGAATAACGTCATCGCCAATGTAGTCATCAAACCAAGAAGCTATTTTGGCTAGATGATCGGATAGGCGAGAAACTGGCAATAAATCTAAGATCTACACATGCTCTATGACCGATATTGGGCACTATTTATAAATATAACAAACTGAATCACCCTCCACAAACATTGAACTAAATATTGTATAATAGTATCTATACATACAGATTAACCTGTCGAGTTTAAATGGGTTCAGCAAATAAGATTTTTTACATTAAATGGTCGCTTTTGATTTTAACTGAATGGGTTTTGGAGAATGTCATAACAGGGAAAAAACGTTGCATATCTACATTTTGTTGGTGTTTGTGTGGGCGTAACATTAAGTCTATTCGTGGACACGTTATGGGTCTGCTGATTGTGTCATGTAAGATTTGAATGTGTGAGTTTCTTAGTTTGTGTTTGTGTATATGTGTGTGGTAAGTGAGCATGCAAATGTTAGGACTTCTCAGTCATGTAAATTAACGTCTTGACACCCTCTCTCTTCTTTCGCTCACATACACATACACACGAGCGTACTCATGATATCAAAATACGGTTGGTATATATATATATATATATATATATATATATATATATATAATGTTTCGTTTGTGTGACTGCGTATGAATACAATTGTATATATACACAGGCTCGAACCTTTTTGTGTAAATAATTGTTTGAACATACACATACGTGCGCATGCACATCTATTAACATACTCTCTCCGTGCTTCTGTGAGTAAATGATCATTAGGACACTTTCACGCTACTACACACACATATACGTGTTTGCTAACACGCTCTATACTTGAACTTATGCATATCATCTCCCCACCATTATACATATATATATTAGTATGTATACGCACACACACACACACACACACACACACACACACACACACACACACACACACACACACATATATATATATATATACATATATATATCGTTCTTTTTAATTTTGTTTTCGTTTTTATCATGCCTTTGGGTGGAGATGACATATTGGCCGCTTTTTGACGTAATCAATTCCAACATTTGCCCGTTCTTTACATTCCTAGCATTTACTCCTACAACCATCCCATGCGTGGGTGACAATGTTGTCTTTGTATTTTTGTTAATCTTTTTCCTTCCTATTTCGGGGGCGGGAGTCGATTCGCTTAGACCGTGGGGTTGTCAGGGAAGTCATGTGGGGTGGAGTGCCTAAGCGCTGAGTCAAAGGATTTTGACCTCAAAATAAATAAATTAATCATTAATAAAATTTATTATATCAAATGCGCCTTTTTTTTTTCGCTTCACCGTAGAATAGTGATGATCACGCTAGTTTCGCAGATCATAATTACAGCTGAGGGTTCGATCCCACTTGATGCACCACACTTAACACTTTAGAACCTGGAATCAGTAAACCCGATATTTCGGGATAAAACTAATATTTCAGGCTCATGGTGCTCACGTCAGATAACTTAAAATAACATTTTTAATGAAGCGACTATTCGAAGTTTTTCTTTCAGTATTTTCTCTAGGAGCAAAGTTTGAACTTGATTTTTTCCTTTTGGGAGCTCAGGAACAAAATGTCGTAGTGTCATGGGTCCGAAAGGTTTATACGACTTAAAATGGAAACGCTTCAAAGTTGGTTGGGTTTTATGGCATATCAACCCTTGTTGGTTATTTAATACCAAATCCTCTTTATTCATAATATATATTAAGTATATATGATTGGTAAGCGAATAATTTGGAGGTAACACTTTCAACAAGCGAGAGCCTATTTCTTTGCTCAAAGTGAAATGGTTTCAAGCATTGCAATGTAATACCAATAATTCAATTCCCGCACGCAATTAAAAAGTTTCAAGTATTGCTGTTCAATGATTCTATTCAACATTACTTATTCGTTTGCTCATAGATAAATGAATTCAAGTATTGCTCTTTAATACTAACAATTCAATTTACCGTCAGTTATTTGTCTGCAGACAATTTGATAGTGAAACAGTTCTATTTGACAGATTTTATAAGACTCTATCAAGCATTACCATTCCGGGTCAGAGTGGACAAGGGAGTAATGGCAATAAAGGAGTACTCCACATTTCCTAAAGCCAACAGCTTCACCATCAGATAGTTTAGTGTAATATCCTGGAATCATTGAGGTGTGGTTTTAACCCTCTGCAGAAATGCAATCGGCGTAATCTCCAGGCCCAACCGACTGGACTGTTTAAATTTTAGATTTTAAAGTTTAAAGTCTAAGTAGCTTTGAGTTTAATAAAGTAAATCTTTTAAACACCTCGCAGTTAAATAATAGTTTGTAAACTATACTCCCAGTGAGTTCGATCTTCACTGGATGTCCCACAAGTGAAGCCTTGTGCCAGACTAAGCTAAGATAACTAAATGTTGTTTCAAATTTCTGAGGAAAAATACCTATATTTATCATAAATTTATGTTTTAACTTACTTCACGATAAGAAAATTTAAATTCCTTAGTGAAATAATAATATGTGGTGATAGTGACGAAACCATCAATCTCATAATCAGCGAATGAAGCAAATTAGCACAGAAAGAGTATAAGAATAGACACGATTGGGTGGACAAGGTGATCCATTGGGAATTGTGTAAGAAATTGAAATTTGACCGTACGAATAAATGGTATATACACAAGCCAGCATCTATACTGGAGAATGACAAGCACAATCTCCACTGGAATTTTGACATACAAACGAATCACCTAATTTCAGCCAGACGACCAGACCTTATAATAATCAACAACATCAACAACAACAACAAAAAAGAGAAATTGCAAAATTGTGGACTTTACTGTCCCGGCTGACCACATAGTAAAATTGAAATCATGATATCAAGGATAGAGCACCCTCCTTATAGTCCAGACCTTGCTCCCTGTGACTTTTGCTTATTCCCTAAGTTCAGAGGCTGTCATTATGAGACAATTGAGGAGATGAAAGAGGCTGTGACGAAGGTCATTGACATGCTCACACAAGAGGACTTCCATGGGGCCTTGCAGAAGTGTTGGAATGGTACAACAAGTTCATTGCAGCCGGAGGAGATTACTTCGAAGGAGACTAGAGTTTCATGAGTGTACTATCTATAAAAGTGCTCATACGAAAAAAGTCTGGAAACTTATTTAATGATCCTCGTATATACCCAACCCCTCAGCACGAGCAGGATGCGAGATAAGGCTATTTTTTCGGCAGAGTTTTAAATGTTTGAATTCAGAGTTTTCCTTCAACTATACTGGTTACCATACTGAGACTAAAGAGTATAGTCTGCCCTATTATTGACTCATTGCTGAAAGGGGCATTAGCGCTATGTAAAAGGCAAATAGCCCCGTTCCGGATTTGAACTTGAGTCACCGTGCCCATTTCCTACGACGATGACCATTACACCACGTGGGTGCCCGGGGAAGTTTAATGCATAGCAAGCTAGACTAGCAAACCTTCACGAGTGATTTCGAGTCTCATTGGGTGCCCTATTCATACGGCCTTGAGTTATATCTAAGCTAAAAGCTTAGTAAATTACAACAATTACACCACGAGCGCGTCCAAATATATATATATATATATTTGTGTGCGTGCATGTGCATTTTTATTTCAACGAATAGATATACTCCGTTACTATTTTTTTTTGTTTGTTGATTATGTCCGATTTTTCTTGTTCCATCAATCTCAAAAAAGAACGAATTTTTGTACAGGACATTTATATCTATGTACAGATAAAATTCTGTTAAGTAATTCATCAGATTGTTCTCAAAAATACCCTTTTAAGTCCTCTTTCTTATCATTTTTTCTGAAATCATCCAATTTGATCTTGATTTGTTTTATTATTTCTGTTTTTAATCTGTTTAGACAATTAGTTCAAAAGATATATTACTCTATAAACAAATAATCCAATAGTTTTGTAGACTTGGTTTTAAAAATCTGTCCTGATAGTAAATTTCCAGTTCGAAATGTTTATTATTTATTGCTTATCAATTCTTTTAAAGTCTATTTCAAATACTTTACAACACTATCCCATAATGCCAAGAAATAAGTCAAATGAATGAAAATGTGAGTTTTCAAAAAAAAAAAAAAAACGTGAAAAAAAAAAAAAGACCATGCAAGAATAAGTCAAAACAAATTCATAATGGTCAGATGTTTTGAAAATTTAAAACCATTAAAAAGACCGTCACAAAAAAAAACCCCATAAAAATATAAATTAGATTGTAAAATACTATATATATATTGCAGTTTGGTATATTTATCAATAAAGATTGCTTGATATCAATGATAGAGCACCTGGTCTGATGTTTGCGTAGGCAAGACAGTCACCATTAGCCATTGACTCTGTTTTTACGGTATCATCTCTCGCTGTGTATATTATATATATATATATATATATATATATATATATATATATATATATATATAGTATTTTTGACTGTTCATGCTTTCTCCAAGTAACCAAGTCACATTTGAACCCTTTAAATGAGCTACGTAATACCTTCAGCAAGGAATGGTCCTTAATTTGACGTATTATTAAACTTTCAGGACGAGTTAGTTTTGTCAAATTTAAGGGCTCCCATTCCCTGGTAATCTACTTCAGACATATTTCAACGGAATTCTTTATTGTTGGCATTGCCACAGCTGCCACCGTGTTTGTAACCAAGGAACTGAACATAGGTCTATTACTCACCACTACACTAAAAGCAGGATAATTGAAACTGACTATTGTTTCAGCAAAGATAATGGAAATTAAGTGTTTAACATAATATATATATATATATATATATATATATATATATATATATATTACTGTGTGCAAAATAAATACTTTCACATTGTTTCAAAACGGTATAGGGTAGATGAATTCTTTAATGTCTGCAGCAAAGACAAAGAGACACGAGAATCTTTGGTATTTTCTAACACCCAAAAGAATTTTGTGGCGTATTTTACGTCTATATGCATTCAAAATAAATAACTTCTCATAATACTAAAATGGGATGGGCCAGATAAACTCCCTGATGTCAACAGAAAAGACAGAGGAACACTGGAATTTTTGACAACTAATACCAAAAAGAATCAGCGTAGTTGATTAAGCGTGCAAAATAAATGCCGACTCATTGTACTATAAGGAAACAGGTTAGGGGAACTACTTCATGTCTTCGGCAAAAATTGAGGAAAATGGGCACCTTCTCTCATAAAAAGACCTCTTGTTCTATTTTGTACCTGCTCTTTAAAAGGAAGAAAAAATATATTTTGTGAGCTAAGCATGCGTGTGTCAGAGATAGATAGATAGATAGATAGATAGAGAGAGAGAGAGAGAGATATGAGGTTATGTGTTACAAATCCAATACAACTAAGTATGTTTTATATTTATGCGTTTTTTTTAGTGTTGTAGTTCAATGCAAGTCCTCGGTAAGATTCAAAATCATGTCTTCTTGTCTCACCAAGAAATTATTCCCTATTATTTCGGAAGTTTTCTTGTTGCCGTTGACTGACTGAGTAATTTATGATGAAAATCAAAATAAAAATGAAGATAAAATAAAGGTGCTTGTTCAGGATACCCCAACTACAAAAAATTCTGTTTTTTCTGCTGTAATGTACAAAAAAGTAAATAGCAATAGAATTGTTACATCCATTATCCAAATAAATGTAGTCTGCATTTATATAATTCATTTTATTTTACTAAACAGTTACATTTAAAAACTACAATTTACTCATCGGCCATATTTCTTTGTCTTTCCTTTTCTAATTACAACAATTCCTTGTCAGCGAGGTTGAGAACGTGTTGACTGTATTCTCTGCAGAAGAGTAAAGCCTCCCGAAGTTCTGGGAATCTGGAGAATATGAAGTACCCCTTCATTTCCATTACTCCCATGTCCACTCTGACTCGGACTAGTTGGACCTGTTCTGGTCAAATTATTGAAAATTATTCGTAGCTAGGAATACTTAACGTCATATACCTGTTAATTAGTAATTATAATAATGTGGGATAGGATCGAGTGGGTTTTGGTATTGACAACTTGAAGGATGGTCTTCGTATATTTGTTGTATCTGAATACCAAAACTCACCGCCACAATTATTAGAGAATGAGGAACACAATTCGGACACTTCCAACAGAGGAAATGCTAAACATACTCTCGTGCCGAACAATATAAAACAATTCACCACAAGTTATCAATGAAACATATATTAACTGAATAAACTTAATTGAAAGGATACAGGCATTACAGGAAATACTAAGAGTACATAATGGAGAGAAAATTCTACTAAGTTGTTGAAGCGTCCTTTATAGAATGAAATTTGTGGTGGAAACACTTACGTCAAAGCATTGTACCGTGCGTGGTACGGCACAAGGTTTGTTGAGGCAAAAGTTCTTTCTTATCGGGAAATGCACAGAGAGAGAGAGAGAGAGAGAGAGAGAGAGAGAGAGAGTTTCAATTTTGCCGCGCGTTTTATTAATGTTACTTTGGTGACAACACCCAGCGGGCATTAGATGTACTATTTTGAAAAGTAAGAGGTGTAATCCTTACAATAGTTACTTGAAGCTAGAATTGTTTATTGAGGGTTATTATTAATATTAGTTACTTAAAATCATATAATTGTGCATGAACTAATGATTATTATTGGAAACCATATAATCATTGGTATTTGGTCGAAATACGAGAAACCTTTTAACCGTGTGCAAGTTATTTCTATTCGTTAGGAATACTCTATCATATTAATGTATGAAAAGACTGTAAAAAAGAATCACATAAAAATGTACAATGAATGTAATTCCCGAACCACTTGGCATAAAACAACTCGAGAAGTCCTTAAAATCAATAAATGAATCAATTAATCTACCAGGAAAGTTGTTGAGTTATGACGGATGGTAGAAATATAATTTTTGAAATTTAAAAAAAAATCGAACCAAATGACGAAAAGTAACTACTATCTGGATTGGAAATGTAAGTATTGGTGTGTGTGTGTGTGAGTGTGTGTGTGTGTGTGTGTGTGAATATATACATATATACATGGTGCTTTATATACAAAAAAATGGTGCTTTGTATATTCCGAATATATATATATATATATATATATATATATATATATATATATATATATATATATTTCTCTTAAAAAATCCACCAATCAGTCACATGACGATAATGAATTTATTTCCATCTTGTTAAAAGCATTTATATAAATCAATACTCTAAAAAATTAATAGGACCTGTTTAGATCAAACAAGAATTCCTGTTAATTTTTTAGAGCAGTGATTTATATCAAAGCTTTTAACAGGATGGAAATAAATCTATCTTAATTTGACCGATTGTTGTTTTTTAAGAGAAAATTATTTGCTCAGTGGATTTTATTTACATTGAGCTCTTGACCAGGAATATTTAAATTTGATATTCTATTTTTGAATATTTCATTGGTCCTGATTGAAATTATACCCTACTCCGGATTAACTGGATTGAATAATATCTTTTATATATATATATATATATATATATATATATATATATATATATATATATATATTCGGAATATACAATAATGAGATCTTACTAAAATATCATTTTTTTATTCCTCCTAAATCGGCTTATCATCAGATTTTAATAAAATTTTTCAGTACTTAAACCAACAAAAGATAAGGTTCCTTTTAGACGATATTTTTCCTCAAAATTCTGAAAAGAATATTTTTCATTGTTCTTTTGTCCTGCACAAAAAATTCAAGTGAAACGTTTTTAGGAGATTTAAAATTGACATCCGTAGATTTAACTCATCTAGTTATTGTAGGTAACAACGATTTTGTTGATTAATGCAAAATTACACAAATAATTTTGACTCATTAGATAAAAATATTTTACCAAAATAATACTTATTTAGTCTCTTCTTTTTTTTTTTTTTTTTTAGTATGGTTTTTTGGTGGATGATATTTTCTATGGAGGCCTGTAAGAAAACCAATATAAAAACGTCACTTAAAGAAGATTAACGATTTTCGAGGATTTATTAACCTAAAAAACACTGATTATTACGCTTTTGATAATCTCTGCATTAGCTGGAAAGGGACGTGACTTGTCTGTCATAGATCATGATATTGCAAATAAAAAGTGAGTTTTTGTACACACACACACACACACACACATACATACATACATATATATATATATATATATATATATATATATATATATATATATATATATATATATACATATATATATATATTAACAGATATATCCTGACCGGATTAATAGAAATTTTAATGACTGCGCTATTCACATAGCAGCAGTAAAAAATTATTACTAAAAATAAAATAACTTTAAAACGTTGAAATAAATAAAGAAGCAAATAGATTAACAAATACAGAAAGAACAAGAATATATCGGGTCACGAAGCCTTTGAAATTTACTTTTTGCTTTCTTACACTTCATTTGCTTTTTAACTAGTAAAACGAGTATCTTACCGCCCGCCCGTTCGTTATTACTAAGCGATCGTTTACGAAATGTTCAGAAACGTGTATTTGAATCTGCCGGCTGCTACGCAGAAGAAGAAGAAGAACACGTGGTTTTATTCACAGTTATTCATGACAGCAGCAACAGTAGCAGCAGCAAGTTAATATTAGTGGTACTACAGCCGAATTCATATTGATAATTAGAAAGAGTTTCTTTGTTCTCTTTTGATGATCAAACGATTTAAAAACGAACACTTACATTTCAAAATACGTACTTGTTGGATTCAGGAGAAAGTTTTAGCAAGAAAAAAGATCCTCATAAGGAAAGATCGACAGTCATCAAAATAAGGTCTCCAATAATAACAATTATCATCGGGAAGACATGTTGCTGCAAGACACACAGAATCAAAATTTTCAACATAAAAAAAATAAAATAAAATAGGGAGGCCCGTAGCGTAACAATTATCATTTTAGGAAATAGACACGCTTACCAGGGTTCAATACCTGGATGAGACTGTTAGCGTTTCACTTCCCTTAGGAAAGGTATGAATTCATCTCTTCTCCCCACCCATCTATGGGTAAGTAGTGGGGCGGTCTGTGGTCTTTTGTCTTGGTCTTGGAGAAAGAAAACTCTGAATTCAAACCAGCTTTACTCCACTAAAAAACTAACCTTGTGTCGCATCCTACTCGTAGAGTGTATAGTACTTCTTCATTGTCATTACTCCCAGGCCCACTCTGTTAGAGTCCCATTAATTGATCAAATAGAACTGTTTGAAAATTATGAGTTGTAGATAATACTTGATGCCATATTAGTGTAAATTATCTGTATTAAGAATAGTTAATAGAAGCTATAATTATTTACTAAGGATTATTAGTAGTTTCTTGAAACTATATGCAAACAAATAACTTTTATCAAATGGAAATAATTACTTAAACCATGTAAAAAATTTGGCGATCTTAGTCGAGGGTGACTCAAAGGCTCCCTTTTCAAAAGCTACGACACCAAGGTGTAGGGGAGGGCACTACTCAATTCCCTGGCTTGCTCCACTTTACCCTGGAACCTTACCTTATAGTACTGAATGCCAAGCAAGACGGTATCAAGTACCATTTTTTGAGTCTTTGGTATGACTCGCTCTGGGATTGAACCCCGGTTTTCCGGACCATTGACGAACACACTACACATTAAATCATGTAATTGTTAGTATTAGGTACGGATACTTGAAAATATACATCGGTAGGTAGTTTATTTATATTAGATGCTTAATAACAAACAACTATCTGCAAAGAAATTACTACTTAAGAATGTAAATATAAATATATAATGAACGCAATTCCCTAAACTCTAGGCATAAAATAACCCTTGACTGGTTGACATACCGTTAAAACCAATCAATCACCATTAATAGTACGTAAGATCGGTGCTGAGGAATTAGCAATTAATATTGATAACATATTAATACTTCCGTTAATTTAGTAACCTTTGCTTTGCTGAGCGTAAGACGACTTATTGCTAAGAAAATGAAGTATTTCAAAGCAGTCAGCTATCCAAGTGCTGATCAGTTTTGACCTTGCTTCATTTTGGTAATCAGACCTGAACATCAAATGTTTAGCCAACGCAGTTTTAATCAAACGCAAATCTGTCGTTTGTTTCAGCCACTGCACGAAGACCGTAAACATGAGCCATAGTACAACTAATAATCTAATATTAGAAACAATAGTATAGAAATATAAAAGCGTGCACTTTATTTAGATAATGTTTCGTCTCCAATAAAAAGGGAGTATTTGATGATTTGGATTACCATTGTAGAATTAACTGCTTCGGACGAATATCAGCACTTTAGGGGTGTAGTGGTTAACAACCTTGGCTTGCAAATTATTATTATTTATTAAGTTTTGCAGAGTGCAGTACGTAGGCCTCATATTGCTCACAGTATTTACGAATAGATCACTCATCTATTACTGAACAGGCTCATCTGTTTAACTTTGATGATCTGGTTGAAACCGATACTTTCGACATAACTTGACCAACATAAACAGACCAATGATTGTTGTTTATGAAGAATTGTTTTGCCTGGCACACAAACTGTTTACAATGCCGGTTGTTACTCAGTGGTCACCCGTTTAAACACTGAACAAGCCCACCGCTACTTAACTTAGGTAATCCTGATTTAACCATAAGTCAGCTTCCACAATTCATGCATATTTTTTGTGATTTTACAAATTTCGACTGAAAAAAAGTACTAAAAAGAGGTTACTAGTATTCGACACTCAGTGTTGATCAAACTCACAACAAAAAGATCAATTAGAACCATTACACTATGGAGTGGCATTGTATCTTTTGAAGCTGAAGTTGATTGCAACACTCAAAATTTGTCTGGGATAGCTTGCACACATTTCAAGTTAATTCCTTTTAGAAAGGCATGAATCTAATTCCCTGCGAACTATGGGTAAATAGGACAGTTGAAAGCATTTAGCTTTGTAAAAGGCAATATATGTTGAAGAAATAGGATTGACATGCTGTAAAACCAACCAACCAGCCAACCAACGATAATAAATCAGGTACCATGTAACACTGTGACATATGTCACGTTATTTAGAGACGAGATGGACACCACCAAATAATAACTATTGACTATAGAGATATCGTGAAAGGCGAATTACTTGAAATGACTCCTTCATTACGGAATAGCTCCACGTCCAGTCAGATTCTGAGCCACGAATATCAGCCACTGAGTGAAGACGGAACTCATTACCCTGAAGTCATGATCAGTAAGTTTTGCTTCTTAATCACAACTCTATAACAAGGCTCTTATCAATGAATTTTAATCGTGAAAGGACCAAATTGAGGAAGAATGAAATGTGCGTGTGTTTAAGAATGAGAAAGATAAAAAAAGAGAGAAAAATGCATATATAGATGTGTGTGTGTGTGTTTGAATGTGTGTGTGTGTGTGTGTGTGTTTGTATGTGTGTGTGTGTGTGTATGCGTGCACTTGCGTATGCGCGTATGCAATAATTTGATAGTAAAAAAGAAGGGACTATTTCAGTCGATTTAGTGGTTTATAAAGTTGAGAGGAAAATAAAATGTCTAGAGATGAAAGCCATAATGCTTCAATTGCTGACAAAAAATTTGTAAAAATCATGAAATAAAATATTATTGTACAAGTGGATCTATCTATCTATCTATCAATAAAATTATATAATCAGATATCCAATTTCTAAATTCCTGTGATATGAAATTGTAGGATTTCGTACCGTGTATATATACCTGTGTGTGTGTGTGTGTGTGTGTGTGTGTGTGTGTGTGTGTGTGTGTGTGTTTGTTTGTTTGTGTGTGTGTGTGTGTGTGTGTGCAAATATATATATGTATATACGCACACACACACATATAAATATATATGTATGTATATACATACATATATACAAGATAGTACATAGGTGTAATTGATATCGCATAAAGCTGGGGAAAGCAGAAGAATGTCGACCAAAAACTTCTGATAAAAACGACGAAGATGTAGATAATGATGTAGAACCTTTGGTGTAACTATGTATGAGATCTGTTTTATCCTTTCTTTTTTTTTTAAGCAGCTTTTGATGGAAATTTCCTCTTTTTGTGAAAGTGTTGATCAGCTTTGCGTGGTAATGATAGTCGTAGTGTAGGCAAGTCTAAGTCAGCTGATAATAATCGTTTCTTTCTTTTTCTTTTCTTTTTTTAAAGAGTGAGTAATTCTACGACCTAGAACATCCCTTGTCATGGAAAAATATGCTCCTAAGGACAAAAGATGTAAGTTCAAGCCTCATCGAACGTTTTTTTTCTTTTAAATTTCTGATTCGCACTTTTTATATAACGGTTGTAGATTTTTGATTTGCGAGTGATGATAAAGCAAAAGGAAATTGAAACTGAGTTAAGTGAAAAATGAATTGGACAAATAATTTTTTTAATATAAGAAATTTATAGATTTACAACTAATGTAAATGGTTGAATTTAAAATTTAAAGTATTCTCGCTGCTTCTAAATAAGTGCAAATAAAATAATTTTCTACTCTTGACTTACTTGTGGCACAAGGCCAGAAGTAAGCAGCACTTTATGAGAAATCTAACAATAGTCTAGCCGAGCAAGTTTACTATTCTATTATATGAAACTCTCTTTATATCTAAGCCTTATACATAAGCCTTCGGTTGCTTTCAGAACGTGCTATCCCGGTAGTCCCCCACATAGGTACTGTACTGATTCATCGAGCTTAACTTCAGGGATATGGTGCTTTTAGCGGGACTTGGCCGTACATACACGAAAAATATGGCATTTATATGGCATTTTTTTATGTATGATAAAATCTTTTCCCTTTTGCCAGTTATTGGTTAAATAATAATATTGGTTAAATAATGTGTTCCCCTTTTTCTAAAAAATGTAATTCTTTTTTCTTTCTAAATTCATCATTTCATGACATATTTTAAAGAAATACTTTCATTAACTATTGTTACTGATTTTACTTTTAAAGTAAAAAACAGTAACAATAGTTCACAATATTCCCTAAGCTTTCGTTACTCAGGCACAATACCTTCACACATATTCTAATATACTATACCCTAATATACAGCCTGATATTCCAAAGTGGTCACCTTTCAAAGTACTAATGAAGATAAACGTTGCTTAACTTCGGTGGTCAAACGAGACCTGGCGTTTTCGGCTTAACTTTACTGGAAGCCTCTTGTTTCCGATTATAATTTCAGTTGACGAGCCCATGTGATTTAAGAGTAATTTCCTTTTACTCTTTTTCTTTCGCTATAGCTGTCCCATAATAATCGTTACATTTACTGTTTGAAATTTACATGTAACAGCTATTATAGGACGGATGTAGCTTTTACTCGTCAGTATCGTCTATTTTCTTGAAACAAAGGATGTAAAGCAATGAGAATGAACAACTTGGAACGTAGCCCGTACACTACACCCATCTGTACATTACGTGAACGCACCTATCACGCATACACTAACTCCCACCTTCACACTTTTACGAACGACGTGTATCACCTGATTGAAATAAGAAATACGCTGATAAATTTTTAGCTCGAGTATTCAGCTTCTCAATGACTCAATGTCGCATCTTAGTTCATTCATTAAATTTTCTTAGCTTAGCACATGACAACACAAAATCGGATGGATGGGATGAGACGGGAAAGATCGTGTTACGCCAGCCTTTCAAATAAAAGCTTGCTTTTACGCCGGCTATCAGTCCATTCATATCTATCTATCTATCTATCTATCTATCTTACACTCGCACGTGATCGTGGCGTGATCTATTTTTTATGGTCTAGGAATTGCAAAATTCATCCAGTGTCCTAACACACACACACACACACACACACACACATCTGCAGTTATACTCACGCATACATCAATAAGTTTGTAGTTCAATGCCAAAAATAAAAAAATGTGCACAAAATACCTTATCTACTCGTGTATAAGTCGATCTGAGATATAGGTAGGAAACCTTGATTTATGAGCCTGAAATCATTAATTTATGTAATTAATTTCTAAGTCAAAAACTGTCCCCAGTAATTTCCATTATGTCTGAATATTGCATATACATCTATAAGTCGATCTCGTGTATAAGTCGAACCTTGATTTATGATCATGAAATCATTAATTTAGATAATTAATTAAGCTGGAAGTAAGAGTTGCTTCTAGTCCTTATACTTCAGTTTCAAGTTTATAAAATTATTTCTTACAAAGATTTTTAGTTTATTTTTGCTAAAGATAAAGCCATCAATATTTGAACTAATGTATACATATTTAATTTTCAACATCATCTCGTCCTTTATCCATTTATTTATGCACTGGTTAATACTAATCACTGAGATCAATCATCACCCAGTGAAAATTTCAGCTTGAAAATCAGCTACGTTCTTATTTGGCCACTAGTATATATATATATATATATATATATATATATATATATATATATATATAACTTTTAAAGTCTTTGAAACTAGCTCAAGTATGAGATAGCTTATGGTAAAGATTTTATAATTTTAGCTTATATATAGTTCTGTTTCTGTTTCGAAGCGTAGAATCTGAGCAAATTACAGCAAAAATTAGGGATTTTGTCACAATTATGGCTATCTATCTATCTATCTATCTATCTCAGTCTGTTCATATCTATCTATTTATCTCAATTTATTCATATCTACCAGTTTATATCTATCTACCTGTTCATATTTACCTCATTTTAATCATATCCATCGATCTATCTTCAGACAGACCGACCCACGCGTAGATAGATAGATAGATAGATAGAGAGAGAGAGAGAGAGAGAGAGAGAGAGAGAGAGAGAAGAAAGTTCTTACCTGAGTACCATCAGACAGAAAGAGAATAAATGTTCATTGAAAGGTGATCAGACATGACTTTTCGACGGTACGGCGCTGAACCGTCTGGAAAGAAAGAAAGAAAGAAAGAAAAGGATAATAATTACCATTTTTCTGTTCCTCGTTACGTTGTTCTAATTAGGATAAAGAAGCTAAAATACTTTTTTTTGTTTTCGCCGAATGTGGGTATACACAATTGTCTTTCTTTTTCTCTTTCTTTTTTTGTTGCCTAAATGCTGAAGAAATCGGCGTTCGTACAGGTCCAGGGTTAAAATCGAAATGACAGAAGCGAAGCCGGTTGAGCTAATCACGCATGAATGAATGAATCAGTGACAAAATATATTCACTTCCACTCACCCTCCAGCTCCACTTCCGTTTTTTTTTTGTTTTGCTTTGTTTAGTGTTTTTTTTTTTTTTTTTTTTTACCTGACAACGCACCTTGTTTGTTTGCCAAACAGTAACACTCCTTGTTTCCACCCACTCATAGCACATAAAGAGGTGCATCTTGGGTTCTCTGTTGGTTTAAGTAGGCACGCACTGATGGTAGCGTGCGCAGTGACACGCAGGCATGGATGGGCGCGAGCACACATACACACGCGCATGCGCGCGCCGAAACACACACACGGGTTCTTTAAGACGTGCGTGCTCAAAGGCATCCACAGACCAGGACGAGGCACATACCCCGTATACGCCCACAATACTTCCCACAAAAAAAAAAAAATACAAATGCGATCTCATCACGTGCACACGTGTACACTAACAGCATTGTATATCAGTCAGTAACATAATTGACTCTCATATGGACACACACATACATAGGTCAACATTCACAGGTACACAAACATGGGTACACATACACTGCCATCAGGACGAGATACGCCCAAAAACATGCGCATCTAACCTACAGATTCATACATACTGATAAAACAAACAACTTTTAAGCCTGAACACGTATACACACAGATATATAGGCTTGCACAGGTACTCACAAATACACGCATACACGTATACAACGTTAGTGCATTAAAAAGTGCTGTGTTAAATTCAAAAAGCACACACACACACACACACACACACACACACACACACACACACACACACACACACACACACAATATAATCAAACATACTCAAATGCGTCTGTTCGTTAGCCTTGGTATGACAACCGGTCTAAGAGAAAGAAAAATCTGAATTGAAACCAGTTTTATTCCACTTAGAAATTGACCTGATGTCTCATCCTTTTCGTGACGGAGGGGTTGGGTAAATACAAGTTTTTAGAAGCTCACTTAGCGTAGCGGTTATTGACTTATGAAATTGAATCGGTGACCTGAGTAGTAATTTACGAAGTTCTTTGCTTCGATACGGCACAAGGCCGAATGAATGGGGCACCCAATCGGTGACCTGAGTTCATCGTAGATGAAAAAGAAAAATTAAAAATTAACAAAAAATCGATTCCCTTCTTTTAGAGGGTGAAAATTGTTCTGCAACACACACACACACACACACACAAATACGCACAAATAGACATAAATGTTCGTAAATACACACAATATATATATATATATATATATACACAGACATGCAAACATAGATGTACATATATACACAAACATATGTACATGGATAAATGATTATATATATATATATATATATATATATATATATATATATATATATATATATATATGAAAATATACGAATATAAAAGCACTAAGTCATTAAAGGATGATTTCATTTTTGCTAACATTTTTTGATGCGAAAACAGTTTTTAAATCTAAAAGCATTTGGCCCTCATTATATATAATCATTAGACCCTCATTTGTATGTAAATATATGTATGAAAATA
>OY757922.1:57902953-57935453 GCA_963585895.1 Sepioteuthis lessoniana
GAATGGGTGAGCTCTAGTGAATTGAGGAACACATACACTCATATACATATATTCAAATAGATGTGAACAGAATGTGATAAATACGAAGTGACTGATATATAAATATATATAGCATTGGGGATAAAATTAGCGCTCTTCACGTTGTCAGAATGAGTGATCTCTGACGAGTCGAGGCAAGAACTTACCAACAATTACACACAGAAGGCGATAAATATTGCCCCCACCTACGCAACAACCTTTTGTTCACCTGGAAAACAGTCACATGGCAAAAGACAAATAAATGAGTACAACTGCCCACCTTTCTTACTGACTAACAAAGCGACGTACAAAAAAGATATTGCGGGTGTGACTCAGTGGATAATGCAGTTGCGATTAACTAGTTTGAATCCTCCCTTTAGGAGTCCACCACTTGGGACCTTGTGCCCGACTAAGATAAGCTTAATAAATATATCATCTTATTTAAAGTTCCTTTTTCTAAAAGGAATCAGTATAAAATCTTGCTGATGATTTCGTTACGAAAACATTAGTTTCACTCGTGAGTTTTTGAAAGGCTTAAAGATTTCTGAAAAGTTGGAAATTTTTCAAATTTTTAAGCTTTATTAAAATCATTCCAGTCAAGAGTAAATGAATGGCAAATTTTCCTCAATCACATCTATCTATCTATCTATCTATCTTACAGTTCGTATCTAAAATTGCGCGAACGCTCAACCCGCCCACGGCTATGTATTGAAGGTGTATGTCAAAAAATGTCATTCTAAATGCTAGATTTTTGTAAAATCAACTTGATCACGCAATTATCTCAACAAAGAGGGAGTCGTCTAACTGTTTGTCTATAACCTAGATCATGCTAGTATTGCAAGATGTTGCAAGTTAGTTTATCCTTCCCTGGGTGCATGTCGAAAATGACTTTATGCTACAGTTAGCTCTGTCTCACAAACAGCTGAACTCAACACATACACACACACACACACACACACACACACACATTTTCTCACCTCCGTATTGATGGGGAACAGTTAGGTTTATTGCTGGCACCTGAAGATTAGATTTTCGCAAAGCACGGCTGAATTGGCCACTACTCAGCAAAAAGTTATGATGATATGGCAATAATATCTAATGAATGAATACGAATAATGATTTGAGAGTGAAAGATGAATGAAAATGAAATATGAATGGATGGCTGAGCAAAGAGTAACTCAGGTGTCCGAGGATCTATAAACAGAAAAAATTGTTCAACATTTTTGCAATTCTGAGGAAGAAATAATAATTTTAGATACTTTTTAATCTTCATAAATTAAAACTGGAACTAATTGTCCCGTATAATTATAAAAAAGTAAAAATTAAGTAAAAAACAAAACACATTTTAAGTTTTCTCAGTAAAATTTTCTTGCATTTCATTTAAGACTTGGCATTAAAAAAAAAACAATTTTTACTATTTTAGAAGCAGTTTTATATACTTTGTATATGAACTCTTAGTATAAGATAGGAATATTTGAAACCATATTTACTGTTTGCTAATAAACGAGTATTATTAAACACAAACAGTTATTTGAAATCATTTAATTGCGTGTAAATTATTTGAATTAAGAAAAGTTACTCGATGAGATAATTATAAATATGTATAATTAGTTACTTGAAGTCATACAATTGCTTACAAAAAAGATTGACTTTAGCATTAAATAACCCAACAACGATTGATGTGCTTTACAATAAACCAACCAACCAACTAAGCTGCAAAAACAAAGTCTAACATATTTACCTGAATTATTGAACACTAATCGACCGTGCTCGATGGTAGAGCTTTAATATATGTATATGTATATATATATAGATGAAATTATATATGTATAATATATATTATATAGATAGGATAATATAAAAATAAATTATATATATATATATATATATATATATATATATATATATATATATTATAACTGTGTATGGTTATATATATATATTTATATATATCATACATCAAAAATATATATACTATACGTGATACTTGAAATGATATATGTATAATATATATAATATAAACATGATAAAATAATATAATAATAAATCATATATATATATATATATATTTCATTTTCTCTGTTTCTTCTCTTTCTTATGATATTTCTATATCACACACACACACACACACACACACACACACACACACACACACACACACACACACACACACACACACTTACATTTATTTCTTTTCATTTTCCTTATCTCTTCTTTCTCTTTTCTCTTTTATATATATATATATATATGAGTCAGCGATAAATCCACAAGGAAATGTGTCACACAGTTTTGATTAAATTTACACACTTAACAGTTTTTTCTTTTCCAGAAAATTGAAATTTGAAAAGCAGCAATTGCTAAGAAAATGAAATATCAAACCACAACAAGCATGACCCCTATTCTCCTAAGCGATGCTAAATAAGGACAGCCGGAACTTTTTGCCTTGTAAAAGACTATTGGACTTGCGTATTCGATAACAAGACAAGTTTGGGATGCCAGTAGAATCTGTCGCCCAGTGATTGAAGAAAAGATGGATGCTACCAAGTCAACCATGTTGCCATAAAAGGCCAAACATTCTGATTACATGATTGGTCATGGGAAAACTTCACTTTCAGATCGTTGTCTTCATGTATCATCTCAGGTTTTATGTCATTAGCACGCAACTTCATTCAGAATGTTTCATCATTTCCTGCAATTCTTTATATAAAGAAAGCATATTCCGATTTCCTTATAGAGATAGAAACCTTCATGTGTAACCCAGTGTGCCAAGTTGCATACAATTCTTAGGCTACGATGGCTTTATCGATTAGTTAAAAAAAAACATATTCGCACTCAACTGCGACAACTGTTTCATAGCATCTTTACACGGAAGTCTTAAAACTAAATCCTGATATCCCAAAATGCTCCACTATCTTTTATACGAAAGTAAAAGTTGAAAATAAATAATTGCTCTTATCAACTTTAAACTTGCTGCTTTTCGTTATTTCTTGACCGGATCTTAATACAAAGCTATAAAGATTTATGACATAACAGCGCCCTGAGTTCATTCGTTTAATTGTACATTATTTAGTGTTATTATTGAGGTAAGTTAAAATTGATAGTATTATGTATGGTATTATCTTGGTACTATCAACTGCATGCATCAGGTTGCTGCAATTGTGGAAAAGAAATACGATGTAGGATCAAAATGCATCGTGAGTGAAGCTTAAAAGATAATATCTAAATGACGACGTTTGCACAGTTGAGCAACTTATATAATAAAGTGATGATGACGAGTCGTCAAGATTGATGTCTAGATTGTTAGACTTCATCGAGACGAGTCAATCCCAATTTAGTATATATATATATATATATATATATATATATATATGTGTGTGTGTGTGTGTGTGTGTGTGAAGACAGTCCTGATGTGTTTTAAACAGCAGTTTTTGGCAAAACACGTTTTTTTAGGTTTGTCGGCAGACCTTAAAATAAACTATCCTCTGCAGAGAAGATAGATGCCCTAAAAAGAGGCGTTCTTTGTATGACAAAAACTACGTCAAGTGGTGAGGTTCCAGTTCTGGATCTCTGAAGAGTGTGGAGTTCCTCTTCATTACCATTATTCCCCGTTCTATTTTGATCCGGAGTGGTAGTACCTGCTAGGGTCCCATCGATGATTTAAATTTATTCATATTCAACTGTACCATGTGCAACCCCCAACAAAGAAAAAACCTTAAGATACTCCAACACAAAAACGTAAAGGCAAAGTACAATGAACGCGATTCCCTAACCACTTGGCATAGAATAACCCTAAACGAGCTGACATGTCATGAAAATCAGTCATACCTCATAGGATTGTGCACATGAAGCACGTTCTATAATCCCCAGAATTTTTCTATTTGAGACTTTTTCTTGTTTTAAACTCAAAAATAATCTACTTGGTCTGATATGAATACGTGGAGGACATTCAAAGAAATACGATGATGCAGTTTTACGTTAAATTAAAATAGGAATTTTAGAGGTGATTTGACTAATTTAAAACTTTCTGGAATTTGTGTAGTGAATGCCATAGGAACTGTTTTGAATTATTTTATACGTTATAAATCCTTCAAATCCTGATTTAAAACCGTAGATAAAAATGGAATTAAAAGGCGATTTCATGCACAGATACTTTCTTCATACAACGATCAGTTTCAGGAGATGTTCTCAATCATCAAACAGGTAATGGCATTAAGAAAATATCACGAAAAGGATAGTGACACAGAAAATGTGTATGAAATCTAAATTTAATTCGTTTTTATTGATTTTTTGGATCGAGATCTTATAACTTATGATTGGTTCTATCTTTTGACATTAATCACAGTATCACAGGAAAACGACAAATGAAACTTTTTAGATTTTACAACACAAACACACACTGTTATATATATATATATATATATATATATATATATATATATATATATATAACAGCAATGGAACAAACTAGCAAGAACTTACCTACAATAGCTCTACGCGAACACAGGATGTAGGTTGTAAGACTTGCCGTGGGCGATGGATGATAGGGACGGAAATCTGTGTTAGCAGCACGACGACTATGATGATGATAGTATCATTTAGTTATTACTTATATGGTGTAAAAGTGTCAGTTAATTATCTATCTATACTCATATATATGTTGCAAAATCAAAACCTGGATTTAAATCGACTATAAAAACTTAGAAAAAGAGGGTTTCAAGCACAAACACTTCCTCCGCGTTACCGTCAGTTTCATGAGGTATTCACAATCATCAGACGCGTAATATGATTGAGAAATCTCACGAAACTGACTGCAACGCGGAGAGGTTTGGGTCATCCTCTTTATCTTCGCTTTTACGACGGTTTTAAATCAAAATGTTAAGGTTTTAAGCGCGCACGCGCGTGCGCGCGCGCGCACACACACACACACACACACACATATATATATATACATACATATATTGCAGATCTAGCATTTTAAAAAAAGATAGGGTCTACTGAAATAGATATTATTACAAAAAATATGAGTAATTTTTAAAGATGTTTCTTTTATACCAAATTATTTGCTCTATACTTTAATTCGTTATTATTTCACATTGAACTCTCCTTTGGATTTTGAATTACATGGATATTGTAGAAAGAAAATCCGAAATTAGAATCGTTTCCACCATCGGCTGACTTGGCGTTGGATAATATATATATATATATATATATATACTTTCAAAATAAACAATAGTCGCATTTGTTTAAAATTTAAAAAAACAAAACAGCTATGGTTAAATCGTACAAACACTGATCTTCCACAAGGATAGCTTTGACATTTAATAACTCTAGAAGGTTGACATCCCATTAAACAAATAAACCAACTAACTTAAAACTAAAAGCTATAACATCAGTTTAAAAAACTAAAACGGCAGTACAAAAATTAACAAATAAAACTGCCGAATCCCCAAAATATTAAAGAATAACTAAGACATGATTTTAAAAAAATGTCTCATAACTCCCAATTTTAAGTTTCAAAAACTTTTGATCATCAGGTATTTGTTATTAAACACGCTTTGGTGGAAAACTTAAAATTTTGAGTTTGGCAACTTTTCTTTTAATATATACATATATATTGTGATACTGAAGGTGAAAAGAAAAAAAGTATTTCTGAGAATCCTAGTTCTTTTTATAAGGGGAAACCGGAAGATAGGAATCAGGATAAAATAAAAACGCTGAACCGAAAAGCCTTCTTGCCTTTTGTTTATTTTTGCTTTGGCTTCTCTCTGGCTAAAAGAAAAGCAGATACCACCAATTGTCGTCTGTATGCGTGAATGAGTGGCACACACACACATATATATATATATATATATATATATGTCAAGAAAATAAACATCAGAAATTTCGCTGCCATGGTAAAACGAAGTATTATTTTGTGGACTCTTCTGGGAGGTAGAAATATAAATTTGGTTTGTATTTTTGCAAAATTATTCAATTATTAATCGAAAATTATTCATTAGTTTTGAAAAGCAAGAAGAGATGCCGAGACATGATATATCTTAAAATTTGTGCAAAAAATTCGATTATTAATATATGTATTTACCCAACCCCTCTTCCACTGGCAGAATATGGCACAAGGTCAATTTTTAATTTTCCATCACTTAGTCTGGTTGCCTTACCTAGGTTAAAGAATACAGTCTGCCCTGCTATACTGGCAAGGGGAGAGAAGAGATGGATTCCTGCCTTACCAAGGGCATAAGCGTGAAGTGAAACGAAAACGGCGTCGTCCAAGATTTGAACTCATGTCAATGATTTCCTTTTTGACAAACATAAGTGTTATGCTGATTTTAAAGTAAGTTTATTCCGTTTTTACACAACTGATTTTACTATAAAGCTATTGCATGTAACCAATGATTCATTCAACCATCTATCTATCTATATATATATATATATATGGAAGTAAATAATGGAAAAGAATCCGACAATATGATGAAAAATTGAAAAAAAAAGTAATCCTAAGTGAAGAATTTAATGTGATGGAAAACCCGAGCAAGAGAACCCGACCTTTAGCGAGAATGATGAGTGTTGAAGTCGCCTTCATGAAGCTGGCCCTGAATAAGACCATTTGTTACCACTCATAAAAGCACAAAGGGACAAATTCTTACTGCCAAGTTGAACCAAGGTTAATGGCTTGATGATGGCAAAGAAGTTCCTGAACAAGCTGAGGCATTCTGTTGAGCAAGGGATGACCTAGTTTTTCTCAGATGAAAAGAACTTCTGCCAGGATCAGTTGCACAACAACCCAGAACAACAACTGGAAGTTTGCCAACAATCCATGTGGTGTTCTGCGTATCATAAAAAACTAAGTGTGAAGGTGTGTCTCCTGTGGGGGTAATGTCACAATGCTCCACATCTTTGGAAAGGCCTGAGGCTAAATTCAGACGGCTATGTGAAGCTGCTGGAGACTGATAAAATCTTGGTTGGAGTGGGTCGCTGCTGGAAAATCATATGTGTAGCCACTGCAATTCGGCTCTTTGTCACACCCCTGGAAAGAGTCAGAATTGGCTGTCGGAGATTTTCTACGACTTCACCAGTCCCAGTTTCTGGTCTCCTATTTACTCTGATGTAATGCTATTGCTTTCTATGTGTGACGTGCGGTTGAGCCGAGGTGCTGGACAAGATAACAGAGATGTTCGAGAATTTCCTTTGGGACTCAGTAGTCAAACAGTTCTAATTCAAACAATTCAGTTTAGAATAAGAATAGTTTTGGTTTACTCAAAGTTACATATAAAAAGTTTCATTTTAAGTAATTCAGTTTAACGTAAGTACAGTTTCAATGGCAAAAATACTTCCACTTCAGTTTAGCATAAGTACGCAGTTTACTTCTTTTTGACCCGTAGATAGAACCCTCTCAGGTGCTACCACTCCGGGCCAGAGTGGACTCGGGGGCGATGTCAATGAAGAAGTACTCCGCATTCCCCAAAGTTCCAGCATTACTGGAACCTCACTATCAGATTGCTTAGTGTCATATCTAGGACACTCGTCGTGGGAGTTTTACCCCTCTGCAGAGGTGCAGTCAGTGTATTCTACAGCTCCAGCCGACTGGGCCAGCGGCTGTTGTGAGTAAAATGTTATCTCCTAGCAATAATCTAGTTGATACTTTGGGATTTTTTCAAAAGCTTTAACTTCTGAACGGAATATTGTTTTCTTTTTATGTAAACTGTGAAATTTAGAGCGAACAATATATAATCAAGTATAATGTTTATACACTTCATATGAATACACATACATGTATATAATGACACCCGTTAAATACATACATACATACATACATACATACATACATATGCATATATATATATATATATATATGAATGTCTACTAAGCTGACAAAGGAAAGAAACAGAAGATACCCCGCACATACAATTACGGACGCAGACTACGCTGATGACGTAGCGCCTCTGGCAAATACACTCGCCCAAGCAAAATCCCAGCTACATAGTCTGGAACGAGCAGCTGCTGGCATAGGCCTCCATACCAACGCGGCAAGACGGAATACATGTGCTTTAATCAAAGAGGTGACATCTCCACACTAAACCGTAGTTCTCTGAAAATAGTAGACCTCCCTAGGAAGCAGTGTCTCATCAACCGAGACAGACATCAACATGTGATTAGCAAAGGCATGGACAGCTATCGATTGGCTATCGGTCATATGGAAGTCAGACATGACCGATAAAATAAATCGCAGTTTTTTCCAAGCTGCAGTCGTTTCGATACTGCTGTATGGATGCACTACATAGACGCTAACAAAACGTATGAAAAAAAATCTTAACAGCAATTACACAAGAATGCTGCGAGCAATATTAAATAAGTCCTGGAAGCAGCACACCACAAAGCAGCAGCTGTACGGCCACTTACCACCCATCACGAACTACTATCCAAGTTAGACGAACCAGACATGCCGGACACTACTGGAGAAGTAGGAACGATCTCAAAAGTGACATACTCCTGTGGACCCCTTCAGATAGACGAGCAAAGGCAGAAAAACCTGCTAGAACCTATATACAACTGTTGTGTGCCGATACAGGATGTAGCCTTGATGACCTACCAGGAGCGATGAACGATAGAGAAGGTTGGCGGGAGAAGGGCAGCGAGATTCGTGCTAGCGGCACGACGTGATATATATATATATATATATATATATATATATATATATATATATATATATTATAACAGTGTTGGTTGTTACTAAACTACTTTGTGGGTTTGTGTCGAACCAAGTGCAATATAATATGGAGAGTGCTCAATATCTAGGATAGAGCTATTAAATAATAATAATAATAATAATAATAGATAAATGTATATTAAATATATATATTTAATTAATGGAATTTAAACTGCGACCCCTGGGTTTCATGGATTTTTTTGCATTTCATTTTCTCAACTGCCTGATGATTCTTGTTTTGCAAAAAAACTCCATGGAACCCAGGTGTCACAGTTTAAATTCCATCATTTAGATATATATATCTGATATATATTTATGGACCCCCACATATGGCCGAGCAAAAGCAGGACGACCAGCTCGAACATACAGCAGCTATGTGAGGATACGGGATGTAGCCCTGAACACCTGCCAGAGGCGATGAACGATAGGGAGAAGTGGCGAGAGAGGGTCAGGGACATCCGTGCTAGTGGCACGACATGATGATATATATATATATATATATATATATATATATATATATATATAAAAGAACGTTTTCACTTGAAGATCATAAAAACGAGGCAGTCCGTGATATTAAACAGAAATTGTCTCTCTATATATTCTTTTTGTTGGTCCAAAGAGAGAAAAGAAAATATTTAAAATGAATAGGTCTGCAAGTGAATTAGGTATTTTAGATTTTATTTTTTATAACTTTTTTCTACACGTGCTTCAGACTTTAAAGCCGTCTTGAGGCTAATTCTGGCTAGTGCAGTCTTTTTGGCTTTTACTGACTGCATCCTGAATACGGGTATAAAGTCTGAAACACCTGTTGAAAAAAATTATAAAAAAATAAAATCAAAAGTACCAAATTCACTTTAAGACTTATTCATTTTAATATATATATATATATATATATATACTGCTGGAGAAGGAAAGACCAACTCATAAGTTTGCTCAGTCGGCTGGGGCTGTAGAATACACCGACTGCACCTCTGCAGATGGGTAAGACGCCACCAATGAGTGTCTTGGATATGACACTAAACAATCTGATGGTGAGGTTCCAGTAATGCTGGGGCTTTGGGGAATGCGGAGCACCATTTCATTGCCATCACTCCCAGGTCCACTCTGGCCCGGTGATGTAGCACCTGATAGGCCCCTATCTATGGGTTAAATAGAACTAACACCATACTTATGCAAACTTGAATTGTTTGACTAAAATGAATAGCTTGAAAGAGAAATGTTTTGACAATTAAACCGTACTTAAGTACTGCGTGCTTATGCTTAATGAAATATTTGAAGTGGAATTGTTTTTTGACATTGAAACTGTACTTAGACTAAGCTGATTTGTTTAATATAGAACTGTTTTCATATCTAACTGTGCAGACAAAACCTGTAATTATACTAAAGTGAATCATCTGAATTAGAACTGTTTGACTAAAAAATAAACCGTGTACTTAGATTTAAACTGGGTGCATATCCTAAACTGAATTATTTGAAATGGAACTGTTTTTTGACATTGGAACTGAATTTACACTAAACTGAATTGTTTAATATAGAACTGTTTTGACATTTAACTGTGTGTAAACAAAATCTGTACTTATACAAAACTGAATTTGAACTGCTTAACTAAACTGAATAGCTTGAAATAGAAATGTTTTTGGCAATTAAACTATACTTACATTTAAACTGCGTCCTTATGCTAAACTGAATTGTTTGAAATAGAACTATTTACATAAAAATGGATTTGGCATTAAATAATCTACAAAGGTTGATATTCCCTAAAACCCAACCAACCAACTCATAAGCGACGTTCTCTTATGTAGTCCTACTCATGGACTGGATGTGCACGTTGGCCATCCAGCAAAGACTTATATACACCAGTTCTCTGCGGTCACAGGATACAACCTGGAGGACTTGACTGGAGCAATGGAGGATTCGAACGGATAGCAAGAGAAAGTCAGGGGACTCTGTGCTGACAATGCGACTAGATTATATATATATATATATATATATATACGTGGTGCATTCAATAAGTTTCCAGACTTTTTTGTACAGGCATTTAAAATTGTCGTAGACTCTTGAAAATTCAGTATGTTTTTGCTATACTTTTTATGAGATGACTGACCGATTTTTATGATTTCATATTCAAATGAACAGCTACAGCAGAAATTGGAATACACCCTACTAAAACCTGATTGTCACCGCTGGTGAATTTCAAAAATGCAATCTGGACGTGAGGACACTTTAGAAGAACGATTTGCAATAAAATTCTGTTTTAAACTTGGAAAAATGCCACAGAAACGTAGGGAATGCTTCAGACTGCTTTTGGACCATCCTGCATGAATCGAGTATGAGTTTTTGACTGGCATAAAAGATTCAAGGAAGGCAGGGAGTCTGTGAGGGATGGTGAGAGGTGTGGGAGGAGTAAGGAAGTCAGTACACCAGAGTTGATTAGCCAAAGGGTTATGGTTAGGGTTACTATGTTGAGGTTTTAAAGGAGTTCAGGCAGAGATTCCATCGGAAGAAGCCAGCACTTTTCAAATCGAGTTAGTGGCATTTCCACTATGACAATGCACCAGTCCACAACTCCATCCTTGTCATAGGCTATTTGACCAAGATGGGCATCAAAACCGTTCCTCAGCCTCCCTGTAGTCCAGACCTTGCTCCCTGTAACTTTTGGTTATTCCCTAAGCTGAGAAGCTGTTGTTATGAGACAATTGAGGAGATGAAAGAGGCTGTGACGAAGGTCATTGACACGCTCACACAAGAGGACTTCCATGGGACCTTCCAGGAGTTGTTCGAACGGTACAACAAGTTCATTGCACCTGGAGGAGATTAGATCGAAGGGGACTAGAGTTTCATGTGTGTACTATCAATAAAAGTGCCCATACGAAAAAATTCTGCAAACTTATTTAATGATCCTCGTATATATATATATATATATATATATATATATATATATATATATTAGAACTGGTTTTCTCATCTTGGTTATTTACCCATGATAAACATCAGCTCGAATAAATCAGTAAATGATAATTATTCTACACTGGCAAAAATATACACCTCTGTCTGTCTCTCTCTCTGTCTCTCTCTAGATAGATAGATTTTGCGACTATGATAATAAACATAATTTGATGGTGAGGTTTCATTTCTTCACTCATGAGTTTGAAGTCAGCCCTTTCCTATAATTACGCTCTAGTTTACGTTGTTTCGGAGTAGTACTAGTTACATTCTTTTTCATGTGTATCTTCATAAAGTCGCAAAGAAATGCAAAGAGATAGGTATACACCCACGCAAAATTATAATGATAAAATATCAATCTATCCTATCAACTCAATCCTGACCTCTTAAAGTTAGTATCTTCTGCTCTACAATCATCATCATCATCAATCGTGCTGCTAGCAAGAATTTCTCTGACTCTTTCAAGCCATCCGTCCCTATCATTCATCACTTCCGGTTAGTCCTGTAGACCGCATCCAGTATCCGCACAGAACTGATTTAAATCCTACAATAGTTACACTTAAAAATGCTGAAATCGTAAAATCCCAATCAGTTTCCGTTTGGCGACGTCATATCGCTTCAATAACTTATTGAACACCACTTCCGTTTTCTCCCTCCGACCCATCACACGTTGTAACACGTGTACACATTGAGTGTGTGACGTCACAGATCTTTCAACCAATCGGTGCGTCTGCTTTGTTTTCTCTTCTCCCTTTGATGATATCAGCTGTTGATTATCGAGCAAAAAGGCTTTAGATCACGAATCGCTCTGATGCCCCCTCCTTCATTTAAGGACAATTAGAACGAAGTATTTATCTTTATGCTTGGTGAACTGAAGAATCATTTTGTTCATACGAACTTACTGTCCTCCTGTTTTCTTTTTCTTTCATTTTTCTTAGTATTCATCCTTCCTTCCTTCTTTTTCTTTTCTTTCTAGGTTTTTTTCTTTCTGTTTCCTTTTCCGTTTACATTTCTTTCTTTCTTTCTTTCTTTCTTTCTTTCTTTCTTTTTCAACAGTTTTTTTGTTTTCTTTTTGTTTTGGTTTACATTTGGATTACTTTCTTTCTTTCTTTCTCTTTTATTGTTTGTCCATTGTTTGTTTGTTTCTTTTACATGAATTCAGCCATTCTTTCTTTTACATTAATCAATTCATACTTTCTTCTTTTTATATCGATTGATTCTTTCCTTCATATTTATTTATTTTTTATATTTTAATTGCTTTTTTCATTAATTAATAATTTTTTTCATTTTAATTTAATCGTTTTTTTTCCTTTCTATCCTTTCTATTAATTAATCAGTTCCTCTTTTCTTTCTTTCCTTATTGTTTATTTATTCTTTCTTTCTTTCTTTTTTCTTGTCTATTCTTTCTTTTAAATCTTTCTTTATTTTACATTAATTCATTTGTTCTTTAATACTCTTTTTTTCTTTCTTTTACATTTATTAATTCATTTTTTCTTTCTTTCTTTTACACTAATTAATCAATTTATCATTTCTTCTTGTCATTTTTTTCTTTCTTGTTCAATCATACGTTCTTTTTTCTTTCGCCAAAGAAGAAATATCTTGCAGTTGATCTTTCTCTGCAGTCCAAACACTAAGCTTTTATCTCCTGAGTCTTAATCTCTTAAGCCTTTATCTTTTAAGCCTTTATCATTTGGGCATTCTTGAGGCTTTATCTCTTGGGCTTTTATCGTTTGAGCTTTTATCACTTGGGCCTTTTCCTCTTGGGCCTTCTTAAGGCTTTATGTCTTGAGCTTTTATCTCTTGAGGCTTTATATCTTTTGAGGTTTTATGTTTTGAGATTTTATCTCTTGTGTCTTTAACTCTTGAACCTTTATCACTTGAGCCTTCATCTATTGAGACTTTATTTCTTGAGATGTTAACTCTTGATCCTTTATCACTTGAGCTTTTATCTCATGACCTTTTATGTTCTGATTGCCCAGTCGGCTGGAGCTGTAGAAAACACCGACTGCATCTCTGAAGAGGGGTAAGACTCCCAGAACGAGTGTCCTAGATATGACAGTAAACAATCTGATGGTGAGGTTACAGTATTGCTACAGCTTTGGGGAATTCAGAGTATCCCCTCATTGCCATCGCTCCCAGGTCCACCCTGGCCCGGAGTGGTAGCAGCAGATGGGGTCCTATTTATGGATCAAATAGAACTAAACTGTGTTCTTATGCAAAACTGAATTGTTTGAAATAGAAGTGTCTTTGACATTGAAACTGTACTTACGCTAAACTGAATTGTTTGGATTAGAACTGTTTGACTTAAGTGAATGGCTTGAAACAGAAATGGTTTTGACAATTAAACTGTGTACTCAAGCTAAACTGAGTTGTTTTGAATAGAACTGATTATTTGTATAAAAATGGATTTGGCTTTAAATAACCTACAAAGGTGGATATGCCATAAAACCCAACCAACCAACCAACAAACGAACAGTTGAATGCGCTCTTATATATATCAGTGTTCCTTTTAATACAACAATCTTTAAAAGATGCTGGACTGGGATTAACGTAATCATACACACACATACACCCACACACTATATGTGTTTATTCATTTATATATGCTTGAATCTTAAACAGAAATGCGCTCTAATTACTTTTAATCTTCACCTTATTAAAATTTTTGATTGACAATAGCTTCTGAAAGTTTCTCGGCCCCACCAAAAAGGGAAAGACCTAGAACAACGAAATGTACATGTTATTACACATATACATCATGCAGTTAACATACTTGGAAATATCGTTTCTTAGAATAAAAATATATACGAATATGTATCAGTCCAAATATATTCACACAATTCTATTTTTTGTTACTGAGATCTAATGCTGAGGAATTTTGTAATAGATAATATCTAATAATATTCGTTTTGTCTCTATGATATCCCACTAGAAAAAAAATAAAATCTTGGCATTTTGGGTTTTGAAGAAAATTAATTTTTTATACAAAAATTGATAGGGGTATCTATTTATAGGTGATAGATTTTGTTGTACTTGTCAGGCTTCAAAATCATTGGATAAATTCGTAAGAAAGACCTGGTGGTGGGGTCTAGACTGTACCCTCAGCAGAGAGATAAGACCCCACCCTTAAAGAGGAATCCTGGGCATGACTAACCTATATCTGCCGTAAAGCTCTAGTTGAGAAGCACTGGAGGAGTTTGGGGTACTCCTTTCTTGCCTTTATTCCCAGACTCATTTTCACCCGGGGTGGTAATAACTGTAAAGGTTCCATCAATACATCAAATAGATTTTTAAAAAAATGATTAGTATGAGAAATTATATAACTGTGTGCTAAAAAATTACAATCATTATAAAATAGAAATAATTGCTGGACATTGTATAATTACTTGCGAGTATTAAATGGGAATAATTGAAACCATATAAATGTATGCAAATTATTTTTTTATCAGTAATTGTTACTTGAAGTTATAATTGCGAACAAAAATGATTATTACTAGAGCTTTAAACCATATAATTGCTTTCAAGAAAAAAACTGATTTCGGTATCAATCCAAACACGTCTCAAAACCAATCAATCTCTCTTGTGTAATAGTAATTATCTTTTACTGTAATGCTTAAGTAGCAGCATGGATTTTTGTAGCCAGCGTTGAAGGAGTCATCAGTGACAGAAGGTAGCTTTAAGCTTTATCAGTGAAGGAGGTCTTGTTTTTATACTAATTCCACGTGAGTGCCAATTAGTTGAAGGTTGATGAAAGATAATACTGAGTGCATGATAATAATGAGTGCATGATAACATATATGAAGAGTACAAGAAAAGGTTTATGTGAATAACAACAAAGTTTAACAAATGAACGAATTAGATGAACATAGACAACAATACGAAGTGTTTTCAAAAAGTATCAAAACTGATGCTGTATTTACCAAAACATAGATAACATTGAATGAAGTCTTAATTTTCTTTCAAAACAGTACCTTTGTCATTCAAAACGTTTATTATGCTAATTTTCCATTGGTCGAAGCAAATTTTTAATTTCTTTTTTGATTTTCAATATGGTGTGACGTCATGGTGCTGTATTTATGTTAATATCATCCACTTCTTCAAATTTGACATTTCTGCCTATCCCTGCTGAGTGGTTAGACCCCACCTCACTGAATGTTCTGGATATGACACTAAACCATCTGATGGTGAGACTCCGGTCCTGGAACTTTGGGGAATGTAAAGTACCCTTTTATTACCATTATTCCTAGTAATTGTTTAACTTTAACTGAATGCAAACGAATGACCGATGTAAAATTGAATTGTTTGTGTTACATAGTCATATATGTAAACCATTCAATTGCGCACAAACAAAACTATAAGTGATAGATAAGAATACTTGAAACCATTTAATTGTCTGCAAACAAATAAACTCTGGCTTGTTTAAAATGTTTCCTATAAACTATTCGTTTTCAAAACATACATACATACATACATACATACATACATAACAGGATTTGTCATTAAATAACCTGCAAATTTTAATGTACCATTAAAAATTCAAATTTAACCAATCGATCAACCAAATCTTGCCTTTAGATTTATTTTAATTTAGTAACAAAGAAAAATCGTACGAAGTTAGTTGATCTAATTTTAAAGACCTTCCATGGTGTTTGGTATGCAAGTTATTATGTGATAGTTTTATGGTTTTAAGTATTTCTATATGCAAACAAATGATTGTTAATATTAAATAGGAATAGTTACTCGAAACCAAATAATCTGGTATTAATTGTTTATAATTAAAATAATTATTTGAAGCTGTAATTGTTTATTAAGGATTATCATAATTATTTACTTAAACCCATACAATTACTTTAATGACTGTCTTCGCAGTAACTAACCTAAGTAAGGTGGACATGATGAAAAACCAACCAAGCAACATAAATTTTTAATAAATTCATGGATAATTTAGTCTTTGTAAAATTCGCCAATGGTCCGGATGATCGGGGTTCAATCCCACATTGAGTCATACCAATTGAGTCTTGGGTAAAGTGGAGCAATCCATGGAATGGAGTTGCACCCCTCTACACCTTGTTGTAGTAGCTATTGAAAAGAGAGCCTTTGGGTCACCCTCGACTATGGTCACCAACTTTACTTACTTATGCTGCGGTCATTCGTTCGTCTGTATTTTATAGAAGCGTCTGACGTTAAGCGAAAATAGAAATTTGCAACTTTAGCGTACTCACGGCATAAAAACTAATATAGTAAAAAAAAAAAATGATGGATAAAAGTTAAAAATATTTATCTTACCTGTACTCTTGAGGTTTAAGATGCCACAAGGAGTTTGAAGGAGAACTGAAAAGAAACCAAGAAAAAACAATTGTAAATGTCGAGATCATTTTTGAACAAAATGAATCATTAAAAATAACAAATGATTATTTGCAGTCGATAAAGTTCAAGCTCCTACCCCTCTCAATCACATCTCGCGGTGGTGAAATAGGTGGATTATATCGCACCCTATAGACTATGTATGGGGGGCTTAATGGTTATAGTGCTTGATTGTGGAATCGTAGTGTGTGAGTTCGAATTCTAGTTGCGCTATTACATTCACTTTTGGATTAATATTCTTTGATAAAATATGACTCCTTTTTTGGAGTTAAAAAGAACTTCTGCAGTCATTAAATAACTCACAAAGTTTGATATGCCACTAAACTATGGAATCAAACTTTTATAATAATTTTTTTGCTTAAATGTATCACAAAGTCGTGTGAATGGGGCACCTAACGAGATTCGAACTTATAATAGGTTGGTTAGTTGGTTAGTTTGGTCTTATTGTATATCAACTATTGTAAGTTATTTAATGCCAAATCCTCTTTATATATATATATATATATATATATATATATATATATATATATATATATATATATATATATATATATATATATATATATATATATATATATATAATTTGTAACCACATTTAAAAAATAATTTCAAAAGGTCTCAGCTAATTTGCACACAGTTAAAGGGTTTCAAGTATTTCTGTCAAACGCAAATAATTCTATTTACAAATAATAATTTTTTGCACACATTTACATATGATTTGTATGTGAATAATTCGCAGGTAATTTAATTTTTAAATGAGTTAGAACTAATTTGTTTGCCCACTAGTATTGCTGTTATTTCTACCCAGTTAAAGGGTTTCAATTATTGCTATCTAACACTAATTCATTTCAATATTAATCAGGTTTTCAGACAGTGAAGTAATTCCAAGTATTGCTATTAACTCTAATTATTCTATAGAACATTATTCATTCATTCGCACACAGTCAAATGGTTACAAGTATTGCTATGTTATACCAGTATTCTAATTTAGTCACACAGTTCAGTTAAAGAGTTGCTAATTAACACTAATAATTCTATTAGATATCACTCTTTTGTTTGCACACTGTTAAATAGTTTCAAGTATTGCTATTTATCACATACAATTAAATTAAACAGTCTTTTGTTTACACATATTTAAATTGTCAAAAAGTCAATTTCTAACAATTCAATTTAGCATAAGTCATTTATTTGCACAGAGTCGAAATGTCAAACAGTTGTATTTGACCCACAGATAGGACCCTATCAGGTGCTACTACACTGATTCAGAGTGAACCTGGGAGCAATGGCGATAAAGAGGTACTCCACATTACTCAAAGCGCTAAGACTTGAACCCCGCCATCAGATCGTTTAATGTCATAACCAGGGCACTCGTTGTTGGTGGGTCTTACTCCTCTGAAGAAATGCTGTCGGCTGGGCTGCTCGTAATTTGTTGCTAGTCTAGCTGGAAAATCATTACAATCACTGGAGGCGCCAAACCTATATATTATGTATGTCTGAAAATGTTCAACCGGAAAAATGCAATTGTAATTTTTTTTTCAAAATTTTTTTGTTGTTTTTGATTATTATATACAATGAGTGCTGAAAAGTTCTCGGTCCAACCAAGAAGGCAATGACCAAAAGCCACGAAACATACCATTTCATATATTGATCCTACAGTTCAAAACACTTAGTACATCGTTTCTTTTGTTTCTTTTACTTTTTCCCAAGGGTCATTCTCTTTTGATTGGGCTAATAACTTTTCCAAATGCCCATTTCCTTTTGATTTAGCCTAGAACATTTTCAAAGGGTCATTCACTTTTGATTGGGTTGAGAACTTTTCCAATGGACCATTTTCTTTTGATTTGGTCAAGAACTTTTCCAAAAAGTCATTATTTTTTCATAGGGCCTTGAATATTTCCAATGGATCATCCTCTTTTGATTGGGTCTAGATCATTTCCAAAGGCCATTCTTTTTTGAGTGGACCAAGAACTTTTCCACTGGGCCATCTCCTTTTGATTGAGCCCAGAACTTTTCCAATTGGCCATCCTCTTTTGATTAGCCCTTGAACTTTTCTAAAGGGTCATTCCCTTTCCCCAGGCCATCATCTTTTCCATGAGCAATTCTCTTTTGATTGGGCCAAAAAGTTTTCCAAATGGACCATTCTCTTTCGATTCGGCCTGGAAATTTTCTAAATGGTCATTCTTTTTCCATTGGGTACAGAACTTTTTCAAATGGTCATTCTTTTTTGATTGGGCCAAGAATTTTCCCAAAAGGCCATCCTCTTTTGATTGGGCCTGGAACTTTTCTAATAGGCAATTCTCTTTTGAGTGGGCTTTGTAATTTTCCAAATGGTCATTCTCTTTTGATTGGGCCCAGAAATTTTTCAAAGGGTTATCCTCTTTTGATTAGGTCAAGAATCCTTCCAAGTGGTTATTCTTTTTCATTGGGCCGAGAAATTTTCCAACGGGCCATTCTCTTTTGATTGGGCCACGAACTTTTCAGCACCTTTTTGTTATAAGCGAATCCAGAAAGTTAACTGGAATAGTTGCAAATGTTAGATAAAACGTTGTCAAATTAAGATATTGTTTAATGACTACCAGATATGACATACCCCTTTGGAAGATTGTAGAGTGTACCAGCCGAAATCCTGTGAATGTATCAGCAAAGACAAAGGACCGAGACTGACTAAGTTTGTTTATTCAAGTATGAGTTTTACATAAACTGTATCGCCAAAACAACCGCTTAATCCTACTTCAGTATTTACCTTACCGCTCAGCCAAAAGATGGATGCAACAAAATGTTAAAATTTTAGGCGGAGGCTTTCCGGTTCAAGAATGCATTGTGGAAGGCAGAGCTAAAAACTACTTGGTCACTCTCACCATTTCTCTTTCGGGAGGTGCCTCTAACATCAGGCAATGTGCCAAGCCCTTGCCCATTTAGACAAGGGAGTAGGTTAAAAATGTGATTAAATCAAGAGATTCTGCATACACATTTGGAAGACCGGAGAGTGTACCAACCGAAATGTTATGACTAAATCCTGGAATATAAGCAATGCTTCATGGAATCTCAGACAGCATTAGGAAGGCCGAAGAATGTGCCGACTGAGACATAGGGATCAAAGAAAAGGGGTGTCGGAAAAGGAAAATGATGAACGGGCGAATAAGACTTGTAAACGGATGTCTAGGGTTCGAATATAAATTGTATAGGTTAGAAAATTCAAATTTAGCCTGAAGTGATCACTTATAACGGTTTTATTTCTCATTTTTTTATTTCATTTTTTTCAAATTAAATTTTTTGTCTTTTTTCTTTTTAGTTTAGACATGATTCATTTCGAAAGAGAAAGGATTATATTACAAAATAATTAAGAAAACGGAACTTCTCTTCGTAGCAGAGAATTGGCTGGACAAGATCCGTTTTGAAGAGTTTTATAAGGTAATTTAATAAGTAAGATTATTGACGATAACACAACCTTGACCGGCTTTGTTTTGTTGTAGTTTGTTTGAAGTCGATGACGCTGATAGAAACCCACTGACAGACCCCCATCACACAACACTGAGTATACAGCAGAAATAATGGGAAAATCAATGATATTGTAACTAGCTGCCCTGGCATATTTGCCACACGCTTCATTTCTCCATGTTTACATATAAAGCTACCGTGTCTGTATGTATGTTGAACATACCAACAATGGCTATCTGACTCACTGACTATTACTCAAAAGATAAATGAATGAATAAATAAATAAATAAGGAATAGACAGAAATAAATAGATAGATATGGGCAAGCTTAGATAGATAGATAGATAGATAGATAGATATGAACAGACTGAGCTTAATTGATGGAGAGATAGATACAGAGTAACTTAAAAGATTTAATATACTGAGGAAAAATAGAAAGATCAATATTGATGTAATTGACGGCTCTGTTACATCTGCACCATTCTTCATTTCTCATTATCGATATATATATATATAAAGCTACCATGTCTGTCTGCATGTTTGTTTATTCGAGTTCAGTTTCTACATGAACTGTATCGCCAAAACAACCACTTCTTCCTGCATCAGTATTTACTTTAAGTCTTTGCAACGGACAAGATGCGACACAAATTTTTAGGCGGAGGCCTTTCCGTGCAAAAATACATAGTTGAGGGCAGTACTAAAATTTGTTAGGTCATCAGCATTCCTCTCCTCTTGGGAGATGTCTCAAGGATCAGGCAACAAACCGGACCATTACTCTATTTGACACATAAATGGAAGCCTTACTGGTAGACCTGGGGGTAATGACAATGAATAAGTGACTCCAAATTCCCAGAGTTCCAGAACAGGGGCCTCACCGCTAGATACAGATTAGTGTAATATCTGACATACCTCTTTTTGTTGGGGTATAATCCCTCTGTAGATATAGTGAGCCTATTCTAAGCCCTACTGACGGTGCTCATATTCTCTTAGTGCCATTGTAAGTATATATTTACCCCCCACCCTCTAAGTGCTGGAATATCACACACGGTTAGTTTAATGTGAGGATCCCGCAGAAAGCAAGTTTTCCGGGTTGAGGGCAACTGGGGGTAATTTCTAAAAGAATTCCTCTTTTTGGGACGCATCAGGCACCAGATACAAAAAGCTCTTATCCCTTTTGACAAGAGAACAGGTGTCGCCTGAGCAGAGAGCCTCTGGGAGCTCAACTGATTTATTTTGACATCACCCAACACATGAATCAGTGATGATAAATCAGTCTCCGCTTAGCATAACGGTTATGGTCGTAGAAAAGGGAATCGACAGCCCTAGTTCAAAACCTGAATGAGGCTGTTTGCATTTCACTTTGCGGTAATAGCCTTGGTCAAGGCATGAATCCACCTTTTCTCCTCCCTTGTAATTAATGGGGCTGACTAAGTTCTTAAGCTTTGGTTAGGCAACCAGTCTAGGAGAAGAAACATTGTATTCAAACCAGTTGTACTCCACATAAAATGCATCTTGTTTTCAATTCTGTTCCAGGCGGAGGGGTTGGATAGATACATATACACACGAGAACTTTTCAGATTACACACATATCTAAATTGCTCTTTTTTTTAACCATCCCTTCATAGAAGTACCATAACATGTGTCAAATTGGTTCTCATTGGTCAGAATCAGAAATGATTAACAATGTGCCCACATATTTTTAACACTTTTATATTCAGATTTGTCCTTGGTTTACGTTGGGGCTGCAAATGGCTGTGGAGTTACGTTTTTCAGGCTGACGTAAAATTAGCCGGGTTTCGATCCCAGCTTAAAGCATTTCGTGTGTTAAGCCACTCTGATTAGTTGTGATACAACGAAATAGTCTGTGGATGACAATATATATGTACCCTCAAAATCAATAACTTACTACATAGTGAGATGACTTTAGTTACAGCTGCTTTCTTGAAGTGATTTTTTTATTTTAATAGCACCCTAATAAAATGCTTGCGATAATGTACAAAAACATTATATAGGAATATAATACTTACATTTATCATCCAGATAGATTTTAGTCATTTGCTTCATATGTTTTATTGAGAAATTACATTTCAAAATTACGTTTTCAACTACCTACAATTCATTTATACGCCGTATTTTTTTAGTTTCTCTTCACCCGACCATTAAGAAAGTATCGAAATTGCCGATATATGATTTATTCAACATTTCAGTAAAAAATAGATGCAAATTACTGAAATTTATTCTTATATAGAAGGTTACTGCAAGTGTTTTGTACATAAATGAAGGACTTTTTTTTATGGTTGAGCAATTCTCGACAGACATTCAGCGGCCATATGGCAAGTATGTCACGTGCCCTGGGTGCCACTAAAAGGTGGCGCCACTGAGTGGTATTTCCAGTAGAACACTTCATTTGCGTAGTTTGGAATTTTGTCCATATCATAGACCAATTTGCATCAAAGGAAGCAAGGAAGATGCAATTGCAATTTTCAGTAGGGCCATAATTAGTTTGCTAAAAGATTAACAAAATTAACTTGTATTTTTGAGCTGATTTTATGGTAAAGTAATCTAAAAAAGGGTGTCACATATTGAATTAGGGATGCAATTTCAGTGCTTGTCACAGGCGTCATTTTCCGTAGATACACCACAGCAGACAATATTTTATTCATTTATATATCATAGAGAAGATATGCAACCACATATTCGGAAAATCAGTTTGAAATATTTCGTTTTATTTTGATTCTATTCATTTCTTTATTTATATTTTGTATTTTGTTCATTTAAATAGCAAAATATTTTCTGTTCAACAGTTTGTCTTATTTTAAACAAATTTTGGAAATTTATTTTTTTCATTAAACTTCATTTATATGGATGAAATTATGATTTATTGCCATTGTTGCCAATGACATAAGAGCAGCTTGGACAGAACATTCCTGAGTGATGTCAGCTCATGCGCCACAATCTTTCTTTTAAGACGACATTATCAGAACGTTATGGATATAATCACTTAAAAAAATTATTAAAAAAATTCAATGTTCAGTTACATTTACGTCAGTGAAATTCTTAATTTTTTTTCCGTAAATATTCTACGACAATCTCCACGAAGTACAGATGGATTAAGTTTATACAAACGAAAAGCTTTGATATTCATATATACACACGCATACATATAAGAATTTTACTCTCAATAACCCTTAAGAGTTCAATTTGCCATAAATCTAACCATCACCAACCTAAACATTTGCATTTACAAATCATGAATATAATATATGTGTAAAAAGGCTCTGGCATTAATAACCTATAGAGGTTGATATGCCATTAAATCAAACCAACCAACAGATCGATTGATTTTAACGGCATGTCAACCTGTTTAAGGTTACTTTATGCCTCAAGGGAAATCTAAAATTATTTCTAGTCAATGAGAGCAGATTAAATGACATGCACTTGTCGGATGTTTTCTTCCCATTGACATGACTGGTTATTTCAAAATCGTCTGCTCCTCGAAAATGGCTGAGGAAAATAAATTGTCGGTCGCCTTAACTTTTGCCGATATAGATTATGTTCAAAGTTTTAAATGTTTACATGTCACAGACAATGGAGTTGATAAGAAGGAAATCACAAAAGTGGACAAAATTGAAAAAAAATAAGCAGGAACGAATGATGACGATCTATTTAAAGCACTTAAAGTAATCCATTCAAATAAGTCAAATATAGTCAATTCTTTGTGTCTGGTCTTCCCGTAAAATAACATATCCGTACATAAAGAGTTTTCGCAGTTAAATTTTCGTTATATATATATATATATATATATATATATATATATATATATTTATATATATATATATATATATATATATATATATATATATATATATATATATATAAATTTTGTAATCCGAGGAAAAAATCCAAGGGGTAGGAGTATGCAATTTAGTGCTCAATGTCGACGGCTATCGAAGTATAATTAATTTGTTATTAAAAATACATCAAAACTCAAAGTGCAGAACCAATATATATATATATATATATATATATATATATATATATATATATATATATATATATATATATATATATAATGCTAACGTTGACAGATAATGGCTGTCTTTACCACCAAAAATATATCTTAAACATCCTGATTAATAACTAATTTAACTTGTGAATATATATACAAATTTGGTGACTGTAGTCGAGGGCAACCCGAAGGTTCCTTTTTCATGAAAGGAATATATATATATATATATATATACGACGATCATTCAATAAATAACGGGAATTTAAAAAAAAAAGAAAAAAATATTTTAAACACTTTTTCGTAAATGTTAACTCTAAGCTGTTTGGAAATGGTTTATACCAAAAATTATTATAAACTTTAAAAAATATTTGTTTTGATGCTATTAAAAACAGAGACAAAATGACAGTTCATGGAGTGGAAACACACTGACTTTCTAGTAAAGTAAAAGTTCAAGGCGCAGCAGTCAGTAAAGGTAATGCTGACAGGCTGTTGTATACCCACGATAATCATCTCAGTCACAACTGTGATACAAAACATTTACACAACAGGCGACTTCGTTGTTCAGATACGAACGTTGTTCAGATACGAACGTTTATTAACTTCTTGACTTCTGAGTTCGGTTCTTCGACACGAGGAGAGAGAGACACACAATTCTCAATCATTCTATACTAACAAAACTCAAACGCTCGGCACATCTCGTAGTCTTTAAGATCTCTGTCGGTAGAGATCTGCAGAACTCCATGGTCTTCTCAACACCATGGTCTTAACTCAACTTCAACTCTCGACATGGCCTAAGTCAACTCCCAACTGGACTGGCCCCAGTCGAGTACCCAACTCAGTAAATCTCAACTGGACTGGCCCCCAGTAAACTACCAACTCAACTCGCCTACAGTCGAGTACCCAACTGACGTGTTTTTCAAAATACCCAAATTCTCAGCCCATCGCTTCCGAGTATGACGTCATTCACACTTCAGTCTCATTTCCTATCTGGGGTTTATTATGACAATTATGATTTTTATATCCTCTGCGCGCGAGCGTAAACTGTACCCAATGTCTGTGCACTTGAACTAAGAACCGAATAGTTCAAAGCTTAACCAAACTGAATGATGAAATATAATTAATGGCTAATATAAAAAAATCATTCCTTAATTATATAACAAGGCTTCTGGGATATGAAATGACCCATGACTTTTGATTGAAAAAGGTGCAACTGTAAACAGTAAGTCCTATTACCAACCTATAAAGCAAATTTCATTTTAAGGATTGACCCTAGTATATATATATATATATACAGAGAAACAGAGAGAGAGAGAGAGAGAGAGAGAGAGAGCAAGAGAGAGAGAGAGGAATATCCCAAAATGTATATACTCTTTCATCAGTGATTGTGCTTTCAAAAATTAATGTTTCAATAACACCCAGCACTGATAATCCACTGCTCACTGTAACCCCTTATAATTCAACGCCCTGTTCAATTGTAACATTCGGATTCTGTGGTGCTCTCTAGATACAACTGTGTCGATTAATTGAAACATTTAACCATATGGCACAAAACCTGCAACAATCAATGAGTTGAGAGCCGTAATTAAAACAGAATGCACCCAAATACCAATTGAAACGGTTTATGAAATTTGTAATTCCATCTGTTCATATTATCAGCAATGCCTGCACAAAAACGATCACCAGTTCGAATAGCTGCGATACTTCAAAATATTCGATACTTCTTTAATTTTGATTAAAAAACTTTAATATATCTTATTAAACAATGTATTTCCCCCTTCCCCCGAGGGTTGAGCACTCTGGCGAAGGAATTAATGGCTACCACTCGCGTAATGCAAAGCACTCTGGTATCCGGTAAGGCAAAATGTAAACAAGCGAAAGCTACTAGATAATGCCTTATAATTCCCGAGTAGACGTATGTCTACTGATTGCTGAGCTGTATGATACTAAGTCTAACATAAAGTTGAAGCGTCCTGCGTGTCTAGCCACACTGATGAGTTGTGATACAACGAAACAGTCAGTCTGTGGATGACATTATATATACATGTACGAGGTATATTCAAAAGGATCGTGATTGAAGCTGAATTTACTAAGACTGAAATGCCAATAAAAAGAACATTAATTTTCTCCAAAATTGTCAACTTGGCATTCAACACATTTATTTCAGTGAGTTATCCTTTTGTCGAAGGACATTTCTTGAAATTTCTCTTTTATTTTCATTAATTTAGTTATCAACAGATATTTCTAACTGTTTTTTAATTAATTAAATGAATTATTATTATTATAAAATTGAATTAATTAATTATTATTAATTATTATTATTAAACTTATCATTATTGAATTATTATTTACTCCTTGAGAGTTTTTCACATCAGTGTTAGCTGATGGTCTTTCAATAAAGTTTCCTCAAGTCTCCTCAAGTCTGGACTCTTCTCAGTATTCTGACCATTCTCAATAATGTAGTAGTTTGGATGGTCTCCACTTGTCCTCTTATTTCCGAGTCCTCTATTCCCTTTAATAATCTTTATTATTATCATTTGTTTATTATGCCTCCTTGGCCATCTCACCTTTTTACTTTCTTCCCACATCAATCTGAATTATTATTATTATTATTATTATTATTATTATTATTTTACTCCTTGAGAGTTTTTCACAACAGCGTTAACTGATAGGTTTTCACTGGAGTTTGAGAGACAGTAAGTCTCCTCAAGTCTCCCCAAGTCTCCAGGACTTTTCTCACTATTCTGGCTGATTTAAAAAATGCTGCAGTTTGGACAGTCTCCACCCGTCCTGTTATTTCTAAATCTTCCAGACTTTGTATCAATCATTTGATGACTGTACCAAGAACTCCAATTATAATTGGTATAATAGTCACTTTCATGTTCCACAGTTTGTAATTCCCTAGCAAGGTCGAGGTATTTATCCCTCTTTTCAAATTTTTTCAATTTTACTCTGTGAGCCGCTGGGACAGAAAAGTCCTTAATTCTGCGTGTTCTCTCTTTTTTGTTGATTATCATAAGGTCTGGTCGTCCGGCAGAGATTAGGTGATCTGCCTGTATCTCAAATCCCAGAGAAGTTTGTAGATCTCATTCTTCAGGGCAGATGTAGGGTTGTGCATATACCATTTGTTTGTATGGTCAAATTTCAATTTCTTGCACAATTCCCAGTGAATCATCGAGCCTAGTCTTATATTATTATTATTATTATCATTATTATTTACTCCTTAAGAGTTTTTCACATCAGTGTTAGCTGATGGTTTTTTACTGGAGTCTGAGTGACAGCAAGTCTCCTCAGGTCTCCAGGACTCGTCTCAGGATTCTGGCCGTTCTCAGCAATGCTGTGATTTGGATAGTCTCTACCCGTCCGCCAACTTCCAAGTACTCCAGGCCTTTTAATAATCCTTTAGTTATTGTGCCTAACGCACCAACCACAATTGGCACAATCGTTACTTTCATGTTTCACAGCTTTTTCAATTCTCTAGCAAGGTCGAGGTACTTATCCTTCTTTTCACATTCCTTCAGATTTATTCTGTGGTCCGCCGGGATAGCAGAGTCTACAATTTTGCAGATTTTCTTTTTTTTTGTTGATTATTATGAGGTCTGGTCTTCTGGCCGGGATTAGGTGATCCGTTTGTATATTAAAGTCCCATAGAAGTTTATGCGTGTCATTTTCTAGGACAGGTACTGGGTTGTGCATATACCATTTGTTAGTATGGTCAAATTTAAATTTCTTGCACATCTCCCAGTGGATCACCTTGCCGACACAGTCGTGTCTCGCCTTATACTCCTTCTGTGCTAATTTGCTGCATTCGCTTATTATGTAATTGATCGTTTCGTCTCTTTTACCGCATAGCCTACATTTACTGTTTTGTTGCGTCTTATCTATTCTCGTTTTGATATCATTAGTCATTATGGCGTTGTTTTGTGCTGCCACTAGAATAGATTCCGTTTCTCTCTTAAGGTTTCCTTTCCTTGGCCAGGTCCAGGTTTTCTGGTGTGAGATGTTGTTTATTAGTCGTTTAAAGCGGTCATAGAGCTGTTTTTCCTCCCATTTTTGTTTATCGTCTATCGTGTTGTCCATATTATTATTATCATTAGTTTAATTAGTTGATTTATTATTATTATTATAATTATTCTTTATTTCATTTTGTCTTCATTCTTGTTTTGTTTATACCATTTATTTTTCTCACTCATTCTAATTCTAATTTCTACATTGAATTCGATTTTCTTTTCTTTTTATTTTCCTTCAGTTTCTTTCTAGTTTCATTCAATTTCTATTTTTCAATTTTCTAGACTATTTTTCTTCTTTCTTTTAAAATAATTTTATGTTCTTTCAATATATTTCTTAACATTCATTCTGCTTTACTTCCGGAATATTGTCGTTTCTATCTGTAATGATTTCTTTTTGAACCAACGCCTTCATTGAAATGTAAATGTCCATTAAAACTCCTCTTTTAAAATGCCGTCAAACGGCAGTCGTCGTTTAAAAGATTGAGATAAATTTTGAATTTTGAAATCAAGAAAGAAAAGAAATCGAACGGCATTATATCCGTGTGTATGGAGAGTGCTACACTTGCACAATTCTGTTTTGCTGAAATCTGCTCACCAAAAAGAATCGATACGACTGATCAAAAACTATTAAGAATTAATACTAACATATTTAGACGTGAAAACAGCAGCTTAGACGTCAAGATATCATCATTTTGTTAATATAACTTGCTCAGCTGAGTACATATGTTCATTTAAATGTGAAATGTAAACATTTAGAAAAATTAGATTAATTTGTTGATGTTGTTAATAACATCTCTTATATGAAATTGTTTTACTTTATGTATATATATTAATAGATAAAATTATTTTACACAAACTGGCCTCATTAACATTAAGTCAAAAACATCAACTTGTTTAAAAAATGCAAAAAGTGCCCCATATCATTCCAGCAGAGCTGGTTTTAAAATGTTTAATGTTTTAATATATATATATCTATATATTATTGGTGATGCCATTTATGATCAGAATGTTAAAGGTGTTTTAAAATGTTTGGTCTGGTTTGATTTGGTTGTGTTTTATGGTATATTAACCTTTGTGGATTATTTGATACCAAATCTTGGTCACAACATACACACACCCTCACACTCATACACGTACCCATACACACCACATGCACATACACATGTACGTATATATATATATATATATATATATTTATATATATATATATATATATATATATATGATTTGTAAGTGAATAGGTGAATATTTTGTATATTGTTTCTAATCGAGCTAAAGCTAATATGTTCGCTCACAGTTATATAGTTTCAATTCATTTAACACTAATAATTCTATTTAATATTAATCATTTGTTTGCACACAGTTAACATCATTATTTAACATCAGTAATTCATTTTATAAAGTATTCCTATCTAATACGAACAACTTGCACACAGCTTTATGGGTTCCAATTCCTAATTTTATTATTAGCAATTTAATAAATAATAATACTAGTAAATTGTCGCACAGTTCTGTTTAACTCATTGATGAGACCCAACCAGGTACTACCACTCTGGGTCAAAGTCAACCTATAAGTAAAGGTCATCAATGGATATGCCACATTCCCCAAAATCCAAAACTGAAGCCTCATCATCAGATGCTGTTTAATGTCATATCCGGGACACTAAATGGTTTCAAATATTGCTATTATTCATTCGTTTGCACTCAGTTAAATGGTCTCAAGTACTGCAATTTATCATTAATAATTTTAATCATTATTACTCATTTGTTTTCACACAGTTTAGATGGTTTCAAGTATTATCTCCGTGCAATTAACCCTCAGCCACCAGCTTCTAGAACGTTCATGATAAAATAGGTTTGCCGCCAAAGCAATTTGAAGAATACGGCCGGGAGAATCATATAGACAAAAGGGCTTGACATAATCAGCCGATTGATCGGATTTGGCCTCTCTGACAGCCCGTCTAGCCCAGTAAAGACCCCCGTGGAGTGTTGCAAGTCACTCCAGCCACCAGTATCCCGTCCTCAGACATTACAAGTTGTGACCCATAGCCAACAGGTAGCCTCGCTGAGGAGGAGTTTGACACCTCGACAGAGGTGCAGTCGGTGTATTCTCAAGCTCCAACCGACAGGGCCGATTAGAAAATGAGTTATATATATATAGATATAAATATAAATTACGATTTAGGGAAATAAATTTTACAATATCTAAAACATTCGAAAGAAATAGTCGGAATTTATGGTTCAATATCTTGATTTGTTGATCACAGAGTTTATAAAATATTTCAAAACACACACACACACACACACACACACACACACACACACACACACACACACACACACACACACACACACATATATATATATATATTGTGTGGCGTGTTGGTGACGTCATTTATTTCTTGACAGTGGTCGATGACGGACGAAAATAATTGTAATGATAAGTTTGGTGGTTGCAATGATGTATTTTCAGTATAAGAGGGTGCATAAATTCCCACATAAGTATGAATGGTAGGACTGCCTTCTATCATCTTGAAACTTTTAGTAGCTGTTTTAGCTATTTGAGCTAATAGAAATACACACACACACACACACACACACACACACACACACACACACATATATATATATATATATATATTGGTGACTACCATATCTTGTCAGATTATAGTCGTCTTAACCACGAAAATTACAGATCAAACATTCTGATTAATATCAAATGAACAAGAATGCGAAAGATGATAATGATGTATGCTTTTGGCTTATGGTGATATACGCTTGTACGATATTTATGCCACTCTCTGGGTCTACATAGCGACAACTCAATGACAAGTGTTGCAATATATCTGGTGACTATTAAAATTGCAGGTTTGTTTCTGAGTATCTTCTCTCAAACTTTTTCCGTCAAAGGATACCTACAAGTCTGCAGAGGTTTGGTGCTGAAATTTCCTACATCAGTTTTGATTTTAGAGTTAACTTCTAGAAAGGATACCTTCACCACGATTATCATAAAATTGGAGCCCCTTCTAACGCTACCATATATATATATATATATATATATATATATATATATATATATATATATATATATATAAACTCAGAAAGTGGTTTAGCCGGAAAATTTCTTAGAATAAAAAGAACGAAATATCGCGGCTTTTAAACCAGTGTTAAGTGTTTGATTTATCCGACCTTCCCCATATTTTTCTCATATATATATATCTTTTTTTTTTTTTTCATCATACAACGTGTGGAAGCACGTGCGATACCCTAGCCTCATCAGCCGCCAACCAGGGTGATAACACAGTTTCGGAAGCTCAAGGCGGTACTGCCACTCCTGGCGCTACCGAGCAGCTTTTGCCACCGGATAGGGTATTTAAAAAAAAAAAACAAAAAAAAAACAAAACGTATGTATACACAAGATCAACTAAAAGCGGACATATATATATATATATATATATATATATATATATGTATATATATTAGAAAGAATGAAAAATTCAGATTAACCTTTCATAGTTATCAAGTATTTGAATTATTCAAATTCACTGAATTATTATTCAATTACAATTTTCATTGTCATTTTCTTTATACTCTAAATTATATAAATATATATATACACACACACACACACACACATATATATATATATATATATATATATGTGTGTGTGTGTGTGTGTGTGTGTGAGCATGTGTGCTTTAAATAAATTTCGAATTGATGTTTTTAATTAAGCTACTTTTGTTCCCTTATTTCCTGCATGAAAAGACTTCATATCACAACATTTGCCGGTGTAAAAAGAAAGTCATGCAGAAAATTCCTTTTGTTTTCAAGAATATGAACAGTTTTAATACAAGATATCATGCGTCCACATTTTCTCAATTAATCAGAACTTTTTGTTATGTTTCTTGTTTTGTTGTAGTAATAAACCTTTCCTCCTTAGTGTAATGGATCTCTTCAATCACTATGTGTCTTTTCTTCCTTTAATCATCATTGCTAAATGATATTATTTCCAAACTGA
>OY757922.1:57937953-57955453 GCA_963585895.1 Sepioteuthis lessoniana
ACAGAGACAGAGATGAAAAATTCTTGGCCGGATCAAGAATGAACAAATCTAAAACCATAAAAAATATGTATTATTCAGACAACATGCCCAGCACATGATTTCTTAAATTTATCAAACTCTTTAGAAAACAGATAAAATTTAAAAAATTCTCCTAGGTTGGGCTGAGAATTTTTCAACACCCCTCGTATTCCTTTGTGTGTGTGTATGTGTGGGAGAGATAAAGAGGAACAAGGATTTTGATAATTCGTTATGAATCAACTGATAATCTTTAGGATATAATATTTACTGATAAATTTAACTTCGTCGACCCTAAATCTTTTCAAACCGAAATCCATTGGAATTGTTTTGCTTATCAACCCGTAGAGCCTTGTTTTAATTATTTAATGTAACCATTAATTATTTATCACGAAACGCTTATTAATTTTTTTAGCTTTTTTTTTTTTTCTTAGAATAAAATTTATATGAGGTGGAAACAGCAATATGTTCGGAAGAAATATTTAGGGTAAGCGCTCATGAGAAAAAGATTTTTGTATATATACATATATATGGAGGTACCCGTGGTGTAATTGTTATCGTCGCAGGATATGGACACGGCGACACGAGTTCAAATCCTGGACCTGACTGATTGCATTTCACATAGCACTAATACCCTTGGGGAAAGGTATGAATCCAATTATTCTCCCTCCTGCTATGGGTAAATAGTGGGGCAGACTAGGTTCTTCAGCCTTGGTGAGGCAACTAGTCTAGGAGAAGAAAAACTCTGAATTCAAACCTGTTAAACCCCGCTTAAAAAATTGACCTTGTGTCATATCCTGCCCGAGCGGAGGGGTTGGGTAAATATGATATATACATACATAGAATTAAAAATTGCCACTAAAATGGTTCTCAATCAGTAAAACATAGAGCTCTGTGTACTTGATATTTCAACTAAAAAAATTATAACAAATAAAATAAAACGGAATTAAAACTCATGACTGAGTTTCACATGTCTGACCTTCAGATAAATTTGTATTGGCGACCGTAGTCGAAGGCAGACCGAATGTTCCCTTTCCATTAGTGTAGGAGAGGTCGCTAATCTTTTTCCTGGATTGCTTCACTTTACCCTTGATCCGTTCCTTATATTGCTGAGTGTTAAGCAAAGAAGCATCAGTACCATTTTTTGAGACTTTGGTATGACTCCATCTGAGATTGAACCCGGTCTTCTGGGCCGTTGGCGAAAAATAGAGTATTCACCTCATAAGTTTACATGAGTTTAACATAAGGCCAGATTTATGGTAAGCCTTGTAAAAATCGAAATCGCTCATAATGGACAGCCAGTTGGTAACCATTACACCACCTGGGAGACCAATGAGAGGATAAGAATTAACTGGGAATCCACTTATATGAAAAAGATATATTGACTTGTTGAATGTAATATTGCCGACTGTCCAATTACTTTTGCCCAGCGCTGTCGGCATGTATATATATATATATATATGGGAGAGATAAACAAAGAAAGAATATATATATATATATATATATATATATATATATATATATATATATATATATATATATATATATATATTGTCAACCACAGACAGACGGTTTCGTTGTATCATAACTCTTCAGTGTGGCTAGACAAGCGAGACGCTCCAAGCCGGGATATATATATATATATATATATATATATATATATATATATATAACCACATATACACATACATGCTTATATGTGTATGTGTGTGTGTGTGTGTGTGTGTGTGTGTGTGTGTGTGTATAAAGCATTTGGATGATGAATTCGACAGTTTACAAATAAAAAAAAGAAAAACAAACTATTCATATGATGCATTTTACCTCCACCACATTTTGATCTATCCGAATATCATCAGGGAAGTTCTTTATTGTTTTCTACTTCATTTGAAAAATATTTTTTCAAATGACATATTACAGAGAGAGAGAGAGAGAGAGTGAGTGTGTGTGTGTGTGTGTGTGTGTGTGTGTGTGTGTGTGTGTGTGTGTGTGTGTGTGTGTGTGTGTCAAACAGTGAAATGGTTGACCAAATACAAATAAAGAGAAAAGGAAAATAGAGGGCGAAGAAGAAGAAAAACAGGATAAGACGAGACACCCCCCAAAAAAAAACCAAACAAACAAAAACAAATACAAAAACAGACGAAAAACAGGAAATTTAAATAGAATAAAATTATTTCCAAAATCCCACTGAAAATATAACAGACTGGCATGCTGTGCTGTGAAGTAGCGGTTAGCAAATTAATTTTACAAACCATCACAAGTCTAATTAATTTGATCCTCACCAAGTGAACCAATTACGTTAACTTTTAGAGTGGTGCCTGGGCATAGAGCAAACCTAACAGTTTATTAATTCTATTATTTGAAAGTCCGTCCCTTACTTTGTATCTCAAAACTTGTGAGGCTAAGAAATAGTTATCCAAACTTGGTAAATATCAATGTACATTTTAACTGAGACAGACATACTCGCATTCAATTCACGGTAAATTGATTGTTGGTTATTAAATAGCGGCAATTTCATCGCCTAGTAAATTAGTTGTTAGGTAATTTTACCGTGAGTCAATATATAACTGGTGAATTTCCCAAATTTTATGTCACAGAGCCAATGGATCACATTAATAATTGGATCTTTACTAAAATGAAAAAATTAAGACAATTTTTTAAATAAATGTAAAACAAAATAACAGAAGCAAACTATATATGACTCAATTTGTAATTCTCTCTCCCTTTCAGGTATATACATATGTACGGAGTGTCTCATAAAATTCGATATCTTTTGACTTACTAGATTACAGATCTTATTTTTCTGAAACACACACACACACACACACACACACACACACACACACACACACACACACACACACTATATATATATATATATATATATATATATATATATATATATATATATCAACCCCACCGCACGAACAGGATGTGACACAAGGTCAAACTACTTTTAAGCGGAGGTTAGCAGGTTTGAATTCAGAGTTTTCCTTCCCCTAGACCTGTTGCCATAGCAAGGTTAATTAGACTAGCCTGCCCTATTATTTACTTATATTTGGAGGGAACAGTTAGATAAATAACTTTCTCAAATGTATTAACGCAATATGAAATATAAACAGCACAGTCCAGGATTTGAACTCGAGTCACCGTGTACAATTCCTATCATATATATATATATATATATATCATCACGTCACGCTGACAGCACGGATTTCCCTGACTCTTTCTCGCCATCCATCCCTATCATCCATTGCTCTTTGCTGTATGGCGAACATTAGCACATCCATGCGTAAGTGTTCATAATAGAACGACGTTCCGGAAGCGTATATGTGAATATATACCTAAAAAATTCCTTCAATTATGCTGGGTGTGACGAAACATTACGGATAAAATATCCGCATGACGTAAAGGCAGCCGGGTTTCGATCTCAGCTTGAAACATCTCGCGTTTCTAGCAACACTGAGAAGTTGTGATATAACGAACAGTCTATCTGTGGATGACATTTTATATATATATATATATATATATATATATATATATATATATATATATATATATTTCGCGGATATCTGTTCTCGTACATATTCGATGTAATGACGTGTCATCTCAGTTAATTTAAGTCTCACATAGAATTAACGTCTCATTGCTGAAAAGTTAAGAATGCAACAAAGAGGCAGCATCTTGATCTGACATTCCTACTGCGTGATGGAAAACCATCAAAATCTGGTGGTATTGTAAGTGGTGATATTGTAATTGGTTCCGAAACGCTTACTCTTAGAATCATCACCTGACAAACGCTTTGTTGACTTGCACAGCTGTTGCCGTGTTTTTTTGGTTTTTTTAAATTTTTATGACTGTATATGTATATAAGATAATAATAATATTATTATTCCATGAACATAAAACTTAACTCTTTCTTAAAAGAGCTAAAAAAAAAAAAAACTTTCGCAAAATTTCTAAATAGTTTCCTATATTTAGTTTATTGCATCCTCGTGATTTTTATAGACCAAATTTTTACCGATTAAGATCTAATTTTTTTTTCAGTTATGTTTCTTTTGAGTGTAAATGTTTTGTAGCGGTCCATTCTTCTTTTTAAATTAATATAATATAATATAATATAATATATATATATATATATATATTTACCCACATATATATATATTTGTGCATATAAATGTATATATATATATATATATATATATGAATATATATATATATATATATATATATATATATATATATATATATATATATATATAACCGTAATCTAACCAAAATAACCTGTCATGACGAGATTCTTTCTTCAATTTGGCTCACCTCAGAGAATAAAACATTTTCCAGTATTTTTCGGATTCTGCATTCGCACTGAATGTTATTGTTGATAATCGAAATTCTCGATAGAACATGATATTTCATTGCTATGAAATGTTAATTAAAACCTTTCACTCTGTCTAAATAGAAAGAAGAATATAATCAGGGACACCAGTTACAGCGGGAACCCAAAGAGTTAAAGAGTAGTCTAGAATAGAATAAGATAAAATGTAATAAAGTCCACAATAAATGCAATTAATTTCATTAATACTGTCATAGAAATTTTTAAAAAATTATTAATAAGAAATTTATTTAAGATTCAGCGGATGGACAGCAACGCTGTGTCGACTTACTGACAAATCACGTTAGATCATTAAAGTAAAGCAACGATGAGCTAGTTTTCAACGAGTGACCACTTTGTAACATAATGTACTATACGTAACCTGAGGCCTGTATGCTAGACTAAGCTAATCTTATTCAATAGCAACGAAATATTTTGCTGTTATTGACTGATATAAATGGAGGAAAAATCACTTTTAGATATAAAGTTATAAAAAATAAATAAATTTTATTTTTTTCATAAATAATTTAAAAGAAAATTTTTTCTCTTTTTTGGAGTAGAAATGAAGAAATATTCTGAAAAAGATAAATCACAACAAAAAACCCGTAAATTATGGGTCGGTTATATTCACTCAAAATTCATTAAATTTTCACAGGCTGAAAAGGTCATATTATGACGTCATATCTACTGTTGACAGTTTTAATAATAATAACACTGCAAAATCAATGGAAGAAGTATGTGGGACGCAATGAGAACTATGTTGAAAAATGAATCTCACTTGGTCATATTCAATAAGAGTATCTTGGTCAGCCTATGAACTTTTCAGCTGACTCTTGTATAATGTTTATATTTCTTTTGTAATGTGAAATTTCTTCACCAGTGATGAGAAACTGTTTCTTTATTTTTCGTTTCTTGTAGGTTCATTTTCAAGATTAAAAAAATGTGCCAGATCTTTTGATGAGAATGTCCTATTCAATCTACTGACCGATCGATATCAGCTTTTACGAGAATTGCGGTTGAAAAGATCTACCAATCTGTTGAAAGATCTGCCATTCTGTGCTGCACAAAAACAATTCTTACGTGACGACACCTTTTTATAATATCAGTTACACCTCCAAATAAAATGTTCATCATTTTTCTTTCTGGCAAATAAATGACCACAGTTAATGTGTCATTTCTTATTTCGTTTACTAAAAACATACAGGACAGCCATTTTGAAAACTACTTATTCATACATTGCATTCAAACTATGACAAAAAACCGCTCAATAGATGGGACTTAGAGTTCGCTGAGTGTTTCTCCTGCACAGAAGTTAGACATTCTACCAAAAGAGGTGTCGTAGATGTGAGACTAAATTGCATCTGAGATTTGGGACTCTCAGGTCCACACTGATCTAGAGTCGTAGAACTTTTGAGGTCCCATCCACGCATCAAATAGATCTGTAGGAAAAATACTTCTTTTTGATAGGAATATGTGAAGCCATATAACCGCGTGCAAATTATTTATAAAAACTATAGTTACAATAAGCAATAATTGTTTACTTAGGATTAGTTTTAGTTACTTGAAACCATGTAACTATATCCAAACAAATGATTATTATTAGATAGAAATTAATTACTTGAAATCATAAAATTACTATTAGATAGAAATACTTGATATCATATGCAAAAAAATTTGATATCATATGCAAAAAAATACTTGATATCGTATGCACAAAAAAACTTTTAAAAAATGCTTAATAAACAACTGCACAAAAATATAAATATAAATAAACAATTACGTGATTTCCAAACCTCTGCACGTAAAAATAAGCCTAGACGGATAGACATGCAATTTCAATGAAAAAAAAAATTGAAACGTATCAGACATCCATTTTAAAGTTTTCATTTTGCCAAAACAAAACATGTCGATCGTAACAGTCAAGATGGCTAATATAAATAATTTAATTAAACACATCTGCATATTATTTAACTATTGGAATGCTGTGTATCTTGTGACCATTCAAATAATCTACAAGGTGAAAAAATGTTATTCAAATTAAAAAAAAAAATTCTAATATAGGTAAATGAACACAGAAAAAATAACTAATCAATCACACCTCAAAAATACAATGTATGGATGTATAAATTATATATATACATATAATATATGAATAGTATTAGTGAGATGTAATTTCCTTGCAATTAAAAATGGTTGGAAAATTAACCGATCGTAAATTGGTTGACCATGGAATTACCAGCCAATTATCGGCCACGTTTGCATTCAAAGAAAACAACAACGTATATAAAATCACACACACACACACACACACACACACACACACACACACACACACACACACACACACACACACGTATATGTACATATTCTGATGATGACATAGGAGAGATATTGAGTCACCAAACGCCGATGACTCAGAGTCTACGCTCTCCAAACGTAGATATTTATGCTCCATAACTGATATTGAGCACTCTTTATTTATAAACATAACAAGTTACATTGTTAATAGCTATATCTATATATATACATATATGCATGTATGTGTATGCGTATGTGTATGCTTGTGTGTGTGAGTAGCTCTTTTCACAGTGCGCACTGAAACCTAACTCTGACGCCAGTCATAAGACTTAGTAGCGACAAAATTGATCATAAGCAGAGAGTACATATACTCTCTTTCTTGACAAAAGTGTCAATCCATACATAATCTATTTTTACAGGTACAATATCGCGTACAATAAACAATATAACAAAAAGAAGAAAATAGATAAGGTAAATATGTGGGAGAAGCAGAGTTTGGCCAGTTTTGTATATGGTTGTCCCGAAACGATCAGGTGATTTATTGTTGAATGTATTGAAATCTGTTTTAAAAAGCACAAAAAAAAAAAAAAAGAAAAAAAAGGTTAACTTCTATCATAAAACAATTAAAATGATCTAGTAACACTTTTAAAGAATGATATTTAGAATCAGACGTGTGACTGTGTGTGGGTATTTTCGGCGCCTATGCATGAGTGCGTATTAAAATATTGTCATTTATTTATATATCAGACACAAGAACAAGTACCACACTCACATGTTCATACAGATATTTACACAAACATGTACACACACATAAACGTACACACCCATAAACGTACACACCCATAAACGTACACACCCCAAAGAAACATACCTAAAAAGGTGTGTGTGTGTGTGTGTGTGTGTGTGTTTGTGTGTGTGTTTTGCAAGGAAACTCACATACTAATCACTCAGAAATCTATCTCAGTCTGTTCATAACTATTAATCCATCTATCTAAATTTGTTCATTATGTGAGCCCGTTCATTATGTGTCTATCTATCCAAAGTATTTTAGTGTCTTCGTATCTATATGTCTATCTATCTACACATTCACAAATACAGAAATAATATCCTTCTGTGCCTTTAACATGTACAAGAAATTTAACTCTAATATTTACCCTGAAAACATCGAAGCAAAACATAGAACTGCCAATCAAACCGATTATAAATGCCATTATTGCTTCATATATTTTCTGAAAGCAAATTAAAATACACACAAAACGACGTTTTCCTAAAACTATAAAAGCTGAATTGGCCATTTTCTTAATGGAGGACTTTTCGTTTCCGGAATTTCTTCATCTATTGGGTAGGTAAAAAATTACCTTATTTTCTTCCAGCTTATTTTCGGCAAACAAACGTTCAGTGCTTTCATCTTTCTGGGTGTCGTCTGTTTCTTCCAAAACCCTTTGAGGCCGTCAAAGCAAAAGTCGAAATGGCACATCTTAAGAATCACTGACCAAAGAATGCCTGCCCCAAAAGGGTTTATAACACATACGCCTACGTACGTCGTAACGGCGAATTCAATTGGTGCTATTCAAAAATGAAGAACGTTACCAAGTGAGTATTGTCCAATCAGAAATCTTCCTTTAATGGTGACGTCAGAATATAAATATTAGATATCCACGAATCGTTATCAAGCGATTTTCAAACCTCCCACTTTTTGTCTTCTTTAACCGATAAAGTTATTATATATATATATATATATATATATATATATATATATATATATATAGTGCATATCTATATATCATAAAAGACATTTTACTTATATTGGTGGTATGAAGGAAAAATGGCGAATAGCATGAGTGACTCAGACGATGAGTCATGGCTCACCAGTTACCGGGGGCCACTCGTTTAATAGTCAACCAAACTACCGAAGAAACAACCAATGAACGCGCCTGCGCGCGCACACGCACACAGTGGAACGCATGAGCATGCATAAGCACTCCCATGATTGCATGCATGCACACACACAAAACGAGAGAGAGAGAGAGAGAGAGAGACAGACAGACAGACAGACAGACAGACAGACAGAGACAGAGACAGAGACAGATTACCAATGCAATAAAGAACAAACTCATTTACGTATAAAGACGTTACAACAAATACAAGTCATGTGACATAATAACTAATCATCGATGAACTCTCCCTACGATACACAGATTTAAAGAATTGATTTATCAATCAATCCCTCCCTCTCTCTCTATCTCTCTCTCTCTCTCTCTCACACACACACACACTCACACACACACACACACACACACACACATATATATATATATATATATACATTTATTCGTACATATATATGTTTAAACATATTTGTTCTCTTTCTCTACAACCACCTATATATATACATATATATATGTCATTTCATTTAATAATCTAAGTGTAAAGATATGGGGAGCTCCCAGTGAGAAACGAACTCACTAAAATACACTCAGTGAGGCACTTATATGTATATATGTATATATATATATATATATATATACTTATATGTGTGTAATAGGTTATGTTATGTTATGTTATATATATATATATATATATATATATATATATATATATATATATATTTATCTTTAAGAAAAAACAACGAAACCAATCACAAAGGATTATAAATTTAGGCAGAGCGAGGGGCAGAAAGACACAGGTAAAGTCATGAGGGAGTTTGAACAAAATCAATTAAATAAAAATGCATTCTAATCTGATTAAATTTTCTGATAAAGAATCTAACGCTCTTCAATTCACTGTAAAACTCTTACAGTGCTGAAGATGTAGATTATAAAATGGTTGACTGGTGTGCATCATTACGTAATTCAAGACGGTTATACATAGAGAGATAATGGAAGTTTGGGATATATATATATATATATATATATATATATATATATATATATATATATATATATATATATATATATATATATATATATAGCTTGATAATCATGACTAGATGGAAAGATTATTTTGAACAGACTATTGCCCCCCCTCTCTCTCTCTCTTTCTCTCACTTCCTTCGCTTTCTCTCTCTTTCTCTCAAACCTACAGATATATATATATCTGTCTGTTTACATATATCGATCAATCTATCTATCTAATTCTATTTTTGTCAAAGTTTGTTCATCTCTATGTAAATGAGCTAGGGTTTAATTTTAAATTTGTATCGAATACAATTTAGTTGTAAGGTTGCAATACCCGTTTAAATACCCGGTTAAATACTCACTTTTTGTGTGTTGTTGCGATAGATACAGAAAGAACACATTGGTTAATAAGACATTTTTGTTTCCCGTCCAGAGAGAGGGATTCGCAGATGAAATTTGAGATGGCGCGAACAGAAAAAAGGAGAAAAAAGAACGTAGAAGATAGTGTAAAAAGATGAAAGTCCCCAAGGGGAAACATTTATTATTTCAGGTGGAAATATAACGTTCATATGTCGCAACCACAACCTTCATTTTGACATCGAAATGATCCAAAGGAATTATACATATGTATAAAACAGAAAGGTTATTCAAAAACTATCGCAAAAGATATATTTGAGTTATGATTTAGATTGGTGGTGTAATTACTCGTTATTTCTTTGTAGATATCTAGATATGGGACATAGAAAAAAGAAAAAAATAAAGAAATTCGAATGATATTAATAATTGAAGGATTTGTTAAAATAGTAGAAAACAGTGAAAACGAATGGTCCCAATTCCAAGTCGATGCCTTGGCCGGGAGTAAGAAGGAAATGTCGAATGTTTTATAATTGGATCTAAATATGTGAGTTTTTTTTTTTTTAATGAGGTTTTACTTATTTATAAACTATTTATTTTATTATACCAGTAAGGTTTCATAGAAGTGGAATAAATCAGCAGAAAGGCGCACAAAGAATTTGTAGAGGAGTAAGAATCTGTCTGGGAGGGAGAAAGTTTGTTTCATGTCATCAGATCTATGGCAGTTTTTTTGCATATCTATCTATCTATCTATCTATCTATCTATCTATCTATCTATCTATCCCAATAGGTAATTATAATGTATCTATCTATCCAACCTCATAGGCAGTTTTACTTTTCCTAGAATCGGAGGGAAATTCAAAATCATTATCGGCTAAAGCTCATATAAAGTAAAATGACATTATATATCTATCTATATAAACACTCTACCAAATTGATATTCACATATTACCTCTCTTCCATTCCGTCAGTTTTATCAAAATCTGATCCCTATCTATCTTCAAAGTAATGGTTTGTGAAATAGTCAAGAAAACTGTTGCTAGTGCATTAAATTCTCACTGGATCATTCGTACTTCTGGTTTTGTGTTCAACCAAGCTATGGTTAGAAATTGATTAGATTATGTGCCTACATAAGCACATTCACATTTTATATATCATTTAATGAATAACTGTATGCTGTCATGTACATATTATCACATACACATACAAGCACGCACGCAGAGAATATATATATATATATATATATATATATATATATATATACATCAAACATCATAAAACATACATATATACAAGTATCTATATTTATAGTTTTTTTTATGTTGTATATAGTTACGTGTGATCACAGACTCGTAGATGCATCAGTAAGTCCGAAGCCTACTGATAAAAAGAATTCACTTTCTAAAGGAAATATTTTTTCTACTTAATCACTTCTGTTGTCAACACACTTACTCTATTCTTCTCTGTTAATCTCACAGATCTCACACTATACGATGAAGATTTCAGAAAAAGATTCAGTGAAACCTGTCTTTAAAGATGAAGCATTAGTGAAAGAGAATCAAGTATAGTTTTTGTGGATCGCTCATATCAATACAAGCAAAGAGTCTTGGAAAGAAACTAAAAAAAATTACAAGTCTTACTTTCAGGTATACGATTCCATTGTCAGCCATCTTGAAAATGTCTTCCTACTGGCAAAATGGAAGATGAGATAGAAAGTGTGGGCAACCCAGATAAATTCACTCGTATTAGCCAAACAGCTTTTCATTTAAGTGACAGTGCATCAAAAGGGGATATGGGGATAAGATACTTGCATGTATACAGTGACAATTTTTGTCTATCAGTGTACTCACACACATACACATACACGTATACGAACACACACACACACACACACACACACACACACACACACACACACACACACACACTCTCTCTCTCTCTCTCTCTCTCTCTATCTCTTTCTTTCAATAACAATCTTTTTCTCGCTTACAAATCTCTCTATCTAATTTTTCCCTCCTTCAACCACATGCACATATGCATACTCAATTACACAAACGTAAAAAAGATCTATGTACGACTGTTCTATCTATCTATCTATCTATCTATCTTGGTTTGCTCATATCTATCTATCCATTTATCAATCAAAGTGACTTTATTATTCCAATTTCTTTTCCCACAAATCTTTTTTCCTTACTACAGAGCACGGTTATCAACTTAGTATCTCATATCATTGACTTCGGTTCAATAGAGTAAATATCTGTATAAGACAATAGACAGATCATTCCTTTTTTATCTTCTGCACATCTGTCTGCCAGTCATATACATGCTTATATACGTATGCATGTTCATTTGCCCGTCTGGCATGTACATGTTCAAACACGTTCTTGAAAACTGATAAGATATATTTCTATTTTAAAGAAATTGGCTTAGTTAATTTAGTAAAGATTTTTATTTTACATTTTCGGTAATCATGTTTATACTATAATATATAAGGAGTATGCAAAACTTTTTCTCAAAAAGCCGTTTTTCTATCAGTTTTATTCATTCTTTTTTGTAAGAAAAAAAAAACAACAAAAAAAACAAGAGCGCAGTGAATTTTTATACATTCCTAATTTGTCGAATTTCATGGCCGAACAGTAACGAAGTTTCTTTGCGTTTTCGAATTGTTGCAAATATGTCGAATGTTTCCCTGACACAAACAGGTCGGTCGAGCTACAGCGGGTATAACGTAGAAACAAATAAAAATGAAATATTTTTATGAAATGAAGGAAAAATAATACAGATTCATTTTAATTAAGTAATAGAAATATGAAAATAATGAACCAGAAACTGCTTACTTTTGGATACCAATATGCAGTGACTTGCATTTCAACATTTTTAACAGCGGCCATTTGCGTCGGGGAATTTTTCAAATTTATTTAAAATATTCGTTTCACCTGACCTTTTTTTCTTAAGAAGTTATTAATTGCGTTATGATGCCATTTATACACACACACACACACACACACACACACACACACACACACACACACACACACACACATATGTATGTATATATATATTTTATAAATTTGTGTATATTCATTTATTCATATGTACAAACACGGATATATTTTCGTTTCTAAATATAAATTCATTTTACGCAGTCCCCGTGTAATAATGTATCTAAAAGTCTTGCTATATATATATATATATATATATATATATATATATATATACATATATATATATATATGAATGTATGTGTGCGTGTGTGTGTGCTGATGAAAATGAGATTGTAACACTCTGGATATGTGTTCCAATTTACCAAAGATTTAACGTATAGGTAATATAACCAGATAACAGCAAATAATCACATATAATACTAATCAATACATGCACAGGTTCCAAAATAAGGGGTGTATAAACAGAATTCAGACCACTTAAACAAACCGTACTCAGGTAAAAATCAACCTTGTTGGGATTCTATTTTCTGTCAGTATATATATATATATATATATATATATATATATATCGTGCCAAGAAGCATCATTAAAGAAAGAAAGAAAGAAAGAAAGAAAGAAAGAAAGAAATCATTTAAAGATGAAAGTAAAAAGAGGAATAAGATTTTAAGAAAGGGAATTAGAAAAAAAATGAGAAAGAGTATGAAGTGACATAGAAAAACGATGAATCTGAAGTATAAAAAGTTATAGTATGAAAGGAACAAGTAAAGAGATAGAGAGAGAGAGAGAAACATACAGGAGGTTTGTTTCTGATTCATTCACATACAATCTCGGGATTTATTTCACACACACACACACACACACACACACGTATATACATTTGACTATGTATGTATGCCTTTCCTTCTTCAAACACACACACACATATCTATATTTTACATTCGCAAATACAAATGTCGTAATCTTTTCTCTCTCTCTTTTTAAACTTCATGCAAATAAATTTCATAAAGAGACATTAATAATATAAATAATGAGATAAAGAACAAGATAACAAAAAAGAAAAAAAGAAAGAAAATCTTTTTCTGGGAGCAGTACAATTCCTTATTCAAATTCTATTCAAATGTTTATTAAGAGCCAATGCTCAAATTGACAACCATGGATTTTTTAAACATTTCTTAATCTAGCAGAAATATTGCTACATAAAAGAGATACTTTTCTTTTAGAGTTCAACAATTGTTCTGCTCAAATTCCAAATGATGGTGGGTCTGGAGATTTAATTGCTGTTCCGATCCACCAGTTTGGAAAAAGTTGGATTAGAAACATTTCTAACAAGCTTTCATATAAAGAAAATATCTATGGTTCCAGAATTTTGTGATTTATATATTTATAGTCAGCTGAAAAGTTCCTTGGCTGACCAAGATACTCTCTTTGAATGTCACCAAATGAGGTTTATTTTTCACTATAGTTTTCTCACTGTTCACACTTCTTTCGTCAGTATTGCAAAACTTATATCAGAATGGTAAAAGAAGTCAGATATAACATCATGGTATGAACTTTTATGCCCATTCTCGAACACAGACACAGACACAGACACACACAGACACACACACACACACACACACATATATATATATATATATACACACACACAGACACACACACACACACACACACACACACACACACACACACACACACACACACACACACACACACACACATATATATATATTTTAGGGAAGATATAAAATTTTCTTTGCTGTTAGAATAGATATTTAATGATTTGAAAACCCTCAGTGTTTATTTATTCATTCATTTATGCCAATGTAATTACTGCTTAGAACCCAGTCGCAAAAAACAAAAACAAGATAAAAAACCCGCACTCTAATCAGTAATTGTCACTTTTATCTGAAATCTATTTTTCATTTTGTTTAAGAAATCAGAGAAATGGATCTTAGCTTGAAAATCAATCTTCTTTTTAGTAGATTATATTTACATCCTTAATGAGTTTATTTTCATATATATATATATATATATATATATATATATATATATATATATATATATATACCAAGAAAATATCTGTTAATAATACCAGTTCTCCATATAATCTCAATTGATTATAATACCGTTGGAAAGTTTCTTGTATTTTAAAGAGTTGTTGATGGCAAGATAAAAGGAAGAAAAATTAGAATATCTCAAAATAAACAATAACATATATTATATAAACAAAGATTAAAAACCCTTTGAATCTTTATGGGATTATATTTGTTACGAATACCAGTCGCTAATTCTTTTAATGCAAACTGTTTGTTACATAATTTTGTTGGGGTACTTCTCATCGCCTTAAAATCTTTGTGTTTAGAAAATCATTGCATCTAAAGAGCCGCGAGTTTTGATGATCAAATAAAGCCAATGATTTTAAAAAATGCAAAAAAGAATTGTATGTGTCAATGGGCAATCGAAGGGATTCAATATACAATGCTGAAAAAATCAGTACCCAATGTACCTTTGAATAATTAATGTGTCGTCAAAAAATGTCATAACTTGATTACACACACACATATATATATATATATATATATATATATATATATATATATATAGAGAGAGAGAGAGAGAGAGAGAGAGTCATTAACCCTTTCAGTTCTGGTCGTTTATATAATCTAAAGAAAATATTTGTTAAACATACCATATGTTAATTTCCGTAAATAATTCTAATTTTTTAAAACAATAAAACTGTTGGAATATTTTTCATTGTAGCCCCGCAACCTCAACTCATTTTGTGTTTAAAAATCATCTCATCTAAAGCGAAAGATTAGCGATGTGAGTTAGAATCTCGGTGATAACTGATTTTTTTAATTTTCCTTCTTACTGCTTCCTCATAGAATTATGTTCTGAAGTGACGTGATAAAAATCAACTGATATTAAGATGAAATCAATAATACTTATCATAAAGTTACAAGTATCTTTGTAATATATATTCTTCTATATATTTCATTTACTGAGCCGAGGTTAGCAGAAGGCCAGAAGTATGGAGCACCTAGTGAGAATCGGACTCACTACCAATGGTCTACTAATCAACTTCGCAAATTATAAAACCACCCAAAGTTACCTCTGTCACTATTTGTTAATTCCGTTAATAATCATAGTTGTTAACTATATCATTATATTGTTATGATATTTTTTATCTCACTTCTAAGAAATTTACTTCGTGTTTGGGTCTTACTTCTCCAATGATGAGAGTTCGAATCTCTCTGAAATTCTTTCATTTGGATTCTTGCTATTTTACTAATGGCTTTAGTATGACGTTCCAAGAAAATGCAATGAAAACGTCGGGTTGAAATGATTTAAAAACCAATTGTAAAAGGAGAAAGATATGTATATAGAGTGCCTGAAACAAGTGTATAAATAAATCTAAGAAAAAAATAAAACAACCAGGTAAATATAAGCTGCTTCTTTAAACTTTTCGATTCAAATTCTCGATTCCGAAAAATATTTAAGCCCCATTTGATTGAAAGAGCAGTGAGATTATTGAAGCTTTCGCAAACTAAAATGAATAGTCGAAATCTAATAAAAATAAATAATGGGCCAAAATGTAATCGAAATCTTTCATTTTTTTTTCAGAAAGATTTATAAGAATTCGGGATTGGCATATTTAAGAATCGACAGTTCGTTTGACATAGTTCAATCGAAAGAATTAAATTAAACTTAAAATTTAAAATTTTTTTCAAAATTTAACGATGACAGCATTAGTCACAACAGAAAATTTGGTGTCTATAGTTGTAGCTGTCTTTGAATTGTACTTTGACAGACAGATGGAAAAAACGTATTTGATAAAATAAAAGACATACAAATAAGTATATGTATAAGGGATTCATTCTGGCAAACAGATCCAAGAGCTCATTTCATTGATTATTAAGAGTGAATCTTAAAATTAGGTCGTTTGATACTTAAGAAGATTTATTAACAGACAGAAGATACTATAAAGTTCTTCATAGTAATATATACATTTAACAGAAGTTTGTCATCTGTTGTCGATTTAGAATTAGGGGAAAATATATCCATATTTAACATCAATCAAACTATAAAAAAGTTTTATGATAGACTATAGTTATTTACTGAGCTTAGCTGTGGTACAAGACTAGAAGTATGGTGCGTCCAGCGAAAATCGAACTCACCATTTGTGATGGTTATCTAATCTGCCTTGCTTATCATTAAACCACGTAAGGTGCTCATGATAAATTATAGAATCTTAGAAATTCTTTATATGAGGGAAAAGAAAAACATTTGTATAATACGCATGAAATGTATGTAGAAATAAATCTGAGAAGTAATCATGATAATAAGCTGCATAAATACACAGAACTAAACTAAAATCATTAATGAATTTATTTCATTTTTCATTATTTTATATAATAAAAAAATGACGCAATTTTGAAAAATAAGAGAAGACCAAAAGACACAAAATATTTTGCTCCGAACAAAAAACGAAGGAAACCCTTCGAAATAGCCCAAGAAGCTTGTTCCCAAGGCCTGTAGTTCTTGAACCTGAGTGGAGAGGCTGTCCGAGGACCGAGAACACCGGACGTTTCAACCGCAATAGGTATAAAAAAAATCTG
>OY757922.1:57960453-58040453 GCA_963585895.1 Sepioteuthis lessoniana
TTTTTTTTTTTTGTTGACTATCATTTGGTCTGATCGTCTGGGCGAGATTAGATCGTTTTATCTCAAAATCCCAGATAATTTTTCTAGGACGGATTCTGCGTTGAGCATATACCATTTGTTCGTATGATCAAATTAAAATTTCTTGCACAATTCTCAGTGGATCACCTTCTCCACCCAGTCGTGTTTTGTCTTGATTATTATTATTATTATAATTATACTCCTTGAGAAGTTTTAACACAAGTTTTTACCGAAATCTGAGTAACAGCATATTTCCTCAAGTCTACTTTTAAGTATCATACTTGAGTTCAGCATTTGCTGTGGTCTGAATGGTCTCTTTTATTATTTACTCCTTTAGAGTTTTTCACATCAGTGTTAGCTGATGGTTTTTCACAGGAGTGTGAGACAGCAAGTTTCCTCAAGTCTCCAGGACTCGTCTCAGGATTCTAGCCGTTCTTAGCAATGCTGTCGTTTGGATAGTCTCTACCCGTCCGCTAACTTCCAAGTCCTCCAGGCCTTTTAATAATCCTTTAGTTATTGTGCCTAACGCACCAATCACAATTGGCACAATCATTACTTTCATGTTCCACAGCTTTTTCAATTCTCTAGCAAGGTCGAGGTACTTATCCTTCTTTTCACATTTCTTCACATTTATTCTGTGGTCCGCCGGGACAGCAAAGTCGACAATTTTGCAGATTCTCTTTTTTGTTGATTATTATAAGGTCTGGTCTTCTGGCCGGGATTAGGTGGTCCTTTTATTGTTATAATAAAAATAATTATTATTATTATTCAACGCATTTATATATGATGCACATCTTTACTCCAAAGTCTATTTGATGTACATAGCTTAATAACGTCTATGACTCCCATTGTTTTATAATTATCATTTTCACTCAGTGCGAGTTTTTCTCATTTGTTATAACTGTTGGCTCTTCACAAAAGTCTGAGTGACTGCAAACCTCATGTCTCCAGGACTTTCCAAAACATTTTTGCTGATTTTAACAATGTTGCGGTCTGGGTTGTTTCGATACTTTCTCTAATCTCCAGTTCCTCCAGTCTCTTTTACACTTTGTTTAGCTTTCTGGCACAATCCATGTACTATTTTACTTTTGAGTGTTTTTTCCCAAGCGTTAGCTGATGGTTTCTCACTGGAGTTTGAGTGACAGCAAATCTCCTCAAGTCTCTAGGATTCTTCCCAGTATTCTGGCCGATCTTAATTATGCTGTAGTCTGAGTGGTTTCCACTTGTCTTCTTATTTCCAAGTCATCAAGTCTCTTTACCAATCCTTAGAGGGTTGTTCCAAGTTTACCAATAAGGATTGGTATCACCGTCACTCTCATGTTCCATTGTTTTTTTAGTTCTCTAGCAAGGTTTAGATATTTATTTCTCGCTTCGCTTTCTTTTGATTTTACTCTTTTGTCTGCCTGGTTGGCAAAGTCCACTATTCAGCAGGTTCTCTTTTTTTGTTGAATATCACTAAGTCTAGTCATCTGACCGAAATTAGGTGATCAGTTATATCTGAAAATCCCAGAGAAGATTGTGCGTCTCGTTCACCGGGGCGGATTCTGGGCTATGCATATATCATTAGTTTGTATGGTTAAGTTTCAATTTCTTGCACAGTTCCCAGTGGGTTACCTTTCCCAACCAGTTGTGTCTAGTCTTATACTTTGTTTGTACTAATTTGCTGCATTTGCTCAATATATGATCGATCGTGTTGGCTCTATCACCATATAACCTACATTTACTATTTTGTTGCGTCTTGTCTACTTTTGCTTCGACATTGTTTGTCTTTATGGTGTTGTTTTGTGCCGCTATTAAATAAGATACAATTTCTCTCTTAAAGCTTCCTTTATTTTTTTTAGCTGTGTACAAGTCTTCTCATGTGTATTATTATTATTATTATTATTATTATTGTGAATTTTTCACTCTAGCTTTAAAGGGGTGGAGGAGATTCGGGTGATGTAGTAGCTAGCGTACTGGACTAAAACACCATACTAAACGAGTTCGAACTCCAGTCGCGCTATTACGTTCACTTTCGGACTAATACTCTTAGAAAAGGTATGAAACTGCTTATACCCACACCACTGAAATGGGTTAAATAGCACCACTCCAGCTCTCTAACAAGGATGGTTTCGGCATTAAATAACACTCGAAGGTTGATATGCCATTTAACAACGTAATCAAATCAAACCATATTAAACATCAACTTAAATCTTTGTTTTTTTCTTGAAATTTTTGTGACAAGCACTGAAGTCTAAAAAACAGTAAATCTAATCAGTTCTCATTAATTCTTCTTTGTATTTTAGTCCATCTCATAAGAGTTATTTCCGTTTTAATGTTAAAAGACGATAATCAACATAGCAGATGATGTTGCTGACTTTTAAATAATTTCACAAAATTTTGGGGGCAAATACTACGCATATTTGCAGGATATACATGCTTTTTTTGTCAGAGAATAGAAATATCAACTAATGATCTTACGATCATTTGAATGTAAATATGTTCTTAGGAAGATACAATATATAAAAGTAATCGATTGATTGAATGGTTGATTGAATTAAAGTGCATGTGGACCTGTCTAGCGTTATTTCATGATAAGTGAATTGCGTTCATTGCACATTTATATTTCCATTTTGAGTCGTCATTTTTTAAGAGTCTTTTGCACACTGTTATATGATTTCAAGTATTCTTATCTAATAGAAATAATTTGCACACAGTTATATGGTTTCAAGTTTTCCGATATAACAATAATAGTAATATGATCTTAAGTAAATATTCCTATTTATTATTGTAATTTTTTTTGCAAATAGATTCAAATAACTTAAAATAATCCTTAGTAAACCATTATAGCTTCAAGTAATTCTCTTTTATGCAAATAATCTATAGTTATATGGCATTTTGAAACAATATTTGACACATAGATCGAGACCTAACAAGTACAAGCACTTGGTCAGAGTGGACCTAGTAGTAATGGTGTATTCCACACTCCCCAGATCTCTAGAAGCTTCGGAAACAGTTAAGTGCAATACCCATGACACTCCTTTTTTGTGGGGGAGGTCTTACCTCTTTGCAGGGAATATAGTCAGCGTATTCTAAGCCTTACTGACAGGGTGATTAAAATCGCTCGGTTGAATACTTCAACAATGTTAAAGGTTTTTATCATTAAGCTACAAGCTTATTGCTAAAACACACACACACACACACACACACACACACACACACACACACACACACACACACATATATATATATATATATATATATATTGATAAAGAATGTAACTGTAGCATCCAGAAGGACGGCAGGTCCACAAGAATGGTAAGGGGTATTTATTCCTCTTCTCGTATAAGTGAGATATGACACACGACCTTTTTAAAATGACAGACCTCACACGTACGTAGGATCATAGACAAAAATATTCTCGTTTCTTTGGCATTTTCTCTTGGGAACGTCTCCAGTATCAGGGATTCACTCTCACTCAGCCTCTTTTGGGTGAAACTACAAATACTTGGGAATATTAAAAGCAGATACCGTCAAGGAAACGAGCACGAAAGAAAGGGTATGAAAGGAATACTTAAGAACAAGAAAACTTCTTATAACCCAAGTCAGCAGCAGAAATCTAAGCAAAGGAATAAATACCTGGAATGTGCCTCTTGTAAAATACTCTGGAATTCTCATAAATTGGACAAGATAGGAACTTAGATGGACCAAAGAAAAAGGAAATTGATAACAATGCACAAGGCCTGATATCAGAGAAATGACTGAATTTATTTGACAAGAAAATGAAAAAAAAGAACTCGATATCATTGTGGATTTATTAATACAGCAATTCGAAGAATATATAAACAGGAGTAAAGAGAGTTTGATTTCAGCGGCAAGTAATAACAATGAAAAAAAAAAATGAATAGCCCAGTCAGCTGGGGCCGTAGAAAACACTGACTCAATCTCAGCTGAGATGTAAGACCACACAAACAAGTGTCCCAGATATGATAGTAAACAATCTACTGGTGAGGCTTCAAAAATGCTGGAGATTGAGGGATGTGAAGTACCTCTTTATTGCCATCGCTCCCAGGTCCACTCTAGCCTGGAGTGATAGCACCTGATAGTGTCCTAGCTATGGGTCCAATAAAACTGTTAGACATTTAAACTGAGTGCAAACAAATGACTTATGCTAAATTAAATTGTTTGGAATAGAACTGTTTTATGATTATCTGTGTATAAACAAATGACTGATGTTTAATTGAATTGTTAATGATACATGGCAATACTTGAAACTATTTGTCTGGGTGCAAAAATGAGCTCAGGCTCGTTTAAAAATGTTGTCAACAAAATGTGTTTACGAATCATATTTATTTGATATATATGTATAAACAGGATTTGGCATTAAATTGCCTACAATGGTTGATTTGCCATAAAACCAAACCAAACCAAAAAAATTAAGGGTAAGCAGAAAAAGAGCAAAATTGAAATATGGGAAAATGGTAAGAAAACAACTATATGGATACTTCAAATGAAAAAGAAAGGAAATGCACTTGAGAACATCAGGACATTACTAAGAAGAAACGAGAAGAAACTGAATTTCTATTAATAACAGCATAAAATAATGATAAAAAGATTAATTATGTCAAAGCAAAAATTTATACTATGCTGGAGAATAGAATAGAGTTATGCGATGATAGAGATGCAACAGTTAATCGTATATCAACCAAATGCTACAAACAAGGAAGTATACGTGATTGGGTGGAGATGATCAACAGGGAATCATGCAAGAGACTGAAATCTGACAACATTGATAAATAGTATTGACACAAACTAGAATCTGTCCTAAAAAATGAAGCATTAAATTCTCAGGGACTTTGAGATATAAACATATCGCTTAATCCAGGTTAGAAGACAAGATCTAGTTTTAATCAACAAGAAAATAAGAACTTGTAATCCATTAGAGTTTATCTTTCCAGCAGACCACAGAGTGAAAACAGAATGAGGCTAAAAACTGAATAAATATTTGGATCTTGCTGGAGAGCTGATAAAGTTGCCGGTACTGGAAGGTGACGGTAATACCGAGCGTTATCGGAGCCCCCAGAATAACAAATAACCAGGAAAATAGACTGGATAAACTGGATATCGGAAGAAGAATCAAAATCAGCGCTAAAAAATCAGCAAGGGTTTTTTGACGAATCCTGGGGGCCTAAAGAGACTTACTGTTACTCAAACTACAGTTAGTCCAGTCGGCAGGGATGGGGCTGTAGAATACACCGACTGCATCTCTGCAGAGGAACAAGACCCCACAATGAGTGTTCTGGATATGACACTAAACAATCTGATGGTGAGGCTTCAGTAATACTGGAGCTTTAGGGAATGCGAAGTGCTCCTTCATTGCCATCGCTCCCAGGTGTACTTTAGCCTGGAGAGGTAGCACCTGATACTGTCCTAGCTATGGGTCAAATAGAACTGTTTGATATGTAAACGGTGTGCAAACAAATGACTTATGCTAAATTGTATTGTTTTAAATAGAACTGTTTGATCACGTGACTGCGTATAAACAAATGACTGATGTTTAATTGAATCGTTGGTGATTCATAGCAATACTTAAAAACATTTAACTTTGTTGCCTTATGTTTACAAATCATTTATATCTAATGTATATGTACAAACCGGATTTGGCATTAAATACCCAGCAATGGTCGATATACCATAAAACCAAACCAATTTAGACTCCAATAAAAATAAAACATCCGTTAAAACTGGTGTGAAAAGCACGCGGGGAACAAAATACAATTGTGTGATAGTGATAGTTGGGGCTCTTGGAAAATCCCTAAGAACCTGGAAAAGAGATTCGATGAACAGGAAATTAGAAGAAGAATTGAAACTATCTAAAATTAGGTAGAATATTTCGAAGAGTCATCGAAAATCGAGAAGACTTGCCTTTTACAAAAACCCACCAGTCAGAGTTTAAAAAAATATTAATCACCAGAATTTGAAACCGGAACTGATACAATTCGGACCACAGTATTGTTGAAGTTAATAAGAATTCTATCAAGTGTACGATAAACCTAAAGACACTTACTGTCATTTGATTCCGAATGATGGCTACTAAAAACGCTCAGAGATAAGGAAACCTACAAATACTGGGGAATATTGGAAGTTGACAACATCAAAATAAGTGGAAATAAAAGAAAAAAATGACAAAAGGGTATCTCAGAAGAACGATAAAGCTGCTCGAAACCAAACTATATAGCAGGAACCTTATCAAAGGGATAAATACCGGGGCTGAGACCCCTCGGAAGATACATGGGACCCATTCTTGAAGTGGACCAGAGAAGTTAAATAAATGGAACAGAGAACAAGAAAACTAATGGCCACGCATAAGGTCTTATATTCCCGAGATGACGTTGACAGGCTATATGTGTCAAAAAAGAAGGAGGAAGAGGACTTATCAGCACTGAAGACAGTATTGACGTATCGATACAACGACTAGAAGACTACATAGAAAAGCACGAAGGAAGACTGATTATAGTTACCAGAAACAATACTGATAACACGCGAACCAACGGAACGGAAAGAACAGAAAACAATAATGGGAAGAAAAACAACTCTATGGACGTTTTAAGCGACTAACAAGCGACATCAAACACGAGATAACGAGGACATGTTTAAGAAAAAGAAACCTTAAGATTAAAACTAAATCTCTTCTAACAACAACACAAAACAACGTCATAAGGACCAATCATATAAAACAGCAAATATAGATTATGTTGTGACAGAGACGAAAAGATCAATAACATAAGCAAAAGCAGCAAATTAGCACAGAAAAAGTATAACACATTTGAGTGGGCAAAGTGATCCACTGGGAATTGTGCAAGAAATTTAAATCTGTCCATACGAACAAATGGTATATGCTCAACCAAAAATCTATCCTTAAGAACGAAACGCACAAAATCCTCTGGGATTTTCAGATAAAAACGGATCATCTAATCTCAGCCAGACGACCAACACAAAAAAGAACTTGTCGAATATTGGACTTTGCTGTCCTTGTTGACCACAGAGAAAAATTGAAAGAAAGCAAAAGAAGGACAGGTACCTTGACCTTGCTTAGGAATTGAAAAACAGTGGAACATGAAAGTGATGGTGATACCAATTGTAATCTGTGCTCTTAGTTCAGTAACCAAAGGATTGATACAAAGATAGAGGACTTGGAAATCAGAGAACGTGTGGAAACTTTCCAAACTACGGCATTATTGAGATCGGCCAGAATACTGAAAAAAGTCCTGGAGACTTGAGGAGACATGCGGTCACTGAAACTCTAGAGAGAAACCATTGGCTAACGCTGGCGTCAAAAACTCGAAAAAGAGTAACAATAATGATAGTAATAGTAATAATAATAATAATTTATGCTTGTTATAAAAAAATTCTACAATGTGGGTGATCATTTGACGCAGGAGTAATTTTAGAGAAATACAAATAGATAAATAATAAAATAGATATATAAAATGTTTCTTTCAAACAATTGGAGTCAACAATGATAAGCATATATCTAAAGTATCTTATTTTATCTTTGGTATTTCATATTTTATTTATGTATTTTTTTTTCGGGTCACGGCATATTTACTGCCGGGTTATGCTGATATTACATTTCGTATTTGATAAATTTTTTTTAACAGTATGAATTTATCTAATTTCATTTCGTAGGTTCTAGAAAAAATTCGAAATGAAAATGTTTAATTAGGAGTGACAATCATAAATGAAATAAACTCGTCTGATGTAAAATTTTAATGTCAACTGTTAAAATCTGCTTTATTTAGGAAATACTTTTCGCTATTAGAAAACTTATATTCTTAATTAAAACATTCAGAATCGATAATCGAAAATTATCGACGATTCATTTGTCTTATTTTTAAAATATTCTTTGTAGATGTAAGAACTATTCAAACTGTTTATGACTTATAAAATAAAAATTTGTTTAATTAGTAATCATTGACGTGATGAGATAGTAAACAACGAAGGACAGGAACAAATACATTTTTAAAAGATTAAAAAAACATACTTGCACTAGTTATCCATAGATATCAAGGTTTGAATTTTCGCAAAGATATAAAATCAACTAGCTTTTAGCGACCCCTTCGAGAAAATAGATAGATAGACAGATACAGACGGACAGATACAGATTACTGATAAAAACTACTTATGTCTTTTGACAAGATGATGGCGATTCAAAATTATCCTTAATATTCGAGTAGAGCGTTCATATTCACGCGAAGTCTCGTCAAATCACGTTTGGTTAGACAATTCAAAAGTTAGTGGAAACGTTTATGATTGATTAAGCATAAATTTCATTGTTCATAAAGCTGAAAAAGATCTTTAAAATATATGATTCTTATCAATTTTTCTTACTCTTGCCCTAAATCACAACCAGGGTGATTAATCATCTAATTATACTTAAGTAAAACCATACTTTGCGATGAACGATAGGGAGGAGTGGCGAGAGAGGGTCAGGGATATCCGTGCTGCCAGCACGATATGATGATGATGATGAAAATCATACTTATATAAGAATCTGTATGTGTAAATGTACTTGAATTAATATGTGTGTGTGTGCGTGCGTGTATATGAGTGTGTGTGTGTGTGTATGTGTGTGTGTGTGTGAGAGAGAGAGAGAGAGAAAGAGAAAGAGAGAGAGTGTGTGTATGTGTGTTGGAATGTATATATGGGTGTGTTTGAATGTACATATGTGTCTGCTTTCGTATGTGTATCGTATATGTGTGTGTATATGTATGAGTGCGTGTTTGCGTGTGTATGTATGTGTATCTTTGATTTGTGCAGGGTTTCCGTGTATACGGGCATGTTTGAATGTCTCTGCATGCCTTCGTTTGGATGTGCGTGAGTTTATTCAGTATGTTGAATTGTGTGAGTATGTGTTGGTGTTTGTGTGTGTGTGCAAGTGAGCGTGCAGGTACGCGTATTTGATATACTCTAACTTGAAATTGAATTTAATCAAAGTTCTAAAATACAAAATGCATTAATAATGTGTGTGTGTGTGTGTGTGTGTGTGTGCGTGTGTGTGTGTGTGTGTGTGTGTGCGAGTATGGAGGGACATTTGTGCGTGTATTTGTGCGTATTCTTCGGCGGGAGAGTTCATAAAATGGGTTTGTTGAAAGAAGCCTTTTATAACGATAGGTTAATTTTCAGCACATATTGCTTTGTGTATGTGCGTGCGCGCGTGCGTGTGTGTGTGTGTGTGTGTACGCGCGCATGCGCATCAGTGCATTCCAAATAGTGATGATAATTGGGCTTGGTCGAGTGTATGTATGTATGCATTCTTGGGACGCACACATACGTAGTTTGTTTTTGCTAATGTATATGCGTATTTTATTTTGTGTTCACATACATAGATTTATATTTCCGGTTTTTTATTCTTTTTTTATAAAACACACACACACACACACACACACACACACACACACACACACACACACACACACACACACACACACACACACACACACACATATATATATATATATATATATATATATATATATATATATATATATAAACTCATTTGGATGTTTTTAATGGCTACATTTTCTCTCATTTCTCATGTAATATATATATATATATATTAAAGAGAGAGGGAGAGAGAGAGAGAGAGAGAGGGGGAGAGAGAGAGGGGGCGTATATATACAACCCGGAACTATACCTTCAAATAATCTCTGAAATCAGAACCTGATTTACCAACATAAGCCTTCACTTTCTTTCTTTCTTTCTTTCTTTCTTTCTTTCGATCCTTAACCCTTCCACCACAAGTAAGATAAGGTCAATGTTAAGTGGAGTACAGCTATTTTCAATGAAAACTTTTTCTTCTCCTAGACTGGTTAAAAAAAACCTATTCTGTTATATTATTTATCCATTGCGCAAGGCAAAATAAATGGATTCATGCTTTTCACTTTGAGCATTAGCACGAAGTGAAACACAAAGAGCCTCGTCCAGGTTTTGAATTCGAGGCACCATTTAATTTACCTACAGTCAATGGCGTTTGCTGACTGTCAGTTTCTTACTTTTCATCGAACTAAGACTTGGTCTAATGGTTACATTGATGAGTTACTAATGTATACATAGATATGTATACTTTTTATGAAGCATTTTTTAGAAATAAACATGGCATGCTGCCTTATATATATATATATATATATATATATATATATATACATATATATATATATATATATATATATATATATATATATATATATATATATATATAAAGTGATAATCAGCAGAATGGAATACGTCAGTCTTAAATGTTTATGGAAAACATTGGCGCTTTGTGTACGAATAAAATGATAGGAAAGAACTTCGGAATTATATTAGAGAAGTCTACAAGTTTATTTTTACATATATAGAGGTAAGTATGTATTTTCGTACGTGTGGGTTGCGTATATATATATATATATATAAATTTGTGTGGGGGTGGGTGTGCACGCACGCACGTGTGTGTGAGTGTGTTTGTGTGTGTTTTCAAGTGTACGTGCAGGTATGTATGCATCTTGTTGGTTGAGTGTGAGACAACTTCCTCTCGTAAAGATCCAACTCAGAAAATTTAGTGACGTCACAACTTAAGGGACCAATCAGGAGTCCCTTATTTATTTTGTATTTATTTTTTTGGTTTGTCTTAGGGCTCCCTTAAGATACCAATCCCCTCTAGCGTTTTATACACTGCAGACACCATCTCCCCATCTTTTCCCCATGCCATGAACATTTCGTCATCTCCGAAAACTTTATCTCCTGACTACGCCTCCCCTTCCAGGCTAAGTATTTTAACTAGCCTCCGCCCTCCGATTAAAGATTTTTAAAAATCTTATTATATTCATGAATTGACTTGAGGTTGTATTCGGTGGGTGGAGGGATAACGTCGTGGCTCATTGCTTAAACACGTTGACTTTTGAAGAAATTAAAAAAAAATTCGAAATGATATTAGAATCGATGTATTTTTTGTTTTTGTTTGTTTGTGATGAAGGTGTTTCCTTTTGTCATTTAACGTCTCGATGGATATTCATTGATGGCGCCAACACACAGGTCCATAAAAGGACAGTGACGTCAGTAAATCAACACACGGATTTATTGAATGATTTCGGGAAGGAAACAGAGACCCATTTTTCTCCCCTCCCATGACATGTGAGGTAAGACAAATATGGACAACCTTGGGGTTATACAGTCCCAGAAAAGTCGGGAATTTTATATATATATATATATATATATATATATATATATATATATATATATATATATATATATTATGCACATATACACATATATTCACATATATACCCAAAGTTGTTCACACATACACGCCCAAATTTATGTACACAAACACTTACACATATATATGTATATGAAAATGCATACACACACACACACGCGCATATATATATATATATATATATATATATATATATATATATATATATATATATATATATATATATATATATATATTAGTATACACAAATATACACAAACACAAAACACCTATATAAATTGTAATATACATATATGTATACATACACATGCAATTATATATATCAACATCTCTCTCTCCCTCTCTCTCTCTCTCTCTATATATATATATATATATATGAAAATACAAATAATATATATATATATATATATATATATATATATATATATATTCACACGCATATATATGCACATATATGTATAAGTATATATACATCCGTATATATATTTAAAATGCATTATACAATAGATTATGTATACGCTCACAAATTTCACGCACACACACACACACACACACACACACACACACACACACACACACACACACACATATATATATATATAATATCTTATATATAAATATCATAATATTTTATATATATATGTAAAATATTTGATGAATCAATAATATATATATATATATATATATATATATATATAATGTTTACACATATATATATAATATATGAATATATATTTGTATAAATAATATTATATATGCACAATATATCAATGATATTTTATATCTATGCATAATGTTTTTACTTAGATTTAATGTGTATATATATGTAAATATATAGATATAAAAATAAGTTTTGGGCCGACCGTACTCGAGGGCGACCCGAAGGTTCACTCTCCATTAGCACAGTAAACAAAGTTGTAAGGGAGAGCTCTACTCTTAATGCTAAGTGCAAAGTAAGAAGCCATTAAGTACCATATATGGTATGATTCGACCTGGGATTTATCCTTTAGATAAGTGACCGGTTATATATATATATATACATATATATATATATATATAATACTTAATACATATTCTAAATATTCTAAATAAATACTTAATATTTCATATATTTATAAAAAAATTATATATATATATGATATTATATACATATCTTTTATATTTTATACATATATATATATAAAATGTTATATATATACATATATATATATATATAATATTTTATATCTATACTAAAGTAAAATTGGCAACCGAAGTCGAAGGCGACCACAAAGCCTCCTTGTCAATAGCTACCACACTGAGGTGTAGGGGAGGGCGATACTCCTTTCCCTGGATTGCTCCACTTTACCCTTGATATGTACCTTATATTACTGACTATTAAGAAAGGAGGCATCAAATACCATTTTTAGAGTCTTTGGTATGATGCGACCTGGTATTGAACCCAGATCTCCCGGATCATTGGCGAACAGTCCACCGAATATATATATATATATATATATATATATATATATATATATAATACTTAATACATATATAATATTCTATATAAATACATAATATATATATTAAAACACACACACACACACACACACACACATATATATATATATATATAATATTATATATACTTCTTTTATATTTCATACATATACGAGGATCAGTAGATAAGTTCCCAGACTTTTTTTCGTATGGGCACTTTTATTAATAGTACACACATGAAACTCTAGTCACCTTCGAAGTAATCTCCTACGGCTGCAATGAACTTGTTGCACCGTTCCAACAACTTCTGGAAGGCCCCATGGAAGTCCTCTTGTGTGAGCATGTCAATGACCTTCGTCACAGCCTCTTTCATCTCCTCAATTGTCATATAACGACAGCCTGTGAGCTTAGGGAATAAGCAAATGTCACAGGGAGCAAGGTCTGGACTATAGGGAGGGTGAGGAACTGACTTGATGCCCATCTTGGTCAAATAGTCTGTGACAAGGATGGAGTTGTGGACCGGTGCATTGTCCTGGTGGAAATGCCACTGATCCGATTTCAAGAGTGCTGGCCTCTTCCCAAGGAATCTCTTCCAGAACTCCCTTAAAACCTCAACATAGTAACCCTAACCCTAACCCTCTGGCCAATCAGCTCTGGTGTTCGACTTCCTTACTCTTCCCATACCCCTCATCCTTCCTCACTGACTCCCTGCCTTCTTTGAATCTCTTATGCCACTCAAAAACTCATGCTCGATTCATGCAAGATGGTCCAAAAGCAGTCTAAAGCATTCCATCCATTTCTGTGGCATTTTTCCAAGTTTAAAATAGAATTTTATTGCATATCATTCTTCTATGATGTCTTCACGTCCAGATTGAATATTTGAAATTCACCAGCTGTGACAATCAAGCTTTAGTAGGTGAATTCCAGTTCCTGCTGTAGCTGTTCATTTGAACGTGAAACCATAAAAAGTGGTCAGTCATCTCATAAGATGTAGAGCAATAAGATACTGAATTTTCAATAGTCAACGGTAATTTTAAATGCCTGTACAAAAAAGTCAGGAAACTTATTGAATGCCCCACGTATATAATATTTTATATATATCTGTAATATTTTATGAATATATATATTTATATTATACATTTTATATGTTATAATATTATATGTTTATAGTCTTTAATGAATATATAATATTATATATATATTTATATTATATGCATATATAAGATCTTTAAAATTTGACTTAAATATATGTTATAATTCATAAGTATATATATAATATAAATTATATATTCAATATATATATATATATTGTATAGTCTATATATATATATATATATATATATATATATATATATATATATATAGTATTTTTATGTATATAAGATCTTTTAAATGTGAATATAAAAAATTCTAGAAAAACCCATAATAAGAATTTTTTAACATTATTTGTATTTCATTGAAAAAATAAGTTTTTCACCTCATAATAAAACATAATTCAGTACTTGAAACCCTTGTTAGCAAATACAACATCTTGACGTTTCCTATAGTTGGTTACCAAGTTTTCACAAATCCCAGGGGGTATTTTGGGTCACTCCTCATGGCAGATCACTCCAAATCCTTAAGGCTTGTAGGTTGTCATTGGGCAACTCGAATCTTTAGCTCCCTCCACAGATTCTCTAAAGGAAAGAGGTTCGGAGACTTATTAGGCCACTCTATTACTTTAATGAGCTTCTTCTTCACCCATTTCTTTGTTGTCTTAGCTGTATGCTTTGGGTCATTGTCAAGTTGGAACACCCATCCACGACCCATCTTCAGTGTCCTGGATGAGGCAAGGAAATTTTTACTGAAGATTTACCTGTACTTGGCCCTATCCATCTTTCCCTCTTGCCGGTGTAGTCGTCCTGTCCTCTTAGCAAAGAAACAGCCTCAAAGCATGTTTCCACCATGCTTAATGGTTGGGATGGTGTTCTTGGGGTTCAAGTCAGCATTTTCTTTTCTCCCAAACACAGCGAATCGAGTTGATGCCAAAAAGCTCAATTGTAGTCTCATCTGACCGCAGCACTTTCTCTTAACCCTCCACTGAATCATCCAGGTATTTATTTGCAAATTTCTGATAGGCCTGTTACATATGCCCTCTTGAGTAGGGGGACCTTGCGGGCACTATATGATTCCAGTACACTCCGACGTAGTGTTTTACTAATGGTCTTCTTCGTGACTGTGGTCTCAGCTGTCTTGAGATCATTGACAAGCTCTTGCCGCGTAGTTCTGAGTTGTTCCTCACCTTTTTCATCATCAGGTTTACTCCATGTTTTGAGATCTTGCATGGAGCTCCAGACCGAAGGAAATTGATAGTCTATTGGTGTTTCTTTCTTTTTCTTATCATCATAACAAAACTTGAATACTCACCTAGCTGTTTGCCAATCGACTTGTAGCCCATTCCAGTTTTGTGCAGGTATACAATTTTGTCCCAGATTTCCTTTGACAATTCATTTGCTTGCCCATTGTGGAGAGATAAGATTCTGATTCACTGAAGGATTATATGAACTAGAGTCTTTTATACAAGTAATGAATACTTGGTTTAGGAGTAATAATTGAGAAACAGGACTGGTTTCTATACCTCCTGGTCACATAACCGGTCTGCGGGGCCTGCATCATTGCTAGTCGGTAGGGGTGAAATATTATTTTTTCAATAAAAAAACAAATAAATGTCCAAAATTAATATAATGTGGTTATTTAGAATCTTTTTTATATTCTCTCATTTTCAAGATGAACCTACCCTAGAAATTATTGACCGTTTCTATTTTTGTAAGGTGGCAAACTCAGAAAATCAGTCGGGGAAGAAATACTTATTTTCCCCACAGTATGTTAGGATTTTCGAAGCCTTTTTTGAGAGTTTCAAATCTTGTGATAAATCATTTCCCTCATGCTAATCGTATTCCTTACGAGCTGAGTAATCTTCATGAGTTCTTCGTCATAATCCAGATCTTAAAGAGAGAAGAGGTGAAAGAAAACTGGTAGTAGGGTCTCAGCTTAACGAAGCACTGGATGCATAGCTGATGGTAGACGAGGATACATATATCCTGGGGTATATATATATATATATATGTGTGTGTGTGTGTGTGTGTGTTTAATCAACGTCCTCGCCACTGGCAGAATGTGACAAAGTCAATTTTTAAACGGAGTAAATCTTGTTTGAATTCTGTTTTCCTTCAGATTCCAAAGAACCCAGTATGTCCTATGATTTACCCATAGTTTAAGGAGAAAAGACATACCCATGCCTTTCCTAAGGGACTTGGAATGAATTGAAACAGATCAGCCAAGTCCAGGATTTGTACTCGGATCGCCAACTCCATTACCTACTACTATGATCGTTATGATATACATTGCCTGCTTATATATATATATATATATATATATATATATATATATATATATATATATATATATATATGTATATATATATATATATATATATCGCGTGTTTAGTCACACTGAAGAGTTGTGATGCAACGAAACAGTTTGTCTCTGAAAGAAAATATATATGCTCCAATGCTCGTTGGTGGAGCACTTGAGTGGGGAATTGCCGGTTACCATATATGCGTAAATGCAAAGCTCTTCTCATGAATTGAGTTCTCCGGTAGCCAACAAGCGTTTATGTAAATAAATATGGACAAAAGCCTGCACCCTTCCTTTTCCCAAGACAGGTGACTTCGGAATTGTGATGAACTACAGAGACATAACCTTTACTTCCATAGCGGCTAAGATTTTTAATGCTTTGCCACTCAACCGCATCGAACCAGAAATTGAGAAAATTCTTAGAAAGAAACAAAATAGTTTTCGGAGAAAGCGGTCCACAACATTTCAGATCCTGATTATCCGTCGAATCTTCGAAGGAATTCGTGCAAAAAAAATCCTCAAGGCGACACTCTTATTTGTAGATTTCTTAAGGGCATTTGACTTCATACACAGAGGGAAGATAGGGAAAATGTTTCTAGCCTATGGTCTTCCCAAAGAAACAGTCACAGCCAAAATGATACTCTATAAATACAAGTAAGTAAAGTAAAAATTCACTCTCTGGATGGAGACACTGACTTCTTTCACATTGTTGCTGGCATTCAGTAAAGGGATACATTAGCCCCATATTCTGTTCATAATCTGCCTAGACTACGTACTTCGAGCGTCGAGAGATCTAATGAAAGAAAATGGCTTTACATTAAAAAAGGCCAGAAGCAGAAAAAACTATTAAGGACGCAGACTACGCAGGTGGCATAGCGCTTCTTGAAAATACACAAACCCATTCTGCATAGTCTGGGGCAGGCAGTAAGTGAAATAGGCCTCCATGTGAATTCAGACAAAACCGAGTACATGTGTTTTGATAAAAAAAGAGACATCTCCACATAAAATAGTGGTTCTCTGAAACCAGTGGAGAAGTTCACATACCTCGGAAACAGCATCTCATCTACTGAAAATGACGTCAATATGTGAGTAGCGAAGGCATATAAAGCTATCGATATGTTATCGATGATACAGAAGTTAGACCTATCCGATAAAATAAAACACAATTTCTTTCAAGCAACGGTTATGCCAATTCTACAATATGGATTCACCACAGGGACGCTGACTAAGCGTACTGAGAAAAGGCTGCGCAAGAATACTACGAGCTATACCGAACAAATCCTGGAAGCAATATCCCACAAAACACCAGCTGTAAGGCCACCTAACTTTCATCTAAAAAACCATCCAAATAAGACGAACAAGACATGCGGGACACTGCTGGAGAAGTAAGTACGAACTAAAGAGTGACGTTCTCCTATGAACCCCTTCACACGGACGTGCAAGTGTTGGCCGACCAACAAGAACTTATCAACAACAGATTTGAAGGACTCAGGATGTTGTCCAGTAGAAGACCTACCGGAAACGATGGATGGTAGAGACCAATAGCGAGAAGAGAGTTAGAGAAATCCGTGCTAGTTGGGCGACATGAAGATGATGATGATATATACAAGTACGATCACCAGATGGAGACACAGAATACTTCGACATTGTAGCAGGAGTACTACAAGGGGACACGCTGGCTCCGTATCTCTTTATCATTTGTCTAGACTACGTACTTAGAACATCGATTGACAAAATCAAAGAGAATGGCTTCGAACTGACGAAGAAAAGAAGCAGAAGATACCCCGCAACAACAATTACCGACGCCGACTACGCCGACGACATAGCGATACTGGCAAATACACCTGACCAAGCCGAAACACTTCTGCATAGTTTGGAACGAGCAGCAGCAAGCATAGGCCTCCATGTTAATGCACACAAAACGGAATATATGTGCTATAACCAAACGGGGGACATCTCCACTCTAAAAGGAACCCCTCTTAAACTAGTAGACAAATTCACGTACCTAGGAAGCAGCGTCGAATCAACCGAAAAGGACATCGAAACGAGGTTAACGAAAGCATGGACAGCTATCATTAGGCTATCGACTATATGGAAATCAGACCTGACCGATAAAATGAAACGCAGTTTCTTCCAGGCAGCGGTCACATCGATACTGCTATATGGATGCACTACATGGACGCTAACAAAACGGCTGGAGAAGAAACTAGATGGCAATTACACAAGAATGCTGCGTGCAATCCTGAACAAGTCCTGGCAGCAACACCCCACAAGACACCAACTGTACGGCCACCTGCCCCCTATCACGAAAACTATTCAAGTTAGGCGAACCAGACATGCCGGACATAGCTGGAGAAGCAGAGATGAACTCATAAGAGATGTACTCTTATGGATCCCCACACACGGCCGCGCAAAAGCAGGACGACCAGCACGAACGTACATTCAGCAGCTACGTGAGGATACAAGTTGTTGTCCTGAAGACCTGCCTAGGGCGATGAACGATAGGGAGGAGTGGCGAGAGAGGGTCAGGGATATCCGTGCTGCCAGCACGATATGATGATGATGATGATATATATATATGTATTCGAAAGTATTTGATCCAATTATATAGATATATATGTATGTATATATATATATGAGGGTCGACAGATAAATTAATGGGATGAACATGTTACCAAATGAGGTTTATTTTTTAATATAGCTCACTAACGCTCCGCACACATATTTCATTGGTGTTGCAATTGTTCGATCCAAATGGTAAAATGAGTCATCGACAGCAGATATGACGTCATTATATGAACTTTGCTAACCAGCCTCGTACATATATGAAAAGGTAATGTATAAATAACTAAGAGATAGACTAAAATACAGATGCTGAACTTTTATTCACACACACACACACACACACACACACACACACACACATATATATATGTACATTTATCTGTCAGAGAGATAGCTTGTTAAATCTTTTTTAAATTTTTTTCGTATGGTTTGAAAATGAAGAGAGGAAGGCCTGAATGAGAGTAGTTCATTTCTGTATTTTTGGACAATGATCCTTGCGGAACGAATGAACGCCAAAGCTGAACATAAAATGTAAAAAGATATACTCATAGATAACAATGGCCTCTGACGTCAATCTTCTCCCTCTTCCTCATCAGATTATGGTAGGGGGACTGAAATTTGAAGCTAACTTCAGATTGGGGTTCGACTACCGACCAGTTGAATTTCTACCCGTTAGACAACCAACTGTACATTGTATTGGGCTCTGAGTGTAGTATAATGGTTAAAAAACTATGCCAGTTGATCATTGCTTGTGAGTACTTCATTCTTCTGGCCTTGTGTCAAACTAAGTCACGCTTGCTAAATAACAAACGTATATTACATTGTTATCTTTTGATATTTATTGACCTATTCATCGAGTATTTTCTAGGTGTTTTCGTTTAAGATCCCACTGCTATCACAGCAAAAGATATAACCAAGGTCAGGGTTTTGGAACATCTTGTGAAAATCGTATTCACTTGTCATGGCCGGCTCGTCTAGCTCGATAACTAATGCGCCTCGCGATGAAACAAAAATGCTTGAACCCCCCACCTCATCATTGGTTGGTTATTGGTCCGTTGGTTTTTCGGCATGTCAATTCTTGCAGGGTTATTTTATGGTTTATTCTGAGGCATTTATATTTTCAAGTAACCATTCCTATTTGATAATTAAGACGTCTCTCAAACTTCAGTGGAAACTCATCAGTTAAAACTGGAGTGAAAAAAAACTCGCAAGGAGTAAAATAATAATAATAATAATAATAGCAAAAATGATGATAATAATAATAAAATGGGAAGGAAAACAACTCTATGGGCGTTTTAAACGACTAATAAACAACATTTCAGACGACAAAACCTGGACGTGGCTAAGAAAAGGAAACTTTAAGAGAGAAACGGAATCTCTCCTAATGGCAGCACAAAACAGCGCCATAAGAACCAATCATACCAAGGCGAGGATAGATAAGACGCAACAAAATAGCAAATTTACACTATGCGGTGATAGAGATGAAACCATCAATCACATAATAAGTGAATGCAGCAAATTGGCACAGAAGGAGTATAAGACTAGACACGACTGTGTGGGCAAGGTGATCCACTGGGAAATGCAGAAGAAATTTAAATTTGACCATACGAACAAATGGTATATGCACAACCCAGCATCTGTCCTAGAAAATGACACACACAAACTCCTATGGGACTTTGACATACCAACGGATCACCTAACTTCGGCCAGAAGACCAGACATTATAATAATCAACAAAAAATTTAAAAAAAAAGAGAGCTTGCTAAATCATAGACTTTGCTGTCCCGGCTGACCACCAAATAAAACTGAAAGAAAGTGAAAAGAAGGATAAGTACCTTGACATTGCTAGGGAATTGAAAAAACTATGGAACATGAAAGTGACAATTATACCAATCGTGATTGATGCTTTTGGTACAGTCACCAAAAGGATTATTAAAGCGATTGGAGGACATGGAGGTTGGAGGACGAGTTAAATTAAAACATTATTGAGAACGGCCAGAATACTGAGAAGAATCCTGGAGACTTGAGGAGGCTTGCTGTCACTCAACCTTCAGTGAAAGATCATCAGCTAACGCTGATGTGAAAATCTCTCAAGGAGTAAATGATAATAATGACATTGAAAAAAAAAATATAAATAAATGAAAAAGAGGAATAATTCAACGACGCAAATAAAAATGATAATTCAATAGCAGAAACTTTTTCGAATTTCTAAGATCTTATTTTGAAAATTACGCCCGGAGGCCGATTTTTATATATATTATAATTGTTTGTTCGTTTGCACGTTACACGCATCCACTTACTCTCCCCGCAGCCAAGTAGGATATTCTCCTGCTCTCCCCTTAACCAAGTGAGATATTCTTCCACCCTCCCTTCGACTAAGTTAGATAGTCACCTCTTCGTAGCCTAGTGGGATATTCGTCTACCCACTCCCTCGACTAAGAAAGATATTCTTCTATATCACCTCCCTGCAGCTTAGTGGGATATTCTTCCACCCTCTGCCTCAATCACTTGAGATATTTTTCAACATAGATTTTACTTGTTCAGACTAAACACTGTGTTCAACTCCTGAGTATTACCCTGGGCTAACTTCATCTAAGAATCGTAGAAAACATGAATTATTCTGTATTGTTTTGATGAAGACCAGATGAGCTCCAGATAACCGATGAGATCTGAAGTTCTGATAAGCTCCGACAATGTGTTGTCGATGGCTGAAAAGGAAAAAAGGGAAAGAGCTCTAAATATTTCTTTTGTACCAGCAATACCGTTATCTACAAAATAGTATATGCAACTATATATTGATCTTCTAGTCTCAGAAGAATTAAATACTAACCAATTATATGTATATTAAGTATTATATAGATTATGATTGAATATCTTTGTATTATTCATTGCAAAGGTAACAAAAGGAATTATATGTAATTAAATTGCAAATCAATCTTTCTTGCGTAAATAGCTCCTCTGGATTTTTTCATTCCTTGGAATTTCAATGGATCTTGTTAGTAAACAAACTCTTTGAAAATTCAGTTGACATTTTGGTGGTAATATGATGAATTGAATTTAATCTTTAATTGTTCTTAATTATCTTAAATTCTACCTGCAAAATCATAAAAATGCTATTAGCTTATACCAGCCTATTTTCTAGCGCCTGCTACAGTACGTGCAATTGAAACGCTTACGTTGTCTCGATTAAAAAAAGATTTAGAAGTCAAACTACCTCAATGTTTCATGTTATTGAGAGCACGGAGTTCATATTACTATACACCCTGTAAAGATTTGAATCAAATAAGTAAAACTTTAAAACTTATTTTTTCTTTTATTCCAAGCCGGTGTAAGTTGACAATATTGGCCCCAATTGACTTATATTTCTTAGAAATTTTTAGATCAATTGAGCCTCCACATTTTGAAATTAACCAAAGAAAAAGCAATCCCAATGATAGAATGAACCAGCTGCTCAGTTTCAGACTTGGAAACTAACTTTTTTAATACTGTGAACATTGGAAGACAATTTTATCAACAAGCAATTTCAAATGTAAAGATTTATCCAGGTAGATCCAAATTTCTTTTTCCCAGTCAAAAAATGTATTCCGTTACCTTTTTAGTCAATATTGACTAACAAGATTCAAATCCATTCTTCCTCTGTTACCTTTATTAAAATAGTATGATAATTTTCCAATTTTTAACAACTGAAGTATATAGCACTATGCAACACAAATTTTGTAGTAGTTTTGTAGTTTTGGGGTAGTTTGTGTTATTTCTTAATTGGTTATGTTGTAAAAGTATAGAAAATATCTATTATTCCCTTCAAACTTTGTTTTTTTTCTCTGGATGATGAAATTTAGAAATTAACCTAGTTTGTCTATAAAAACGGGCAACTATGCGCATTTTTATTGAAATAAGGTCTAAATAAAACAAAATATGAATCAAAATTTACATGCATTTATATTAATAGTTATAGTTATAGAAAAATGAACAAAATGATCGTTTTCGACAGTAATGTAAACCACTTTCACATATCAGCCCCCAAATATAATCTCCCATTAGGTTTAAAAGATTTCAATTCTCAGATTATAAAAGCAATGTTTCAAGGCAGAAATAGGTTTTTCTCATTTACTTTTGATATAAGCTATTGGGAAATAACACGATGTGCCCAGGAACAAGAAAAAAATAAAAAAATTATGTGGGGTGATATAATCCTTGTTTTATTGGGAATGTTGTGGAGAAAGAAAGCATTTGTTCATTTTCAGATCTTATCCAGAAGGAAGAATATTTGCTTTTTTTCCCTAAGTGGCATGATGTTGATCCCATGTCATTAATTTTTAACAAATCTTATTTTACTCCTTGCGAGTTTTTCACACAAGTTTCTGCTTAGGAACACCAGACACCGTAAGCAATTTAGGACATCGTGCCACACTTCTTCCCCTACAAAAAAGTTAAAAACGAAGAAATTACAAAAAAAAAAAAAGAAAAAGGAACGCGGTCCGTGTTTAGATGGGTGAGTGCTTTGGGACACCAGACACTGTAAGTAATTTGGAACCTTGTGCCAGACCACAGAAAGCTTAGTAAGCAACCATAATCTATTCTCTTACAATGTGCAATTGTCTAATGTTGATACTGCAGGAATTCAAGTAACAGGCATCTGCACACGTGCATATCCAAGGAATAAGCTTAAGTTGTTTGTTGTGATTTTTTTCTACATGTGTTGTTTGTTATACGAGAAGAAAAATATCAGTAACGTTGCTTTCAGTTAAATGCGTCACTTTTTCTGATTATTTTACTGCAAACGTTGTCAATGACAGTAATGTTTATTGGTGTCCATACTCCTGTGAGATGTCTAGTTGGAATTTTACAAAGCTTTGAATCTAATGAGCATAGTTTTATACAAAACTTACTTCATAAGCAATGTTTCATATTAACGGACAATAAATGAGTAAATTTATAATTAAGTTGGACTTGTGGTCTTTGAAAGTATTTATCCAACCATTCTGCCTGGGGCAACATACGACACACGGTTAATTTATGAGAGCAGTTCAGCTAGTTTGAATTCAGAGTCTTTCTTTCTCCCAGGCTAGTTGCCATACCACGGCTAAAGAACCTTACTATTTACTCATAGCTGGGGTCGGGAAGAAAAGGTGGATTCACACCTTTTCCAAGAGCATTAACGCGAAATAAATGTTTATTTATCAACTGTCACTGATGAAATAAAACGAAGCTATAGCCATGTTAGTACTATTGAATGGCTGCACCACCTGGAGTTTTACGGAACGCCAGGAGAAAAAGGTAGGTGGGAACTACACAAGGATGCTGCTTTCTGTTTTGAATAAATCTTGAAAGAAACACCAATACGGTAGCTGTACTGTAACTTATCTCCCATCACACAAATCATTCAAGTAAGACGAACAAGATATGCAAGGGAAAGTTGGGAAAGTAAGGACGAACTTATAAGCAAAATTCTACGATAGACTCCTACTCATAGACACAGCAATGTTGGCTAATCAGCAAAAACTTACATTCATTAGCTCTGTGCGGACACGGAATGCTATCAAGAGGACTTTGCAAGAACGATGGACGATGAGAACGGATGGTGAGAGAAATTAAATGAAACTCCCATCGTCAGCATATCTTGATGATGATAATGATGATGTTGATGCTGAAAAAGATCCCCTAGACAAAATCACGATCGAATAATCTTATTAATCAATTTAGAAAAAAATTAAAATCTACTTCGCCATAAAGCAGAGAATTCCATGCAATTATTCCTCGATCTGCTTTGACGTTTCAATGTTTATTATTCTGCTGTGAGATCAAGTTTAGATTTCATGACCGGTGTATATATATATATATATATATATATATATATATATATATATATATATATATGTATTGGAATGAACAAGTTTTTTTTTTCAGATATTTAAAAAAATCAAAAAAGTACTCAATGCCGAGCGGTTGAGCAAGATAAAACCTAAAATGAATGTAGTTCCCTTACCCCTCTTTCGCTGCCCCATTAATACCAATTTCGTGCAATCTTTTTGGAGAGTAAAAAAAAGGAACTTCGATATATACGTGGTGCCTTTAATAAGTTTCCAGACTTTTTTGTTCAGGCATTTAAAATTGTCATAGACTCTTGATAATTCAGTATGATATTACTACACATCTTATGAGAAGATTGAACAATTTTTATGATTTCACGTTCAAATGAACAGCTACAGCAGTAATTGGAATACACCCTACTAAAGTCTGATTACCACATCTGGTGAATTTCAAAAATGCAATCTGGACGTGAGGACTCTTTAGAAGAACAATGCTTCAGACTGCTTTTCGACCATCTTGCATGGATCAAGCATCAGTTTTTGAGTGGCGTAAGAGATTCAAGGAAGACAGAGAGTCTGAGGGGTGATGAGAGGTGTGGGAGGAGTAAGGAAGTCAATACACCAGAGTTGATAGGCCAACAGTTAGGGTTAGGGTTACTATGTTTTAAGGGAGTTCAGGAAGAGATTCGGTCGAAAGAGGCCAGCACTCTTGAAATCGGGTTAGTGGCATTTCCACCAGGACAATACACCAGTCCACAACTCCACCCATGTCACAGGCTATTTGACTAAGATGGGCATCAAGACAGTTCCTCACCGTCCATACAGTCCAGACCTTGTTTCCAGTGACTTTTGGTTATTCCCTAAGCTCAGAGGCTGTCGTTATGAGACAATTGCGGAGATGAAAGAGGCTGTGATGAATGTCACTGACAAACTCACACAAGAGGACTTCCATGGGGCCTTCCAGAAGTTGTTTGAACGGTACAACAAGTTCATTGTAGCCGGAAGAGATTACACTTCATGTGTGTACTATCAATGAAAGTGTGTGTACTATCAATGAAAGTGCCCATACGAAAAAAGTCTGGAAACTTATCGTATGCACCTCGTAAATATATATATATATATACAGAATAGGAGATTTACAATATGAAGTAATTTTATTGAAATCGAAAAGGCCCTTTCATCTGAGATTCATCAAGTGACAGACTTCAGAAACAATGTAAATAAGATTAAGTAAAAGGGTGATGGTGAAAATGAAAAGGATAGCAAGACAAAGCGGGAAGAGAAAAAATTTAAAAACCACCCTAAGTCAAGCAAGAGATATCTCCTAATAAATTCAAAGAGTGTTTGGGGTTTTGCTTGCATAGAAAGGGCCTGTAGAATATAAATTGCTTCCAGGATAATTAGATGTTGTTTCGTCCTAGCCCTATGCAAGGCCACAAAACATTCATCGCTGTAATTAACCACACGACTATTTAAGGAATTCAAATGCTCACAGATGGCAGAATCGAGCAATTTTGAATGCCCAGATGTTGTGTAGTGACGAATTTTAATCTATTCCATCAAAGTTGTGATTAAACTTTGTATTTTCTTTAACCTGAAATATCAGACTTACAGTGTATAATAAAAAATATCACTCAGCCCAAAATATTGGGCTTAAAAGTTTAAAGGGTCAATATACAATAATTTTTTGGACTTGTTTGGTTGCCTTTACGTGTTTATCTAACTCTACCATCACCAGGTCGATTTTTGTAATCGGAGTATGACTGGTTTTGAATTGAGAGTTTTTCTTCTCCAATATTGGTTGCTGTATAAAGATATGGTAGCAAGGAATGCAATGTTTATCCCATTCTTCGTTATTATTTATCCATAAATGGGAGAAGAAAATATGAATTCATGCGTTTTTTAAGCGCGAAGTGAAATGCAAACAGCCTTGTCTAGAATTTGAACTCCGCCTGTCCAGACCATTTCCAATGTTGATGACAATTACATCATGCAATTACATCTTCCCACTAAAAATCCATTTTATTCTTTAATTCTTTCAACTTTTAGATCCATGACCATAAAAAACAGCATATTCATGCTTTGTTTTAGAGTGTAAAAAACTTTCTTTAAAGTTAGCACATCTTTCGTTTAAAAGAAACGTTATATTAAATCTTTTATTTTTTGTATCTGATATGATCTCCTAGAAACCAAAACCCAATTCTTACGATTTATGTATTTAAGATTCAAGGATTTAACAAGATTGCAACAGATAAATAGATGAATAAAAAAAAAGATCTTTTATTCCAGTTGTTGGACAGCTTGTTTCTTTAACATTAAATCTATTTGGGTACATAATCTATTTATCATTAATTATCACCAAACGTACCAATTGCAAAACTTCTTTTATCTAATAGGTCATTTCAGATCAAGGAAATAAAAGAAAAAGAAAAATTCAGGAAAAAAACCTAAAACTTTAAAACTATTTAACTTTTTTCAAACAAATGACTGATGTTAAATGGATTTGTTAGTGTTACATAACAATACTTGAAACCATTTAACTGCATGCAAACAAATGAGTAATGTTGAAGTGTTAAACGGGAATACTTGAAGCCATTTAACTGTGTGCAAAGAAATGATTAATATTAAATAAACTTCTGTGTATTATGCAAACAAATGAGGTTTGGCTTGTTGAAAATGTTACCGACCAACTATTCATTTTTCAATAATATATATATATATATATATATATATATATATATATATATATATATATATAATTGGTATTAAATGACCAACAAAAGATAATATGCCATTAACCCAACCAACCAAGCAGAAGTAAGAAGACATTTCTAAATTTTCAAAATCTACCACAATATGAGATAAAGTAAATCAGTAAAAAATTACTTACCTATGCATGGGAATCACTGCAGTGATGCGGAGCGCTCATTTTAAAGAAATTGGAGGAAGAGAAGGAGTAGAAGACGTGGTTGGGTTCTTTTGTTTTTTTCTATTGTTTTTTGTTTGGTTGTTGTTGTTGTTTATCTGCGGCAGCGGACATCATTGTACTTTTCATACACTTCCCCCTCGCGCAGCTCGAGTTTCTGACATCATTGTCAAAGTATTCGCTGGAGTCAAAAAGGAAAGAATAGAAACACACAGCATGATCTACCCATCAATCTATTTACGTATTGGTCTTTAGAAATGCAAACTTATATATATATATATTTATATATATACACGAGAAATATAGATAAGTATATAAATAGAGAGAGGGGGAGTGTGTGTGTGTGTGTGTGTGTGTGTGTGTGTGTGTGTGTGTGTGTGTGTGTGTATACTGACACGTGTGTGTGTGCACGTGTGTAAGAGATGCATTAATAGATAAATTGAGCGAGATAAAATGAGGTGAAGAGAAAGATTTGGAGAGAGAGAAAGAGAGAGAGAGAGAGAGAGAGAGAGAGAGAGAGAGTGTGTGTATGCTAGCTTGTATACATGTATATGCATTTGTGGGAAAGTATGCGTGTATTTGGCTGTGTGCGTATATATATATATATATATATATATATGTGTATATATATATGTATTTCTGTGTATGTGTGAATGAAAATAGTGTTATTTGTCATTTATTAAGCTCAACTAAGCCAGAGCTTTGTGTTAAACTTAGCAAAGCTTAGTAAATGAGACACCCTGTAAGAGTCGAACTCACTGACAATGGTTCTCTAAGCTAGCTCGCTAACCATGAAACAGTATTAGTTACAAATGATTTGCACATACTACATTTGATTTTTTATATATATATTTATATATATATACGCACCCTCACAATTATGATTAAAATTTAACGCTAAAAGTGTTTTACAAATCTTTACAGTGCCCAGTACACGAAAATGCAGCCAAACATCAGAATATATTTGGATTATAAAACAAGATGATAAAACAGGATAAAAACTCACAACTCAGAACTTCACGTTGTCGACCTCCAGGGGAGCAAGTATTTAACATCTAGAGGAACGGTTTTCATTAATGTGTGTGTGTGTGTGTGTGTGTGTGTGTGTGTGTGTGTGTGTGTGTGTGTGTGTGTGTGTGTGAATATTGATGAAATTGTGAGATAGAAGTAATGTTTGATAAACAAATGACTAAGGATGTAAAGTATCACAGGTTTTACCAAAACAAAAGAACTGACAGTGCACTTTATAAATAGTGAATTAATGTTGCTTAATTTAGTATCAGCCAGATGTATCAGGCACCCAGTGAGAATTAAGCTCATTAGCAATAATCTTCTTGAAACTTTCGTTAGCCATTAGACCATGCAAAGCTCTCATAAACATGGTTGTAGGTATAAATCATTGAATGTGCACATATTTTGTATGCGATTGGGTGTATGTTCAATTTGTGAGCGTCTATACCAATATGTATATTATGAGCATTGATTGGGAAGATTAAGGGGACAATGGGAGAGATCCGAGATGGAGAGAGGAGGAAGAAAGAGGAGAGTGTCAGGGAGACAACGGAAAGACAAAAAGATCGGAATGCGAGAATGATCAGTGTGAGACAAATAAGTGGGGGTGAGATTGAGAGAGAGAGAGAGAGAGAGAGAGAGAGAGAGAGAGAGAGAGAGAGAGAGAGAGAGTGTGTGTGTGTGTATGTGTGTGTGTGTTCGAGAGAAAGGAAGAAAGAAAGAAAGTTAGAAAGAAAGAGAGCGAGAAAGAGGGAGAAGGAATTATTCCAATTCCTTAGCGATTTCTTTTGAAGAAGTAAAACATCTTCCGATGGGCATCTTTTATAGTTGCTGAAAAGTAGAGTCAAAATGGCGACAATGACGTCACAGATCGCGACAGCCCTGAAAAGGGCTAACGAGATTTCTGAGTGTACAGGGGACGACGACGACGACGACGAAGAAGAAGAAGAAGAAGAAGAAGAAGAAGAAGAAGAAGAAGAAGAAGAAGAAGAAGAAGAAGAAGAAGACCAAAAGGTATAAGAAAACAAACTTTGATGCTATGAAAAGAAAAAATAAGCACAAAAAATAAGGGAGAAAGAAAGTAAAAAGAAAGAACAGCAGAATGAAGCAAAGAACTAAAGAAAGAAAGAACAGGAAGAAAAAACGAACGAAAGAATGAAACAAAGACCTATAGAAAGAAAGAAAGAAAGAAGAATGTTAGAATTAAACAAAGAACTAAAGAAAGAAAAAGAAAAAAGAAAGAAAGACAGGTATAGCAAATAAAACAATTTTTCCCGCCTTGTATCAACCCCTTCCCTTTGGTCCTAACCCAGAACCCGGATGTGTTTTGCGGTTTTCCTCTGGAGCTGCAATGTCGCGAACACTCCTTGGCCATGACTAAAAAAGACATTAGTCGTTTGGCGAGATGATGTGTCATGAAGTAGGTACGTTTTAAGGGGTGGCTGGGTAACGTTCAAACCTAGGGGTGGGTGGTTGGGTAATGTTCAAATTTAGGGTTGTGTTTGGGTGGGGTATTGAGAAAAAAGTGAGGGAAAGAGAGAGAGTGAACGATAAGAAAGAATAGAGAAGATAAGAGGAAAGAACTTATCAAAGAAATTGTGGGGTTATAGGAGGAGGGGAATTTAATTAGTAGCGTATGGAAGTGGTGAAGAAGAAGAAGAAGAAGAATCAATAATAATAATAATAATAATAATAATAATAATAATAATAATAATTGATTTTAATGTTACGTGTTCATTGTACATTCATATTTACATTTTTTGTAGAGTTGTTTCTTAAGATGTTTTTTTTTGCACACTGTTACATGATATCTAGTATTCCGATTTAATATAAATAATTTTCTCGCACTTGCATATGTGTCTAGTATTCCTATCTCATACTAATGATTACATGATTTAAAGTAATTATTTATATCTAATAAGTCATTTGTTTGCATACATTTATATGCCTCTTTTAACTAATGATAATAATCCTTAGGAAATACTCAAAACTTCAAGTAACTATTTTTAATACGAATAATTTGCACACAGTAAGATGGTTTCACGTGTTCCAATCTAATACAAATAATCATCCAACATGTCTACTTGATCCATAGGTACGACCACTTCAGTTCAGAGTGGACCTGGAAGTAATGGTAATGAAGTGGTACTCTAAACTCCTCAGATCTTCAGAACTGGAGCCTCACTACAAAATCCAATTAAGTATCATCTCCAAGTCATTCCTTTCATTGAGTGGGGAGTGTTTTTACATTTTAGCAAGGGATACAGACAGCCTATTTTAAGCCTCGCCGACAGAACAAAATAATTATCCCGTGAAAAAGTTAACAGTTCTTTTAAGATTTTAAATATGGCTACTATTAATCAAAAAGGTTCTGTGAATATACTAAAAAGAGCAAAAGAAGACTAATTACTGCAGCCAGTAAAAGCAATGGCAGCATAAAGACAAAGAGTCAAATAGCAAAATCTAGAAAACAAAAAATTGGAAGAAAAAAAAACTGTAAGGATACTTCAAATTATAAACTGAAGTGATTGTCCACGAGATAATCCAGACATAGCTAAGAATGGAAAACATAAATAGAGAAATTGAATCTCGTTTGATAGCAGTACAAAATAATGCCAAAAGGACCATTTTATATCAAGACAAAAATTGATAATGCGCAACAGAATATCAAGTGTGGGTTTTGTGGTGACAGAGATGAAATAGTTAATTGCATGATAAGTAAATACAGCCAACTACCACAAAATGAGTACAAATAAGGCACGGCTGGTTGGGAAAGGTGATCCGCTAGTAATTACGCAAGAGATAAAATTAACAAATAGTAAATGAAACCCGTAAATTTCTCTGGGATTTTGAGATACAAATGTATTGCTCAATTCAAGCCAGAAGATCAGACCTAGAGTTAACAAGAATTAAAAAACAACAATGATATAAAAAAAAGACTTGTTATCTAGTGGATTTTGCTGTTACGGTAGACCAGAGTGTAAAAATAAGTCAAAAAGAAATACACGGATCTTGCAAGAAATCTGAGAAAGCTGTGGAACATGAAGGTGACGGGGATACCAATTTTAATTGATGCACTTGTAACGGTCCCCAGAGACTTGAAAAGAGAACAGGAGAAACTGGAAATCAGAAGAAGAATCGAGACTATCTAGATCACAAAGTTGGTGAGATCAACAAGAATACTTAGAAGTGTCAGAGAGACCTGAAGAGACTTGCTGTTATTCAGTCTCCCATGAAATACCCCCATTTTAAACTGGTGTGAAAAATCGCTTGAAGAAGAAGAAGAAGACCAACTAATAATTTTATCAAAATCAGTAAGAATGCCGAATAGAGTGATGGACTGCAACATATTTTTACATGTCACATGTTGAAATATTTTTAACAGAAATCAAGTAACAGCAAGTGTTATCAATACTCCAGCATTGGAAAGACTTGCTGTCCTTTGATTTCAATTTAAAACTACTAATAGACTCATTGAATACATATAATTGAGAAAAAGAAATTGGAATAAAAAAAAAAATTAAGAAAGACTGAGGGAGGGGCGAGGAAAGCAGAGAGAGTGGGGGAGAAGTGATGGAGACAGAGCTTATGATTTGTAAATTAAGTAAAAAGGAAAGAGAAAGAGTAAATTTTACACAGGGAAAAGAATAATCTTTGCGGTTGGTGATAAAGAGAAATGAAAAGATTTGGGACGAAATCGAAGCAAAAAAAAATTAATAATAAATAATGAATAAAAAAAAGGAAAAGGAGAAAGGAAGGCAGAAAGGAAAAGAAATTACGACGTCGCAGTTCAATACGTTAGACACTTTGTCATAGGGAAATCCTCAGGAAAAGAAAGAAAGGAGCAGTGACGAAAAGAGGGTAGAAGAAGCAGAAAAAAGAAAGGATAGGAAAGAGAAATACAATGTAAAAGAAAAACTAAGTGCTCTGGTGGGATAACCAAACCGGAAGTCCCATATTTCTTTATAACAAAGCCACTAAATACTGTAAGTAGGTAAAGTCAGGAACAAATTAAAAACAAAAATTTTCTTCTGTGCCAATTAATGAAATAAAAAAGTGTCTGGGTGAATTGTCGATGCAAAAGAACCGTGATGTTCATCAGCATGGATAACGGAATCGGTATACCGAGTTTGAAATGCAAGCGAGGCTGTCTATGCTATCTTATTTTCATTTCCCAGCGCTCTGTTTTATCGTGGGTGTCTAGATACAAATTCCTGTTTCAAGCATGCCACGTTGGTCAAATAACCACTGGGAAAAATCACTCTCCCATGATACTGCTCAGACAGTGATTACTGTAAGTTTTTTTGGTCTGAATTTCTAAGATGAGGAATTTTCATCATCACACACTGATCTACACGTACTCATATCTTCATTTTGATTCTTATTATAATTACAATATTTCGGTCGTTGTACCCTCTGACCTTCTTCAGGTGTCTGGCGTGGTTGGTAATCTTCTTGTAAAGTGTGAGCCGAGCCCACAGTCCAAATTACGGGGGTAGATTATTCTCATTCTGATGTTCATGCTTAGAGCATGTCTCGTGTCAATTCTTTGTAAATTCGTCTCTAAGGTGTCTCGTGTCATCTGACTGAAATCACGACCACCAGTAATATGTCGCTTGAAGCGAGCTATTTTTAGTCTACCCACGCACAGATGTTTATGTGGGTACACGCAAGAAAATGTGTGTCATCTTTCATCCCTCTGGTATGATGTATAAATACTTTCCCTTTCATTCTTTGTGAAGAATGTGCACATATTTATGTCTCTGTGTATGTGTGTACACGCGAGCGTCTGTGTGTATATATGTGCATGTGTATGATTGTGTGTATGTGTGCATATGTTCATATTTACGTGTGTGTGTGTGTGTGTGTGTGCGTACGCGTGTGTGTGTATGTATCTGACTAATCAGATTATTTTCTCATATACATATCTCGGTTGTTATTATTGTCTAAACATTTTGGTTGTTATTCCCTCCGACCTTCTTCGGATGTCTTTCGTAATCGGTAACTTCTTGAATCGTGAGCTGAGCCCTTTATCTAATTTAGTTAAAGTTGTTTGTTTTATTCAACTTTCCATGCTCCGAGGATGATCTAGAATTAGTTAATTCATCCGTGCGATGTAATTTGTCTCGTCAGCTGAAACAGAGTAGATGACTTTTTCATGCACTACCTGACACATAGATTGAACCCATGATAATTAGATAACTAGATACTCTTTAACCAACTCTTTTATCTTTTAGGAGGTGGTAACTTGGAGTCTTAAACCTAATTTCATTTTACTTACTTCTTCAATTGATTCCAAATAAAGGGTTCGGTTACCAACTCCGATAAATTGCTAAAGAAGGCTATAACAGGTAATCAGGAAGATTTTAACCCATGCTTTTAATCTATAAGTTGGTTAGTTATTACTGTCTACGGTCGATACCCGAAGAAGGTCGGAGAGTACGATGGTCGAACCTTTGTTACTATAATAAATATAAAGGTGAGGACTCAAGTCAGTGTTTTGTGAAATACTAAATAATGCTACACTGAATACTATATTTGTTGCTATTTTACGGATTCTTACTGGTTTGATGGTAACTCGCTAATATGTTTGTGCTATGGATTCAAGGGATGATAGTCATATTACATGGTATATATTTACCCAGCCTCTCGGCCACGGTCAGAATATGACACAAAGTTACTTTTCAAGCGGAGAAGAACTGGTTTTGAATTTAGAAATTTCCTTCTAGACTGGTTTGATTAACCAAAGCTAAAGAATTCTGTCTTCCTTACAATTTGAGAACAGATGAATTCTTAGTTTTCCCAAGAGTACTAGTGTGAAGTGAAATGCTTACAACTTCATCCAGGATTTGAACTCGTGCTGTCGATCTCATTTCCCACGACAATAACTTTTATGCAAAGCGTGCTCCCCCACCAATAGTGTATTTAACCTCCCCAACCTTCGCCACGAGCAGGATGAAACCAAAGGTCAATTTTTAAGCTGAAAACTTACTTTGGGCAAATGAATAATCTGGAAACTTTTTACTTTTAACGTTAAGCAAGATGATATTTAGTTGTTACGCAAATTTAAAATCTTTAAGGAGTTTTAGGATATTTCAAATTTATTTCCATTGCAATTTCATCAATGTTGGATTATGAATGCTGCAAATTTCTCCGTTTTTTTTTCGTATTCAGTTTCTCTGCGACTTTAGATGGTTTTAAAAGTGAAATATATCGTCTTCTTGACATTTTCACTGAAATGTTTTTCCGATTAAATATATTATGACATTTGTAGAGTGGCAAATATTGACTTGTATTAGGAACAAAAAGACAGAAAAACAAGCAAGCAAACAAACAAATAAACCTAGATACGTCCCGTAGGATAATGATTAGCTAGGACTAGCCGACCATTATTAGTAAGTTAAATCTCACTGGGTGCGCCATACATCTGGTCTTTTGTTAAACTAAACTAAGTTTAGTAAATGAGTTGCTTTCGGTCAAAGCACTCCGCTACATTACCGAAGTTAAGCAATGATAAACTTGTTCTGTATTTAAATGTATGACCACACGGCAGTTTCTGGAAGCAGATTCAGATCTGTATGCCGGACTAAGCAAAACTTAAATCATTTATTTATTTTGCAATTTTTAACTCCTTGACCTTAATCTGAGAGTATACGCCACAAAAAAACTTTATTCGGGTGTCTACATTTTGATACTACTTAAGTTTTCTTGTCTAATTTTGTATATTGGAATATTCGGAACAAAAAAAAAGTTGTATAAGAAAATAGAATTGGTATAAACTCCTAAATACATTTCTTTTATGACATCTATTACCAGATTAAGTTCAAGGTGTAAAAAGATAGTTAAAAACTATCAAGATAAATAATTTATTCGATTTACTTAGTTTTGCTTATTCTAGCCCACAGAGATGAGGCTGTTTACATAACCTCCGGTATGGTCATTGAAATACACAGATGTTATCGTCTGCAGTAGAGTAAAACCTCCACACACAAAAAGAGGTGTCCAGGGTACGACACTAAACTGTATCAGGTGTGAAGCACCAGTTATGGAGCTCTTGAGAGTGTGGAGTATCTCTTCATTTTCATGATTTCAGGTTCACTTTGACACGGAGTGGTACTTGCTGTTAGAGTCCCATATAAGTTTTAAATTGATCTATTTAAAAATTATTCGTATTCTATTAGACTGTGTGCGAAATATTTGCATAATTTCTAAGGCATTTCTTATGGAATAATGGTTTACTAGTTAGGCAAAATGAGTAGAGTGTTCACCAATGGTCAGGGAGACTGGGGTTCAATCCCAGGTCGAGTCATACCAAAGACTCAAAAATGGTACTTGATGCCGCCTTGCTTAACACTAAACATTATAAGGTAAGGATCAAGGGTAAAGCAGAGCCATCCAGGGAATGGGGTAGCGCCCTCCTGTACATCTCGGTGTGGTAGCTTTCGGCAAAGGTCGTCAGCTTTACTTTTTTTTTACTTAGTTAGGCAAGCAGAGCATTGTTTGTTGGTTCAATTCTCACAAGGTGCTTCAAATTCCAAGCTTTGTGTAAAACTTGTCTCAGTTTATTAAATGAGAGAAGAAAACAATTCTCCAAGCTAACTGTGATAATAAAAAAAATATTTATATGTAATCTATTTTCTTTTCTAATATATTTCTCATAGAAATACAAATATATCCGCTTAGTTCAATGAGCAATTGTACACTTCATATTTACATCTTAATTTAGGCTTAATTCATATTATCAGATGATTAATATCTGTAGTTAGTCTGACACAGGCCAGTAGCCATCGTCTCTAAGTGGTCACTCATCTCAGTGCTAAACTTGATAATTGCTGCTTAAGTTCGATGAGGTAGTGAGAACCGGTACTTACAGAGTAATTTGACAGTTCTGTCACTATATTAATTTATACCACACACACACACACACACATATATATATATATATATATATATATATATATATATATATACTTTTATATCATGATATAGTTTATAGCTGAGGCATATGTAATATTTTTTGATAAAGAAAGTTAGGAAAATCAGATTGATATGTTTCGCTAGAGGACAAGAGTCATCAGAGTTAATCATTACCCCAAAACAAATTCTTGCCGTTCAAGGAAGAGGAGCTTGTTTTTCTTTCTCGCTGTTTTGCTTAGATTTAATCATCATTTTTTTCGTTTTATTTTTAATTTAGTATTGACTTTTAGAATCTCACATTGCTTGAGTACAAATTTGATGAGGAAAAGCGAAATGTTTTAACAATCCCGGTCGTAAGTTAACAGTAGAAGCCACGTTGGATTAAAGCATTTTCTGTCCAGTCTCGTGATTCTTTTTTTCTTTTCTTTTGCTTTTTTTTATTTGAAGCACATAATTTATGTCAAGTGTCCCGGTGGTATATTATGACAAAAAGAAAGCTTTTAATATTAGGATGATGCGGTGGAAACAAAAAAATAAATCATTGTAATTATTGATATTTTGTTCCTGTAAAATTTAAGAAAAGAAATCATTTGTTTTAATCTTTCATCAACAATACGACCTGAACCCCATGGATCAGATGCAACAATTACTACAACATCTTTTAATCTTTATTATGTAGAAATGACTCTACTGAGAGGTAAAGATGAAAATTTGTCCTAAAGAATTCACCAGGTTACCAAGGAAATAGAAAAACAACATAAGAGATTTTGGTATGTCAAAATAATATCTTACTTCGGGAGATTCCATAGATATCTATTGGAAGAACATCTACAACAATTTGAAGGAGGAAACAAAAAACAATACAAACTGAGAGGTTTGGAAATGTATTGATAAATAATGAAATTTATAGAGTTGTTTGCTTTAGGGATGCATTTAATCCCCCCACTCACCTCTTGATACACGCAGGGAGCGATACAAAGTCAATTTTTAGGCAGATTACAGCTGGTTTGAATTCAGTGTTTTCCTTCGCCTAGACTAGTTGCCTTAGCAAGGCTTTAACCATTTCATCCTACTATTTATTCAACTCAAAGCTTGAGGGAGAACACATGGATTTATGCCTTTCCCAAGGGCATTAGCGCGAAGTAAAACTCAAACAGTATCTCAATTTAATATCTAAGTCTCGTGATTTTTACGTGGCAAACTTATTAAGTCGCTCCAAATTACAAAGTAAATATTTATTTTTATGTCGACATTTAGCCACCAATTCCGATCTTTTATTCAATAAATTGCAATAATTCGGAAAACTTATATGATATTTTTCCTCCAAGTACAATTTGAAATATTTCAAATTCTCATTACAAGCATAATTTTTTTAAAAAGTAGATCAGTTAATGCCTGGTTCTTACGCAAACTTTTTTTCTAATATATGTACTTTGTAAAGTACATACAATAACATTAAACTGTGTACAGTCTTGCGATATAGGCACTGAAGGAAACTTTGTGATTATTGTATCTTTCCTTCAACGTTTATTCTGTCGACCCTACGTAGACCATCTTCTGTTTGTTATTACCTCTTACTTTTAATTTGTAAATCACATTTCAATTAAGCATACATTTTCCAGAAAAACTCACTTGTTCAGCCCAATGCACATAAGATTCGTGAATTTTTACCCAGTTTTATTTTATTTCATAGTTGAAATATTGTGATATTGCTCTGAATTTTTATACATAGAGCATCATATTTTACTGATTTAAAACAGTTTTAAGGTAAATTTTAATAATACATGTGCGTGTGTGTGTGTGTGTGTGTGTGTGTGTGTGTGAGAGAGAGAGAGAGAGAGAGAGAGAGAGGGAGGGAGAAATGGAAATAAACCTGACGCAAAATAATTATGAAAATATGATACTAATAAAAAAATATAATATATTTAGAGCATATATTTATTATATATGATAATGAGTCAACATCGTATTTCATTTTTTATCTTAATTTTTAATCTTTTTTTTATAAACCATCATCAGAGTCTATTTAAAAAAAAACATTGAAGATCTTTCGGGTGAAGTATCTAACATCAGTTAAGCTAGATGGAATAACTCAAGAAGGCTATGTGCGTTTTTGAACAAATCCTAGAAACATCACTCCCCAAAACAGCAACCATACGGCCACTTATCTCCCTTCTCACAAACTATCCAAGAAAGACGAACAAGATATGCAGGGAACGTTCTTTTAAGGACTCTTACTTACGGACGCGCCAGGGTTAGTCGATCAGAAAGTACGTAAATCATCTCTGTGCAGACACTGGATGCAGTCTAGAAAAACGATGGCTGATGGGGACAGATGATGAGAAAGAGAAAGAATTAGGGCATTCTGTGCTATCAGCATGACTTGATATTGAGACAGTTTATGTGAGGGTTTATTGAAAACAAAAACAACGCGAAACATCACGTTTCCACACCGTACAAACTTGACAAATTTACCTATATTGTTCATTTACTTTTTATTATATCTTTAAAACTTTTGTATGTAACTATAACATATCTACCCTCTGAATTTTTTTCTCTTGAAAACATTCCAAGGACCAGAAATCTGAAGAATTATTTACACACGGAAACTTCAAAAGTTTTTGTAAATTCTACGACAAAGAAACTTACATACTCAGTAGAATAAATGCTGGTAGATGTTTCTAACAAGTTACTAATAGTTCAGTTAGTATAATCAGCTTATACTGATTAATATAAAATTAAGAAGAAAGTATTGGTGTTGTTGGTGTTAGGGAGGATATTTAGTTGAGGCTTCTTTTCTCCAATATCCGATGTTAACATTGATATATCCAATGATATACTTACATTGAATAAACAGAAAGTAGGACAAGTTCATTTATACATAAAAGAACATTTAATTCATACGTAATAAACATATAAGAAATAGTGACAAGAATACATAAATGTGTTCGAACTGATAAAATAGGCACATATTAACCTTTGAACGAACAATATACGAATCGTGGTAAAAATGGTAAAAGACTTATTTGAGTTTGGTGGTTTAACCATGTGGACTTGACGTTTTCTTATGAGGTGAGAAATACGTTATTACAAGAGTTAGAGACAAAGTCTCTCTACTGTTCAACAAACAGAGATAAAAAGACACGTCTTAACAGTTCAAAGAACTGAGACCAAACAAGAGAGAGAATTCTGTTATTTTTACGTGACTACGAAGCTTCCAAAGGACATGCTCCGAAAGTCCATGGAAGACAATTATCTATTGCAAAAAAAAAGTTCATTAAATTATCTACATTTGACGCTTCGTTATTTTCGATTCTTTTATCGATAAAAGCAAACATTGTTTTAAACCTATTCTATGTTAATTATCAAATTTTTTTTCTATTGATAATTTAGGCTTTTATTTTTATACCCCCACCCAAATAAAACAACAACTTACGTATGACACTTACAAATAAAAGAATTACGTCAGCTGAAGGTTATCAAATACGACAAAAAAGAGGATACAGCAACCGAAATGTTGTGTGTATAACAATCAAGATGAGGAATACAGTCCAAATTATATAAATGAAATAAAAGTATATTTGCCAAGAAGATGAATATTTATTTATTTATTCCTTAATTAAAAAGTCCGAATGAAAACCTGCGTGGCATTGTGAGTTCGAACTCCACACGAACGATAACGTTCACTTTCGAACTAAGACTCTTGCAAAAGGCTTGAATCCCCTATTATCCTTCAGCTATGGGTTTAATAGCACCTTTTTTTTAATATTACAAAGATGGTTTGGATATTACATAACCCACGAAAGTTGATATGCCATTAAACAAAGAAACCGAAAACTTATGACATTTCTTTTTGAAACAAGGTAAAGAAAATGTCATTTTCCATTAAACTATTTTTCAAAAAGTGTAAAAACTATCCTTTATTTAAAAAGAATTAAATTAAGTGGGATTGATGCATGAAACAAAAAGATACTGCCTCTAAAATTTTCAGTGCGAGTACTGATTTAGGTGATTGTTACTTATTTATATTTTGGCAAGTTAGATTTATTTTTAAGTTAGGAGATTATACTGTTTATTGGGAATATTATAAGCTTATAGTTTTTGTTGTTTTAAAATTTTCTTTCCTTTTTTTTTTAGTTCTGCCTTTTTTTATGATAATGAACGTCATTCAATCATCCAAATTCTTAATTTGACGAAAATAATGCAAATTAGAATCCTTAATTCCTTTCTAAATCAGCCCTGTAAGCTGGGGCTGTAGAATACACCGATTCTACCTCTGCAGAGGAGGAAGACCCCCCCACACACACACACATAAACTACCTGTTGGTCGTGGGTGGTGGCCTGTAATGCTTGAGGTCGAGATCCTGGTGGCTGAGCAGTCCGTTACCTGACAGCCAAAGTGGTTACATGACCTGCAACACTCCATTTTGGCCCTTACTAGGCTAGACGGTCGGTTGGACTGGCCACATCCAGTCAATCAGCTGGTCATGACCAAACTTAGCACCTACATGATTGTCCAGACCGTATTCTTCAAAATGCTCTTGAGGCAAACAAATACCCAACCATTTTTATCTAAAAGGTGCTACAAGGTGATTGCTGAGGGTCAGTTGCACCGAGATAGAAATACTTGAAACTATCTAAACTGCATGGAAACGAATGATTACAATTAAATGGAATTACTAGTATTAGCAATTCTTGAAACTATTTAACTGTGTGCTAACAAATGAGCTCTAACACGTTTAAAAATAAAGTTACCTCTAAAGCCCCCATTTACAAATCATATATATATATATATATATATATATATATATATATTTATATGCATGTATATATATATATATATATATATATATATATATATACACGCATATATATATATATATGATTTACAAATCATATATATATATATATATATATATATATATATATATATATATATATATATATATATATATATATATATATATAAGCAAGATTTGGCATTAAATATAACCCACATACGTTAATGTTCCATTAACAGAAAAAAAAACCCAAACCAAACCAAACCAAACCTCCTGTCTAAATATCATTTTGTTCGGAGAAGGCGGCTTAGAATACACTGATTATATCCCTTGCAGGGATGTAAGACCTTTTCTCAAAATGTGCACCCTGGATATGACACTAAATTGCATTTGATGTTGAGGCTTCTGTTCGGGAAATCTGGAGAGTTTGGAGTACTCCTTCATTGCTATTACTCCCTGTTCCACTCTGAACCACAATAGTAGTATTTGTTAGGGTCCCATCTATGGGTCAAATTTAAGAATTATTCGTATTTGATTGGATCGTATGCAAAGATAACCCTCTTAAGAAAGTACGACAGAAAATATGTAAATCTGAACGTACAATGATCGCGATTCCCAAACATTTTGGCATAAAATAACTCTTGGCGGGTTGTCATGCTGTTAAAAATCAATCAATCAATCAATCCTTTTTTAATAAAAGCATCAATATTATCGCAGACCGCTGTTACAACGAGAATCCGACAGGTTCCCAAGTTATCTAATTTATACGTTATTCAATTGATTAAGAAGAGAATATCAATCACACAGACAGATCATTAGAGAATGAAAATTTACTGTAAAAACTCAGGTAAGGATTATTTGTCAAGCTACCGACTTATTGGTCCATCCCTTTATATCTGTTTATATTCTGTTTGATAATTACCCAACCCTTCTGCCCCGAGCGGGGTGTGACAAAGATCAGTTTGTTAAGCTGAGTAAAACTGGTTTGAATTCAGAGATTTCCTTCTCCAGACTGGTTGCCTTACCAAGGCTATAGAACCCAGTTTGCTTTACTATTTAACTTAAGCTTGGGAAAAGCAAAAAGATAGATTTCCAAGGGTATTAGCGCAAAGAAAAATGCCAACAGCCTCGTACAGTGTTTGGATTCGGGTCAAAGATTCCATTTCCTACGACGAAAACCGTTTTGCTAAGTGCACCGCCTTGGTACAAATCCATTGGATCTTTTTATCGATGATAACTTTCCTCTTATTTTTTTCTTCATATAATATAAAAATTCATAAATGAAATAATCTTTACGAACAGAAACTGAACCTTTTCTTTAAAAAAATATCCGTAATCTCATACCGTCTTATTTTTATATCCCGAACGTAACTTGAATATAACGTTATTTAGGTTCGGCTGTGGAAATAAATATTATTTGATAGAACTGGGAAAAAAAAAAAATTAAGAACGGCTCTTTCCAGGGTTTGGCTACAGATATGTAAAATATGAACTGGTGAAAGGGTTCGATTTCAAAGTTTCGACTGAGAAATAAAATAAAATAAACATGTTATAGAATCTGGTCGTTCCTTTTTTACGGCATGTTAACCTGTCAATGAATTCATTGCTCATTGATCTTTACATTTTTTTGTGTTGTTGTTGCTTAAGAGTTTTTTTTACGCTGTTATATACAAGTGGGTTTGATATGTTGATTGATTGATTTTCATGGCATTTCAACTTGTTTAGGGTTATTTCATGCCTAGAATTTAGAGAATCACGTTTATTGTATGTTTATATTTACATTTTGTGTTGTAATTTTTTAAAAGATTCTTATTTTTGTTTTTATTTCTTGCATACGGTCCTATTGAATACGAATGATTTATAAAGAGATCTATCTGATAAGATCCTAACAGGTAATACAACTCCAGGTAAGAGTGGACCTGGGAGTAATGGCAATGAAAGGTAATCCACTTGCTTCACTGTTATATGCAACTTAGTGTCCCAGCCAGGACCCTCTTTTTTGGGGTGAGGGAAGAAGGTCTTACCCCTCTGCAAGGGATAGAATAGCGTATTCTAAGCCCTACAGACAGTGCTACTGATTTGTTCCGATATATAGATTATACTTATAAATATTTACTTCGTCCTAAGGACTTGTTTTTTGTTGGTTAGTTTTGAAATAATTTACATAAGGTCTGTCATTTAATTAATCAATTCATAACATTCTCACATCCGGGTGTTACGCTTGTTTTATTTTGATAAGTGATTGATGAAGTAAATGTCCATTCGTTCTGACAAAATCATGGCCGTAACAACAGGTGAAATAAACGAAAGACTGCGGTCATAAGAATCTAGCGATAAGAGAGCGAGTCAAAGAAACAATCTTTGAAGACTAATTAGTTTCCTTAGACATGTTATTCATAATATAAACTTTCATTTAATTTTGACTTACATTGACAATGTTATAATTCACAGGTTAATTCCATATTGATCGGAACTTCATTTTCATTGATTGATTGATTTTCAATGGCTTATCAACGGTTCTACGGTTATCGTATCTATCCGTGTGATAAACAAATTCCTGAAATAAACGACCTCTAATTTTTAGCCACAAAAAAGTATTTTTTATCACATATTGAATGAAATAAACGTCTGTAAGCTTTGTGTTAAAAAAAAAAACATTTCATGTAATAAACGGATCTTTTTTAGGAGAAAATTGGTCTTTAAAAGTTTCTCATTATATGAGTATATATGGTATTTCATGCCGAGAGGTTAGAGAATTATTGTACTTTCGTATTTCCATTTTTGTGTAGCTTTTTTTTTCTTTTTGCACATGGCTCATTTGAATACAAGTAATTTGGAAACAAATCTATATGACCCATGAGCTCATAAATAGTAATGACGTTTTCCAATATAGTTTTTCTTAGAATTAATTTTTTTCAGTAATTATCTGATGAAGTTCATACCAAAGCGAAACGTAATAATGAATATATAAGCACTCCATCAGATTGACTTTAACCACTTACTTTATTAGCGGACAGAATAACATAATAACGGATGAAGGAATAATATACTAACAATCTAAAAGGCTAACTAAAACTTTAACCGATGAAATAATGGGCTAACTAAAGAGTTTAAAGATTAACAAATGGACTGACTAATTAATCGGCTAACAGATTAACAAATCAAGTAACAGGCTAATTTATGGGCGAACCAAAAAAGGCTAACAAATAACTGATTAGTTAAAGGTATGATTAACTAACAAAATGACTTACAGAGTGACTAATTAGCTAACATAATAATTAGTATGCAAATAGACTAACTAACGAATAAATGACAAACTAAGAATAACCAATCAGCTAACAGACTAAATAATCAATAACTGATTAATCGTCGAACAGGCTAGCTAATAGACTAACTGCCAAACAGTCTTGTATACTTGCCACTTGTGGAGAGGTTAGGTAAATAATCACATTTTACTTATGTTTTTCTGATGAGGAATGTTGACTAATAAATTAGGAAAACTACTTGATTGAACTTGTAAAGATTAACGTCAAACTCCGTACAACGAGCAACTAAAAATTCCTCTGTGAAATATGAGCATGAATAAAGCTGATCTCTCGTATTTAAATGTCTATATTCAACGTGGGGGACATTGTAATCTAATTCTGCTTTTACTTTTTTTTCTTTTTAAACCTAATAAGTAATTTATTGCTACTAAGTTAGATTCATCAAAAACCTAAAAACATTCAGTTGCGTTTTAAGTGTTTTTCAAACATATAACTTCAGTTTTTTTGTGTTTTCAGTATATTCATCTTTTTTGTTTTTGTTTTTATTGACGAACAGTGAAAACAATCGCTTAAAGAAAAACAGGAAAGTAAATAACTTTATTGCTACTAGTTTAGGCTAATGCACATTAACTATCTATAAATCTATCTACGTCTGTCTGTCTGTCTGTCTGTCTCTCTCTCTCTCTCTCTCTCAATATATATATATATATATATATATATATATATATATCAGTTTACACATATCTACCCATGTCTACTTAACTATCTGTTTATCTATCTGGGTTACAAAATCCGAAATCTAGTACTATGTAACTCAGTACTACTCGTTTCATAGTTGGGTCATCGGTGATTAAACGGGTACCCCACCGAGTTTGTCTCGTGAGGATGATGGTTAGACAACCTACAGGATAAAAAGAAGACATATAAAAGGCCGGAGGAAGTTTTTTGCTTCACAGCAATCTAGCACATTATTCCAGGGAGTGTTGGACCCTTTATTTTTTGTCATTTTTTTTCCAACTAATTCTGATATAACACTTGCTGTTGATGTGATTTCTAATTATCTTAATTCAGTTCGTTACTAGATAATAATTATGAAGACATAAAGAGTAGTATTCGTGTTGTACAAGCATGAGCCGCTATAATACCATGATGTACAAAAGTTCCCCAACAATCTTTTTATCTATTAACCTTTCCCTCAAAAAACTTTCATGGCGGTAGAGGTGTGGCAAAGTATGCAGACTTGGCAGGAATCATGCAGATGTACACGTGGGCGGCAAAAATCTTATCCTAACATTGTTGTTGCGTCCTCCTGTGACAGTGACTGACCCCGGGGGAGAATTTTGTGTTTGAGCAGCTCTTTTTAAGAGCGCTTTGTTCACTTAGACGGAGGAATGCTGATGATAGGGGTGTTTGGTTATTAAGGACGGAAGTGATCTGTGAAAGATTATGCAGTATATATATATATATATAGGCCTTGTTAATGGGGTACTGAATGAGACTTGATCTCACTCTTCTTCGCAGTTTGAATGTTTTTCCATTGGTTATGGGTTTTATATAGAGTTAATTTAAGTCTCATTGAGTACCCCATTAACAAGGCCTTGTATCATATATGTTCTCTGACGAAAGCAACAAGCTGGAAACATACACATATATAACACGTATGTAAGAACAAAATAAATAAATAAAAAATACAAATCTCTTCGTGGACCACCCTATTATATATATATATATATATATATATATATATATATATATATATATATGTTGAAGAAAAAGGTGTAATTGATTCAATAAAACTGCGATCCAAAAATATTTTTTCTGTAAATTGAGGGAAAAGTTTACTGAAAATAGAAGTTAGAATGTCTTTTCTGGAAAGCAATGATAAAGTTAGTCAGAGCGTAAGTATTTTCTATAGAGATAGCAAAGATTTGTGAATGAAATAAAGCAATCCTTTTTAGCCTGATCAAAAAGGATACATTTATATGAATAAAAGTTCTTTGAGTTAGTGTATGAAAGAGAAAATGTTGAAAAGTTTTAACGTATATGCACCTGCTGCCGGTATTTTCATCAGCAAACTCAGGCTGTAATATCAGTATTTATAAATCTATGTATTCTCACAAATCCACTCAATTTTATGATAATTATGAGATGTTAAATAAAATGCATTCTTGTTAGAAAAGAATGTTAAAGTTTCACTTAAAAGAGATAAGCCGAAAGGTTTTGTAAATATCGAACAAGTTCCATACCTACTTGTTGAATAAGTATAGACGATTCCATATGTACTGAAGAAATATCTATTTCTCTGATTATTTATACAATTTAGGTAAATTCAAAATTAGATTTTAAAAGTTTATGCTTTATCTATGATTCTATTTGGCTGAAATATTGTATTTTAAACAATCTACGAGAGAAAAGATTTCTTAAATTATTTTGAGTTTTGAACCTTCAAATTTTTTGCAGCAAGTCAAAAATTGATGTCAAGGAAGTATCTCGAAACTTTAAAACTAAAACGAATTGGCAAAAATATAGTATTTTTAACATTCTTGGAGGGAAAAGATTTTTAAAATTATTTTGTGTTCTGATCCTTGAAATTTTTCATTGCTAGTCAAACATAGACGTCTGAGAAATTTCTCAAAATCTTAAGACGAGCGTGAATGCGCCGAATGGTCAATAAATGCAAAAATACTGATACTAGAATTACAGCTTTTCGAAACTTTTTTTTTTTTTTCTCAAAAATTGACCCTTTTCTTTAATATAGAAATAAGTCGAGTTCCAAAAAATGAATTGGCCATATAACCATTATATTTTCATATAGATTATCTTGTCATCTGCTAAAAGTAGTGCAATAAAAACTTTCGTCAATCAATAGAAAATACAAGGCAACCCTTTTCTAAGCCATATTAGAAAAATATTCATCGATATTATCATCTGGTAAACGTAAGTGATTGAGAAATTGTGAAAGTTGCGCGTTGGATGATCTTATTAGTTTTTCTTTTTTAATAATATTTCATACATTCTTAATGATTGTTTTTAAATCATTTATATGTCTTATTCACCGCTGGATAAAACGTACAACTCTATTTTATTGATGATATTTTGTCGTTAAATTTTTATAATCAAATCTTTGTCTTTATCAACACATAAAAATCAGCTGATTGGACCAGAGCCACTCATGACAATCGGGATACTGCCTCCCCCCTCAAAATACCCCCCCAAAAAACAATGGTAAGCTAAAATGATGCTCCGATGCAAAATGTACTGAAGCCAGATAAGTCATGTACTATGAAAAGATTATGTAGCTCCAGGAATCGGATCTTAAGAAAATACATTCACATTCAATCAAATATAGGTTATTGGTGTCACCAACAAAAGAAAACTTGAGAGAGCGAAGTACGCTGTTATTTAACACATGGTATATATAAACAAACCGGCTCATTGGCCCAGTGGGTAGAGTGTTCGCCAATGGTCCGGGAGACTGGGGTTCAATCCCTGGTCGGGTCATACCAAAGATTTTAAAAATAGTACTTGATACCTCTTTGTTTAACACGCAGCATTATAAGGTACGTATCAAGGGTAAAGTGAAGCAATCCAGGGAAAGGAGTAGCACCCTCCCCTACACCTCGGTGTAGTAGCTTTTAACAAGGGAGCCTTCTGGTCTCCCTCGACTACAGACGCCAACTTTACTTTACTTTACTTATATATAAACATAAATATAAACAAATATGAGCATAAACCTATAAGTCAACATAAATATGAACGTAAATATAAACATAGATATAAGCATATAAATAGGTTAGCAAAAAAAGCAGAAAGTATTGAAAATCAGATTAATATTTATCGCTTATAAGGAAGTGTGAAAGACAAGGAAATTTCATGGGATACTCCTTTTGTTATGCAACGCTGTAAATAAGCAAAACACAATAAATAAATAAAAAAACGAGATGAAAGGCTCCATCGACTCTTTCCTGAATAATGGTGACCTCGGTATCACAAATAACTTTATATGAATAACTTTTGTTGTAATAGCTGCTAAGGTTTATAATACTTAGCTTCGCAATCGTTTTTCGACCAGAAATTGAGAAAGTTTTAGAAAAAATCAGAACGGCTTTTCTGAGAAATCGATCCACAACTACACTGATTCGAACTATTCGTCGAACCATCGAAGGAGTACTACCCAAATCTTGAGCCTTGTTTTTAGATCTTTTCAAGGCATTTTATTCCATGCACTGAAGGAAAATGGAACCAATACTTTTGGTATAGAGTCTTCCCTAAAGAAAATTTTACCGCTGTAACCCTATGGAAGTCAGAGACCTTTCAGTAGGGTTTATTACTCAGAGGGAAAAGAAAAGGATGAGGATTTTAGAAGAATAGAGGAATACATTACGGATGCATAATGGCGTAATGGATTTTCGAAAAGTTGCGTAGTAAAAATTATGTTTTGTTTTTATGAAAAAGAATTCTATCGTAAGGTTCGTTTTATGAAAAGGAATTTACAAATTTGTTTTGATGAGAAGGTAATTGTCATAGGAAAAGTCCAAAGTAGTCCTTTTATCTAATTTTAGAATTGAAATTAAGTTTGGAATTAAGCAGAAGGCTGACAGCTCATCGAAGTCTACCCAACACCCCGTCCCTGGCCCAGTTGAGAGTATACATAATTGTTGCGTTCTGGTTAGGGAACGCTTGTAATATTAAATAAAGGACAAACCACGATATGAGAGGAAATAGAGATATATTCTCAGGAAAAAGTATATACAATAGAGAGACTATTAGTAGACAAGAACATAGGATTTGTGAATACTGAATAAAGATATAGTCCAACGATAGCATTGTAAGTAGCAAGTAAGGTGATCTAGTGTGATCTCCAGTCTCCAACGCTCTAATACTATTCCTATAGGAAGCTGCTCTTCACCTTCTAGTCTGCCCTGGTATTAGTAGCTACTGCTATATATGGCAGATGGACAAGTTCATTGTGTGGAAGAAGGTGGGTGATACCCCACAATAATTGTCCGGAACAGTAGTAATTAGACAGACCGGGTGATAAAGCGTTGCAAGCTGAAGGCTAGGCGGTGTGGCAGCTCCTCAAAGCACTGAGTTCTTTAACCTTGTACCAAATTGCCCTGAGCGTAGAAAGTGAAGGAACCGTCTAAAATACAACACTGTGGAAAAACAAACATAACTGCTATTAGCGGGAGGTGCCCGTGGTGTAATGGTTATCTTCGCAGAAATTGGACACGGCGACACGAGTTCAAATCCTGGACTGATTGCATTTCACATAGCACTAATACCCTTGGTAAAGGTATGAATCCAATTATTCTCCCTCCAGCTATGGGTAAATAGTAGGACAGACTAGGTTCTTCAGCCTTGGTGAGGCAACTAGTCTAGGAGAAGGAAAACTCTGAATTCAAACCTGTGAAACTCCGCTTAAAAAACTGACCTTGTGTCATATCCTGCCTGAGCAGAGGGGTTGGGTAAATATGATAACTGCTATTAGCGATTGCCTTGTATCAGACTGCCCTGAGTATAGAAAGTGGAAAATAGACTAAGCTTTACACGAGTTACTGACAGAACTTGCCATTTATGTAAGAACTTTGAACGACATTATTCTTATATAAGCTCGATACTGATATTATTGCAAAAAGAATCCGTGCTGTCAAGACACTTTGATAATATATATATATATATATATATATATATATATATATATATATATCATCAAGTTACATTGATAGCACAGGGTTCCCTAACTTTCTCTCTCTCGCTATCAGTTCCTATCAGTCATCATCCTGATAGGTCCTCTAGGTTGCACACACACACACACACACACACATATTATATATAGATATATAGATATATATATATCTATGTACACACAATTATGTTTAAAATCAAACGCTAAGTTTTTAATTGGTAAAATACAATGCTCTATGAAAAAAATACGGAGCAATATCAAAATATTTTTTATTCAAAACTAAAAAAAACAGGATAAAATCTTACAACTCTGAGTTACACGGTGCCGCTCCTCAGGTGAGCCAAGATTGACACATCTGATGTCTGTTGAATTTCAATGAATTATCACATTTTTTTATAAGAGTTGTGATACAACGAAACAGTCTGTCTGTGGATGATAATATATATATATATATATATATATATATATATATATATATATATATATATATATATATATAAGGATACTTATATTGTATTATTTATTGTTGAGCATTATACATTGAAAACCAACATTATTACGCGTCATTTATTTTAAAACGCTACAGATTGAAACTCTATGACTAAAAATATGAATAAACAACTGAATAAGAATAAGTAAACCACTTATATCTTTATGAAAATTTCAGTGTTTTTTAACACTCAAGAATCTAATTATAAATAACACTAGTCAACACGATTTTTGGTGCCAAGAAACATAACACGTTTTTTTTAGCTAATTTGATGCTGCTTATTCAGAAAATGGCCTCAGTTTTTTCTGGTTAGCCACTGTTTTTACTGTATTGTAATTGCTCCTTTCTGGAAAAAAAAGGTTAATTTATGATTTTGGCTGATCGCAAAATTTAGTTTATGAATGTCGTAGAAACCCATCAATTTTCTTGTAAGTCATGCAATTTATGTCAGCCACCAGAAATAAACGATTTTGAGTCAAAAAGTTTAATATAGAAGTACCGAATTTTTCTAATTTATTGCCAAAATTCAAATTAACTGATCAACTTTATCAGTAATTCACTTTAATAAACCTGATGATAAAGGTGACATAAAAAAGATGAAACCCCAAAATCTTGTTTGATATTCATAAATTTATCCCATCACTTTTGTACCTTCACTACAGGAGGAAACCAAGTACATTGTGAGCTTTTGTTTTCACAGTTGGAAAGAAACTCCAACTAAAGGCATCCCAACTGAATGCACCTATTCCAAATTACTTGAACATCATGAAAATGGTTTCACTATAACATCGGGAAACTCTTTAAAAATGATGAATTTGTTAATTCAATGAATGACTTGGAAATTACGCGCTTGGACATCGTTTATTGAAGTGGTGAAAAACTTCTTAGGCAATCGCCGGGCCGAAAACTTCAAGGAGTTTGTGGAAATGCTGTTGAAAAGTTTACAGGACATTGCCACTAATGTGAGTATTAACGTTCATTTTTTACATAGCTATCCAGGTGATTTTACGGATAATTGCAGCGATATGAGCGAGGAGAACAATTCTATCAGGATATCAAAACAATGGAAGAGCACTACCAGGGACGGTGGGACAAATGAATGATGGCTGATTACTACTGGAGAATATCAACAGGGACTTAATTATATTGAACTTGACAGACATTCAAGAAAGAGAAAATTCTTACCATAGTTTTTATGTACACGAAAGTTTTATTTTTTTATTTTCATTAAATGATTTGATAAAAATACTTGTTGGTAATGTCATATTCAATCATGCTTATTTTTAAAGGCTTAGGGTCTGGTTGTTATTGCAGAAGTAGTATTTTTCAATAAGCAGACCAATATTTGTTGGTTTAAATACGAATTGAGAGGTTTTTTCAATTTTAATTTGATAAATATTGCGATCAGTCAATATCATATTTTCACAAAACAAATAAAAAAATGCTTTTTTTCAAAAAATGAGGCATTTTAGTAAAGCAAAAACGGTAGATAACCAAGAAAAAGCAAGGTAATTTTCAAATTCAGCATCTTCAAGTTAGCTAAAAAAGATATTTGGTACCTTGACACCATTTCAATTTTGTCTTATTGACCAGTGTAATACCTTATAATTTGCTGTTTGATTTTATACTGTTCTACGAGAAATAAAAAAAAAATCCCGATATCTTCCGCTTATTAAAAAATTGGCCGATACTATATATATATATATATATAAAAGCTTGCACTATCCAGTGATGTTACTGTGTATTTTAGATAGTTTCTTTCGGAGCTCACTTGTACTTTACACAATAAATACATTTTGAACATAATCTCCTTGTATATCAATGCACATAATTCAGTGTTCAATATTGATCAGTTAATGCAATGGTTCTGCCCCAGCAGATAAAAAAAGTTCTTTACTTTGGCGGACTGTTTTAGAAAAATCGATATCATTTCCCGTTCTCGTGGCCAATTCCCGTTCAAATGCACTTAAATTTAAATGTGTAAAATCAACTCAAAATTTTATGTTTTTTCTTTTCAGACAGAAATAGCATTCACAGGAAAATATAAAGTGTTTAAACACAGAACATCGAATTGTTTCTATATATCCAGTTAAAATCTGAGATCATTTAAGCAAGAATTGGTGAAATTATTAACTTGCAAAATCATATTGATTTTTCTGAAACATCGTGTACATCTCAAATTATATCAAATTTTTTAGAACACCGTGTGTATATGATGCGGCAGAAAATTCCACCCAGTGTGCATTCGAATAGAAATAGATTAATTTTTTTCCAAAATAAGTCATAAAAAACAGAAAGATCCAGAAATTCGACATAAAGAACCTGAATTTAATTTCTATCATATATAAGTTATTGGTGTCACCACAAAAAGAAGACTCAAGAGGGTCATTTATGTATATATAAATATAAATATGAAATCAAAAAAGGAAGTCTATATAGAAAGTCAGATCGCTATGTATCCCTATAGGATAGCATCATCAGAATGAATTTCATTTCAAACCTTATCATATAGGAATTTGCCTAACTCGTCTGCATGAGCAGAGTGTGACACAAAATCAATTTTTAAGCGGAGTTTAACAGGTTTGAATTCAGAGTTTTCCTTCTCTTAGACCGGTTGCCATACAAAGGTTAAAGTGCCCAGTCTGCTCGACTATTTACCTATTGCTGGCGGGAGAATAGTTGGATTCATACCTTTCCCAAATTTTTCCCATTTAACTATGTGAAATGTAAACAATCTCATCCAGGTTTTGAGCTCGCGTTACCGAGCCCATTTCCTACGATATATATTGTTTTGAGTCACTCTTGGTGTAATTCTTATTGTCGTAGGAAATGGGCTCGGTGACGCAAGTTCAAAACCTGGATGAGGTTGTTTACCTTTCTCATAGTATATATATATATATATATATATATATATATATATATATACACTATCAGTCAAAAGTATTTGTCAACCCGCAAAAATTTTCATTTCTCATCCTAAAAATGTTATTTTAAATGAAACAAGTTAAATACCTCAATTTTTTTTTTATTTATGATACTAAATACTTCCTCAGTAACTTTAACCTTAATTTAACCAGATATCTGAAGGAGTTTATTCAAACAGAGAATTTTTTTAAATTCCCAGAACTACAGTGGATTACACTGTTAGGAGACATCAGAGCAGAAGACAATTTCATCAGAGTCACCAACTTGTGTGAAAGAAGGCTGACGGCTCCAAACATCACTGCACGACTGAACCAATGTCGTGGAAAATGTGTCACTATCCACAATGACGAGAAGATTCTGTGGAGCTGACCTATATGGCAGAATTGCTGTTAAGAAACTACTGCTGAAGAAGCAAAACAATGCCAAAAGGCTCCAGTGAGCCAAGACGCACAAAGACTAAATAATAGAGCAGAGGAATAAAGCCCTTTGGACTGACGAATAAAAGTTCGAAATCTTTCGGTCAGATAGGAGGGTGGGTCTATGTACGACGAGGACTTGGTGATACAGCTGCCACCCCTTGTATCATCCCAACTGCAAAGCATAGAGGAGGCTTTGTTATGTGTGTGTGTGTGTGTGTGTGTGTGTGTGTGTGGCGGGGTCTTTAGCCAATTGCAAAGTCGGGGATTTGTTTTTCTCTTCAAAAATTGCCCTCTCAAAATATTCAAATTGTCCTGTTGTGAGGCGTGTATTTAGCATCCCTGACTAAATGAATGATGATTATTCATATATATGTATCTATCAGTAGCTATCTATGTGAGTCTGTTCATATCTATTTATCTATCCATCTATCTATCTAACACGGTCTTACTAAACTCTTGAAGCTATACACTATACTAAGCGTATCAAAATAATTGCTTCGGTTGGTAGGACTGGTTTATGGTTTAGAATGATTGTCATTACTCACATCCTAGTCCACCAGCCGATCAGTCAACCGAGGTACTTACCTAGAATTACATCAACAAACTCTTTTCTTGCGAGCTGGCTGGGAGCCAGTCAGCATTGGGGCAGGTGAGAATAGGAGAGAAAAAACAAACGTATTATCCAGACACAATGGTGTTGTCTTACAGCAATTAGAAAAGATTTGTTGCCATTAATATAGTGTAATCTCAATGATTCAAACCTTTTAGAATAAATGTTAGCACACGCATACACACAAATACGAGGATCATTAAATAAGTTTCCAGACTTTTTTTCGTATGGGCACTTTTATTGATAGTATACACATGAAATTCTAGTCCCCTTCGAAGTAATCTCCTCCGGCTGCAATGCACTTGTACCGTTTAAACAACTTCTTGAAGGCCCCATGGAAGTTCTCTTGTGTAAGCGTGTCAATGACCTTCGTCACAGCATCTTTCATCTCCGCAATTGTCTCATAACGATAGCCTTTGAGCTTCAGGAATAACCAAAAGTTACAGAGAGCAAGGTCTGGACAATAGGGACGGTGACGAACTGTCTTGATGCCCATCTTGATCAAATAGTCTGTGACATGGATGGAGTTGTGGACTGGTGTATTGTCTTGGTGGAAATGCCACTGACCCAATTTCAAGAGTGCTGACCTCTTCCCTAGGAATCTCTTCCTGAACTCCCTTAAAACCTCAACAAAGTAACCTATCCCTAACCCTTTGGCCAATCAACTGTGGTGTATTGACTTCCTTACTCCTCCCACACCTCTCATCATCCCTCACTCCCTGCCTTCCTTGAATCTCTTATGCCACTCAAAAACTGATGTTCGATTCATGTAAGATGGTACAAAAGCAGTCTGAATCATTCCATACGTTTCTGTGGCGTTTTTTCCAAGTTTAAAACAGAATTTTATTGCATATCGTTCTTCTAAATTGTCCTAACATCCAGATTGCATTTTTGAAATTGACCAGCTGTGACAATTAGGGTGTATTCCAATTGCTGCTGTAGCTGTTCATTTGAACCTGAAATCATAAAAATCGGTCAGTCATCTCATAATATGTATAGCAATAAGATACTGAATTTTCAAGAGTCTATGACAATTTTAAATGCCTGTAAACTTATCAAATGCACCACGTAAGTACGCTTACAAACACACATACATGCACGTACATACATTGTATTTTGGTTTGGTATGGTTGTGTTTTATGGCATATCAACCCTTGTGGGATATTTAATGGTAAATCCTGTTTATATATATATAAATTACATACATGATTTGTAAGCGAATAGTTTGTTGGTTACATTATTTTTAACGAGACAGAACTCATTCGTTTGTCCTAGTTCAATGATTTCAAGCATTGTAATCCAACACGAATAATTTTACTTAATATTAACCGTTATTTTGCGCACAGTCAAATGGTTTTAAGGATTGCTATTCATTATTTGCACACAGTTAAATGGTTTCAAGTATTGTTATTTGACAATAATAATTCTATTCAATATTAATCATTTGTCTACACACAGTTAAAGGGTTTCAAGTATTGTTATTTGACAATAATAATTCTATTCAATATTAATCATTTGTCTACACACAGTTAAAGGGTTTCAAGTATTGTTATTTGACAATAATAATTCTATTCAATATTAATCATTTGTCTACACACAGTTAAATGGTTTCAAGTATTGTTATTTGACAATAATAATTCTATTCAATATTAATCATTTGTCTACACACAGTTAAAGGGTTTCAAGTATTGTTATTTGACAATAATAATTCTATTCAATATTAATCATTTGTCTACACACAGTTAAATGGTTTCAAGTATTGTTATTTGACAATAATAATTCTATTCAATATTAATCATTTGTCTACACACAGTTAAAGGGTTTCAAGTATTGTTATTTGACAATAATAATTCTATTCAATATTAATCATTTGTCTACACACAGTTAAATGGTTTCAAGTATTGTTATTTGACAATAATAATTCTATTCAATATTAATCATTTGTCTACACACAGTTAAAGGGTTTCAAGTATTGTTATTTGACAATAATAATTCTATTCAATATTAATCATTTGTCTACACACAGTTAAATGGTTTAAAGTATTGTTATTTGACAATAATAATTCTATTCAATATTAATCATTTGTCTACACACAGTTAAAGGGTTTCAAGTATTGTTATTTGACAATAATAATTCTATTCAATATTAATCATTTGTCTACACACAGTTAAAGGGTTTCAAGTATTGTTATTTGACAATAATAATTCTATTCAATATTAATCATTTGTCTACACACAGTTAAAGGGTTTCAAGTATTGTTATTTGACAATAATAATTCTATTCAATATTAATCATTTGTCTACACACAGTTAAAGGGTTTCAAGTATTGTTATTTGACAATAATAATTCTATTCAATATTAATCATTTGTCTACACACAGTTAAATGGTTTAAAGTATTGTTATTTGACAATAATAATTCTATTCAATATTAATCATTTGTCTACACACAGTTAAAGGGTTTCAAGTATTGTTATTTGACAATAATAATTCTATTCAATATTAATCATTTGTCTACACACAGTTAAATGGTTTCAAGTATTGTTATTTGACAATAATAAACCTATTCAATATTAATCATTTGTCTACACACAGTTAAAGGGTTACAGGTAAATGATTAGATAGTTGTATTTGACACAGACATGTGACCTTAAGTCCGAGTCAATGTGGACCCAGGAGTAAAGGCAATGAAGGGTATTTCTATATTTCCCAAAACTCCAAGACTAGATCCCCAACTTTAAATGCAATCAAGATTCATGCCCAAGACATTAGTTCTATTTGAACCCATCGGTGGGATTCTAACAGATACTACCACTCTAAATGTAGCGTCACCATCAAATGGTTTAGTGTTATATTACAGGACACTCGTTGGTTGGGGTTCTCACCCCTGAGCAGAGAAGCAGACGACTGGGCTGGTTATTTCTTTTAACATGGTTTAAATTATTTTTAGAGTTTTGCTTGTGACGGTCGGTTTCATGGTTTCTAATTTTGAAATCAACTGATATATAACAAAATATGATATCTAATAGCAGCTTTATCACATTGCACAAAACGTATATATCTATATCTATATCGATATATATCAAATGAGCTTCCTGGTATCTCTGATTCCAAAAATGTGAATTCGTTGGCCTTTTTGACTATTGCGTTATTCATAATGATATTATTTCTTACGAGTTTTCACATCAGCGTTAGCTGATAGTTATTTAGTGGAGTCTAAGTGACAACAAGTCTTCTCAAGTCTACTGGACTCTTCTCGGTATTCTGGCCAATCTTAATGCTGTAGTTTAGATGGTCACAGCTCGTCCTCTGATCTCCAACTCCTCTAGCCTTCTTAGCCTTCAGGGATCGTTCCAAGAGAGGGTAATGTAGTTTTTTTTTCTGTCAAGAATTTTTTCATTAACTTTACATTTATTTTGTCTTTTCGTGTTAACGTTTATTTTGTGGTATTAAGGTGTGTAGTGTTTCGGTTTTCATTATTTTGTGTTTCAATTCGATTAGGGGTTTCTTGTTTTTCAGTTTTTAGCGTTTCGGTTCGCGTGATGGTGTCTTGTTGATATTCTCTATTTACTTGGTATATTTTTACTATCTCAAACCAACCATTCTTTAGTATCATTCTAGCTAAGTTAGTAAGTCTTTGGCTTATGATCTTAAATCTAGCGGATTTTGCCCAAATTTCTATCATTATTTTTCCATTCTCTCTTTGTTTAGGATTGCTTTTCTTCCACCTGTGTCTCCCAGTTGTGTGGTCGCTTCGGTCGATGTTTTTGTACTTGAAATTAGAACAGTCAATATTCGCAGGATGTAATGTTGGCCATCCAGGGAGTACCTTCTGATCAGGTCACCTAGACCTTTTGTCTAGGTCTCACGTTGAATTTTGCTTCGATTTGTCATTTGTTCATAGGTAGTGTATTGTGGCTTTACTGGACCATGAGGTTGTCTATTATCTGCGCTCCTGTCACAGATGTAACAGTAATAGTAAGAGAACTCTTAAGCTAGTCAAAAAATAAGAAATGAAATAAATAAAGGTTCGCCTAAAATTTGCTTAGTTATAATTTAAGTAAAGTCCATCTATTCATTTTTTCTTTTTAAAAACCCTTTACTTTTATTTTGATTTGTTAGTGAAACTTATAGACATTATTCAATTATTCAGACCAAGAGCAATTAGGTTTTATTCGTTTATGATCAATGTTCTGTGTTTCACGTACGTTATATCATTCATATTGTCCTTATTTGCTACTGATTGGCAGTTTTTCCAAATAGAAGGGTCACGTGACCATTCTATATCTTCCACTGCTATCCATGCCGACCAACAACAGTTAATCAGCAATTTTCCTCTTTTTCTCAACAGCACTCTGATGCACTAAGTATTTGAGCTGATCTCACTAGCTCTTTGGCCTGGATGGTCTGGATTCCTCTGATCACCCGTTCCTCCAATCTCTTTTGTAGGTCTTTGGGGACCGTTCCAAGGGCACCAAATCTAAAACATTTCCCCGTTACTTCCAGGTTCCACAGTTTGTTTGCTTTTTTCATTTCTCTAACTCGGACCAACAATTGATCTCTCTTTTTGCTTTCTTTTATTTTCACTCTGTGTTCAACTGGAAAGACAAAATCCACTTGGCAACAAGTTCTTTTTTTTCTTGTTAATTAAGATCTGGTTTTCTGTCCAGGATTGGATGGTCCGTTTTTATCTCAAAATCCGATAGAATTTTACGCGTCTAATTTTCTAGGGCAAACGCAGGTTTTGTACATAAATAATTTGCCAGTTAGATTGAATTTTGATCACTCGTTAGATTTCCAGTGGTTCCTACTCTCATATTTCATAGTCACTCACGTCTTTCCTTGTATTTCATTGCTAGTCATTTCTAATCTTCTATTTCATAGTCAGCTATGTTTTCTCTTGCGTTAAATAGCCACTGATGTCTACTCTTGTATTTCATAGCCAGTCATGTCTACTTTTGTATCATATAGCCAGTCATCACTTCTTTTGTATTTCATAGCCAGCTATATCTTCTCTTCTATTTCATAGCCTCTTATGTTTATTTTTATAATTCATAACCAGTCATATCTATTCTTGCATTTCCTAACCAATTATCTCTACTATTGTATTATTAGCCAGTCTTGTTTACTCTTGTATATCACAGCCAGTTATGTCTACTCTACTATTTCATAGCCTGCCATGTCTTCTCATATATTTCATAGCCATTTATGTCTACTCTTGTATTCCATACCAAGTAATTTCTACTCATCCGGTCATGTTTACTCTTGTATTTCATACACAATCATATCTACTCATGTATTTCATACCAAGCTTTTTCTACTCTTGTATTTCATAGGCAGCCTTGTCTATTCTTATATTTCATACCCAGTCGTTTGTAATCTGGTACTTCATCGCCAGTCATGTCTACTCTTGTATTTCATAGCCTGTCATCTCTTTGTTTTTCATAACTAGTCATTTGTATTCTGGTATTTCATACCCAGTCATGTCTAATCTTGTATTTCATACCCAATAATGTCTACTCTTGTATTTTATAGTTAGCTATTTCTACTCTTGTATTTTTTACCAGTCATATCTACTATTATTTTTAATAACCAGTCATGTCTACTCTTTAATTTCATATCAAGTCATTTGTACTCTAGAATTTCATAACCCTCCTGTCTAATCTTGCATTTCGTAGCCAGTCAATTTTACTCTTGTATTTGATAGCAAGTCATTTTTACATTTATATTCATAGCTTGTCATGTCTACTCTTCTGTTTCGAAGCTAGCACTGTCTTTTTTGTAGTTGATTGACGGTTATGTCAACTCTAGTATTTCATTGTTAGTTATGTTTTCTCCCGTTTCAAACCAAGCCATTTCTACTTTAGCCAATCATTTCTACTTTTGTATTTCATCGCCAGTCATGTCTAATGTTGTATTTCATAACTTACCTAGTGTACTTTTGTATTTTATACCCAATCCTGTCTATTCTTATATTTCAAACCCAGTCATAATTATTCTGGTATTTCATACGAATTAATGTCAAATCTTGTATTTCATGCTCAGTCATATCTACTCTTGTATTTATTACCCAGTCATGTCTTCTCTTGTATTTATTACCCAGTCATGTCTTCTCTTGTATTCAACAGCCAGTTGAGTCTATATTTGTATATCATAGCTAGCCATGTTTACTCTTGTATTTCATTCCAAGTCATATCTACTCTTGTATTTCATAGCCATTCAGGTTTACTCTTGTATTTCATACCTAGTCATTTGTACTCTGGGATTTCATAGCCAGTTATATCTACGTTTATATTTTATTGTCAGTCATGTCTACTTTTTTATTTCATAGCTAGTCAATTTTACTCTTGTATTTCATGCCCAATCATGTCTACTATTTTATTTCATATCTAGTCATTTGTAGTCTACTATTTCATACCGAGTCATGTCTACTCTTATTTTCCTTACCCAGTCATATGTAATCTCGTATTTCATAGCCATTCATGTCTACTTATGTATTTTATAGACATTCATGTCTACTTATATATTTCATAGCCAGTCATTTGTACTCTAGTATTTCGTACGCAATCATGTCTACTCTTGTATTTCATACCTAGTCATGTCTGCCCTTTTTTTCATGCCTAGTCATGTCTACCCTTTTTTTCATGCCTAGTCATGTCTACTCTTGTATTTCATACTGTTGTGGCCTTGAAGGGTCAGAAATGAATAACACAAAGAGATGTAAGTTTTATAGCCGTATATATTTACGGAAATACAGACAGTAACTCTTACCGGTAACTGACTAGACTCCCTTGACTCGTTTATCAAGTCAGTCACTATTTATAGTGTCGGCAGAGTCCATGCAATGACGTCATGACGTATATCACCATGCCCCATTTTAAACCTTGGTCGGTATTGAGTCAATATTTTTTTCTTTTTGGGGTTTATCTCAATTAAATCAGTTATTGCTCGTTTTCTTTTGGATCTTTTCTGTTCTGGAGCCCTTAGTGGTATCGGAACCGCGAACGTGTCGAACACGATATCCATTCGGTCTTTCGAGTGTTGTTCTCGACGGTATTCGAATACCGCTTCTTTATTTGGTTCAGTTGTTTTTTTATGGGTGAAACTGGGCTCCTTGATTATGTATATCATGGTTCCAATCTGTTTGTTCATTGTATCTGTCTCCCAGTTGGATTTGATGCTTTGAAACATGGTGAAGAATACTTTTTTGCCAATTTTGAATCGTTTTCTCGTCACTTTATTTGTATGTCCAGGTTTTGATTGATTTGGTAAGAGTTTGTCAAACACTGACTTGATCTTCTTTGCAAGCATTAACTCTGATGGCATCATGGCAAATGGATCCTTCTTATTTAGAGCTTTACTCTATGGCTTTATCGGTAGGAGTATCTCTCGCTTTCCTAAGAGCTCTCTAAAAGGTATCAATGAAACGTCCGGCCTGACCATTACTCCTTGGATGATACGGAGCGATCGTCATATGCTCCTCTGAGAATGTTTGACAGAATTCTTTGAATTCACTGCACATAAAGAGACTTCCATTATCTGAGACCATGCAGTCTACGACTCCAAACCGGGCGAATAACTCTTGTAAGAAGCTGGTTACTACCTCCGTAGTCGCCTTTTTGTATCTAAAAATTTCCGGCCATTTTGAGAAGCTGTCTACTACAATCAGGTAGTACAAACCATCCAGTGGACCATCAAAATCGATGTGAATCCTAGACCATGGTCGGTCGGTTTTGGCCAGGGGTTGAGTTTTATGGGAGGTGCCTTTACTGCCAAAGCACAACCTTAGCAAGCTTTTACTCTATTCTCGATGTTCCTGTCCACAATTGTCCAATAGACATAGCTTCTCATGCGTCTTTTCATCCTCGACATTCTGGGACGGTCGACATAAAATTCTTTTAGTATTCTTTTTCTGCAATGCTGCAGTTATAACAACTCGGTCATTGTGCATAACTACTTCATTACAGATAAAGTAAGTTTTTGAAATTTTATTTTGTTTATAATTTCTTTTATAAAATCATCATTATTTTGTTTATTATTTCTTTTATAAAATCATTATCGAACGCCTTTTCTTTAATCTCACCAAGTGTTACTGGAAGCTCTCTAACATTGTTGCATAATTTATTTTTACCTCTAATTCTGTTCGTAGGGAGGCGATTACTATGTCTTCAAGGAGTTCAGTATGTTTTGGGATAAGTCTCAACAATCCGTCGGTATGACTAATTTTTGAAGATGAGAAAAACTCCATTTTAAAATTTTAATTAAGGAGAATGGTCCTCCATCTTTGCAGCCTTTTTGCAGTATGAGTTGGTAAACTCTTTTTGAACCAAAAATCGTAAGAATTGGTTTATGATCTGTCTGTAAAATAAACTGTTCTCCTGGGATGAATCTATAGAATTTGGTAACTGCAAAAAATAATTCCCAGTGCTTCTATCTCGATCTGAGAGTAGTTTTTTCTGCAGGTAACAGCGTCCTTGATGAGTGGGCGATTGGTTTTAGTGATCCGTCTTCCATTTCGTGTAATATACAGGCTCCAATACCGTACGAACTAGGATAACTGGTCACAATGATTTCGAGGTTCGGATTATAATGTGTAATGAATAAATCCGATGTAAGGACTTTTTATATTTTTTCGAATGGTTCCTGGCATTCAGTCGTCCAGATCCAATTTTTATCTATTTTTGTAATTTATTAAGAAAAGCACACAAACTGCATGTTAGGCGCAAACACATGGTTGTAATTTGCTAGACTAAGAAAACTTTGAAGTGAAGACACGTTTTCAGGCACCGGTATGTTTTTTTATCACACAAACTCATTCTGGGTCTCGTCTTCTACCGTCTTTGTCTATAATTTAGCCCGAGATATTTTATTTTTTCCATAAAAAATCATACTTTCCTTCTTTTAGCTTGAATCCATTGTCCTGGATTCTTTTGAAGACTTCGTACACGTATGATTTGTGTTGCTCGGAACTTTGACTATTCATGAGAATGTCATCCAGGTAAGCTATCGCAAATTCCAATCCACTGAGCATGGTGTCCATGACTTGTTAGAAGATGGCTGGCGCGACCTTGACCCCGAATGGTAATCGTTCTAACTCGTGCAAACCCCTATTGGTGTTTATACATAACAGCTTCGAGCACTCTTCTTCCACAGTATCTGGAGATAGGCATCACTCAAATCGATTTCTGAAAAAAGATTCTACCGCTGAGTTTTGGAAAGATCTCTTCTGGACCCCTGAGAGGGTAGTGGTAATCTTTTAATGCATTGTTCAATCCTGTGGAGAATTCTGCACCAACACGGATCTCTTTACTTTTTTTCTTAACATAGACTGTTGATAAAGCCCAATCCCTTTGATAGTACGCCTATTTGTTTGAATCTATTTAATTCCTCGTCTATCTGATTTAACGATGTGAATGACACATTTCTTTTCTTTTTAAAAATTGGTTCGATATTTGGTTTCAACTCAAACTTGGCGGACATTTTCAATCTGCTAAGTCCACTGGAGAAGCCTTCAGAGAGCGTTTCTTTTAATTCTTCTTTTAACTTGTCCGCTTCACCGGTTAAAATTTGTATTTATTTTGGCAGAAACAATTGATGGGCATATCCCATAATTGGAATTGTTCAAAATAGTCAGTATAGAAAAGATTTTTTGTGATGAGAATCACAAACATTTTTGATTTCAAAGTTTTTTCTTTGAATGTGACTTTGTTATTAATTAGCCTACAAATTTTATCTTTCATTCGTCACACTTCTCACGATTTGGTTAGTCATCGTCGGTTTGCCCAATTTCCTCCATGTATGCTAATTTATTATCGACACATTTGAGCCTTAGTCGAGCTGTAACTTAATACTTTTACTTAATATTTGAACCTGTACAAATTTCCTAATGTTTTGGCCTTCTGATCCGTTAGTCTTTGCGATTTTTACAAAATAATTTTTCTTTTTAGCTCTGCAGTGTGTGCTTTTGTGTCCGAATCGGGCACAAGTCAGATACTTTTTAAGTCTGTATAGGCAGTCCTTATACCAATGCAACTGCCCGCAACCAAAGCACGGTTTAGGGGGCAAATAATTTGTTTTTTCTTCAGTTTACCCGATTTAATTGGTGACTGGTGTTGTTTTATGTTGCATATTTTTTATGAGATACACCGCTTTCCTCGATGTCTTTCGAATCTTGGTGAACACTAACAAAACGTTGGCAGTCTTCGGCGATTTGTTGCAGTATTAAATTAGGTTCATTCTCGAGTTTATTAACCCTTCATCTGATTTCTGCGACCTTGTCGGATACTAAACCTTGAACGAAGATTAAGCATATGGTGTTGTTAGCGCTCATTTCCGATAATTTAAAATCATCGCAGTGTTTGTTTACTACGCTAGCGAAGGTTATGTAATCTTCATTGTCTTTCCTTGTAAGATTCATGCATTTCCATCTTTTACGGAAGAGAGACGTTTTTGTTTTAACAATTGTACTGCTTCAGTGAATGTTTTTTTGTTAGGTAATATATAATTGACGAATTTGGTATGTTCAATTGTACTAAACTTTGTTGGTAGAAAACGAACCTTCTTGAAATTGGCCCAGTTTGTGCAGTCAGGGTTGTTGTGATCTTCGTATCCTCTAAAGTACGAAGCAAATGTAATTTCGTCATTCTTAATCTTATGTTTCATAACCAGTCATGTCAACTCCTGTATTGTCCAGACGACTGGGGCTGTAGAAAACACCGACTGCTTCTCTGCAGAGGGGTGAGACCCCCCCAAAGAGTGTCCTGGATATAACACTAAAACAATCTGATGGTGAGGTTCCAGCCGTGCTGGAGCTTTGAGGAATGCAGAGTACCCTTTCATTGCCATCGCTCCCAGGTCCACTCTGGCCCGGAGTGGTAGCACCTGATAAGGGTCCTATCTATGGGTTAAATAGAACAAAACCGTGCTTCTTTCACTATACTGATTTTTGCATTTAAACTGCGTATTTATGCTAAACTGATTGTTTAAAATAGAACTGTTTTGACATTGGAACTGCGTACTAGTGCTGAAGTGAATTGCTCGAAATAGAACTGTTTTTGACATCTAAACTGTGTACTTATGCTGAACTGAATTATCTGAAATAAAACTGTCTGACATTTAAATCTGTGTATTGCCCAGTCAGCTGGGGCTGTAGAATACACTGACTGCACCTCTGCAGAGGGGTAAGACCCCCCCCTAACGAGTGTCCTGGATATGACACTAAACAATCTGATGGTGAGGTTCCAGCAGTGCTGGAGCTTTGGGGAATGCGGAGTACCCCTTCATTGCCATCGCTCCCAGGTCCACTCTGGCCCGGAGTTGTAGCACCTGATAGGGCCCTATCTATGGGTTAAATAGAACTAACAGCATACTTATGCTAAAATGAATTGAGTAAACTGAATAGCTTAAAATAGAAACGTTTTTGACAATTAAACCGTACTTACACTTAAACTGCGTGCTTATGCTTAACTGAATTATTGCAAATAGAACTGTTTTTCGACATTAAAACTGTATTTACACTTAACTGAATTATTACATATAATTGCTTGAATAGTTTGAAATGGAAATGTTTTTGACAATTAAACTGTGTACTTATGCTAAACTGAACTGTTTTCAATAGAACAGATTATTTACATAAAAATGGATTTGGCGTTAAATAACCTACAAAGGTTGATATGTCATAAAACCAAACAAACCAACCAATCAACTCCTGCATTTCATAGCCAATCATGTTTACTCTTGTATTTCATAGCCAGTCATTAATGGCTGCTATGATTAGTATTTCTTTGCTCTTTTGTTTTTATATATTCTTCTAGTCACTGTATTGTTGTTTCTATGCAATGCTCAATGCTGGTGAGGTCTCTTCTTTCTTGACACATAGATTTTATCTATGCTATCTCTCTGGTGTAAGCCCTTGTGCATCGTCATCAAATTCCTTTTCTTTTACTCCATGTCATAACAGTTATTTCCATATCCCATTTCGAGTATAACTTTTTCAGTTTCTCCGTAGATACTTTTAGCTTCTCAAATATCTCTGATGTAAGAATAGTATCATCAGCGTAGTGTACGAGAATTAGTGAAAAGGTAATGCCGTTTTTTAGTACAGGAATAATTACTGGCACAGGAACATGTATCATACATCAAAATAAAGTTGGTCCACTTCCTCACACCAGTTTTTACTTCCTCGTCACTGGCATTATGTTTGCATCTTAAACCCTCTTTCAAGAGGTTGAAGAGATGATAAACATTATGCCAGTGACGAGGAAGTGAAAACTGCAGTGATAAAGTGGCTCAAAAACAGTTAACAGAATTTTACGAGGCAGAGATACATGCTCTCATTTAAAGAAAGAACATTGCTACTGAAAGAAACAGAGACTATGTTGAGAATTAGGAATGTGATTCACCGAGGACCAGCTTCATTTTGATGAATCAAACATGTTCCTGTGTTGGTAATTATTCTTGTACTAATGAAAAAAGCATTAGTTTTTCACTAACCCTCGTATATTGGTTGAAAAGTTCACGTACATTTTTCGCTCTTTAGTTTTTTTGCTAGACTTATACTTATTTCTGATAAGCCTCTTGCTACCACTCACAACAAAAATGTGAATTTGTTGTGCTTTTTGAGTATATCTCAATTTGCAGTGCTGTTTTCGTTTTCACAAGAGATTATCCAGCACTTTTATTTTTATACCCCATTTTGAGAAGGACTTTTCCAAGTCATCGGTGGACAGTTTTTGCTTCTCCAATATGGCAAAGATTAGAGTAATGTCGTCAATGTAACAAATGTCAACTGTAAGGCTTTCGTCTAGGTTAAGATTTTGTTACAAGCTGACGAGCTCGTTCATAAATAGTTAAAGAAAAATATGGAAAAGAATAGAAGATAATTGACATCTTGTCCAACTATAATACTTTCTCCCTCTCTTTTCTCCCTCTCTCTCTCTCTCTCTCTCTCTCTCTCTCACACACACACACACACACACACACACACACATATATATATATATATATATATATATATATATATACATGGTTGAATGCCTGATGTTTGGCAAATTTCTCGACAAAAATATGAATACGATTAAAATCTATATGAAATAAATTATCTGCAGATATAATTTACCGATTTGGATATCTATAAAGACAATGTAGGAAATATTTGAGGCTTAGGATTACTACATATAAGTTAGTGTCCTTGATTTATACTCGGTTTTTTAGTTTAAGTTACGTTTAGATTACAAAAAGTACCTTTGTAGTTAAATTATATCTGTAGATGAATTATTATCAACAAATCCACTAAGAATCATAAAATTCATTTTTGTTTCCTAAAAGGAAATTCTACTTTAATGAATCTGATATATATTCATTTCGCTTGTACAGATATTGAGACATAATGCTCGCTGTTACAAATGCAATTTTAGATGATAATGGACAATAAAACCCTTTTGAACTAATTATTTTTGAAGAGGATACAATTTTTGAAAAGAAGAAACACCATTGTTTTATACATTTCAAACGATCAATTGCTGTTACCTTGTGATATTTTGTTGAATCAGTTGGAATTCCGAAAGCTTCTTTTGCAGCTGTTTCATTTTTCAAAGACCGGATGTCCCATTTAATTTGGGAATCTGAAAAAATTTAGGAATCTGAAAAAAAAAAAGATAAAACAATTAAAATACCGAAAATTTGTTTCGAAATTATATTCGACATATTGTTGTTTATCTTTGCTTGTTCTGACACACAAGATTTAAAAATACCTGTTCTTTCGAAATGGTTATCTATAAATAGTACTAGAACTGTTCTTCGACATGAATGGCTTTGGCATTAAATAACCTACGAAGGTTTATATACCATTAAACAAATTAACCAAATCATATCTACAGTAGTCCGTTAATATATATCTCAGTTTGCTCATGTCTATTGCAGTCTGTTCATATCTATCTATCTATCTATCTATTTTAGCAAATCTTCGAGACAGTATCCAGGGTCCGTAAATATATGGTCATTTATGCGAAAGACAATTTTGAACGACACGGACTGATTTAGTTAAAAAAAAAATATGGAATGAAAATTTTTATTAGCATCTGAGATTATTTTCGTATAGCCAAAGTGAAATTTGAAAAATACGCACAACAATATAAATCATCTTTATCATCATTATCCTCAAGTCGTTTTGACAGCATGGATTCCTTTGAATCTCTCTCACCACCCGTTCGTATCAGTCATCGCTCACGGTAAGTCCTCTTAACTTCTTCCAGTGTTCACACAGAACTGATGAATGTAATATACAGGCAATATATAAGCAGATTTTCTTAAACAAGTAATCAAAATTAAAAGGTTATTGAATAAATCTACAATCTGAATGCGAAGTATAATTACAACGTAACGAAACTGAAAAGCGAATTTTTTAAAATTCAATTTCCAAAATAAAAAATTAGACTTGTGAACACCTGAGTACCTAGACGTCTAGATTGTTGTATAGATGTCTAGGCTAGATAAATCAGAGTCAAGTTAAAAATTAAATGAAGACGTGCGTATAGTTGATCAACTTATATAATAAAGTGATGATGTCTAGACGTCTAGATCGCTCTATGGACGTCTAGTCTAGATGAATCGGTGTCAAGTTAAAAATCAAATGAAGCTATGGGTACAGCTGAGTAACTTATATAATAAAGGGATGATGCCTAAACGTCTAGGTTGCTTTATAGATGCCTAGTCTAGATGAATCAGTGTCAAGTTAAAAATTAAATGAAGACATGAGCACAGCTGAGTAACTTATATAGTAAAGTGATGATGCCTAGACTATTATCTAGATATCTAAGTATTGTTTAGATGAGTCAGCAATGATCTTAAAAAATGACAATAGCTTTGATGGTTTTTAAGGAGAAGTTTTTTGAGAAACACAGGATTGAGCAAGTGCTACATGCGTTTTTTCTCGTTTCCTTAACGAAATTTATCTCAAGAGTAAGATTTGCGGATGGCGAGGACATTAAAAGAATTGCGTAAGGAAGTAAGAGGATTGTCAGATGTACTTTGACAAATAAAAAATTGCTGGAATAATCTACTGAAAATTAAGAGGACTGTTTTATAGAAAATTATCGCTTTATTCGTTGTTCCTTTCTGTCTTGGTAAATATAGCTTCAGTTTTGATACTTTTTGAAAAGGTATACTAACAAAAGGAGAATTTGACCAAATACAAAAAGAAGAGTTTTTATGTTGATAGTACTTCTGAATGAGCAACGCTAGCAGTATTTCCTTGTGGTTGAAAAAAGAATAGGGTTTTGGAAAACTTACGTTTAAACAGCACATTCCACAGTAAATTTATCTCATTCCCTCTGACTGAAAATTGCGCTTTTAATCACAAATCGACTTATCTCCGCTGATATTCAGCCGAATATAGTGTGGGCAACATTTGACAGCGACCCATGCACAACAATCATCTATTGTTACTGTCAAACTAATGTCAGAGATGTTATGGAGATCATTACCTTCTATAATGAACTATCTTCTCTCGTCCGACACATTGCCAAACACAATATTCTGATCCTCATTGGGAAATGTGTGCTCTTATAGGCAAAAGTAAAAATAATATATACTGCTTTTACAACTCTTCAAACAGAAATGGCGAACATCTAACAGAGTTTGCTCTCGAGAACAGGCTTATATGGCTAAACACTAAATTTCAGAAAAGGACGGGGAAAATATGGATCTATACTGACCCAACTCGTTCAAAATCATATCTTAATTATGTTTTTAAAAACCAGTGGAGGATAAACAGTGTCACGAACTATGAGACATACTTTTCTTTTGAAGGTGTTTCTTCAGATCACAGAATCGTTAGAGTCAAGATTCGCTTAGGTCTAGATTGGAATAAAAAGTAATTAAGGCTTTAAAATATGACTGGTCTTCACTTACCAATAACGATATATGCAATCACTAGGCGTATGGGGGTAATGGTTACCGTCGTAGGAAATGGACACAGAGAAGAGAATTCCAATTTTGAACAAGGTTGTTAATATTCACATAATGTTAATACCCTTGGAAAAGTTATAAATACAACTTTTCTCTCTTCAGCAGGGCAAACTGGGCTCTTTACCTTAGGTATGTCAACCAGTCTAGGAGAAGGAAAACTCTAAATTCAAAACTGTTAAACTTCGAACAAAAATTGACCTTGTATCGCATCCTGCTCGTACGGAGGGGTTGGTATATATATATATATATATATATATATATATATATATATATATATATATATATATATATATACGTGTGTGTGTGTGTGTGTGTGTGTGTGTGTGTGTGTGTGTGTGTGTGTGAAGAAAATTTTAAAAAACAAAATAATAAAAAATTTAATGAATTATTCATGAAAGTCAACGTTAAACATTTCGGTTATTAGGACCTTCTTCGTAACTTTAAATTCATAAATAGTGTTGTTAAAATAAAGATGAATGTTTTATGAAATAGCAGGAGAAAAGAAAGTGTATATAAAAAGGAAAGATTCATAACTGTATATTTAGTGTTCTTATCTTTGAAAATATTATTACGTTATTGTCACGTCGAATGATGTTTGAAATTTGTTCGGTTTCAAAGAGATATGACGGAAGAATGATAAAAACAATGATATTCTAACGAAAATTGTGGAGGAAAAAAAAGAAGAAAATTGGAAGAAAGGAATAGAAAATGAATATGAACGTATTATTCAGGAGAATAAATTTGAATTTTATACAAGGGGCTCAAGAAGATGTAAATATATGCAATCACGATTCGGTAACAAAATAGTTTTGATACTTTACTGGGGAGCCATGAAAGACATATTCCATATGATGAATATGAAAACTTTGTAGTCACCTACTTAGAAGTAAAAGCTGAATGCATACCTATCAAACCAAAATCCAAACGCAGAGTTTCTTGGTCGTTAGAAACAGTCTTAGAAAAACGGGATAACTTGAAAAAAAGCCGTTTTGGTTAATGGAAGAAACTCAACAAATACCAATTATAGAAACTTAAAAAAGCGCAAAAAGAACTAATACATACTGAAAAGATCAACAAGAATGCATTCAAGGCCAAATCAATAAAATCAGGATAAATATCGATTTTCATGGCAAAAGATAAATGAATTTATAGTAAAGAAAGGAACCCCGAGATAAAAAAGAAAGAAAGAAAAGAAAAGCTGCCATTCAGGAAGAAATACTTCAGAAGTGAAAAGAACATATCAAGAATCTATCGGGGAAACTCTCCCGAGGTCACTGACAACTCAACTGAAGAAATTATTTAATATCAAGAAGACATTAAACTTGAACACTTCACGGGGGATGAACTTGACACAGTGCTAAGATCAAATAAAGGCAGTAAAGCTAAAATGCCTTGATGAAGTAGAGAAGAAAAAGAAATTTGATGACATAATTCTTCGATTATGCAATGCCTTATATAAACAAAACACAATTAAGAAATGGATGAAAGGTTGCACCCTCCCCTTTTCGAATAATGGCTGCCTCTGAATTATTAAGAACTACAAGAACAATGCTATAACAGCTAAGATTTATTATGCCCTGCTTTTCAATCGTTAGTTGACCTGTAGTTGAGAAATTCCTTGAGAAAAATCAGAATGGTTTTCGGAGAAATCGATCCACAACTTCTCAGATTCTATTTGTCAAATCATAGAAGGAAAAGGTGCTAAAAATCTCGAGGCAACAACACTCTTGGTTATAGATCTGATTGTAAACATATGGAATATATATTGAATATGACCTTATGAATAAACAATGAATTTGATGAGGCTTTTAACTATGAAAAGGTTCCCCACACTTAGTCTAGTCATTTTGTCAACCATAAGACACTTACAATTAAATAACCACTGTTTTTATGAATATCAATTTCTAATTTTTTATTAAAAGTGGAATAGGGTTGAAAAATATTTAAACAAACATAATTATTTCAGAAATATACCAAATGTATATTAAAAGTTCACGAGAATGTATAAAAAATAACAACTAAGATGTGTGTGTGTGTGTGTGAGAGAGAGAGAGAGAGAGAGAGAGAGAGAGTGTGCATGTGTGTATGTGTGTGTGTATGGTAGGACGCTGACTACGAATAGTGCTTTGTATAAAAATAACCATTTCGTGAAAGCTAAACTTCATTGAATAAGAATGTGTAACCCGCTCCAACCTAACACGATCCACCCACACTAAAGGAGCGGTACAGCATGGCTATGAGGGCAACGGCCTCTCTTTCAATCTATTACCTCCCCAGACGCCTACCCGCACCCTTTCGACTTTATCTCCCACCTCCATTCTCTGATTACAAACTTGCAGTAGCACATTCTTAATTTCGGTCTCCCCATACACACCCATCCACGAAAACAAATATCCACTGGATTAATGTGATCGTTTTGCGTCACAGATTACAATGGTCTAACACTTATTTTTCATTTTCCGAGATGCTATCAAAAATTCTAAGAATTTGAAGAACGCGTGAACCAAACGTATTAGCGAGTTTGAAAAGTGTTTTCGTCATTTTATAGGTCTTTATTCCAAAGCTTATTACATGTATCTTACTATCTTGTCATTATATATTCATTTATATATATATATATATATATATATATATATATATATATATATATATATATATATATATAATGTCAGTGGCGACACAAGGTTTTTAACATTATCTGGGCTCACATTTTTAACATAACTTACTTTGAGCATAATTTGAAATATAAGAAAAGTTTTAGAATCTAACTAAATTAAAAAATACAAATCATAAAATCTCTGTACAGGTTTGCACCGTTGACATACGACAACTAACTATTTTACAAAACTCAATAAAACTCTTTGATATATTTTTCAAAATAAATGTCTTTAACCCGTGTTAAGCGACTGCTTCAGTTGCCACAGGAATCTATGATGTTAACAGCTCAATGTCTGGGTCAGCGGAGCAGATCACAGTCCCTACAACACACAAGCATGTGCATAACTTATTCTTTAATGACTTATCGAGCTTCGTAGGTTATTTAATGCCAAAGTCATCATGGTGAAACAGTAGTGGTTCTATTCAACCCATAGCTGGGGGGGGGATAAAGAGCTTCATATCTTTTTTCAGGGTATTAGACCGAAAGTGAATATAATGGCGTGACTGAAGTTCGAACACACTTATTTCTAGGCTATTACCTCACCTTGGCTCCCTAACTTAGATAGGGAGGGAAATTTTAGGACACAATATCCTATAATTAAATTTCCTTCATATCATACTATTATAAACTAAAAAAATACAGTCAGACTTTACCTCTTGAAATGAAACAAAAATATATTCTTTATAAAACAGAGAGTAAAACTCATTTGAGGTTTTTAAAGTTTATTTCTATTCCAATCATAAATCTATCCGTATGAAACATGTTATTTGAAGGATTTTGTTTTTAAGGGCTGATTTTTTTTTCTTCGTGTAACATTTCTATGAACGGTATCAGCAAAACGTATCTAAATCAACATTCAAAGTCATAAAAATAAAATAATGCTGTAAAAGTTAGTGAATAATTATTCGTGGTAGTTCGTGTCATGATGTGGCGTTCAACCAAAGTCAAGAACAAATAACTTGTTTTGAGATAATTTTCAAAATTTCAGAGAATTGCTCTAAGAGCTCAGCTCCCAAAGCCTTATCTCTGGTATCGATCAGAAAAACAATTTTTTGGACAATTTTTATCTGAAATTAAACCAAACACTAGAAATTTCGACATATGAATAGAAAAAAAGTTTTAAACTGCTACAAAAACCCTTATCAATGGTTTTTAAACAAAAAGTTGAAGAGAATATGAGTGTGTGAATGTGTGAGTGTGTGCCTGTATGTGATATCACCATGATCGGTTTAATTAAACTGTACCATTTGTCCTGGGATTCTGGCAGTTTTGAGACAATTTAAACTGGGTCTCAGAATCATTAAAGTTGCTCATAGAGTTAATGAAAAAGAAGGAAAAAACAATATCGGACAGTACTATCTAAAACTAGTTTAAGCGTTTTAAGAAAGATGGCTTGTTCCTAGAAATGAACCTCAGATGCGTATAAACGGCAGTTTCTGATTATGATGTTTTAATGCATAAAGAGGAAGGAGAACCGACCGATGAAACTCGAGCGAGGAGTTCCCGTGACATCAGAGTATGCGAGTTCGAATTCCAGTTGCTCAACTACATTCACTTTCATTATAATACCTCCTTATCCCCACCCCAGCTATGGGTTAAATTGTAACACTGCTGCTCTTGTAAAAGGATGACTTTTATATGGATGACTTTGGATGACTTTATGGTATATTAACCCAGGAAGGTTGATATACCATAGAAAAATAACAAAAAAACAGAAAATCAGAAAATCGCAGAAGAGTTAAAACTTTCAAAGACACCGAAAATTAGTTGAACTTAAGAAAAAAAAACCCAAAAACATTGGTCATTTTAATAATTAATTTTTTGCCTATGATGACAAATCGAAGAGAGTTTTTTAAAAGATTGTATTTCATCATTTATTTTCTTGTATTTGGTTTTCATGCACAGTTCAACAGATACGCGCTTAATTTTTGCGAACTTGACTGTTTGAGGTTTTGCTATTTATTATTAAATGGCAAAAATTTGTGGATATTGCAACCGACAGTGGAAAATGGCAAACGACGCATATAAACTTGGTGTAAAGATGCATTCTTAAAAAAAGTTTATTTCGTTATTGATGCATTAAAGATTCGAGGTGTATTCAAAAAGTATCGAGACTAAATCTGTTGTTTGTTTTTATTGAATTTTAAATGAATATGATCGATTTTCATGTTAATTCGTCTTGGGCCATTTTATGAGATTTAGGAATTACGTTTATTGTACATTTGTATTTACATTTTTCTGGGTTTTTTTTTTTGCTCTTTGTCTAATCGAATACAAATAATTTTTAAACATATCTATTAAAACCCATTAACCGGACCCTAATAGCTACTACCATTCTAGGTACATAGTGGACCTTCCAGTAATAGTAAAGAAGGGGTACTCCACACTCCGCAGATCTTCAGGATTGTAGTTTCACCATCGAGTGCAGTTTAATATCTTGTGCAGGATTTAGTTAAATCAGCTCTTAAATGAACGATGATTGATTGATTTTAATGGAATGTCAACTTGAGAAGAGTTATGTCAAAGGGTTAAAGAATTGCTTTCATTCTATTCACATTTTCATTTTTTGAGTTGTAGTTTCTTAAGCTTGTTTGGTTTTTTTTACACTCGGTCCAATCGAATACAAATAATTTTTAAACAAATCTAATTGACCCAAAGTTGTAATCCAAACGGTACTATTATACTGAGTGAGATAGGATCTTAGAGTTATGACAATCAAGTATTCCAATCTAACCCTAATAACAGTTGATCCATTGCTGTCAGGCAATATTATACTAGGTTAGATGGGACTTGGAGTAAAGACAAGCAAGTATTCCTATCTAAACCTAATAATTTTCAAACAAATCTAGTTGACCAATAAATAATACAGTGGGTTAGAATAGACCTAAATATGATGGCAACGAAGGGGTAAGTTTACAGTCCCCACATCTGCAGAACTGGAGCCTCACTGCTAGATGAAGTTTTGGTCATACCCAGGACACCCTTTTTATGTGGGTATCTTTCAGCAGAGGATACTGTCAGACTATTCTAAACCCCAACAACAGGGAGAACAATCGAGAAATAGAATTTGTGAAGAGAAAGAGATTATATTACATAGGTTCCAGGATGCTGTCAAAAAAGGGAGTATGTAAATAACTAAAACAAATTATATAAGGTCAGAGAATCAAGACAGGAAAAACAATTGACACAAACGATAAAGATAGGAATTCGAAACCCCCATCCTGGTTTACTAACATTAAATAACATTTTGCAGGATTGTCAAATTTCAATAAAATCTGTATCTGTAAGATTTTATTCATATTTCCACTCAATATGGAATGTGAAACAAAATCTGTTCAACTATATTCGCTTGTAAAATAAAAAAAGGTCTGTAAAACATTAATGTATTTGATAGCAGACACATGACTCACAGACCCTTTTCCACTTTCCAAACGTCATTTTTTTAAATTAATATACTTGTTACATAATAGATGACAGCAATGTTTGTGTTGCTGTGTTCAGATAGCCGTATGAGGTGCTGACCTGGGGATAACCCTACGAGTGCAAAGACAAGGTCACAGTTACAGAGGCTTGAGAAAGTAAACAAGATGACCGAGCCAAGTGGATATAAATCATGGGAGAAGGACATTAGAGAAAGAGAAAACAGATAGATACATGTAGACCTTTTTCTACCGTTCAAAGATCACGTGATAGAGATTAGATAAAAGAAAGAAAAAACACATTTACTTTAATGATAACCGTTACACTAAGTTCACCTCCATATATCTCTGTCTGTCTGTCTGTCTGTCTGTCTGTCTGTCTGTCTCTCTTTCTCTCTCTCTCTCTCTCTCTCTCTCTCTATATATATATATATATATATGTTGCAAAATAACATGTAAAGCAAACTAAATCACCCTCAAAGCACAGTTTTGTCTTTGGGTTGATATGATGATGTGCTATATAAAAGAATCTTATTGATTTTTTTTAATATTCCATCTGAAATGAGGTTCTACCATACTTGGTTGGTTGGTTGGTTGGTTGGTTGGTATAACGGCTTGTCAATCTTTGGTTACTAAGTGCCGAAGTCAGTCTTAAATGATTTCAAATAAGTATTCTTATTTAATGAATATCCTTTGTGGGTTTATATATACTTACCCGACTCCAGCGTCACGGGTGGGATGTGAAACAAGGTCAATTTTTTAGCAGAGTAAAGCTGGTTTGAATTCAAAATTTTTCTTCTCCAAGATTTATTGCCAAACCAACGCTAAAGAATCCTGTCTGCTGGACGAAGAATATTTTGATTGTACACCCTGCTGATGAGTAAGACCCCCACTCCAAAAAGAGGTGTTTGAGATATGACAATAAACTGTATCTGATGGCGAGACTCCAGTTCTGGAGATCTGGGGAGTATGGAGTACTCCTTTATTGCTATAACTCTCGAGTTCACTCTGAGCGGAGGAGTAATACTTGTTAGGCCCCCACCCCCTAAAAAAAAGCCCTGTTTAAGAATTATTCGAATTCAATTGGATTGTGAGTTTAAAAAATGTATATATACTTGATAACATAAAACTGTGTTGAAAAACTTCTTTAGAAAAAAACAATACAAAAAATGTAAATATGAACGTACAATGAGCGCCATACACAAACCCTTTAGCATGAAATAAGACTCGATGGATTGATATGCCATTGAAATCGATCAATCAGTTAATCATATGATTTATTTTTCTATTTTTGGCGATTTTTGTAATGGTTGGTCAAAAAAAAAACCCAGAGAATATGTGATATATTGCATAGTTGTTGGGAAACTGTTACAAAGGCAATTGTATTGTTTCGACAAAACATGTGTCTAGATAATATTCGCATACAAAGACTTACAAAAGATTCAAATCTTGAAAAAAACATTCGAAAATGGAACCCAATTTTGAAATCGTCAGATCCTAGTAGATACAAAATCGTTTGAACGTCACAATTTAAGTGAATAAGAGAAAAAGGCTCCATTGTTTCTTTCCTAAGATTGACAGTTTATTTTTTTGCAATCCTTCATGAATAGTGTTAAGTAAGGGTCTGGAAAACCGAGGTTCAATCCCAGGTCGTGTCTTACCAAAGATTCAAAAATAGTACTTGATGCCTCCTTGCTTAACAGCATTATAAGACATGGATCAAGGACAAGTGGAGCAATTCAGGGAAAGGGGTAGCACCCTTCCCCTAGATCGCAGTGTAGTAGCTATTGAAAAAGGAGCCTTCGAGTCACCCTCGACTACGGTCGGCCAAACTATATATATATATATATATAAACTATAAGGAATACAAATTTTACCTTTTTACTAAATCTTCATAACTATAATTCTATATCAACTCTGGAATAATCACCAGATAAAAATTTATTCATGCATAGTTTCTTCTGTTAATCGTGATCTGTAATGAGAAAGCAAGTTTTTTTATGACTTTTCGGTTTTATACTTTGCTGCTGGGCAGTATTTTAGCACCTTTTGATTATGAAACAACTTTTCTAAATGTTTGTTAATTCTCAACTGTTCACTATATATATATATATATAGAGAGAGAGAGAGAGAGAGAGAGAGATTAGTAAGTTCATAAAAACATTTTTTACTCAATTGTCTTGGACTCTATCTATCTATCTATCTATCTAGTTAATTCACAGTTTGGTCATTTTGGTATTTTTATTGTCAAAAGCTATTAGATACTGTCAAAGTCGGTGAATATTTTATTTTCTAATGGTTAAAACAGATTTCTTATATTCAAAAACCAATGTGGTGAAAATAAATTAAGGTTTGGGGCTCCATCTACAGATTATTCCAAAACATAAGATTTTGGCACATCAATCCGTTTTCTGGAAGGCAAATAGAATGAAAAGTCTCAGTGATTTATTTCTTATGAACTGGGCATGATGAAGAAGAAGAGAAATGTTATTGAAGTTGATGATGATGATGATGATCATCATCATCATCAACTGATGATGATAATGATGATAGAATTAGAGACGGGCAATAAACACACGTACATAGGTACGTAGGTACACATCGGGTAATGGCTTAGAATGGGTAGGGCGGAAATTGAATAAACGAAATGGGAAATGAGTAAGTAACAGAAAAAAGAGTTTTGCCCGTCCACCTAATATTTAGGGAGTCACTCAGGTAGACAGCCTATCCTTATAAAACGGTACAAACACACACAAAAACACACACACAAACACACACAAGCACAAGCACACACACCATGCATGCTTGCTTAGATATGTTCTAAAGATATCGTCAGGTATTGGAATATTACATATATATATATATATATATATATATATATATATATATATATATGTGTGTGTGTGTGTGTGTGTGTGTGTGTGTGTGTGTGTGTGTGCGTATCAATATATGTGTATGTATGCATATATATATATATATATATATATATATATATAAATAAACATATATTTGTATTTATCTATTTATTTATATATATATATATAAACATATGTATTTATTTATTTATATATACAAAGATATATATGTATACATATATATGCATACATATATATGTGTGTACATATATATACATATATACATATACACGTATACATATGTATATATATACACATATACACGTATATATATATCTATATATGTATACATGAATACGTTTATACCTATATATATATGTATATATACATTCATATGGGTACGTAAATATGCCTATACATATATATATATATATATACATGTCAAGACGGAATATGTGTGCTTTGATCAAACAGGCGACATCTCCACACTAAAGGGTGGCACTCTGAAACTAGTTGACAAGTTCACCTACCTAGGGAGCTATGTCTCATCAAACGAGACAGACA
>OY757922.1:58045453-58145453 GCA_963585895.1 Sepioteuthis lessoniana
AAACTGCTTAAATTTCTTTTTAACGGACTGTATTGTAGATCTAGGGATAGATAACCGGTTTGAAATAGTGCTATAACTACTTACTGACTTATGGAAGTGAATACATCACTGTCTCAAGACAGCGCTCACCTCCCTTTGTCTTTCCCATCGTTTTGTTAACGTAAGAAGAACAATGATGACACTCTATGCACCACCTGAAATTTTTTACTGGAATGTCCTACAAAAAGGTAGTCTAGAAGTTTCACCGATAAAACAATAGTGTAAATTACTTATACTTACTCGAATCAATTACTTTAAGACAATATCTTCAGCTGTATGAATAATTTTGTCTTTTTCTATTTTGCAAATTCACCTGTCAAATTTGTTGTATTTAACTTATTGTTCTGAAAATTCCTTATTTGTACTTATTAATATATAAAAAAAAACCCTGGCATCATAGAGGCATTAGAATCTTAGAAATAGATAAAATATTCAAAATTTTTGGATGTATAAATACTCTCGTCGTTGATTACATGTGTGTGTGTGTGTGTGTGTGTGTGTGTGTGTGTTTGAAGGGCAATGTTTACTGCGGTGGGAAATACACACGATGACCCGAGTTCAAAGCCTGGGTGAGGCTGTTTACATTACACATCGCATTAATACTCTTGGGAATGGTCTGAATTCAGTTATTCTCCCTCTAGCTATTGGTGAATAGTTGGGCAGAGTGGGTTCTTTAACCTTGGTATGGCAACCTGTCTTGAAGAATGTATACTCTGAATTTAAACCTTTTAAGCGTTTAGAATTGACTTTGTATCGTATCCTGCTCGTCTGGAGAGGTTGGATATATATATATATATATATATATATATATATATATATATATATTCTTCGCTTTCCTAGCCATAAATTATGAAATCTCGTTAAGATATCCCAGCATGTTATGAGACAGCTGATATATGAATAACCAATCAAGAGAAAAATCTGATATTACGAACAATGCCAAAAGTAGATTCAATAAAATGAAAATACAGTCAAGAGTGATACTATTTTAATATACATATAAACCTAAGCAAACACAAGTGAATATATGTAAGTTCGCCTTTTTAATCACCTTGATCAGTTCTGAACAAAATTTTTCAAGGAGAGAAAATGAAATAAAAAAACAGATCATGATTTTATAAAATCTCTCTAGTTATAATCAGATTTAACAAATTTTCAATATTAACAGACAAGTATTTCTGTAAAATTGAGAATTTATTGCTGTTTTTCTGGAGTTTTGTGGGAAGATGAATTTGTCTGCTGTTGTAAGACAGACCGTGCGATGAGCCAAAGGCTTTTCCTGTAATGAGGCGAAAAATACCGAAGACTCATTTCACTGTCTTGCCTTTCCATGAAAATCCAAAGGCGTCTCCATAGTTTGTCGAATCATTTCTCTTCTTAAAGTTCACAAGTTCTTTAATATTTTTCCCTTATTAAAGAGAAAAGGACAGAGAAAGAAAGAGAGTCAGAAAGAGACTGAGAAAGGAGGAGGAAGAGAAAGTAAGATCTAATGAGAAGAGGAAAAAAGAAGCAGCGAAGAGGGAGAAGGGAAGAAGGTATAGGAAAGAAAATAAAGAAAAGGTTTTGGTTTTTGGTTTGTTGGGTTTTATGTACATGAATATGCGAAATGTACATGGGACGTTCATTATATATATAGAACATAGAACATAGGAATCTCAAAACACGAAAAACACTTAACGACTTCTCAGTTCAGGTACGAAACCTTTTATTACCTTTGAGTTAAAGGTTTCGACATAAGGAAGAGAGATACACGTTCTTTCTATTCTGGCTTTTTCATCTCCCTCCACAACACGTGTGGCACCCGCCACAAAGATCTCCGCGAGCAAGCGACAACCAACCGTCTTCCCCCGAGGCAGGTCTCATCTCTACTCGTCCGGTGTCTAGTCTCAACTAACTGACTTTTTCAAAATCTCCCAAAATCCTCCGCGCGCTTCCGGTGCGTGACATCACTCGCACTGTGTAACCCCGTTTCCCATCTCGGGCTATTATGACATCTCTGAGTGATACGCCCGCTCTGCACACGCGTGCGTGAACACCTGTTTTAATGTTGCACCTAACTAACCCATGTGCTGAGCCGAAAGGTTCTCAGCCTAACTAAACCCAAAGGCATAAAGCGAAATCCCTCGGCCATTATATTACAGAAGTACAAATTTTGTTTACGCACAGTTACATGTCAAAACATTTCTAGGTTAAACAATTCAGTTTAGTGTAAATATAATTTCAATGTCAAAAAACTTTCTATTCGAAATAATTCAGTTTAGCATAAGCACACAGTTTAAATGTAAGTATGGGTTAATTGTTAAAAACATTTTTATTTCAATCAATTCAGTTTAATTAAACAATTCAGTTTAGCATAAGTATGCCGTTAGTTCTATTTAACCCATAGATAGGGCCCTATCAAGTGCTACTACGCCGGACCTGGGAGCAATGGCAACGAAGGGGTGCTCCGTATTCCTCAAAACCTTACCATGAGACCGTTTAGTGTCACATCCATGACACTCGTTGGGAGGGGCCTTACCCCTATGCAGAGGTGCAGTCAGTGTATTCTACAGCCCCAGCCAACTGGGCAAAAAATAAAGAAAAAGAAAGGGAGAGATAAAGAGAAGAGAGAGCGAAAGAAAAAAAAAGTGTGAGGTTGTGATATAAAGAAAGAGAAATATATAGAAATAAAAGGTTGGAGAAATCGAGAAGAGAGTGAAAGAAGAAATATATTGAAAGAAAGGGAGATTGAAAAAATAAAAAAAAGTGCTAGAGAAAAAGAAAGAAGCAAAAAAACAAAAAAACAAAAAAAAAACAAGAGGAAAAGGGAAAATAAAGAAGGGAGACAGAAACAGACAAAAGATAGAAAGGGAAGTATGAGATAGGATGAGACAGGAAGTGACAGCAAAAGGGACAGAAGAAGAAGAAGAAGAAGAAGAAGAAGAAGAAGAAGAAGAAGTGTATTACCAAGGGAGAATTGAATTGAATATAATTCTTTGTTGCAAAAATTGCTTTTGAATCATTAGGATATACGTATACGAGGCTCATTAAATAAGTTTCCAGACTTTTTTCGTATGGGCACTTTTATTGATAGTACACACATGAAACTCTAGTCCCCTTCGAAGTAATCTCCTCCGGCTGCAATGCATTTGTTGTGCCGTTCCAACAACTTCTGGAAGGCCCCATGGAAGTCCTTTTGTGTGAGCGTGTACCTCTTTCATCTCCTCAATTGTCATATAACGACAGCCTCTGAGCTCAGGGAATAAGGAAAGGTCACAGGGAGCAAGGTCTGGACTATAGGGACGGTGAGGAACTGTCTTGATACCCATCTTGGTCACATAGTTTGTGACAAGGATGGAGTTATGGACTGGTGCATTGTCCTGGTGGAAATGCCACTGACCCGATTTCAAGAGTGCTTGCCTCTTCTGACAGAATCTCTTCCTGAACTCCCTTAAAACCTCAACATAGTAACCCTAATCCTAACCCTTTGGCCAATCAACTCTGGTGTATTGACTTCCTTACTCCTCCTACACCTCTCATCATCCCTCACAGACTCCCTGCCTTCCTTGAATCTCTTATGCCACTCAAAAACTGATGCTCGATTCATGCAAGATGGCCGAAAAGCATTCTGAAGCATTCCATACGTTTTTGTGGTATTTTTCCCAGTTTGAAACAGAATTTTATTGCATGTCGTTCTTCTAAAGTGTCCCCACGTCCAGATTGCATTTTTGAAATTCACCAGCTGTGACAATCAGGCTTTAGTAGGGTGTATTCCAATCGCTGTTGTAGCTGTTCATTCGAAATTGAAATCATAAAAATCGGTCAGTCATCTCATAATATGTATAGCAATAAGATACTGAATTTTCAAGAGTCTACGACAATTTTCAATGCCTGTACAAAAAAGTCTGGAAACTTATTGAATGCACCACGTATATGTTAACGATGTTTGCATATACACACAAAAAATATATATACACGACATAAACGCACACATAAATATATGCACTACATATACACACATATAAATATATATACTACATACACACATATATAAAAATATACACTACATACACATACACATACATATAAATATGGCTGGGTGTCATCGTGGTGTAATGGTTAAAGCGATGGACTGCGGAATCGTAGAAAGCGAGTTTGTATTCTAGTCGCGCTATTACGTTCACTTTCGGGCAAATACCCTTGGGAAAGGTATGAACCCCCTTATCCTCCCAGCTATGGGTTAAATAGTCCCATTACTGTTCTTCTAGGGGAATGGCATTGGCATGAAATATGCTATTAAACCAAACCAATATAAATATATACGCTACATAAAGTAAAGACTTGATTAATAACTATTTTATAAGTTATCTTGATGCTCAAGAAATAAAATCAAATATATAATCAAAATACATACAAGCTATAAACAAAATGAAACAGACATAAAGAATTTTATTCGCAAGTACATATAGCCAAATACTTATAACAAATGCATAAAATTCATAATATAAAAACTAAAAAACTTCATGGTTAGTAATAATATTGAACCACAAAAGTCTTTATTGAATAAAATCTATATTTTATATAAACTAACTTGTCCATTAGGGAAGGAACTCCAATCATAATAACACACACACTCTCCTACATCATCATGGAAATAAAAAGAACGCATCGACATATAAAGCACTTATATATATATATATATATATATATATATATATATATATATATATATATATATATATATATATATATAATGTAGTAAAGCCTATAGAATCAGACCAATCCAACTAGGTTTCATCTACTTGATCATCAGGAATAATCTGAAGGTTTATTATCTCTCTCTCTCTCTCTCGCTCTCTCTCTCTCTCTCTAAATATATATATATAATTGAAACCAGTAATCGCAGATAAGCATCCATGCTATTAAATATGCATAAAAACTAATATATATATATATATATAGTATACTTAGTCCAGTTAGACCGGAGTTAGGAGTAATTCCCTCAGGACAAGAAATTATTCATGAATATGAAATTTTCCTTGTAAAGAGCTCAATGTACCAATAATACAGAGGAATAATTTCTTTAAGAAAAAACAACGAAACCAATCACAAAGGATTATAAATTTATTTCCATCCTGTTACGCATTTTTGAAATTTCCAAAAACACGAAGAAGTCCTGTTAATTTTTTTTCGTGTTTTTGGAAATTTCAAAAATGCGTAACAGGATGGAAATAAATTTATAATCCTTTGTGATTGGTTTCGTTGTTTTTTCTTAAAGAAATATATATATATATATATATATATATATATATATATATATATATATATATATATTTAGCGTACATACACTTTCACGTAGATTAATATGCAATCTACTTGACAAAAATGCAATAAAATCTCCCTTCAACCGAACATAAAATGCAAGCACCCCTCTGTTCCGAACACTATCATTATATATATATATATATAAGTGTGTGCGTGAGTGTATTTCCTGTTTTACGTGTCCTCGAGATGACATTAATCTGTATCTCTCTGGTGAGGTTCTAGTTTTGAAGTTTGAAGAATGTGGAGTAGCTCTTCTTGCTATTGTTCTCGGGTCCTCCCTGGCCCAGAGTTGCTGCTGTTGTTAAGGTCCCATCTATGAAACAAATAGAACTGTGCAACCGTTTACTAAGTTTTTATTATCATTATTATTTTTATCATTATTATTATTAGTCATTTGAAACCATACAGCCGTGTGCAAGTTGTTCGAATTTGATTGGTATACTTAATAAATTGAATTACTAGTGATAAATAGCAACACTTGAGACTATTTAACTGTATACAAACCAATAATTAATATCAAATAGAATAATTATTGTTTGATAGGATTATCTGAAACCATTCAACTATGTGCAAACAAACGATTGATATCAAATAAAATCATTGTTAGATAACAATACTTGGAACCATTTAACTCTTTACTGTGTGTTCAAAGAAAAGCTCAATATCAAATATTATGGTTAGTGTTGATTAGTAATACTTGAAACCATTCAATTGTATTCAAACAAATAAACAAACAATATTACGTAGAATTATCAATTTTTCAGAGCAATATCTGCAACCGATGACTTCTGACTCGTATAAAAATAGTTACCTACCAACTATTCGCTTAAAAATCATATATATATATATATACAAACAGAGTTTGGCATTGAATAACTCATAAGAGTTGATATGGCTTAAAATACCAACCAACTAATCAACCAACGTCCATGTTATATATAAACTACAATGAATAAAACAGTATTCACTTTGGAAATACTAGTCAATGTAAAAGTAATAATTGATTGATAGATTTGTTCATACATACATACATACATACATACCTTCACATTTTCCACGTATAAGGCAATAAACAGATAGATAGATAGATAGATAGATAGATAGATAGATAGATAGATAATGTTTAATGAGATGAGTATATGACAAAAATGGGTAAATTGTGAGAAGTTAATATCTAAAGAAAAACACAGTACAAGAAGAGACAAAAAGTTTTCCCCCATAATCACCGAAAGGAAACCATTATAATTAACTATTTTTATCACGTACAATATATATATATATATATGTGTGTGTGTGTGTTATAAAATAGCCGAGGGATATCGGTTCATGCCTTTGAGTTTAGTTAGGCTGAGAAACTTTCGGTTCAGCACATGGGTTGGTTGGGTGTAACATTGAAGCAGGTGTTAACGCGGGTGCGCGCGGGCGGATGGAGGTGTCACTCAGATGTCATAATAGTCCGAGACGATACTGGGTGACAAGGTGCGGGTGACATCACGCACCGGAAGCACGCGGAGGTTTTGTGTGAGAATTTGAAGAGAGAGAGAGAGAGAGTCGAGTACTAGACGCCAAACGAAGAGGTTCGACTTTTGGAGCTCGCAGACGCGAGTCGAACTTGCGCCCTAATGGGGCCGCAAGAGTCGGGTACTAGACGCCAAACGAGAAGGATCGATTTTTGGAGCTCACAGGCGCGAGGCGAACATGCGCCCTATTGGGGCCGCTCGAGTTGGAGTCCAAATGAATAAGACAGCATAGAAGATTGTGTCTCTCCTCCTTACGTCGAAACCTTTAACTCAAAGTTAATAAAAAGGTTTCGTACCTGAACAAGAAGTCGTTACGTGTTTTCGAATTCCGAGATTCTTATGTTTTATCCTTATCAACATTATATGTCCATTTCGCACATACCGTTAATTGTGAATATGGTACATGTGTGTGTGTGTGTGTGTGTGTGTGTGTGTGTGTGTGTGTGTGTGTGTATACACAAAAAAGAACATTATGGATGTATATATATTTCGACTTTACGTTAATGGATTCCTTTCTTTATGAGTGTATGTCTATTTTATATAATAAATTTTCATTTAATGGGCTTTTTTATTATTAATGTTACTTAGCATTTTTATAAAGTGAGTCTGAACAGATGTGAACGTCACTGCTAATATAAGTTTCTATTACTGAGTATTTTTAAAATAAAAACTGATACACACCTCACGAACATAGTTCATAAAGAAACACACAAACACACAGACATATGAACTAACAAGCACACACACACACACACACACACACACACATATATATATAAATATATATTTATATATACATGTTTATGTATCTACATGATATTTACACAGAGACGGAATATATGTGCTTTAATCTAAGAGGCAACATCTCCACACTAAACGGTAGCTCTTTGAAACTAATTGACAAATTTACCTCATCAACCGAGACAGACATCAGCACGCGACCGACAAAGACATGAACAGCTAATAATAGATTATCAGTCATATAGAAGTCAGACCTGACCGATAAAATAAAATGCAGCTTCTTCCAAGCAGCGGTCGTGTCGATACTGCTATGTGGATGCACTACATGGACGCTAACTAAACGAATGGAGAGAAAAAGCTTGACGGCAACCACACAAGAATGCTGCGAGAAATACTGAACTAGTCATGGAGTCAGCACCCAAAAAAGCAGCAGCTGTACGGCCACATACCATCCACCACGAAAACTATCCAAATTAGACGAACCACACATGTGGGACACAGCTAGAGAAGTAGGGACGGGCTCAAAAGGGAAGTACTCCCGTGGACTACTTCACATAGACGAGCAAAGCCAGGACGACCAGCTACAACCCACATACAGCAGCTCTGTGCCGATATGGGATGTAACCCTGAAGACCTGCTGGAAGCAGTAGACGATAGGGAGGGGTGGCGAGAGAGGGTCAGGGATATCCATGCTGATGGCGCGACGTGATGATGATGACTCTACACTCCCCAAAGATCCAGAACTGGAGCATCACCATTAGATGCAGTTCAATTTCCTGCCCCAACATACTCTTTTGTGAGGGTCTTACCGTCTGCAGGGGATACATTCAGTGTATTCTCAGCACTATCGCATCAAAATGAAAGCTAAAGAAAAATGTTCATCGGTGCAACAAAAATACTCTAAAAACAAAGAAGCTAATTTCACTGACTGTCGCTTACCGATAAGAAATACGCTCACAATAAGGTCCTTCTAAATGAATAAGAACTCTCACACACACACACACACACACACACTTCAATATCAATAAGGAAGTAGAAAAACGCAACTAAATATAACAGCTTATAAAAACGGTTTATCAAGTGTTTAGAGGGGAAACGAGTACCCAGTATATTCGTATATATGTATGTTATTATTAACCCCCAAAATGACATATCATAGTGAGATTTTCCTTTTAATTCAGTTAAAACGTTATCTAAGAATAAAGTAATTTCCAGTCTAATTTGCAGTAATGATCATTTTCCAACCCTTCAAATAATTGATATAACGTGAGCAACTTTATTCTCTTTTTGGCCAGACCATCCGAGGTTTTCCATATCGCTGGCCCTACTGCACTTCAATGTAATTCTTACTCTCACTCTTTTCCTTCATGTTGGTTTAAATCTCCTGGTGATTTTGTCTTCTTATCGTAGTGGAGGTCTTCCTAGGGTCGTTTCCGATCTCTTGGATACTAATTTACAACTGCACGAGTCTACCTTTGATCTGTGACCTAGCGGAACTTCCGGTTTAGGTTCTCCGTGATCACGTCATTCACTTCGCTTGTCTATTGAATTAACTTGCTTCGGATGTACTCACACAACGAGACAACCAAAAAAAATAAATTAGGAAAAACAAGTAAAATGATTCCAAAAGAAATAAACGCCGATCTGAGACCCACCTCGGGAAAAAAACAGTTGAAAAAATACAAAATCAGCCACAAACTCATTCTGTAGCATAAAAATAGAAGCAACAATATAATCATGGACCACAGTTACAACAGAAACTAGGGTGCACTTAGTGTAACAGTTATTTTCGTCGGTGAAGTGATCGAATTCTTGATGGGGCAGTTTGACCCCAGCTATTGCTATAATTGCAGGACAGACTGGGTTCTTTAGCTTTGATTAGGCTACCAGTCTTGGAGAAGGAAAACTCAGAATTCAAACTAGTTGCTCTCCGCTTGTAGAACCCCACGGTTTCAAGAGTCATTTAGTTCTCTTTTCTTTTCTTTTTTTTTAAATTCTTTCTCTTTTAAAAACAAACGAGGTTTTCTATATCAATCAAAGACTGTATAGTTCATTTTTTTTTTTTTTGGAAAGAAACGAAATAAAATAGGCTGCAAAAATTGCAAAGGCATTTCAGGATTTTCTCTCAGCCGTAAAAAGCTGTCATTTGTGACAAATTAAAAAGAACAAAATTAAAAGAAAAAAGTATATATATATATATATATATTCTAAGAACGTAAGCCAGCATGTGTTGATTATGCGTCTAATGTTTGTCTGTTTCCGTTGTGGTATAGCAGGAGTGTCTGTATTTTTCCATCACTGGGGTCTCAAATCATAGTGCACAAGGAGTGTCGAGCAATTTCCGCATTTGGACAATAAATATTTCTTCTATTTCCGCTGTAAAGGATCAGATATTTTAATTTTTGTCCGTTTCTCAAAGACAAACAATAATATTCAGAAATTTGACGGTAAAGGGGGCAAATTCATTGTGACCTCACAGGCAATATGACTACAACAACTATTTGCACCTGCAACTTTGGTTTAAATGGTTTCAAAGAGGCCGTGATGTCTGAATTTTCTCTTTGTTATCACAGATCCACTGGGAACAAGAAAAACTGATAACTTCATAAGATTTTTTTAAACATCAGAAAGTTACTAATAAACACTTAAAATGTACTTGCTCGTAGTGTAATGAATATCGCCGTAGAAAATGGACACGGTGACCCGAGTTCAAATTCTGGACTAAGTTGTTTGCACTTCACATAGCGCTAATACCCTTGGGAAAGCTTTGAATCTAACTATTCTCTCTTCAGCTGTAGGGCAAACAAGGCACTTTAATCTTAGTATGGCAACCAGTCTAGAAGAAAGAAAATTCTGAATATAAATCTGTTAAACTCTGCTTAAAAATTGACCTTGTGTCGCATCCTGATCGTGCGGAGGGGTTGGGTGAATATATACGAAAACACTCAAATAACTTAAAAATCAAATACTTCAATTACGACTACTTGAAGGTTCAGGTGGCGTAACCGTCGTAGAAATTTGAATCGGTGACCTGACTTCAAATACTAGACGAGATTGTTTAGGTTTTCTTTAGCTCTTATATGGGTAAATAGTAGTGTAGACTGAGCTTTTTAGCCTTTGGTTAAGTGACAATTTCAGAAGGAAAACTTAAATTCAAACCAGCTTTAATTCGCTTAAAATTGACCTTATGCCACATTTTGCACGTGACGAGGGTGTAAATAAATACAACAGCAACAACAACAACAACAACTACTGCTTTAATGTACATCACATAATGTAATGATTAACAAGCTCTGCTCGATTCTCAATGGATGCATCATATTTCTTATCATGAAGCTCAATTAAAATTTTTAATACTGTCACTTTATTTATGCCATAGAAGTGCTTAAACAGTCAGAACACATGAAAATATTTGACTGCGTGTTGGATGCTTATCTAAAGAAATCGGTAGCTGACAATGTGCCTACTCTTTACATCTTATGCAGCTTTATAAACATCACGTCATCCATGTCAGTCAGCTTCATCAACTAAGTTCTGTGACTTGTAGGTTTTTCCAAAAGGTAAAATCACCGTTGAAAGGCTGAAGATAACGGACCGTGGACAAGATTAAAGAGAACGTGATGAGGATATTAACTGCAATCCCATAAAAAGAACTTTTAAAGGGCTTTGAAAAGTGGGAGGTGACAGTGGGATATATTTTCGACGTCCCAAGGGTAGCATTTCGAAGGGGGCTAAGGTAGACTACTTTTTCATTTATAGTAAATAACAGATTCGTTTATGGACAGGTCCCATGCTGTGTGAGCGAATCCTGATGGTAGCAGAAAATGGAAACATCATCCCGGTTGTATTATAAAACATTTAAATCCGGGAGACTTAAGAAAAGATTTGGCTTTTCTTATCATTTAATCCTACCTCCTGCTATTCACCCACTCAGATTTAGTTAATTTCTGCACAATCCCAGGGGATAGGGCTTAAAATATGCTGACTATATCCCTTGCAGAAGAGCAAGACTCTAAAAAAAGGTTGGGGTCCAGGAAATGATACTTAACTGCATCAGATTGAGAGGCTCCAATTCTGGAACTGAGGAGTGTATGGACACCCTTTTGTTGCCATTACTCCCATGTCAAATTTAACCATAGTTTGGTATAACTGGTTAGGGTCTATGTGTGAGTCAAATTGATCTGTTTGAAAAATATTAGCATTCGATAGGAATACTTGAAACCTGTGTGTAAATCATTTGTATCAAATATCGGGATTAAATTATGCACAAGACGTTGATACGCCTTTAAACAAATACACTAAATCATTTCTGTAGGAACAATCGAAATATTTTGTCTTTTCAATAGCAACTACACCGAGGTGTAGGAGAGGGCGCTGCACGAATCATATATGTATATCTATTTATGTATACGAGGCTCATGAAATAAGTTTCCAGACTTTTTCGTAAGGGTACTTTTATTAATAGTACATACATGAAACTCTAGACCCCTCCGAAGTAATCTCCGGCTGCAATGCACTTGTTGAACCGTTCAAACAACTTCTGGAAGGCCTCATGGAAGGCCTCTTGTGTGAGCGTGTCAGTGACCTTCGTCACAGCCTCTTTCATCTCCTCAATTGTCTCATAACCACAGCCTCTGAGCTTAGGAAATAACCAAAAGTCACAGGGCGCAAGGTCTGGACTATAGGGACGGTGAGGAACTGTCTTGATTCCATACGTTTTTGTGGTATTTTTTCCTATTTTAAAACAGAATTTTATTGCATATCGTTCTTCTAAAGTGTCCTCACGTCCAGATTGCATTTTTGAAATTCACCAGCTGTGACAATCAGGCTTTAGTATGGTGTATTCCAATTGCTGCTGTAACTGTTCATTTGAACGTGAAATCATAAAAATTGGTCAGTCATATCATAAGGTGTATTGCAATAAGATACTGAATTTTCAAGAGTCTACGACAATATTCAATGCCTGTACAAAAAAGTCTGGAAACTTATTGAATGTACCTCGTATGTATATAATTTGCTAATGAATAGTTTGAAAATAACACCGTTAGCTCATTTATTTACGCAAAATTAAATACTTTCATGTTTTGCTATTCAACACTAATGATTTCATTAGATATTAATTATTTGTATGCACACAATTAAATGATTTCAAGTATTGATATTTAACACTAATAGTTTTATTTGCATACAATTAAATGGTTTCAAGTATGGCTATTTAGCATTAGTAATTCTATTTATCAAGTGTTTCTATCTAATTTAATTCTAATCATTCATTTGCACTCAGTTAAATGGTTTCAAGTATTGCTATTTAACACGAATAAGTCTATTTAATATTGATTATAATCTTTTGTAAAATATTGAACAGTTCTGTTCGACCCATAGATGGGACTCTAACATTGTGGACCTGAGTGTAATGGCATTGAAAGAGTACTCTACATTCCCAAAACTCCAAGACTGAACCCTAACAATCAGACCACAGTTTAATATCATATCCAGGACACTAAATAGTTTCAAGTATTCCTGTCTAACACTAATAATTCTGTTCAACATTATTCATTTGTTAGTTCACAGTTAAACAGCTTACTCATTGACTGGAACCTAACAAGTACAACCAATCCGGGTCAGAGTGGATCAGGGATAATGGCAATGAATGGACACTCTACTTTAGCCAAAGCTTCAGGAGTGGAGCCTCATCGTCATTTTAGAGCCGGATCTTGGACACTCGTTTAAGGGGGTCTTACCCCTCTGCAGAGATGCAGTCGACGAATTCTTCAGCCCCCACCCCAGCCGACAAGACTGTGATCCATAAATGACACTCGGGGTAAGAATGAACCGGATAACAACGAAGAGGTAACTCCACACTTCTCAGAGATCCTGAACGAGAACTTCACTGAATGAAGTCCATTGTCACATCCAGGACCTTCCACCCTTTTTTAGAGGCCTTATCTCCTCGTAGAGAATATGCAGTCAGTGTAGGGCTTTTATATGTATAATGTACATACATTGGTACTCATTTTATGATAGAAATGCATGAAAAAAAGGATTGTCAATGGTCAGCCATTAATACAAGCGTTACTGAAAGAACAAAGCTATTAACCGTATACGGTAATAATTTGTCTATAATACGCACTTTTTTCCAGATTTTCACCTAAAAACTTAGAAGGGTGTATTATTCACAAGAACTAAATATTAACTTTTTTCCGGATGTGATCGGGATGGCATGGCCGTATATAAGTTATATTTATGATCCAAACAAAGTAATTTGTAACAAATACTTCTGTTTTTATGCCGCAACAGATAAATGGCCAGTGGAATGTATGTTTGTTTATAATTTAGTTTCTCTAAGTGTGAGCTAATTTGGGCCACAAAATGGTTGCATTTTTGTGTGATCATGTTTTTGCTTTTGCTTTAAAAAGGGTCAATTTTGTATTTCAAAACATCATGTAAGCTGTATAAATTTCCTTTATCATCGATATGAGCTAGATGATGTCTAGAAGCCTAGACCGCTGTCAACAAAAATTTTGCAAGTCATTTTCTTATTTCAAAAACAAAAAGAAAATACCCTCAAACCATAGATGATGTTAAAACTACCCTCAAATGTTAAATTCAGATTTAACTGAGCAGTTAAAATTCAAAAAAGTCAGCATTTGCCGGGATTTCAGTGCTCGAAGTTAGAGATATGTATAACACATTAATGAGTTTTATACACGAATAATTACGGTAATAGAAATGCATTGCTAATGATTCTTTTATAAAAAAAAAAAATACATAGAGAGAGAGAGAGAGTCACGAAGTAAAGGATTGTCAGTGGTCAGGAATTACTGCAAGACTTGATGATGATATGTAAAGATTTTACTCTAGAAAGGCATTATAAATGATTTTCAGAGAGAAATCTATTGAAATAATCTTACTATAGAAACACATTGCAAGTATTATTATCCATATTAGGAATTAAGGGATGCATTACTGATATTTATGAGGAAAGGTAATCAATATCAGGAACAAAGCGTAAGTAAATATAACTGAATATAGAAATCAACACTGCGTGATGTCAGTCAATTTCATGCCTTCCACAATTTGTTAACCATGGGCAAATTCAGGTTGAATGCTCTCTCTCTCTCTCTCTCTCTCTCTCTCTCTCTATATATATATATATATATATATATATATATATATATATATATATATATAAAACTTGATGATTATGGGAAGGAAAACCGGTTTGTGCAAGTTTTTTGTTTAGGGTTAATTGTTTCAGATTCTTTATGGTCTTGACAATCCATGTATAGGATTGATTCTTTTTTCCAATTGCATTTTTTTTTGTTCTGACTATTTTGAGGGGGGTTCTACTTACAACGTTTACTTATTTTCATTTCTTATCAATTTTTATTTGTTTATTTATTTACTTTATAGTAAAAAAACTTTTATTTGCTGATTTACACTTTTTTAAGTTCTAAAATTTGTTATTTTTGTATTAAAAATAATATTAACTTTTAGTTGGTTGGTTGGTTGGATATATTTTATGGTATATCAATCCTTGTAAGTTATTTAAGGTCAAATCCTGTTTATAAACATATATTAAATATATAAGATTAAAAAACGAATAGTTTGGAGGTAACATTTTTAAACAAGCCAGATCTCGTTTTTTGGGGGGCACGGTTAAATGCTTCCAAGACTTGCTACGCAATACTAATAGTTCAATTTAACATCAGCAATTTGTTTGCACACAGTTGAATGGTTTCAAGTTTAGAAAATGCTAAAGTATTTCTATTAGACCCATAAATAGGACCCTAACAAGTACTACCACTCCGGGTCAGAGTGGACCAGGGAGTAATGGCTTTGAAGGGGTATTCGACATTCCCCAAAGCTCCAGAACTGATACCACGCTCTCTGATGTTTTAGTGCCTGGGTTGCTCTTATACTTCTTCTAAACCAGGTTGTCGGGAACCTCTGTTGTTTTTCTTGGTATCTTTCTTGCTTTCTTCCTATGGCTTATCAAGTTTTAAGTTCATGTTGTGATTCATTATCCTTTTCATCCATTCACTGCTCTATTTTACTATCAAATTCATAGGTCTCCTCTTGCTCTTCCTTCCCCAATTCTTCTTTCATTTCTACCTCTTCAAGTTCTTGATCTAAACTGATCCAAAAGGCCAGTACATGCTGCCCACTTTTTGTTATGCTCTTTTAGTTATTGGAATTTTGCTTTTTCTTAATTTGATTCTTTATCTTTTCTATTCCAAACATTTTCTTTCGTTGAAAACGTTTGATTATGCAGTCTCTGATTTGTCTCCCCTTTTTCGCAAAAGGACTTTTTTTCTTCCTGCATGTGGAATCGTTCAGTATCTTAGGAACAATCTGTGTAGGTTGGCTTCTGTGCTTTCATTAAATGTGGAAAATGCCTTTAACCACATTTTTACAGTTTCCACCATTCTTTCTAGAATACTATTAGATTGCGGGTGGTACGGTGGTATCTTGTATAGGATGCACCCAGTACGTTTTAGCCATAAACACAGATTCTCGTCGCAAAATTCTGGCACATTGTCTGTGATTATCGTTTTTCTTCAATTCTGGAGAATATTGTTCTCAGTGCTTGCTTTACTGTTGAGGTTTTTTGTTTATTCCTTTGATTTCCTCCGGTCATTCCGAAAATTAATCCACAAAGAATTAAGAATAAGCCAAAATCTCTGACGTATGCTTGATCCTTGTGGACCCTAATTCAGCTCTTTGGGTCATCAGTGAAATTTGGTTTGTTAAAAATTTTGATGTCAGCACATTTAGGGCATCTTTTAATAAAATCTTCTTCTACTTTCGTATATCCCAGCCATCTGGCTTGCAACTTTAACTTTCTCTGAGTTGCCGTTAAACCACAATGAGCATCTTCATGTACACTTATGTCCTTTCTAAAGGTTTGTAGAGGTGCTATTATGTCTCCATTGCATATTATGCACTTCTCTCAGGTTAGTTTGTGTCTCATTTCTTTGAAGAGTCCCTCTACCACTGAGCAATTGCTCCATATATTTCTCTCTATTCTCTCTAGCATTTTTCTTTACTCCTTTTCTGAGTTGATCTCGAGGCAAAACGTCCATTTCCACTCGGCAGTATTTTATCTTCTGCACTTTCGCGATTTTCTATCTTTTCCTTACCAAACTCTAGTTTGGATAAGGCGTCTATGTGCAGAATTGTCCCCTTTTACTTACATTATGTTAAAATCGAATGTCATAAACTTAATTGACCATCTTAAAATTCTCGATGATATATAATCCGAAGCAATTCTTTTCTAGGATTACATGTAAATTCAAACGGTTGGTGGTTCGACTTTAGAAAAACAATTTATCTTAATTAGAAGTTCTTGTCTTTTCCGTTCTCCATACTTGTTAGTGCTTTCTTTTCAATATTCGAGTTGTTTGTTTCTCCTGCCGTTAACTTTCTTGATTGGTATATCATTGGGTGATCTTGTGATATGATTGCTACTATGGCATGTTCACTCGTATCTCTGGTTAGTGCTACTTCTTTCTTTGGATCAAAGATTTTTATCACAGTTTTTATTTTTTGTTAGTGCTCTTTTTACTATTTCAAAAGTGATAGTTTTCCTTTGTGTCCAGTTAAACTCGATGTATCTAGGTAGATTCTTACAATAAAAATTTGTTTATCCCAAAAAGGATTCAAATTCGTTTTTTTTTCTTGGTGTGAGCATTTCTGCTATTCTCTTGGTTAGTCTCTCATCGGGTGATATATCATTTGATATTTGATATTCTAAACATGACACCTTATCGCAGTTTAGTTCGCATTTGTTCTTGTTATAGTCATATGTTTTTCATAATTATTCTTACTATCTCTTCGTGTGTGAATTCTAATTCTCTTGGGTAAGCCATTTTCGATATTTTCTTCAAAGCTTCACCGCCTGCCGTAGCAAGATATATGTCCGTGATTTCATTCTCTCTTCTGCTAGCTTTTTCATCTTTTAATTTCTTAATCCTTGCCAATACAGCAAAACATCTGATTCATGTTTCTATATGCTCCAGTTCGTCGGTGAGACCATTGTTATGATATGTATATCTGGCAGGGTAGAAATTAACGGACCAATAAGATACAATACTACTGGGTTCTCACACCACTGCAGAGATGCAGTTGGCATATTCTAAAACCCTAGCCGACTGGGCTGTCTTAAGTTTTAGATTAATTTGTAAGTCTTTAGCACCATTGTGTGGTTGTAAATAACGTAGTGGGAATTTATTTTCCTGCCTGCATTTGTAAATGAGAATTGATCTTTTGCTGAGGAGTCTGTGTTCTTCTGAGAAAATGACCACGGAAATTTTATCCTCCGGACAAAAGTTAAAATGTTTTCTGCTTTTTTATTGGTGCTTTTTTAATCTTAGTTTTGGTGTTTATATTTGTTTTTGGTGGTCCATATATATTTTCAGAGTATTCAGCTGTTCGAATATTTTTGGCGCCAAAATGCTAATTTATATGCATTGCTTTTCTGATGCATATTTCTGGGATGCACAAATATTTTCAAGTATTCCTATCGAATACAAATTATTTCAACAGAATTATATAGTTTCAAGTATTTCAAGCAATTATATTGTTTCAAGTAACTAAAAATAACCATTCGTAGACAATTATAGTATCAAGTAACTATTCTTATACAAATAATTTTAACAGTTGAATAGTTGAAAGTTTTACTAATCATATATACATATATTACAGATCTTTGACTAATATACCGGTGTAAAATTCCTTCTGATAATTTAGGTGAGATAGAAAATGACAAACAATCCTTTTCACCCTTTGTTCCCTTTGGTCTTTTAAATCGATAGTGAATTACTCGTAAAATATAGATAAATAAAATAGAATAAAAAATACGTAAAAGTTCGCCTAACTTTTGAGCCATGAGTTTCTAAGCCTAACTTTACCCTCTGCCGTTTGGGCATGATTTCCGTACTAGTGCTACAGTCTGAGGCAAGGTACCACCGGTAACTAGTTTAAAGCTTTAAGCTATCATGCCACTCTAAAAGCGGGTGAATTTCCTGAGCCACTACAGGTTTTAAACCAAATAAAACGAAAAACTTCGCCATGGAGATCTATTTTCAAGGGAGGTCTGAACTGTAAATAAGTTTTCTGAGATTCTTAAACTTTTCCACCATCTTAAGCTGTCATCGTGTATACTTGTTTCAGTCATGTTATCTCATCATCAAATGTCGTTCGTCAAAGTTCTTTTTTTTTTCTGGTGATATTCAAAGCTGATATAAGATAAAAAAACTTTTCACCTGTCCACTGCCCCGTGCAAGATAACTCGTCTCAATCAGTCGTCAGTTAAGTGACATGTGTTGTTTAGGCATAACAAAAATGATGCATTGTTTTTAACATTAAAATGGGGATAATCTACAATATTGTGCACTGCAAAAGATCATGAATTAGGAAAAATGAATAACAAATGATTGTGCGAAAAGACAATCTTCATCAAAAGAAAGTAAAACTGTTTATATATGTTAACAATCGAAAGTTTCATCTAGAGAACTGAATGATTTATTCGAACAAGCACTGCTTCTTATTACATTCTGACAAACAGCAAAATATTGCCTCCTGATAACGCATATTTCTTTAGTGACAAAACAGTTGGAGATTGACTGAGAAGATTGTTACAAAATGATAAATGATGTTACAAAGGAACAACAAGTTAAGATTCTTTTGACTAAATTTGCAAGACTACAAAATATATATACATATATATATATATATATATATATATATATATATATATATATATATATATATATATATATAATTTCAGCGCCGGGTTTTTAACCTAAGCGTTTGTTAATATGATGAATCATAGCCCAACGATATACGTATTTTGAGTTTCGAAATTTCTTTTAAATACATACATCTTCAGTAGCATAGTGTCACCCGTTCAATTTGGTTTGGTTTGGTTTTATGGCACTTCAACCATTGTAGGTTATTAATGCCAAAACCATTTTATACCTAAACAGTTCTATTTCAAACAATTCAGTTTAGCATAAGTACACAGTTTAGTTGTATTTCACCCATAAATAGGACCCTATCAGGGCTAGGTGGACCTAGCTAGAGTGGAGTTGGGAGCGATAGAAATGAAGGGGTACTCAGCATTCTCCAAAGCTCCAGCATTACTGGAACTTCAACATCAGATTGTTTAGTGTCATATCAGGACACTCGTTTCTGAGAGTCTTACCCCTCTGCAGAGAAACAGTCGGTGTATTCTGCAACTCCTGCCGACTGGGCAATAGTGTCACCTGTCAAGTGGTAACCTAGACGTATTTTTTCTGCCATTGCAATCAATAATCCATCTTTACAAAACTCTACCTAAGTACTAATATGATTATGAATACTTATTGTAAAGAGTAAATTTTAATTAGACATGAATGACTACTATTTACTAACTAAAGCTTAGTAAATAAATTCTATCTTTACTAATTTGAGTATATAAAGTTGTTAATAAACGAACATTGATGTTTATTTTTATTATTGATACACTTATTTGGTGTCTGTTCTGTTGAAGGTGGAGGCTAGAATACGCCGACTGTAACTCCTGCAGAAGGGTAAGACGCACCCCCAAAAGTGGCCTGGGCATGATACTAAACTGCATCCAGTAAGAAAGCTCTATGCATCAAACCTTTAGAACTGTGTAAAAACAAACGATAATAGTCAAATAGAATTATTAATGTTAGGAAGACTTAAAACCTAATGTTTTTATTATTAGTTGCTTGAAACCACATAATTGATTGCAAATTATTGATGTTTGATAAGAATAATTGAAACTGAGTGCAAACAAAAGATTGTTATTATTAAATAAAAATATTTACTTTAACGATATAATTGAAGATTCCACCTCAAAAGAGGTGCCCTAGATGTATCACTAAACTGCATCTAATAGTGAGGCTCCAATTCTGGTTTTTTATGGAATGCTGAGTCACTCCTCCATTGACATTACTCCCAGGTAGACTGGACCTGGTGTAAAAGAACCTATAATGTCCTATCTGAGAGTCAAATATATCTTTTGAAAATTATTCATGTCGGATTGGAAGACGTGAAACTGTATAACTGTGCGAAAATTCTTTATATAAAAAAGGGTTAGTTGAAGTTCTGAATGTTCTTTAATTATAATTTATATTTACTTGAAACCCTGTAGTCGATTGAAATACTTAATAACAAATAACTGTGCAAATTATTTGTATTAAGAATGGCTACTTCAAGCTATAATTGTTTACAAAGGATTATCTTTTGGTATTTGAAACAATATAATTGCTTACAAAAAGACTTACTTTGGCGTTGAAAGACCAAATAAGTTTGACACAAAATCAACCAACCAACCAATTCTTTTTGTCTTGTACACTTTTCTTGTTCAAGTATTTTACAAATAAACGGTTATTGTGTCCTTATGGGCCTGATATTAAGATTATCACCTAAATAGTTTAAAATGGCATTTTAAAATCTTGCCAATCGATGGAAGGAAATTATTAATATTGATAGATCATATATTTATGTATAAATGCTCATTAAACAGGAATTGTTATTTACTAGAGTTTGCTTAAATCTTGCACATAAGATTTACGCGTCTCAAAATGCCTGGTATTCATAAGTGCTTATCAATTTTAGAACTGCGTAGACACAAGATCATACGACAGGTATTTATTCAAATGGTTGAAAAAATCGCTGGCAATCTCTTTGAACAGAGTTCATAAATGATAAATATGACGAGTCCAAAGAATAATGGATTATTGGAGGGGAAATTATTTAATCGCTTTAAGAAATCGCTAACTTGAACAGATTCCATAGAAGATAAACTAGATGATTTGAAAGGATAACCGATTATAGAGGGTGAATTATCTAATCCACCTGAATAGGGCCCATGATAAACCGGACGATTGGAAAAAATACTAGATTATAGTGGGGGGAATCATTTAATCCATTTGACCAGAGCCCATATATTATAAATAGAACGATCGAAAAGAACGCTTGATTGTAAAAGGAAAAGGGATTTAATCGCCTGAACACCAGCAGTTATCTTGAACTTTGGTGATCTTACGATAAATGATACTTTCAGCGTGACTTACTCTACTGTATGAGTTAAACATTGTTTAGTCTGACACTCAAATCTCACATTACCAACAGCACTTGTTCTTACAAAATGCTTACCTATCAATCGGGCTCATTTCTGCTTGTTTTACTAAGCTTTGATTTTGTATGCACCAGAGTTCATCATGTTGATAACACTTCCTGGTATTACTAAGGGTTCTATCTGTGGGTCAAATGATACCATTTAACCATATGCAAATTATTAGCATTAAGAATAGTCACTTTTAGTTATAATTCTTCTCATAGGTTTATTATAACTATTTACTTGAAACAGTGAAATACTTGAAATCAGATGTTTTCAAATAATTAGTACTAGATAATATTTGATGCCATGTAGATATATGCAAACAAGTTATTATTATTATTATTATTATTATTATTATTATTATTATTATTATTATTATTATTTACTCCTTGAGAATTTTTCTCATCAATGTTAGCTGATGGTCTTTCACAGGAGTTTGAGTAACAGCAAGTCTCCTCAAGTCTCCAGGACTCTTCTCAGTATTCTGGCCGTTCTCAATAATGTACTAATTTGGATGGTCTCCACTGGTCTTCTTATTTCCAAGTCCTCCAGTCCCTTTAGTGACTGTACCATAAGCACCGATCACGATTGGTATAATTGTTACTTTCATGTTCCAATAGCTTTTTTTTCAATTCCCCAGCAAGGTCCAGGTACTTATTCTTCTTTTCACTTTCTTTCAATTTTATTTTGTTGTCAGCCGGGATAGCAAAGTCCACAATTTTGCAAGTTGTCTTTCTTTTTTTTCCCTTAATTATTATAAGGTCTGGTCTTCTGGCCGAGATTAGGTGATCCGTTTGTACATCTAAGTCCCATGGGAGTTCATGCATGTCATTCTCCAGAATAGATGCTGGGTTGTGCATATACCATTTGTTCGTACGGTCATATTTAAATTTATTGCACAACTCCCAGTGAATCACCTTGCCGACCCAGTCGTGTCTAGTCTTATACTCCTGCTGTGCAAATTTGCTGCATTCGCTTATTATGTGATTGATGGTTTTGTCTCTATCACCACATAACTTACATTTGCTATTTTTTTGCGTCTTATCTATTCTCGCTTTAATATGATTGGTTCTTATGACGTTGTTTTGTGCTGCTATTGGGAGAGATTCAGTTTCTCTCTCAAGATTTCCGTTTCTTAGCCCCATCTAGGTTTTCTCGAGTGAGTTGTAGCTTATTAGTCGTTTAAAACACCCTTTAGAGTCGTCTTTCCTATTTTTTGTTATCTGGGTATTTCCGCTCTGTTGCTCCAAGTGTTATCAGTATTGTTTCTGGTGGCTGTAATTAATCTTCCTCGGCGCTTTTCTATGTAGTCTTTGAGTTGTTGTATCGATGCGTCAACGTTGTCTTCAATGCTGGCAAGTCCTCTTCCTCCTTACTTTCTTGATGCATACAGTCTGTCAGCGTCATCTCTGGGATGCAATGCATTATGCATGGTCATTGATTTTCTTGTTCTTTGGTTCATTTGCTTCTCTGATCCACTTTGAAAATGGTCCCGAATATCTAACGAGGCGGACAGCCCAGGTATTTATTCCTTTGATAAGATTTCTGCGACATAGTTTTGTCTCAAGTAGCTTTCTGGTTCTCCTGAGATATTCTTTCTTAATTTTTTCTTTCATCTCAATTTGTTTGATGGTCTCAGATTCCAAGATTCCCAAGTATTTGTAGATTTCCTTTTCTCCGAGCGTTCTAATCTTGTCTTAATTTGGCACTTCCATTCTGTCCATCAGGTGTCGTTTGCTGCTTTTCATTACAATCAAGGCACATTTTTCTGTGTCCTGTGTCCTGACTGTATATTCTCACTGCGTGTATTAGAGTTTCGTTCTTTTTCGTTTTTTGCAAATGGATGTCGGCCATGTATATTAGGTGATTGATCTTTTCTTGCAATCTATTAAATTTTATATCCGGTTGTTTTCTGAGTATGTTGTTATGTGGCATCATGGCAATTATGAATAGTTACGGTGATAGTGCATCTCCTTGAAATATACCACTCGGGACCTTCGCTTAAGCTAAGCTTCTCCCACCTGCTGTTCATTCCACTTTCCAGGTTTTCAAGGTTTTCTCGATAAAGTTTATGACTTCATCTGATATTTTGTACATTTTGAGGCAGTTTATTATTCAGCTTTGCGGGACCAATCATATACCTTTTTATAGTCAATCCAGGCTATAGTTAGATTTTTCCGTCTCGTCTTGCTCTCGTTTAGGATGTCCTGATCTATGAAAAGTAACTCTTCTGTGCTTCTGGATCCTTTGCAGCATCCTTTCTGTTCCTCAGGGAACAATCCGCTGCTTGTTAGCGAGTAGTAAATCTCTTCTCTTATTAGTGCTAGTAATATTTTCCACATCATAAGTAGGTAGGATAGGGTTTGTAGTTGTTTGGGGCGGTTCCCTTGAAGGGGTCCTTCTGGATCAATGTGGTCTTTCCTTTGGTCATCCATTCGGGTACGTGTGCTCATTGAAGGCAGCTGTTCATTTCGAGTGCTCGTCTGTCGTGAATGGAGGTGAATTTCTTGAACCAGATTTCATGTATTCCATCATGGCCTGGAGTTTTCCAATTTGATTTTTTTTGAGTTGTTCTAAGTAAATCGATGTGTATTTCCGCTTTCGGGTTTTCTTGGAGTCCTAATTCTTTTGTCGTGTTGCTCATCCATTCAACTTTTTCGTTCTCTTGGTTGCCATATTTTAGCCCAAAATCGTTCGGTTTCTTTTGCATCCGGTTGTTGGTATGTTTTCGTGTCATCTCCTCCTAGTTTTTGATAGAATTTTCTTTTGTTGTTTTATAATGTCCTGTTTTATCTGTGTTGTTTTACCCTTTGTCGATATCTCTTTAATCTTCCTTTTTTCGCAGGTACTTCTGGTTTATTTCCTCAGGTTGTAATGTTATTTTTTCTTGTGTTGCTTTTTCCTTTTCGTCTCTACATGATCCAGCGTTTTTCTTTTTTTATCATTTTTATCTGCGTTTCCAGTCGAATTTCCTATTCAGGTTTTGATTTTTTCTTTGTTCTTTTTGAAGGGATCCCAATTTTCTCACAAACTAATTTTGTTCCTGCATAGATTAGTTCATTTAATTCGGCTATATCATTTGTTGATATTTATGTTAGTCTTGACTTTTCTTCATTCTATGTTTCTTAGTAAGGTAGTCTGTTTTCCATTTTTAATTCTATTTGAGTTTTCTACATTTATTTTTTGTTTTCGTGTTAGCGTTTGTTGTGTGTCTTTTGGTTGTGTGGTTTGCGGGGTTTTCACACCAGCGTTAGCTAATGGTTTTTCACAAGAGTCTGAGTGACAGCAAGTCTTCTCAAGTCACCAGGACTCTTTTTAGTATTCTGGTCGATCTCAACAATGTTTTAGTTTGGATGATCTAGGCTCGTCCTCTTCCATCCCCTTTCCAAGCCTTTATAGATCGTTCCAAGTACATTAGTTAGAGTTGATACCACTGTCACTTTCATGTTCTATAGCTCTTTTAGTTCTCTGGCAAGATCCAAGTATTTGTCTCCCTTTTCATTCTCTTTGATTTTCATTCTGTGGTCTACTGGGACGGTAAATTCCACTATTGGGTTTTCTCTTTTATTATTATCATTATATAGAAACAGTAACTTAAATCCATAAAACTGAGTGTTAATTATTTATATAAGATAAGAATACTTGATATATTACTGTTGTCGTTTAACAAATAAATCAAGCGAAAAACACTGGGGATTTTAACATCCACATTTTTGCAGTTGATTTTTCGAGTTTTGTTAAAAGATGAAAATTTCCAATGTTGTTATTTCAAAGGGGACATTCTTTTCCAACTCACAAAATTAGAGCATCAATTTCTTCCTACCCGTATTTTTCCTTTTGGTTTTGTTCCATACTAAAATTAAGCTTAAATATAAAAATCGATGCTATTTCTTACGATAGAAGACAAAATAAAATAAGCATTAGAATTTCTCTCGAAGTACTTCTGCTACAGAGACAACGACTACTATAATTCCTGCTACTTGGAAATACATTTACTTTCTATCCGTGCTGCTACAACTATTACTACTACTAGTAGTAGTATTCCTGTTCTTGGAAAGATAATTTCTTTTCTTCAATCAACCGAAACGAGACGTTTAGACAACCTTAAGGCATTTATATTCTTTTATCAAATATATCAATAATCATTTACTCAACCTTCTCATAACAGAAATAGGACTAATTAATTCGGAAGATGTGAATTCGTCTGTTATTGTTGTTGATTGTTTGAGGTAAGTTAAATTGTTGCTACGAGGAGGTCCTTCCTTCCTCCACGAAGAAGCGGCAGCAACAGGCAGGTTTGTATTCGTTAAAACTAAGAATCTACAAACATTCTTCCTGGACGTTCATTAGGAATTTCTAAGAATAATTATTTTTAAAGATAACTGATTGTCTCACTTTTTTTATTTTTGGTATTTGGGCTTCTTCGATATTTTTTCTATTTTTAAGTACTCTTGTTCATCGCTGGCAAAAAAATATCGCTAATGGTGGTGACTGTAAAAAAAGCATTTTGTTGCTAATAATTGACTCTATCAGCTGGTGTTACATCGCTACCTGTAACTGTTGAAGTTTTTGATGAAACAAATATGAAGCATTACAATCAGAGCATCTTATATATTTATATACATAAGTTAACATCAGAAGAGAATACACCTCGAGACATGAAAGCGTCCATGATATTTATGCCACCGTTTCATGAATCTTTTAATACACTTTGTGTGTGTGTGTGTGTGTGTGTGTGTGTGTGTTACACACACACACACACACACAGATTATATATATATATATATATATATATATATATATATATATAGTATGTAAGGAAATTATCGAAATAAATCCGACAGTATAAAGAAAATAGAAAAAGTATTCCTAATGTGAAGAATTTATTTTTGATGATAAAATCAATGTGAAAACGTTTCGGTTTTATTAAACATCCATCGTTGGTCTTGCAACAATTTTAACGTTGACTTTACCATCATATATAAATTCCTGACATTTGAAACACTTTGTTTTTTCTCTCTGTCTCTTTCTCTCTCTCTCTCTCTCTCTCTATATATATATATATATATATATATATATATATATAAGTAGGTTTAAATTAGGTACCATTGTATAGATGGTCAAATTATTCCCGCTGGGTTTTCATATTTAAACCCTCTACCATGTTACTTGTTTAAATTTCTGAGAAGAAGCTTGATGATTTTTATCATTAAGGGTTTTCGGACTATTGTCTTCATCTTTATTGTTATTGTTATTTCCATAACATTTCGGCCGATACGTCCTCCAGCCTTCTTCAGGTGTTTGTCGAACTCTGGAACCTTCACGGAACTTCCAACTACGTCCTTTATTGAATCCACGGGGGTCACCTGTTCTGATTCCGTTTGCCATAACCGGGTACAAGAGTTAAGTATTCATGTATTGTTATTCGCCTGCAGTCAGGATTGAACGTGCAACCTCCAAATGATTGTCTCCTTTGAAGCTTAGGGAACCAACGCCTATAACAGTTACACTATGTTTCTTGCAGGACACATAGCGTAACGGTTATAGGTGTTGGTTTCCTAAGATGTATTTCTCTTACGAAAAAATCTATTATTTGGGATAATCTATGATAAAAAGTTTTTTTTTAAACTTCAAATATATTTCGATTGGAAATAATTCCAACTGGATATTTACTCCAGACAAATGTCCCTGGTAAAATTGCTTCATTATTTTCAAGGTGTTTCTAAACCAGATACCAAGATTTTTTATGGAACCTTACTTCCTCAAAAGTTGAGCATTGATATATAGTTTATCGTATAGTATTATAATAATAGCATATGATTATATATATATATATATATATATATATATATATATATATATATATATATATATACGCTCTGTATGTGAGTTTTGTTGTATAAATCTGGATAGAAAATATATAACAATAGCCATACATTGAGGACTCCCATAGATTTATAAGAAATTCCTCATATATACCTTTCGCAAATAATCCACACCCACTATCTTCGGACGCTGACTGGATATATATATATATATATATATATAGCTAAAAATGTTATGGAACATGAGATTGATAGTGATGTCAATCGTAGTTGAGACCAGTGGAACAATCTCCAAGAACCTAAAAGGGAGACAAGATGAATAAGAGATTAGAGAAACTATCCAGATCATAGCACTACTAAATTGTGTAAAATATTTAGGAAAGTCATGGAAACCTTGCAATCACTCAAAATTCAAAGAAAATCATATTTAGAGATGGTGAAGAAAACCTGAAAAGACTACTACTACTACTACTACTACTACTACTACTACTACTACTACTATAAAATTACGTATGAAAGGACAGTTGAAAGTGCTTGATGCTTTTATGGCAACGCTGTTTTAAAACCAATAATTTCAATTTATTAATGATAATTCCGTCTTATTTATTCAATTACTGAAAGTTTATGTGTCAAAGAATCATCAGAAGAAACACTAAATTAACTTCTACATTGAAATAATGTATCTTCATCAATTCTAAAAACCAATGAAGTTAAATGGATATTACGTCTTGAAATCCTTGGTCTAAAAGGACTCAATAATAATTTAACATTCTAAAACCAATAGATTTTAACCCTGAAATTTTTTTAAAAAATCATTTCGGCCATGTTTTTGAAAATTCATTATTTAACAATTTGGGAGAAAAAATGTTGAAAGTATTTATAAGCACATACAAAATCCGAACAATAATGATTAAGCTAAAGTTCCATTCACAAGTGAAGCCAATCCTTTGCCTTTCAGTCTTGAAATATGAACAGTCATGAAGTAGACATTATCTGATGATAACTGAAAACTTAACCTGGTTAAAATTAACAAATTTATTCTAAAAATTCGAATTGAATGTTATGTGTCTACTCATTCGTTCATTATATATATATACACACACATATATATATATATATATATATATATATATATATATATATATATATATATACGAGGGTCATTCAATAAATAGGTGAATTTTTTTGTAAAAAAGCAAAAAACTTTTTTTCATAATTTTTTTCATAAGTGTAAACGCTACATTGTTTGGAATTGGTTTATAGCAAAAATTTATTTTAATCACGTAAAAATATGTTTTTAAACTATTCAAAATGGCACCAAATTAAACAGTGAGCTCAAAGCTTGAACAGAGGTCTGTCATTAAATTTTTGCTGGCTGAGAGGTGCAAAGCATATGAATGAAATCTACAGAAAAATGTGTGATGCGAATGAAGAAGCATGTTTTAGTCGAAATCTTTTTTACAAATTGGTTAAAAATGGGTTTACTCCTTAAACCAATTTTTAAAGTACCTAGGTCGAAATAAAGACCATTGAGTGAAAACACTGAATCTCAGGGCGCAGCGGTCAGTAAAGAAGGTTATGATGGGAGTCTTCTGGGACATGAAAGGGACATAATTATTTATTTCCTTGAAAATTGTGCAACAGTAAAAAGTAATTCCTATTGCCGACTTTTTAGGGAAAATTCGCATTATTTATTGAATGAAGCTTTTTTTTAATATAAATATCATTATTTACTCATTAGAGTTTTTCACATCAGCGTTAGCTGATGGTCTTTCACTGGAGTTTGAGTGACAGCAAGTCTCCTCAAGTCTCCAGGACTCTTCTCAGTATTCTGGCCATTCTCAATAATGCTGTTGTTTGGATGGTCTCCACTCGTCCTCCAACTTAATTATTATTATTATTATTATTATTATTATTATTATTATTATTACTTCAGTGTAATGTAAATTCCGTAGTAAACATAACGCGTGGTATTTTAGAGTACACTACTTAATCTCTCTGTCGATTTGTATGTATGTATATCTCTAACTCTCTGTCAGTCTCTCTTTCTCTAACGCTTTCATTTTCTTCTTTTTCTTCTTTAGCCATGATTTTTTTTTACTTCAGTCAACTCTTTTCAGTGTCATTTCATGTTCATCCTCTTTGTGTTTACGCGGGTGATTTAAAAGGACTTCAGTCCATTATCAACCCCTTCATGACAAAGATCGTGTTAGTCATCGAATAAAAACCAAGCATTAAGAACTAGATATAAAAAAAATCAAGTTAACAAAGAAAGAGAGAGAGAGAGAGACAGAGAGAGAGAATTAAATGGCCTGTTAACTATTACTATAATGTGAAACGCCTAAACTGCTATTGATTAAGCTTAGTTTAATCAAACACAAAAGCACGTGTTATGAACCCAGTGAGAATCGAACTAACTACTGTAGTATGTTCTTACTAGCTGTATGTTATAACTCAATTAACTGTCCTAAATCTTTAGAAAGAAAAAAATAAAGAACAAATAGGCAAACGACCAACAAGAAAGAAAGAAAGAAAGAAAGAAAGAAAGAAAGAAAGAAAGAAAGAAAGAAAGAACAAAAAAACAAAAAGGAGGAAGGAAAGAAAGAAAAAGAAAGATTGAATGAATGAACGAGCAAACGAAAGACCAAACAAAAGAAAGAAAGAAAGAAAGAAAGAAAGAAAGAAAGAAAGAAAGAAAAGCCTGCTACCCACAAGTAGATATAATATACCTTGAATTTTTTCAATGCTGTGATTTTCATCAAGTCACTCTAAAAGTACCAGTTCTCGTCAGATCACCGAGGTTCAGTATTTAGATCGGTGACCACTACGAAACAGTAAGAAAAATTAGCAACCCGAGACCCGTGTGTCAGACTAAGCAGAGATGAGTAAATAGTAACTTTTTACCTTCAATAAAGCTGTTTACTTTTTTTGAAATATCTTTTTTTCATGAGGAATACTGTTTCAAGAGCACCGGTTGCGGATATGCATGTTTCGATTGTTGACTATTTCGCCACCAGATGTCGATCACAGATTTTAAAAAAAGAAGAAAAGGCTAAGATTTCGAGTGTTGGTTTTCAAGACAGAAAGAACTTACTTACGTCGACAAAATCATTGCAACACAAACTTCGTACTTCGACTCACCCCCAATTATCCTTGTATCTAAATTTAAATTGCTATATTTGTTGTGTAATGGTTAACAAGCTGAATTAACAGACAAATGAAGTGAGTTCGATTCTCATTGGGTGCTCCATATTTCCAGCCTTTTGCCACAACAAAGCTAAGCTTATTAAATAACTTTGGGTACCTCATGGGGTGTAATGGTTGACAAGCTAGGTTGGCAAGTCATTGTTTGTGAGTTCAATTCTTATTGGGTGCTCCATGCTTCTGGCTTTGTACTAAGTTTAGTTAATGACCACTTTTTTCTCGGGACCCTCGCATGGTGTAATTGTTAGCGTGCTAAGTTTAACAGGCCATTACTTCTGAGATAGATTCTCACTGAGAGCTCCTTAAACCTGGTCTTATGCCATAACCAAAAAGGGCAAACCCCATGATAGTGAATTCAATCATCACTAAGTGCCACATATTAGTATACTTGTACCGGATCTAAGCTGTACATGTTTTTAGGTGTTTCACAAGGTGTAATGGTTAACAAGCTAGAATAGCAGACAATTGCTAGTGACTTTAACTGAATGACCCGTACATCTGACCTTGGGCCTGACTAAGCTTAATAAATCATTATAAACATTTGAAAACCATATTCTAAAATTTAATCCAACATGTTGAACCTGGAAAATAAGAGACAAGAAAATATTTCAAGGGTTTAAAAACTTTATAAATAAAATTACAGTAAGGATAAGTCTTACCTTTGGTAATTGTTTTATTGCATCTTGATTTTATTTCATTGCTGGCATTGTGTATCCTTGTGGCTCGTTGTAAATCCCAAACAAATTTGCAACAGGAAAACAATCTAAGTATGAAACCGGATGTTGCATCACATTTATAATTGTTTTTACTTTTTTTACACATTTTGGCATCATCTCGAAATCCGGGTAGATTTTTTATTAAGTTCACAAAAAAAAAAAGTCAGGATAAGTTTGTTGTATGCCGAATTCAAAGTTCCAAGAAAAGAAGAGTCAAACAGAAGTGATTATTTTCCATATATTTTTCTCTTTTTGAATTTTTGAGACTCTCAAATTATTGATATTTGTTAACTGGGCTCAGAACAAAGTTAAATATGAAAAAGAGAGAAATACATATAGGGTGATTGTATTGAGCCAAATATCCAAATGCGATTACCTTTTGGCTCCCCTGCCTTTAAAATCAGCATGTCAAATTCTTTTACACAGTCCACGAATATCTAACGCTTCAAACATATCAATACATTTTTTAGATTACTTTAGAAAATACAACGCCGAAAGTTTTCTACCCGAACTGAAAATGACTGTTTTTTTTGTTTTGTTTTTTTTATCTGTGTGCATTTGTGTGTGTGTGTGTGTGTGTGTGTGTGTGTGTGTGTGTGTGTGTGTGTGTGTGTGTGTTTACAATAATAAAATTGACTACTTGAAGATACGGTTGCCTAATATAACAGTTAACTGACTGGAGGGTACATCACGTAGAGTAGTTGTTAGCAAACTTGATTATCAGACAATTGTTAGTGAGTTCTATTATCACTAGGTGCTCAACCCTTCTGGCCTTGAGCCACAACTAAGCTAAGCTTAATAAACAACTAAAAAAATGAGAGAAAAAAGAAACTGCGAACTTGTTCAAACTCTGGTGGGACAATTTCGTACTAATGCCCTTGGGAAAGGCATGAGTCCAGTGCCCCATCCTGCTCTGAGGAAAGAGTTGGAGTCCTTTAAACTTGTAAAGACAATCATGGAAGTTTGTCAGTTGTTCAGATAAGGCAATTTTACTTGCAGCTGGTATCATATAATGTAATACAATCTGTCGCATTTAACTTAGAGATGAGACGAGAATCGCCGAGTAATCCACATTTTCAAAAGAGAAGTCGCAAAAGGGGAATCACTCAGTAGGGCGACGATCTAAAACGTTATGTAAAACGTCCATGTCTAATTGACTGCTTACCTGGAAGATATTTTATACTTTGAGTATATCCGAATGATTTTATATTATAGGGATTATCTCCAACTCGGTCCCGTTGTCTTTTCTCTGTAAACAGTAGGTAAACAGTAGATGAAAACTATTAACTATAATTTTCATCTACTGTTTACAATCACGTTATGCAAATTTAGAATTAAGTCAATTGCGTTTACAAATCTTGATATCTTATCTGAATGTAGGATGTGTTAAAGTGGATTTCTGGATATATTACAGTACTTGTAGAATGACCCATCGCCAGTGGATGAGAAAACAAAAGGAAAAAATAACTGATATGGGCTAAATATTTGTAACAACCATATATATATATATATATATATATATATATATATATATATATATATATATATATATATATATATATTACAATAAATGAATGCAATTACCGGTCATTAAAAAACAAAAAATTTAACACACAAATGCTAACAGTAAAATAAAAGCTTAATGCAAAAATATCACAGGGTTAATAATGATATTCTTAAAAAGATGAAAAAATGAAATAATTTGACTTTATTTCTCAATTTTTTGATCATCAAAGAGTTTTGGTGATCAAGAAATCATGAAACTTAAGAATTTTAAGTTGAGTGATTTTCTTGACAATAAAATTAATAATGATATACATATATACATAAATATATATATATATATATATATATATATATATATATATATGTGTGTGTGTGTGTGTGTGTGTGTGTGTGTGTGTGTGTGTGTGTGTGTTGGTCCCATGTCAAGGAAGACAATAATGGCAACAGCTTTTGCTGATAATTCACAGGCAGGCAAGATAGTTTTGGGAGTGCTATTTGTTCTTACTCACTAACTCTGTTTTCCGTCAAACTCTCATAGCATGTAAATAATTAGAAATGTTAAATTTGAATGGGATTGAAAAAAAGGAGAAATCGATTTATGTCTTTTTCTAAGGGCTCCAATGCAATCTCAGACAAAAGCGCTTCGCTGATTCTGTATAACAATAACTTGTAACTAATATATATATATATATATATATATATATATATATATATATATATATATATATATATATATATATGCTGTTGTATGGAGCGCAGTGATGAGCAGATTACTTACAAAAGCCAATACAAATAGGCTTGATCCCCAATGAGGCACCATCATCGTGACCATACAATTTTAACACCCATTTTCATTTGATAAATATCCTACACTGGTTTTGATTCTTTGGTTCCGTTCATTATATGCTATGGAGTGGTTGTATCTGAGGGGGATCTCCATCACTTAGGTGCACTCGTTTTTGAGTCTGGTCTGGGTCTGTACTCATTGAGTTACACGGAAAAAGAATCAGACATAATCACTCCCTGGCATTCCCTAAGAACAGGCCAAGAACAAGGTCGTAACTCGCAATAAGACAGCACGCAGGAAAGTGTATGCCCATGTCTTTCTCATAAACGTTGCTAAGAAGAAAAAAGAAAAAGAAAGTGTTGATTGATGATATGGGATTGAAATCGTATCACCGTGCCTACTATGTGTGCGAGGTACTCTTTTCTGTCCATCTTCTGTGTGCGTGTGTTTGAAATAGAATCAACAGAATAGAAGTTCTCCCCTTGCGCCTCAGTGTAAAATAAAGTAAATACTTTTCAATCTGACAAAGACTTAATAGAGAAATACTAAAATATATGCTGATTGTTTTCATGGGGAGGAATGCTTTGTTCGAATCCAGTCGGTCATTTAACCAAAACCAAAAATAACAAAAAGAAAAAAAAAAAAAAAAAAAAAAAAGAATTCTCTTGCGGAACTGCCACTTGCTGCTTAGGATAGAGATAAAGTTGAAAATGAAGAGAAGAGAATTTGGAACGAAACAACGAAACGAATGAATCGATCTGTTGGAATCTATAGAAAGGATATTGATTTTAGTATAAGGAACGGAGAAACCCGGAAGGAAATATCATATTTTTCATTGGAAGATTTAATTGTTTGCGACTCCGAGGCACTTTGCATAAAACATACACATAGACCCGTGCACATACACGCACATATATATATATATATATATGCAGGTGTATGTGTTCTTGTGTGTACGTGAGTGTGTGTGTCGTTATGCAAAGCGCCTTGGAGTCACAAACAATTAAATCTTCAAATGAAAAATATGATATACACACGCGTGTCTCTCACTCTCTCTCTCTTTATATATGGATATGAATATGCGTGCGTGCGTGTAATAGGAAAAAATAATGTAAATTATAAATATAACAGTTTTGTCGGGTTTCTTTGTTTAATGGCATATCAACCTTAGTGGGTTATTTAATACCAAGTAATCCCTGTAGAATAGCAGTGGTACTATTTTACCCAGAAAAGGGGATAAGATGATTCATACCTTTCACAAAGAGTATTAGTCCGAAAATAAACGTAACAGAACGATTGGAGTTAGAACTCACTTGTGACAATGTTGCAGTCCAGCACGTTAGCCACTACACAGGTGAAATTCCCCTTATATATATATATATAGATATACATATTTATACATTTATGTGTGTACGTGAATGTGTGTATGTGTGTAATAGCATAAATAATGTAATAATCTCTCTATCTATATATATATATATATATATATATATATATATATATATATATATATATATATATATATATATATATATATATATATATAAGTACATGCATACATGTGTGTGTATATGCGTTGCGTCTATTCGTTGGATGAATTATTAACATCTTTTTTCTCCAGATCCAGAGGATGGTGTTCGAGCCAAGGTAAATGCCTCATATGAAGATTAAGTAAAACAATTTTTCTGTTGTATCCCGGTATCAAATCAAATTAAGACTGGTAGCGTTCAAAACTAGATAAAATGCCAAGATTTCTTGTGTAGATTTTTAAAGCAGGTATGCATGCGGTCAGTTATTATTTTCTTTTTTTTCTGAGATTGGCGCAATATAGTTTTCTTATCCTCTGTTTTCTCTTCATTTAGTAAACAGTTTTCATTCATCTCATCATGTCTCTGTGTCTTTGTGTACATGTGTATGTGTATGATCGTATTGTTTTCCTTTGCCTCAAATATCAAATGGCAAATACTGTTTAGAAAATTTCCATTCAACTTTCCTGGCAACTGGAAAGCGCTGGAATGGAACACTTATGAAGTTTGGGACTTTTATATACAACTCGATCACTCATTCTTTTTCTGTATGTGTCCACACTTTTCCTCTCTCATGATTCTATCCACACATACATAAGTCCATCCGTTTATCGGAGTCTGTTTATGTATGCAACATGTGCGAGATGACCCTTCCTCTAAAAATGACATCATCCATTTCTCCTAGTCATCGTGTTTGGGGTGGGGTCTGCAGCAGACAAGGTGCCACGATTTACCTTTTTATTACTAACATCATTGCCAGCACCTGAATCAATAGACCCTCGTCATCGTACCAATCCTTTTTAAGTTTTATATATCTCCGTTTATATGCAACATCTTTCATACAGGGAGTCTGGCGTAGCATGTTCAGCAAGCGCACTGGACTCGCAGATCATTGATCCTATTGGGTGATCAATCCTCTTCGGGTACCTTTATCCTGCGATTCCTTGTTACTTTAAGCTAAGCGTTAAATGTATCAATTCAGACACCTGCGCTTGAGCGAGTATGGAATACTCTTGTTTGGAAAATGAATTCACCGTCACACAATGCACCACCCTTGTGGATGTATTTGAACCATCTATCTATCTTTTCAAATCTACCTTAGTTTATTTCTCTTTATCATTTAACTTCTGATGATCAAAAACTATCGAGAATTAGCACAGACTCGTCTCGAAGAAGTCGAGATATCTAAACAGAAATCTAGACACACAGACATCATAACTTTATTGTATAAGTTGCTCATTAATGTTAAAAGTTTAAATAAAAAAAAATTAAATTTCGATGTTTTTTATTGCACTTGTGAGGAATTGTATAAAAGTATTTATTTTTTTACAAACATTATGATTTTTTCAAAACTTTAAAAAGTCATTGATATTAAGAATTATTTTAGGAAAGTTTTAGCTTTTTGTCTCTCAGGTAACATTTAGAAAACTGGCGCAATACAATCTTACTCTATCTTACATCGATTTTCTTCATCATTTGAGCCTGTGTCAAACAAAACTCAGTTAATCATGAATTATAAAACGGAAATTTCCATTAGATGACTTTTTTTTTCTTAATTAACAGTAGGTCTTGTCTTCTAACTGGAATTGGATGTTCTGTTTGTATCTTTAAGTCTCAGAGTTTTTTCATGCGTCTCAATTTCTTGGACGGATTCTTGTTTGTCTTATACCATATGTAAGCATGGTAAATCTTTTATCTCTTGCACAATTCCGAATCGATCCTCTTTCTCGCACAGTTATGTCTAGTTTTGTATTTCTTTTATTGTTATTTTCATAACCTCAAAAATATGCAAAAAAATTTCAAATGAGAGACTCACTTGAAAGAACAATTTATGATGACCCATGTCGATTCGATGGACGGCAGAGATGATGATGATGATGATGATGATGATTGGTCTTTATGGTGTTGTTTTGTGCTTCGACGGCTTACCTCATTAATTGAAAAGGGTTCGGTTGTAAACTCTGAAAACAAACTCCAGAGCCAGTATCCTTAAGGTAACTCTACACAATTTTCATGTTTTCACTATCTTCAAAAGATTTGCTGCATAGGCAAGTAATTGTCTTTTATACAATATTTTTCTAGAAAAGAATCAACGCCAACAAATACATATTCTATCTAAGTTTGGACAACCATTTTTGTTTTCTAGATACTATTACTGCTGTTTTTGTCTGTCGGTTTTTCATTTGTGTTTATATTGCTGATACTGACGGCTGTAATTAGCCTTTCTTTGCATTTAATGTATATTCCTTGAGTCCCTGAACTGTTGCACTTACGCAAGGTGATTCCTCTTTCTTCATCTTTTCTTGTCTTATGGAGCTTATCTATGTGATCTTTCAAGTGTAAGGTTTGGTACATATTTATCATATTCCTAGTTCTATGGACCATATTCAAGATCTCCTCTCTTGTCCTCTTTGATTAGGATTCTGTGTCAGAGTTCTGTTTCAAGAAATTTTCTTGTTCTTCTATGATACTTCTTTCTTTCTATTTAAAAAATCTTTTCGCTTGATAGCATCCGCTTTTAATATTTCCAGGTATTTGTAGATTTCTTTTTTCCGAGTGTTTTTATGCTTTTCTGGTGAAGAAGTTCTATTCATATGATAAATAAAGGCAGCCAATTAGCTCAAAAGAATTATAAGATTAGAAACAACTTGATGGGGAAGATGATCCATTGGGAATTGGGTAATAAATTGAAATTCGGCCATACTACCCAATGGTAAATGTACAAACCAGACTCTGTCTTGGAGAATAAGACTCATAAAATTCTCTTTGATTTTGAGATTGGAACAGATCACCTAATCCCTACAAGAAGACTAGACCGAGTGATAAATAAGAACAAAAAAGAGAACTTGAAGAGTTGGAAATTGGAAGATAGGTTGAAATCATCCAAACTACAGCATTGTTGAGATCGGCTAGAATACTGAGAAAAGTTCTGAAAAGACCTGAGGAGACTTGCTGTCATTCAGACTCCAGTGAAAAACCACCCGCTAACACTAGTGTGAAAAAATCTCAAGGAGTAAAAATCATTAACTTCTATTTACAAAGTCGCAAGAAAAGATAAACCACCTCATGTATATGGACGATATTCACATTTTCGCTCGGACTAATAACAAGTGTAGGTTATGTTGTGACAGAGATAAAACAGTCAATATGAGAATGCAACAAACGGGTATAAAATGAATACAAGAGTAGGTATGACTAAGTAGAAAACGGGATCGACCGGTAATTGTGCAAGAGATTGAAATTTGCTCCTTCTGACGAATGGTATATGCACAAACCAGAATCTTTCCGAGATTAGGAAACGCATTGAATTCTGGGACTTTCGTATACAAACAAACTATCAAATCCTTATAAGACCAGATCTTGTGTTAATTAACAAGAAGAAAATAACTAGGTATTTTGGGGGTTTTGAACTTCCAGCGGACCGTAGAATGAAAGATAGAATAAAACGGAAAAATCAATAAATACCTGGACCTTGCTAAAAAACTGAAAAGCTGTGGAACATGAACGTGACAGTGATACCAGTTGTTGTTGGAGCCTTTGGAACAGTCTACCAGAACAAGGAAAAGAGATACGGGGAAAATGATGAGCAGAGAACGAATCGAGACAATCCAGACAACAGCACTATTAAGATCTGCTGGAATACTTAGAAGAAAACCACCAGTTGCGATGAATGAAATAATAAAAACGAGAAAATTGATGACGATTCACTATTTTCATAACCGAGAAACTGAATCCTTTTTTATAGCAGCCCCAAATAATAACGCCATAGGAACTAATTATTCAAAAACTAAAACTAATAAGAGTCAGAAAAATAATACAAGCATATGTACGACTGGGTGGAAAAGGAGATCCACTGGGAATTGCGCAAGCAATTAAAATTTGTTCATACAGACGAGTGGTATATACACAGGCCAAAACCTTCCCTGAATAATAATGGAGATATACTTGAATGTTGGGTAGAAACTGATCTCAAATTCTCGACCTGAAGACCAGATCTAGTTTTAGCTAATGAAAAGAAAAGAACCTATCAACTTGTAGATAGCAGATTACTGACAGCGAAAAGCGAAAACTCGACCAATACCGGGACCTTAGTAAAGAGAAAAAAAAGGTTTGGAACTTGAAGGTGACAGTGATATCAATTATAATCTGAACTCTTTGAATAATCCCGACAAACTTGGAAAACAGACTAAGGAAACTAGAAATCCTTGGAAATATTAAGACCATCGATACCACAGCACTAATAAAATACTTAGAAGGGTGCTGGAAACCTGTGGAGCCTTACTGTCGCACATATATTTGTGAAAACCACCAGAAAATCTCGCAAGGAGTAAAATGATAAATCTTTCAAGTTAAACATTTACTTTTAATATGTCTAAATGATCTTAAAAATGACTTAAGCTGAAAGAGGATCGTTCATTTTACTTAACTATTTGAAATATTTTGTGTGATAGGAATTCTTGGCACTTGGCATAGTTGCTTTTTTTTTTTTGCTTTTGTATATGCGTAGATCAAGTAGATGCTGTCCATTTTAAAAAAATGATCCAACAACAAAATTTCAGCCATACGTTTGGCTTTGTAAAACTATTGTAAATACACTATTGAAATGCTTTGTCTCAGGATATCAAATATTTACACGTCGTTGATAGCCCTGCATCTCTTCGCCAAGGAAAAAACACGAGTGCTTACTTGATATTTCTTTAAAAAAACAAACTGTTTTCCTTTCAAATTAAATACCCGAAGAAGGCCTTTGAATGAATCGGCTGAAACATTATGGTAAACATCAACAGAAAGAGTTCAACTGTAAAAAAGTTTCAAAGTATTTTTCTCCTTTCAACTGAAGATTTTATAACTTCTAACTACATCCTAAAATGATTGATTGGTTAATTGAATCATTTTAACGGCATGTCAGTCTGTCTAGGGTAATTTTAATACTAAGAGGTTAGGGAATCACGTTCATTGTACATTCATACATATTTTTTGTTGAGTTGCTTCTTAAGAGTTTTTTTTTGTTTTTGTACAGAGTTATATACCAAGTATTCAATCCAAAAGAAATTATTTGCATACAATGGTATGGTTTCAAGTATTCTTATCTAATACTTATAAATATATGGGTTCAAGTAATCATATTTCATCATTGACATGCTTGCACACAGTTATATAGTTCCTAGTAACTAATAATTATAATCCTTAGTGATGAATCATAGCTTCAAGTAACTATTCTGAATACAAATAATCTACGGTTAATATGGAGTCTAGTATTCCTATTGAATGGGAATAATTTCTAAGTCGACCTATTTGACCAATGGATGATACCATAACAGGTACCACCACTTCGGGTCAGAGTAAGTAATGGACATAAAGGGAATACTCAACATACCTCAATTATCCAGAACTGGAACCTCATCTTTTGACGCAGTTTAGAACCCAGGACACCTCTTTTTAAAGGGAGTTTTACCCCTCTGCAGGGAGATAAGCCCCGCTGACAGGGCGGCTTCATCCTAATAGTGTTTATATATATATATATATATATATATATATATATATATATATTTCCTTTTCTAAGGGCGCGCACACACACACACACACACACACACACACACACATATATATATATATATATATATATATATATATATATATATATATATATATATATATATATATCCTCAAAAAAGTAAAAAAAACAAAACAAAACAAAACAAAAAATTACAATAAATTAAGCTTTTTTTTAAACGTTTTGGACGTGTACTAGGAATGTAACAAATTTGAGGTTCATGCCTTCTCTTAAAGAAAGGTATTTGTATATCAAACAAGCGTCTAAATCGTACAGTTTATGCTCACTGCTTACTTTACCACTACACCATTTACACAGGTTCCAAAAGTGTCTGTAGATTACTATCAGGGCTTGACTTTAGTTAAATTTGTCTGCTTGTGACTTTCCTTAATTCCACTCTCTCTCTCTCTCTCTCTCTCTATATATATATATATATATATATATATATATATATGTGTGTGAAAAGGAACACGTACATGTGTCTCAGTGAATGTATGTATCTGTGTATAAATGTCATTTTTTACGCTTGTATGCTTTATTGGCCTCACGATGTACACACACACAAAATTCAGTGACTGAGTAAGTCTTCATAATATTAAGTGATTACTAACTCACTCTGGGTTAATATTGCCCGCATGGTGTCAGCTGAAGGAGAACACGCCAACCACCTCCATACAGCTGCTACTATTACTACTACCACTGCTGCTGCTGCTCCTTTCCAACTGAATGTCACAAGTGACTCATATGCAAATCGATTTTCCGGCACACACAGTCCGAAGAAAAAGGCCGGATTAACGATATTGGCGGACTAACGAATTTCAAATTCGATACTTACTTAAAAATAGATTTTTGACTCATCGTTTTGTCTTCGTTGTGCAACACAAGGCCGAAGATCGGGGGGTGTGATTAAAATAGAAATATTTTGCGGCGCCAATCATTTTAAGGGAAAAAAGCTTGCCTGCTTAGAAAATCAGCATTCGAAAATAAAGTTTTTGCCTCTGAGAAATACGTATCTATTTCACCTATATAGCAAGCGTCTATTTTCACTTATTTTTATACAGTGAAACCTCGTTATCTGCAGTAGGTCATTCTCAAAACGACTTGCTTCCGCTGAAGATGGTAAAATCCGTAGATACTAACAAAAAATATATAGTCTGCATATTCAAAATATTTTCATCAGAAAATCGACTCCTTGTTAAATAATATTTGTGCTTTAGTGTCATCATTAATAAAATGCCCTCTGTAATGAAGTTTGAAATAACTGCTGCAATTCACTCTGTCGGCGAGACTTTGAATACTCAGATTGTATCTCCTGCAAAGGGGTAAAACTTCCACCCCCTGAAAAAAGTGGGGTGTCCAGGGTATGACTCAAAACTACATCTGAAAATGAAACTCTAATCCTGGAGACTTGGTGAGTTGTAATTGCCATTACTCCCAGGTCCACTCAAGTCCGGAGTGGTAGTACCAATTATGTACCATATCTATAGCTTTATATCATATGTTAAATAGATCTTTTTACAAATTATTAGAATTAGGTGGGAATGCATGAAACCATATAACTGTGTGCAAATTTGTAATATTAGACAGGAAAACTTGATACTATGTAAATGTAAGTTATTTGTATTAAGAATAAATACATGACTCTATTGTTGTTTACTAAGGATGATTATGAGTGACTTTAAAACGATTTAACTGTGCGCAAACAAATTATTATAATCAAATTGACATAATTATTTGAAACAAGGTATATAATTGTGTATGAATTATCATTATGTGATAAGAATACTGTACAGCTATGTGCAAATTATTTGTATTATATAGGAATACTTGATTCAGTGTAGAAAAAAAAACTCTTAAAAAAACAACAACGCAAAAAAATTAAATAAAAAAACTACAATGAACCTTGAGGCATAAAATTACCCTAGACAGTTGACAGGGCGTTAAAATCAAGCAATCAATAAGCAACGCTTTATAACAACGACGATTACGAACTGAGTGTATTTATACCAATACTCTGTAAGTTCATTTGATGATAGGTTGATTCAAACCCTCACCTAACAATAAAATATATTTAACTCACAGACAAAATATTTCAATAGTGAATAAACGAAACATTTTTAAATTTGCTTTTTGTTTTTTGTTTTTTTGCTTTAATTTTTTTTTCTTTTGTTCAAGTTAAGTTTATTTGTTTAATCGCATATCAACTCCTTATGAGTTATTAAATACCGAAATTTGATTTATTTCTATGCATAATCATAACTATATTTTTAAATGTTCAATTGTATTTTATTCAAATTTCACTTTCATTTTTCTATATTCATTTGTTTTCACACAGTCATATGATATAAAGCTTTGCAATCTGATACGAATGATTTTAAAACAAATATATTTGACTCATAGATGAGACTTAGTTCGCATTGAACTCACTAGTAATGTTAAGGTATAACAACTATAACACAACAGTCGGAGCCCTTTTTTGTTTGGCCTGGTTCGCTGGGACAGTAGAATACACCCACTGCATGTCTGCAGAGGGGTAAGACTCTCTCAATAAGGGTCCTGGATATGACACTAAATAATCTGATGATGAGGCTTCACAAATGCTGGAATTTTGGGAAGCGCGGAGTATCCCTTCATTGCCATTGCTAACAGGTCCACTGTAACCCAGAGTGGTAGCACCTGATAAGGTCCTATCTATGGGTCAAACAGAACTGTGCGCTCATGCTAAACTGAATTGTTTGGGATAGAACTGTTTTTACATTTAACTGTGTGTAAACAAAACTGTACTTATTCTAAACTGAATTGTTTGAAATAGAATTTTTTTTACATTTAACAATGTATTTGTATTAGAAGTAAGTGAAATCATTTAACTGTATGAAAAAAATGAGTTCATGCACGTTTAAAAATATCTATCTTATATTTGATATGTATGTATAAAAAGGATTTGGCATTAAATGACCCACAACGGTTCATATGCGATGGAACCAAACCCATTTTGTTTATTTTAATTTTATTTAGGCTTACTTTAGACTGAAACAGAGCATACCGAATCAATTAGCTTACCCTGGATCATTCTTAATATAGTCAAGTGAGGAACTCAGGGAAATAGACCAAAGGACAAGAACGTGATGACGATGCTCAAGGCCTTACACCAAAAATATGTCATCGACAGACTGGAGGTGTCAAATAAAAAAGTGGAAGAGGACTCTCCAGCATTGTGGTATGCATACATAGTCTCGAAGAATACATTAAAAAAGCAAAGAAAGACCTCTTACTGCAGCCTTTAACAACAATAGCAACATATTCCTTACTGATAATACGCAACAAAATCGCAAATGTAATCTACATGGAGATACAGATGAGACAGTCAATCACAGAATAAATGAATCAGTAAAGATGCATAAAAAAAGTACAAGACTAGGAATGCCTAAGTGGCAAAGTTGATCCACTGGGAATTGTGCAAGAGATTAGACTCTGATCATACTACCTTATGGTATATGCATAAATCGGAATCCATCCAAGAGAATGAGACTCATAAAATTCCCTGGGATTTTGAAATACAAACAAATCACCTAATCCTAACTCAAAAGAAATTGCCACCTTGTGGATTTTTACGTTCCGACGGATCTTAGAATGAAAATAAAAGAAAGCTTATGGATAGACAGATACTTGAACCTTGCAAGAGAACAAAAAACAAACAAACTGTGGAACATGAGGGTGACGATGATATCAATCGTAGATGATGTGCTTGGAACGATCTCCAAGAGCCTTGAAAAAAGGCGGTGAATTGAAAATCAGAGGAAAAATAGACACCATCCAGACCACAGTATTGTTAAGATTGGCTAGAATACAGAAAAGAATCCTGGAGACCTGTGGAAACTTGCTGTTACAGTAAAAGATCACCAGCAAACGCTGGAGTGAAAAACTCGGAAGGAGTATAATAATAATAATAATAATAATAATAATAATAATAATAATAATAATAATAATTACCCGTAGTAAACAATTATAGCTTCAAGTAAGTATCCTTAATACAAATAATCTAGACCGTTGTATGGTATCAAGTATTCCTATCAAATATGAATAATTTTTAAACAAATCAATTTGGTTCATGGATGGAACCCTAACTGTTACTACCACTCCGGGTCAGAGTCTATCTGAAAGTAATGACAAGCCTAATCACTGGATGTAATTCCTCTTCGGAGTCTGATGATGCACTCTTTCATCACTTTGCAGATATTTTGATGGATTAATGTTTTGAAAAAATTAAAGAGTTATATCATGGTAAGTCTTTTTTTAATATTTGAAATATATTTTTCGAAGTCATTTCAATTTGATTAAAGTTTTTAAAAGGAAACGTTAATTGAGTCATTCGCGAATAAATGGAAACTCTGTTGGAAATTCTGTTGATGCGAGATAAACACAACAAATATTTCTCGACAAACAAGTTCCACTCATGTCCCATAGCTTACTCAAGGAAAAATTCTCTTTTTCAATAACCAAACATTAAAAAACATTATTATTCACTATCCATTGCTTAATCTGACTTCAGATTGCTTTCGGTTCTACCGTCACTAAATTATCATTTATTTAAGTACTGGATAAGTTCAACTCTATTTAAGTCTCTCAGGTTCCTTAGAGTACCTGCTGTTCCCAAGTCGTGACACGTTTAAGTAGGTGTTTACCAATTCGCTCGGCAATGTGACACAAGGCCAGTTTTAAGCAGGGCACAGCTTGTTTTGAATTCAAAGTTTTTCTTCTTCAAGATTGGTTGACTATCCAAAGCTGAAGAGCATAGTCTGCCCTACTATTTACCCATAGCAGAGGGAATCAGATGGAATCATTCCTAAGGGCATTAGAACGAAGTGAAACGATTTTAACCTTGTCCAGGATTTGCATTCAGGTCACCATTTCTTTTGACGATAACCGTTACTCTAAACGCGCCGCTGATTTGTTGAATGTAATACTACTGGCTTACGTTATACATCATAGATTTGAACGGTGTGTTTAATGAATAATACCTTATTCAAAGATCCTCGACAATATAACTTTTGGGGTCACATTTAATTTACATTTCGAGTGGGTTTCGTAAAAATTCTTCAGAAACCACGACTATGAGATAATTACTTGTCAGTGTCTCTTTCCTTTCCAAGTAACATGTTGTACTGAGTTACGTGGTACCAAGGCTACAGTGTCTGTCCTACTGTTTATCCGTAGTTGGGGTGGAGAGAACAGATGGATTCATGCCTTTCCCTGATGCTTTAGTGCGAAGATAAACGCTAATAGACTCATCAAAGATTTGAACTCGAGTCACCAATTTCAATTCCTGTGGCAATAATCTTAACGCTAAGCGAAATTAAGCAGACTCATTGCTACTTCGGTTATCTTATTTACTAAGTTTTGTCTAATGTTACACATAGACTTCAGATTGCTTACAGCACCTACAGCTATTAACTGGTCACTCATCTAAGAACTTAGCTGACTCATAGTTGCTTCGATTATTAATGGGAACTGGTGCCGCTAAATTTGTTTTTGGATCCTATTCAAGTGATGTTCATCTATATCCTCTAAAATCTTACAGAATTGGATTAATCTTTTTTCTTCTTCTTTTAACTTAGATCTGTAAGAAAATTAAATTGAAAGTAAATAAAGAGAATAATAAGCTAAAGAGATAAATTATACACTCGATGAAGGCTAGAGAGCCAACCGGTCGAAAAAGAACTACTGATGCAATAATGAAGAAGATACTAGTTGGAATAATACATCTGGTATTAAATATAATTACAACACTGAGTATATTTCAATTTACTCAAAATTAAACGTATAGGTAACGTAACTAGATTACAGTGAATGATCGCATAGAGATGAATGTGTACCCAACTCCTAAAATAAGGGGAACATCAGGGACAATCCTGACACGATATCAATACGTTGTACATCCTCCTTGTGTTTTAACAAAGATTGTACACTCATATTCAGTAGATTAATATGACCATTACTACTTAGATGGCTGAGAACTGGATATTTTGTTAGAATATTTACCTCCGATATCTTTCCTCAGAGGGATGCAATTTTATTTTCCGACAGTAAAAGAAAGAAAATTAAACCAAGCATCTTTTATTCGATTTATACAATAAATTTGTCAATAAATGGCGTAAATCTCAAGTTTCCCCCATACAGTGCAAGGCTAAATAAGGCTAGGAATATCATATCGTGCCTATCCTGCCAATAGATAAAACTTCAGCCTGCATAGAAAATCAGCATTCCAAGTGATATTAGACTGTCTCTCAAATTTTTACTCCAAAGCTTATTTAATGCATAAATCAAAAGTTTGTGAATCCACTCTATCAGTGTAACTCTCTGGCAAAGTCAAGATATTTGTCTATATTTTTACTCTGTGGTCTACTGAAACTGCAAAATCCAATAAAAGACCAGTTGTCTTTTTCTGTACTAATTTACACTAAGTCGGGCCTTCTGTCTTGGACTGGATGATCCGTTTGTATATAAAAATCTCAGATAATTTTGGCGTCTAATTTTCTAAGACGGGTTCTGGTTTGTATATATACCATTTATTAATATGGTCAACTTATAATGTCTTGCACAATTCCAGTGGATCACCTTTCCCATCCAGTGGGGCCTAGTCTTATGCTCCTTTTGTACCAGTTTAATATATTATTATTATTATTATTATTATTATTATTATTATTATTAAACGTTAGAATGTATCAAATTTATTTTTGCTTTACAGATCTCTGATCTAAAAACTATTTTGTGTACACACCAAAAAAAAACCCAAAAAACTATCTTTTACTCTACAATATTATGATTGATATTATTTTATATATTATATCTGTTGTACGGTTCAGGCATAACTTTTGCTTCAGACGATACAAATATTGAAATTTGACAATTATTTTATGTTCTTTTAAACGAGGCCTTAAAGCTGTTGAGATGCTCACAGAATTCGAGCAATGAAAAATACTGACTGTACTGCTAAAAACTGGTTGAAGCATATATCATATCTGTTCGATAAGTGAATATTCATTTTTAGTTAGGACGTCCGAATTAGTAAATGCTGATTTTCTTGGTAGGTGGTCTTTTCCTTCTTGGAAACTTGGCGTAACACAATCTTCCTCTTCACATTCCCTACATTTCCTACCCTAACCAATTTGGTGCCATGTAAAGCCCAATATCAAGAAATACCAGTCAATGTTACTTAGGTGAACTGGACACGTAAAAACTGCAGGTACCCTAAACAACCCGTGTGCTCGTCTTAGCACTGAATATTAAAATCTCAACCTCTCTGGAGTAATATTCTGTTAGGCCTACTCGTTAACTATTAAAATGTCTGTAGCTGGATAAAGATATAGCCAAAAAACCACACTCGCAGTTGAACATAATTTTATAGACACAGTTTAAATGCAAATAAACACTTTGGTAGTTACATGTACATACACATCTACATTTCTTCACACAGTTACTCATTCGAAATTGTGTTCATTGTCCGACAAGTGTACGACTCATGATGCTTTTTTTAAACAAAGACATTGACTTCGTGAATTGCAGCTATCTGATTCGTTAAGCAAATGATGATGTCATAACGGATAAAGTCGTTTGCTACAGATTAGAATCCTCAAAGAAAGAAAGAAAGAAAGAAAGAAAAACAAAGACAGACTAAGAAAAAAGTTAGAAAGCCAAAGAGAGAAAGACCCACAAAAAAGAAAAAGAAAGCACAAAAGAACCATTTAAAGGGTTACAAAGGAAGAGAAAGAAAGAAAGAAAGAAAGAAAGAAAGAAAGAAAGAAAGAAAGAAAGAAAGAAAAAGAAAAAATAACCACCTAAAGAAAAAAACTCTTGAAAGGAAGAAAAAAATGAAGAACCACATGAAGAAAGAAAGAAAGCAAAAAAAAAAAGAAAGAAAGAAAGAAAGAAAGAAAGTACTGCATGAAAAAAGGAACGAAGGAAGATATAAAGAACTATATAAAGAAAAAAGAACGATCGAAGGGAAGATAGAGAAGAAAGCTGAAAAGACATAAAAGAAAAAACACATAGATAAAGGAAGAAAGAACCACATGAAGAAAAAGTTTTAGAAAGAAAGAAAGAAAGAAAGAAAGATTAAAGACGATGACTTACGTCAGTGGGATCGGTTGTGTTGTCTGACGAGTTTGCAGTTGCAAACTCATCTGAATCTCACTGTTATCCTATATTTTACAAGTATATGAAACAGGATGGTAGAGTCTTTGAATTATGTTTGGAATTAATATTCTTTTAGGTGTGTGTGAAAGGAATGGTGGCTAACGAGGTAACCGAACCAGCTATGACGATTGAGTTCGTTCCTCCCAATGTGTTTCAAATTCAATCCTGTGTCGAAGTTAACTTTTGTTTGACTAACATTTAGATTTACTTGAAAGACGTCAAAAAGGTACAAGTGTTATGACACAGATGGAAAATCCACTTAGCTGTTCACTAATTTAAAATTAAATGCAACGCGAGTCTAGAAATATAGGGCACCGAGTGAGAATTGAACTCACTAGTAATGCCTCCTTACTGTAGTTTGCTAATCATTATACGACGCGAGTTCCAAGTTTAATATATACCCAACAAGGCCGGCAGAACTCTGTCAGGGAGTTCGATTCTGAGTGGGAGCCCCCATATTTCTGGCTTTGTAATCGTAATTACATTTTAAATGTTTGATGGCACGATTTTAATTGTCTAAAAAGATTTTTTGCATTCAGTTACCTGATATCAAGTATTCCTATCTAATACAAATAATTACCCTTCAGTTTTATGGTTTCAAATATTTCTACATAATTCTAATGATTTTTGCCCAGTCGGCTGGGACAGTAGAATAACCGACTGCTTTTCTGCAGAGGGGTAAGACCTCTCTCAACGAGTGTCCTGGATATGAAACTAAACAATCTGATAGGTCAAAAAGAATTAAGCTGTTTACTTACGCTAAACTGAGTTGTTTGAAATAGAATTGTTTTTGACATTGAACCTGTCTACTTCTGCTCAACTGAATTGTTTGAAATAGAAATGTTCTTTGTATACTAAACTGAATTGTTTGAAATGGAACTGTTTTGACATTTAACTATGTGTAAACAAGAAAACTATACCTATACTAAACTGAATTGTTTGAAACTTTTATCAAAATGACTTAATTCGCTGCTAAATGACCCGAAAAGTGTTGATACTATTTACCAACCCCTCCGCTCGGGCAGGATATGACACAAGGTCAATTTTTAAGCGGAGTTTAACAGGTTTGAATTCGGAGTTTTCCTTCTCCTAGACTAGTTGCCTAACCAAGGCTGAAGAACCTAGTCTGTCCTACTATTTACCCATAGCTGGAGGGAGAATAATTGGGTTCATACCTTTCCAAAGGGTATTAGTGCTATGTGAAATGCAATCAGTCTCGTCCAGGATTTGAACTCGTGTCGCTGTGTCCATTTCCTACGACGATAACGACTACACCACGGAAACCTCCATCGATAACGACTACACCACGGGCACCTCCCGAAAAGGGTTGATACGCCGTGAAACAAAACAACTAACCAACTAATAATTTATACACACTTCTATGGTTTAAAGTAACTATTCCTATTAGATAATTACTGGTATGCAGAGATGATTTAAAGTATTCCTATCAAACAGTAATAATCTGCAAGCGATAACATTATCGGGCTATTGGTCTAATGAGTAGAGTGTTTGCCAATGGTCCGGAAGACCGGGGTTCAATCCCAGCTCGAGTCATACCAAAGACTCAAAAAATAGTACTTGATACTGCTTTTCTTAACACTCAGCATTATAAGTTACGGATCAAGGGTAAAGTGAAGCAATCCAGCGAAAGGAGTGGTGCCTTTCCTACACCTTGGTGTAGTAGCTATTGAAAAGTTAGCCTTCGGGTCACTCTCGACTAAGGTCACCAACTTTACTTTATATGGTTTCGAGTGACAATTACTTATAATAATCCTTAATAAACGATTATAGCTTCAAGTAACTATTCTTTTTACATACCGTAATACGGCATCACATATTCCAATGTAATATTGCTTATGAATGTTTGACCTATAAATGGGACCATAACAGGTTCGACAACTCTTGGTCTGAGAGGACCTAAGGTAAAAATCAATAAAGGCTACTCCACACACCCCAGATCTCCAGAAATGGAGCGTCACCATCAGATGTAGTATCATACTCAGTACACACGTTTGGGTACCCCTCTGAAGAGAATACAGTCAGCACATTTTTAAGCCGCGCCAACAGGTCGTGTTAAAAAAAAAAGTGAAAAAACCTACTTTGTCAATTTGTCTCTCTTCCAGCTGCTAGCTTTCTTTAAAACTTTTCTCTTCTCGCCACAACGTTTCTTTAGCGCTCGTTAACAATATTACACTAGTGCAGAGTTTCTGAAAGTGGTCCATATGGACTACTTTCAGAAAATCTTTGGAGGTGAATCAAATTTTACCAGGAGGAACTAGTAAGTCCACAGGAGGTGAATTCAGTATTATGCATTTATAAATCCCTTTGTAAGAGAAAAAACAAAAATCGTTGGATTATGTAGACTAAATATCGTTCACTCAGAAGAATGCCTGATTTGGTGAGTAGGTCACTATCGTTCGCATACAACACGTTCAAAATATACAGAGCCAGATCAAACTTACGGGTCATTTAAATGACCTGCATATAATATCTTCACGAAAAAAATGTAAAAGCAACTATATTTTAAATGAATTATTTTATCGGAGTGTTAAATTCTAAAATGTCCCTTTTTATAATAATTTTATGCCTTTAGAAAAAAAAATGAGTATTTGATAAAGATAAAGTATAGATTTAAAAGAAAGAAAAATAATGAAAAAATAAAATTAAAATACAATACCCGAAATCTAAATTCTTATCCATGGTAACAAACTTTAATGAATAAAATTAAGATTGAATTATTACTAACAAAAATCCTGCTCTGACCAAAGAGATCCGGACCTTCACTCGTTAAGTCACTTTCAGTATTAGCTTGTATTTGTTGGTGTAGGTGTTATTACATCATTTAATATTGCATTAATGAGAACTTTTAATTAGTTAAAAATCAACCCCCTCTCATTATAGCATCCAGTGTGACTAAGAAAAATGTTGACAATATTCAATTAATCTATTTAGGTGGAAATGGAAATCAAATTTGCTTACAAGGGATGGGGCATCAATTAAAAACTTTGAAAGTACTGTTTTAGAGTAACTTAACCTGACATACTCACTCCGGAGCTGATTCTAGAACTCTTTTTACTTGGAAAACATGAGTTTCATCGAATAAGTTTTTGACAAGGAAACCCCGACTTGCTGTGAATGATGGCAAAAACCGTAACTGAAAAGAATGGTGAATTTTTTTTGATAAATTTGGCTCTTTTGAAAGTTCCATTTCTTAATTATAAGATAACAATTTTTTTTGAGAAGTCTGTTGCGATATAGAAAAAAATGTGAAATAAAATCTAAAAACATAAATAAGATTATATAAAAAGAGTAACATGATAAGAATAAAAAAAGAATATAAATTTACATTTTTTCCATCATATAAAATCCTTCGGTTTTAAATTTCCGGTCAAATAGCATAATCTTCCTCTTTTTTTTTTCTTCTTTTTTTTTTTGCCAGTCTCACAGGAAAGACACCTTACTCAGCGGCTCCTAGAACCCGAAGATATCAGTGCTTGTATTTCAGTTACCCCAACCTTTCACACAAAGGAAATGAACGGTAAATGCTATGAGGATTTTCTTCTGAGAAATATAAAATAAGACCAGTACATAAAGAGAAACTGTGTGTCAGCTTTATTTTGGGAATTGTTTTCATTTTACGGCACATAGGACACATACACCCGAAACCCGTAAATTTATATAAGTGTTTCACACTTTGAACCTTACACTAAGCTAAACTTTGTAAATGAATACTTATCTGTTCTAACAAATATGCATTTCCCCAACCTCTCGCCATGAGTAGGATTGGAAATAATACCAATTTTTAGCTGGGTAAAGCTGCTTTGAATTCAGAGTTTTCCTTCTCAGAGATTGGTTGCCTAAACAAGGCTAAAACACTCAGTGTGTCCTATTATTTACCCAAAGCTGGGGGAAAGATAGATTCATGCCTTTTTTTAAGAATATTAGCATAAAGTGAAACACAAACAACCTTGTCAAGATTTGAACTTGGGTCACCGATTACCATTTCCTACGACGATAAGCTCACATTTAATAGATAATTATCAATGTTTGAGTTAAAGTAGATATCTAAATTTTAGGTACACAATTGAAATAAAAGAAAAAGGCTTGTTCTGACTCAAAAAATATCGTATTTTTAAAATCTGCTTATTTGTTTTCATCAAAACAAATTTTCACTGGAAGAATCGACGATCCTGAACGACACGTCATCTTAAGTTCAAACGCTGAGCAGGATTTTCAGATACTGCGAACGTATTTGTGTGATTTATGAGGCGGTTAGAATAAGGGAATGGTCTTCAGAAATACAAGATTGAAATAAATGAGCAAAATAGCTTATGAATCCTGTGGGGTTGTGGGTGTAGGGAAAAAGGGATAGGAAAACGTTACAGACATTTTCATCATTATAACTCTTTCTAGTTGAAAGGTTACTTGATAGGACAAACAAGATGGCGACCAACAAAGAAAATGGTGATATACGCAACCCACCCGAGAGATTTGGTCTCCCTCTAACAGAGGGAATTCTATATTCGAATAAATTAACTAACAGAAATAAAACAAATAAACGAGTACTCACTTAGTTTTAGTTCTGATATATATATATATATATATATATACATTTATATATATATATATATATATATATACACACACGCACACACATACACACACACACACATATATATATATATATATATATATATAAAGTATGTCTGAAAAGTAAGGTGTATGGTCTGACAAACAATTTATTTCGATACTTAACAACAAACGTCATGGTTTTCCTTTCGAAGTAATCCCTCTCAAGTCTAATGTACTTTCCTATCTCTGCCTCGCTTCTATACACTACTGGAATGATTCTTCTTGGATATCCCTTAGCTCCGTCGTGATGGCCTGCACGCCTTCAAAACGGTTTTACGGTGGTCCACTTGCGCTAGGAGAGAAAAAATCACTTGGAGAAAAATCACGTGAATTGGAACGTTGTTCCAGTACGGCGATATTCCACTCAGCAGAAACTACACAACTAGTGCCATTACATTTCAGACATGACCAAATCTTCGGTGATAATCATCCAAACACTGTTAGTTTTTATGTCAAGCGGATTTGCAATCATTCGAACAGTCAACTGACGATTGCCACACCCTACTAACCTTATCCGCTCGTCGTTGACTGCAATCCTACAAGTTAAAGTCCTCCCGCTCCTGGCGTCATCTTTTACCTGATTGCACCCTTCTTTGAAACACGTATGTACTGTATGGTGTTATGTTCATACACTTGCTGAAGCACTTCAAGTGCTTGTAACGAAGGTTTCCTCAACCGCACCAAAAAATTCAGGTTTATTCGTTCCTCACTGCTCATAGCGGAACGACCTGAAAAAGAGGATGTGAAAACAAAAGCATGTGAAAAATGCAATGGTTGAAGAAAGCTAAGGTTACAGTTATATATAATATTACAGTTATATCTCAAGACAATAGCACAATGCACTTATTCCTCTTTCGCCCATAGCTCCCAGAAGACACGTAGTCCCGTCTCTTTTCAAACCGACCTCGTGTATATGTATATATGTTGTGGCAGATCTATGTCGTTTTTCGTATTCTAATACTATTTATCGTTCTCTTTTTCCTTGACTGTTTTCTTTCTTTCTTTCCGTCTTTCCTTCTTTTTTTCGTTCGGACTTTCTTTATTTCTTTCATTCTTACATTCTTCCCTTTCTTTCTTATGTGAATTTGTTTCTTTCTTTCATATATTCTTTCTTTTTGTATTTCATAGATTCTTAACTCTTTCTTTCTATCGTTCGTTCATTTCTTTTCCTTTTCATTCGCCGTTTCTTTCTTTCATACGTGCTTTCCTTTTTTTTACGTTCATGAGTTCTTTTGTTCCTTTTTTTTAATTTCCTTTTTCTTTCTTACACGCATAAAAGCAATAAGCAAACTTAAGCCAATTTACCGATACATAAATTCACAGAAAATCCATATATTAGTCGTATCAAAAGTATTTTCATCTTTTGCAGATCTTTAAGGTTTATTTCATGTACTCACATAAAGACTATTGGAAAGCTGGCGCTTTTTCACTGGAATCTGAGTGACAGTAAGTCTCTTCCGGTCTCTTGGACTCTTCTGATTATTCTAGCCGATCCTAGCCATGCTATAGTCTGTCTCGACACTTTCGTTGATTCTTAGTTCTTTCAGTCGTTTTTCTAAGCTTTTGGAGGCCGTTCCAAGTGCACCAACTAGATCTGGTATCACCGTCACATTCATGTTTCATATTTTTTTAGTTCTCTTGCAAAGTCAAAGTATTTGTTAATCTTTTCGCATTCTTTTATCTTCACTCTGTCGTTTGCCCGAACAGCATAATCCACTAGATGCCCTATTCTTTATTATTTATTTATTCATTCATTTAAATTTTTTTTTTTTTTGTAACCCAAATGGTCTTTTGGTCGCGTTTAGGTGATCTGTTTGTATCTCAAGTTTCAGCAAATTTTATGCATCTCATTTTCTAAGACGGGTTCTGGATTTTACAAATACCATTTATCGTAATTCCCAGTGGGCAATTCCCAGTGGATCACCTCTCCTATCAAGGCATGCCTATTCCTAGATTCATTTTGAACTATTTTGCTGCATTCAATCATTAAGTGATAAACCGTTTCGTCTCTTTCTCCACATAACTTACACTTGATATCCAGTTGAGAATTATTAGTTTCGCTCCAAGTCCTGATTTTATTGTTTTGTGGTACCATTAAAAGAGATTCAGTTTCTCTTTTGAGGTTTCCTTTTCTTTGCCTTGTGCAAGACTTCTAGCCAGTTTGTTGCTTGAAATATTCACGTAGTTTTCCCCTCATTTCTGTTTACTTGTTTTTGTGGTTTTTCAGTTTGTTCTATGTTGTTAATGCTGTTACTGGCTGCTTTGATGAGTCTTTTTTTTTTTTTTTACTCTTTTTAATGTAGTCCTCGAGTCCTTGTATTGCTGTGTCAACATAATCTTCAATACTGACGAGTACTCTTCCCCCTTTTTTCTTGACATATACTGTTTGTCTCTCGGATGTAATGCCTTATGCATAGTCATAAATTTTCTTGTCCTTTGGTCTATCTGTCTAAGTTCCTCCCTTGTCCAGTGTAAGAATAGAACAGATTATCTTACAAATAGGACTGTCCAGGTGTTTATTCCTTTTGTGAGATTTCTGCTGCAGAGCTTGGTTTCGAACAGTTTTCTAGTTCTTCTTTGGTACTCTTTTCTTATTCTTCCTTCATCTCTACTTGTTTGATGGTGTCCGTTTCCAATATTCCCAAGTACGTGTAATTTTTCTTCTCTCCAAGTGCTCTGATACTTTCCTGTTTTGATTGTTCCTTTCCTATTTTAATAAAAATAGGAACAGAATTATTACTATTGGTTACTTTCTTTTCAGATGTTAAAATGGTTGATGCAAGTATTGCGATTCAGGAAATATTGAAGCATTATTTTCAACTTGGCCTGAAAACTGATGAAGCTGCTGACAAAATTCAAGAATTGGAAGGAAATGAAGGATTATTTCACCACACTGCCTAAAGCTGCTTTGATAGTCTTAAGGTGATGACTAATCTCTTGAAATAAAACCCAGATGTTTACAAAAATAAGTTATTGCTAATGATATTTTAAATTTTAAACCGACCATCAGAACCCTGAACCTTTTGGAAAAACTAGGATCATCAAAAGATACCATCCATAACGATAAAAGATACTATGCAGAGAGATAAAAGATACTATGCAGAGAGTATTGATAAAAAAGTACAGTTCTTGAGAACTCACGTAAAATTAAAAAGAGAAAATAGTTTAAATACACACTAATACGGAATAATTTCTCCTCTTTCTCTTTCTCTCACTCTCAATATATGTATATATACACATATCATAATCGCCATCAAGTCTTACTGATAGTACGAAGTTCCTTGACTCTCTCTCCCTCACCGTCTGTCCCAATCAGCCATCAATCAAAGTAGGTCGTCTAGAAGGCATCCAGTGTCCATACAGAGCTGGTGTATAAGTCTTTGCTGGTTGGCTAACTCTGGTGCGTCTACGTATAGGAGTCATGCAGGGTGCGATGGGTAAATTGTTGCTATTTTAAGTTACCAATTTCACGCATGCATTTTGTTTGTTTCAGGTTTTGTCTACTGTGCAACAAATTAGACTCAGTTGGGCATTGTCTGTAAAGAAAGAAGCACCATGGTGCAATTCACTCCTCGAGATATTTGGAAACGGCATTCTATGCTACTCGATATTCTCACGGATGCGCCAAAACTAAGATTCCTTAGAGTTTCGGTATCAATCTGAGGATAGTGGAGAGAATTCGAAAAGAGTTAAATGACTCCATTGGTAATTACGAAAGTACAGCAGCTCGCAATATTCATTCTGATTATTCTGATGAGAAAGAAACTACAGAATTTGTTGATGAGATCCAGGCTATGACTGACAACGATCCCAGCAAGTCAATCAGAATTATGGGAATGCCTGAGTTTCTTATCAGGCAGCTAGTGCATAAAGAAATTCGGTAATTCTCATACAAGATGAGAAAGGGTCAATTTTTATCTCAGGTCATGAAGGACAAGAGGAAAGTCTGCGCTGCAAAGCTTTTTAGCAAAGTTTAGATTACTCTCCATCCGAACATGATTTACTTTTTCTCATATGAGAAAAATTGCTACCAGTATCAGATATTGAACTCGCTGAGCAACTGCTGGCTTGCCCTGCCCCCATAAAATGTACTGATAGTGAAGAAAATCAAACGCCCAGTCCACATCATGGTGTTTGGCGTGGTCACTAGCTATGGTGACGTTATGCCTCTATTCATCTCCCATTGCCCCAGACTCAACTGGGAGACTCTATGTAAGTGGAGGAGGTTGTACAGCCTGGAATCGAAAGGGTGGCTACTGGAAGACCCTACGTCTAACAATAGGACTAATGCAGTGTTTGCTGTGAGAAAATTTCTGCTTAAACATCACTCGTGACATTTGGCTGCCTAACTCGCTGGATTATTTTGCATGGGATGCGGTGGAGCAAGTGACCAAAAAAAATTGTGTAACACTAAAGATGAACTGAAGGCAAGGATAATGGAAGCATTTACCGATTTAAAAAAGGAGACAGTCGGAAAGGCTTACAGATTTCGAAGTCGACTTGAAGCAAATGACGATTTCTTTAGATAAATTTGATCTATAGTATCTTAAGATGTTTTCCTGTAATTTTGAGAAATATGTAGGATAATGGAAGATGTCAAGTACTTTTGCATATTTTAGTCGACAAATTCCCCATTGTACTATATATATATATATATTTATGCAACATTTTTCTAAACGTTTAATTAAAGGTACCGTATACTTGTTATTTCATTATTCGCTCCCTCGAAGATGGCTCCAAGTAGGGCCGAAAGTTCTGAGGAAATATAAGGCACCTTTCTAAATTCATTCCATCCGAAAATCAAACGACATACGATGACTTGAACGGATTAACGTAAGAGAAGGCAGACATGATTTGTTTGTCCTATTCAATCAAATATACATAGAATTCATTTTCTAAAATTGTTATGAATCAATAAAATACAGTGCCTTATTCACAAAAATGCAGAGTAATATCACGATATTTCAACTATAAAATAAAATAGAACAGGATAAAAACTCACGACTGAATCTCATATGCTTGGTCTTCAGATGGGCATGTATCGACTAGTCTGAATACAAGCTCACCTAAAGATCGAGTATCAGGGTCGTGAGTTTTTCCCTGATTTATTTTATCCGATAGTTAAAGTATCGTATATATATATATATATATGAATTTTTAAATGAAATACGATATGTTTGTAAAATAAATTTCGAACACTAATTAAACCATATAATTTTGAGACAGAAAATTAAGGGAAAAAACGGAAATGTTTAAAGCTTTCACATTTTTTCGTCTTATTTAACAAATATAAAATTGAGATTTAAATAAAAAATCAGAAAATACGTCATCGCATATTCCTACGTCCTATTGAAGGTTTAATGTTGAAGAAAAGATGAAATGTTTTACTTTGCCCCAAAAAAATTTGACCACAAATAAAATCATCCTCTAAAAACCTTGTGTTTTTCATTTTTGTACATTTTCACATATATATTCATTATCGCCTATCAATAGGTACATCCCGAACAATTTTTAATAAAAGGTTGATTTTTTTTCTTAACTAATGATACTAGAATTTCATTCGTTCTTGGGAACTGTATATAATCAAAACATATTATTAGGTGTTTTTATTACCTAGCTTTAAAGGCTTGAATCTTTGTAACCAAAATATGAATATATATCTATCCAAGTAATTGTAGAGTGTATATAAGTAATAAGTAGAAAAACCACGAACATTGAACAAGATGCAATTGAAAAATTGCATCCAGCCCGAATGTTTATTATGGTAATCATTAATGCATAATGATGTCGGTTCAATTAGAAATAATCAAATCTAGGTATATTCTCTTTAGAAGAAAATAATCTTTCTATTCTTAAAAAAAATTGTAGAAGAATACTTCATGGATGATAATATATATATATATATATATATATATAGGAGCGGATCTGATATTTGACGTTTAAATTACGGGTAGACATTTAATCTCCCCTCCTTTTTCTTTCTCTCTCTCTCTCTCACACACACACACACACACATACCCTCACACACGCGCGCGTACACTGCCGGAAAAGAGACTTCTTTCTTTCTTTTTTTGTTCTTTTTAATGTCTGACTGCTTTTTAAAGAAATGTACTGTTTATTCACGTTTTTTATTCTTTTCTTTTATCAAAATACTTTTGTTGTTGTTGTTAGAGGAAACACTTTAAAAGCAGAAAAGTCACTCATAAAAAACAAAGACAAATAAAAGAATTTTATGAATGAACAGATATAATATATTTCTTTGTCTCGTTTTTGACTTCCCAACCAGATGACAAAAAGACAGCTCTATTCGCAACAAAGGTGTTGAGGTTAAATCTAATTTATTATTTTGCGTTTATATTAAAAATCGATCAACTTTTCTTTGATGTTTCAAGAGAACGAAACCAGATAAAATACTTTCTAAACTGATACAGAAGAGGCTAGTACTGAAAGTAATGCTTGTCAGGTGGTTGGTCTAACACATTGTATTAGGTTACATGGTACTTTCAGCAAGGTTCGATCAAATTATCGAGCAGCCAAGATATATTGCCTTTTCAAAGAGTAATAAGGACGCCCATCTCTTTTCTCATAAACTATTAGGTCATTGAAGCGCTACGCAGTGTAGTTCCCCTTCATGGTATCTCTAAAGGCAACAGGGTCTCGTTGGTGATGTTCACTCATCTATACGAATACTAAACGACAGGTTGAACTGTGTGACATGGTAACAGTACAATTAAATTGTTGAGTGGCTAGTTTTATAAAAGATTGAGAGTTCTAAATTTTAATTGATTACTCACAGTTCTGAGGAGAAGTGGATTCATGCCTTTCCCAAAATCATTCGTACAAAAAGGAACACAAACGGTCGAGCCTTGTTCTGCGATTAATGGCTGTCAGCTGGGTAGTCTATCGCGTTGTACTAGGTTACATGGTACCCGCTGCTAAGTACGATCCGATTATCGAACAGCTAAGATTCCCTGTTGTGACTCACAACTCGACTGAGATTTAGATTTATTACGTTCTTAAGTTCATTTGTGTAAAGGGAACATAAACTGTCCTTGCCGAGGTTTGAACATGGTTCGCTGATTTTGCTTTCTGCGCTATTACCAGTTGGAGTACCAATCTCCCTTTTATCTCTTATAGCAAAGATCAACTACGTACGTTATCCTGAAATCAATGCCTGTAAGATCATGATTTCTTTATCAATAGCATGATACATATGCAACTGTATACATCTATAAATCACTATTTGTCTTCAACGTGATACTTTTTAAAATGGTCTTCACCTCTGGTGATGAATTCGGATAACTTTTGAACCACGAGTTCCTGTGGTATAATGGTTGACGTGCCGGATTGCCACACCGAAATAAGCGAGATCGAACTCCAGCTACGCTGTTATGTTCACTTTCGATTAAATGCCCTTGGGAGAGGTATGGGGTCCCTTGTCCATACCCCAGCTGTGGGTTAAATTGTACCACAACTAGTCATCTCTCAGGATGGCTTTGGCATTAAATAACCCACTTGTGAAATCCACTTTGGAAAAATATTTGGTGTCTGCGATTTTTCAACACTGTTTTCTTATTCTTATCCCTATTCTTGTTCATATTTTAGAATAGAAAAATTGTCAGTGAGTGTCAATGGTTTTAAATCAGATGAAATCCGTCTAATGGACACAAATCTGGAAGGAAAATAAACTTGTAAAAAGATTTGTGTATTAATTGTTTATCAAGTAAGATTATGTTTATTTTTCTTGACTTAGCAGTAATTTCTCAGCTACCCCAATCAATAGAAGATAAATGGAAGGATCTTATTCAGCGAAACTGACGAACCTTAAATGAAAAGATTAATTGAAGCAAGAAGTTTTAAACAAGTAGGAAAAGAAAAGCTGAAATTTTTATTCTTAATATAGGATAACCGAATGGCCTAAGTCGCTGAGGTCAGGTAGCAGTCAAGTCTTCTCGGCATAGGTTCGAATAATACACCTGACAAATATTTCTTTTTTAAAAGAGAGACCCACAAGATGAAAATACTTAACGTTTGCTAAAAACGAAGCTGTTGTCACTTTCATCTTCGGATTTTTTAAAACATATTTTGATAGCTGTTTGTATTTTTAATGGAATATTATAAAACTTCAAGTAAGCCGCTTCAATGATGAAAACCACTTGTGGCGTTTGGTTTGATTTGAAAACCGCTTCATCTTATTGATGTCAAGTTTTCAATAAAAATCAGAGTTCTCACACCGAGAATCGAACCTGGGTTACTTGGGTGAAAGCCATTAATTCTAACCACTATACCTTGTACAGAGCCATATCTTATCTCTTTAAACCTGTCTTCTTTATAAGCAGGAAGAATTACTTTATCCGTTAGTGTTCAAGTGTTACATTTTGATTAAGAATGACAGTCAGTCAATAAATAATGCTCCTTGGCTGAAAATCTCAAACGAGATCATATCTGCTGTTGATGACTTTTTTTTACTAATGAGATCTAAGCACTGCAACACCGATAAAATGAGTGGATCGTAAAGAGGACAATAGCACATGCCAAATTTACTTTGGAAAAATTCTTTCGGGTTTTCGGTGGTCCTGTGGTTTCTGTTGATACCTTTAAATTATACGGTTATATATCTTCACGCATTACTCTTCTCAATTATCGCCTTGCTGAATACATTTTTAAGCCTTCTGTAGACATTGGCAGCAGTACCCCCTCTTTAGGTCAAGAACTCAATCACAACACTTAAATATACAGACACTATTTCGATCATACAGTAAGAAATATTCCGTCTGGGGATGTAAAAGTTTTTACCTTTCGACTAATTGCTACTATTTCCTAACCTTTCTTCAGTCTGGCACGGGTTGTTACTTAGTGGTCAGCCATCTTAGATCTGAGCAGGCTTATTCTTGATTAACTTTGATAATGTCACTCGTTGCTGTCAGTGACTTTTCACTCCGCAGTTTGTCTTCAACTTTGATTTTCCCTTTTAAACATTTTTTACTCATCTTCACACATTACTCTCCTCAATTGCCGGTAAACCAAACACATTTCTAAGCCTTTTGTAAATGTCGGCAGCAATGTATCTTCTTTGGGACAAGAACGCCTCTTTTTTCTATAGTTATGCAACACTTAAACATACAGATACTAAGTCGGTCGTGCAGTAAAAATTATTCTCTCTGGTAGGGAAAAGCATTGACTGACTTTTGAAAATAAATGGCGAATTGGCATAACTTTCAGGACAACCCTCGAATCACTGACACCATGACCTATTTTGATCTTTTGGTCTTGTGTTGTGTGCTTCTCATGTAATGTGTAGGAATAACCAAGCGGAACCTATTCCTCTCATGCTTTTAAATTTAAAGTTATTCTTCTTCTAAACCGGTTGCCATACCAAGGTTAAAGAACCCAGTCTGTCCTACTATGTCCTCATAACTATGAGGAGAATAGTTGGATTCATTCCTTTCTGAGTAATGCGAACAGACTCGTCCAGGATTTAAATTCGAGTTGCCGGGTCCACTTACTACGTTGTATGAGTAGAAGCTATTGTCCGATTTTCATTGCCACATAATTAATTTTCTCCTAATTTTTCATTTTATGTTTACTGTTGCTTTTTATCAGAACGCTCTCGTTGATTTACATTTTATGTCCAAAAATTGTCAAAACAAACAATGAAATATCAAAGAAAATAAACAAAATAAGGAAATTTTTGATACTTGTCTAAAGCTATGATTCAAAATGGAATGTGGAGACGTATAAGCTGACGTCATGCAAGCGGTTGTCACAAGAATTGAAGTGCTCAGAAATGCTTTATCATTATGAAGTCTTGCTGTGATATACGTCGTCTCCGCAAGAAATTATTGTCACGCAGTGATAATTGTATGTTCTTGAAAGAGGAACAGCAGGATAAAAGATCCTCTCCTTGTGGCTGTTTTTATAACTGTCTTCAATCAATCACACTCATCATATCTTGGAATATTACGACAAAAAATGCCTTTTCATGCAATAAGTATTTTGCAGCGTTGAAACTGGCACAATGTTGACACATTTCACTTATTCTCATGATTGGCTTGGCGTTTTCAAAAAGACTGCAATGGAATATGCAAAATGACGTCGGAGGAAACGTGACTGCCGAGTTTGACACGTGATCAGGACTGGATTTTAAATATACATTCAATATATAATTCGTTTTTTTATAACAAAATTATTTCTGAAACAAAACAAAAAAAAAATTCTAGATTAGCGCACTGATTTGAAACGTCAGCAGGTGTGAGTGACGCAATTGCAGTCACTATAAGAAATTAATGTCGAAAGCAAAATTCAAAACCTAAACGAGGCTGTTTGCATTTCTTTTGTCGCAATTACTCCTGTGAAAGGCATGAATCCATCTGATATTCTCACAGCTATGAGTAAATATTAGAGCACACTGGGCTATTTAGTCTTGGTTTTAAAATTATTCTTATGAAATAGGAATATTTGATACTAAATAAATGAGTCGGAGAAGTAAAGCTCTGAATTCAAATACCCAACCCAGCAGCTGTCTAAGAGAATGATACACATAAACTCCTATGGGACTTTGATTTAAAAACGGATCACCTAATCTCGGTCAGAAGACCAGACCTTATAATAACCAACAAAAAAAGAGAAGTTGCAAAGTTGCGGACTTTGTTGTCCCTGCTGACCGCAGAATAAAACTGAAAGAATGTAAAAAGAAAAATAAGTACCTCGACCTTGCTAGGAAATTAAAAAAAAAAACAATGGAACATGAAGGTGACAATTATACCAATAGTGTTTAGTGTTTTTGGTACAGTCACCAAAGGATTATTAAAGGAACTGGAGGACTTGGAGATTGGAGGACGAGTGGAGACCATCCAAACTATGGCGCTATTGAGAACGGCAAGAATACTGAGAAGTGTCCTGGAGACTTGAAGAGACTTGCTGTCACTCAGTCTCCAGTGAAAGACCATCAACTAAAACTAATGTGAAAAACTCACAATAAGTAAATAGTAATAGTTATTATTATTATTATCATTTACTCATTAGAGGTTTTCACATCAGCGTAAGCTGATGGTCTTTTACTGGAGATTGAGTGACAGCAAATCTCCTCAAGTCTCCAGGACTCTTATCAGTATTCTGGCCGTTTTCAATAATGCTGTTGTTTAGATGGTCTCTACTCGGCCGCCAACTTCCAAATCCTCCAGGCCCTTTAATAATCCTTTAGTTACCGTGCCAAAAGCACCAATCACAATTGGTATAATTGTCACCTTCATGTTCTATAGTTTTTTCAATTCTCTGGCAAGGTCGAGGTACTTATCTCCCTTTTCAAATTCTTTCAGTTTTATTCTGTGGTCAGCCGGGACAGCAAAGTCGACAATTTGACAGGTTTTCTTTTTTTTTTTTTTTTTTTTTTGTTGATTATTATAAGATCTGGTCTTCTGGCCGAGATTTGGTGATCCGTTTGTATGTGAAAGTCCCATAGGAGTTTGTGTGTATCATTTTCTGGGACAGGTGCTGGGTTGTGCATATACCATTTATTGGCATAGTCAAATTTAAATTTCTTGCACATCTCCCAGTGGCTCACCTTGCCCACCTAGTCGTGTCTAGCCTTGTACTTCTTCTGTGCCAACTTGCTGCATTCGCTTATTATATGATTGATAGTTTCATCTCTGTCATCGTATAGTCTACATTTGCTATTTTGTTGCGTCTTGTCTATCCTTGCCTTGATATGATTGGTTCTTATGGCGCTGTTTTGTGCTGCCATTAGGAGAGATTCTGTTTCTTTCCTAAAGTTTCCCTTTCTTGGCCACGTCCAGGTTTTCTCGTGTGAGATGTTGTTTATTGGTCGTTTAAAACGCCTATGGAGTTGATTTCCTTTCCGTTTTTGTTTCCCAGTTTTTGTCATTCTGTTATCTATCGTGTTGTCAATCTTGTTTCTGATGGCCGTAATCAGTCCTTGTTCGTGTTTTTCTATGTAGTCTTTGAGTCGTTAAATGGATGTATCAACGCTGTCTTCGATGCTGGCAAGTCCTCCTCCTCCCTCTTTTCTTGGTACACTTAGTAAGTTAAAACTATATAACTATGGGAAACAAATGATTATTGTCAAATAAAAATAATTACTTGAAACTATATAATTATGTATAGATTATATGTAATAGGCAGGGATACTTTAAACAATAAAACTATGTGCAAATTATTTGTATTAGAGAGGAACACTAGATATCATATCAATTTTTCTTAAAACTCTGAAGAAACAACTCTACAAAAATATAAATATAAACGTACAATCTACTCAGTTCTCTTACTTCGAGGTATAGAATTACCCCAGACGAGTTGAGGTGACGTTAAAATCAATCAAGCATTTTTTTTTCCTTTAAAATGATCATCATTCTTTAGCCACTGAGTTCGAAATATGCTCAAGACCTAAACTAAGAAAATATTTAAATTTCATTTTAAAAGTAAATTAAAGTTTAAATTAAAACAAAGAACCAAAGAAAAAGAAATGAACAAAAATTCTTTGAAGAATATGGAAAATATGATAACAAAGTTAGAAACGGATTGTTAGCAGAAAGGATTAAACCGAAATAGAAAAATACTAACAGACTGGGATAGATTGATAGATATAGGAAAGTCTTAAGTTCGTTACATTTTCATTTGTTTATTGTTAAATGACCTGACTTTTTCGGGTACTTTTTCGGGTGGTCACGTGGGAGTCGGCGTTCAACGCACTTGGGACACAAGAAGCAAGCACTTGAACAAATCAGTTAACATCACGGTTGGCTAATCAACAAAGGCCAAAAAATAAAGAAATGATAGAGGAGAAAAAAGAAACAGAAAGACAAGAAGGGAAAGAGAGAGAGAGAGAGAGAGAGAGAGAGAGAGAGAGAGAGAGAGGATAAATAAACAAAAGGCCAGTTTTCTGCAAAGAAAGAAAGAACACACACAGAGAGAGAGAGAGAGAGAGAGCTAAGGACAGAAAAAATGAAAAACAAGCCCAGGTTTCTACTGGGAACCCGAATTGTCTTGTCCTTCCTTTTCAAGTGCACACACAAAGGAACCATCCCGCTCCTGGTATGACTTACGTAGGCACAGGCACCACATCTGGATGTTAACGTTCGAGTGAAGTTAATGTGTAAAAAAACATGTCTTTCTTTCTTTCTTTCTTTCTTTCTTTCTTTCTTTTTTATTCCATCCTGTAGTTTAGCGGGCATGAAAATTAAATTGGTTAGGCAACCCATCCTTGACAAACCCGTGTTACACCAATGTGCGGTCTCATCCCTATTTTAGTTGAATTAGTTTTTTATTATACTTATTTTTGTGACTTTTATTTCCTTTGATTCTTTTGTTATCATAATACAAATTGAAAAAAAAACTACGAGACATACGAGTTCATGAATTATAGTCACAGAGGCTATATTTATAAAGGCACAAATGAACAATAAAAATGAAACATTAATTCCTTCAAAATAGTCCCCTTGACATACAACACTGATATTCCAGTGAGTTTTCCATTAATCAAAACACCTTTAAAACTTCCCTTTTGATATGGTCTGAAGCTGCATCGTGGTATTTCTTTCAATGTCACCTACGTCTTCGAGATTTACAGTTGAGAAGGTCATTCGAGTTGGCATAAAGAGACTATTTTATACATCGCTGACTTGATTGTTGATTGACTTTTTAGCAAAAAGGCAAACTGATTTCTAAAAAACTTGTCTCTTTTTATTCATTTCAAATCATATGATTTGAATATGGTAGCCAATCGTCAACAAAATGGTGAGAATATACTTCTGCATTTGATCAATGTGTCAATTTCACTGAATAGCAAACAGTGGATTTTGTACCAGAGTAAAAAAAATACAAAAATAGAAATGGAAAATGCAAACCATACTTCAGTTGGTACATCTTTCTTCGGTGTTTTCACCTTATCATTGTGGATCTCTTTTGGTAATCAGCCTATACTATCGAAATAGAGAGAAATTAGACTATTGCCAATATGGCCCATTTTCTCAACAACTGCTGACAAAAAAGTTTCAACTGAAAAATAAAACATATATGAACTTTAAATTTTCTATGTAATCTTTAAAGGAGTTGAATTGTATTATTTTGAGGGTTTTTCACACCAGCGCTAGTTGATCGTTTTCTAAATGAGTTTGAATGACAACAAGTCTCCTCAAGTTTCCATGACCTTTCTTAGCATTCTGGCCGTTCTCAACAATGCTGTAATTTGGATGATCTCCTCTCGTCCTCTCATTACCAAGTCTTCCAGTCCCTGTATCAATCCTCTCGTTACTGTACCGAGTGTGCCAATCACAACTGGTATCACCGTCACTTTCATGTTCTATAGTCTTTTCAGTTCTCAAGTAATGTCAAGGTACTTATCTCTCTTTTCCCTTTTCTTCTGTTTTACCGTGTGGTCAGCCAGAACGACAAAGTTCTCTATTTGGTAGGCTCTTTTTTTGTTAACTATCACTAGGTCTGGTCGTCTGGCCAAGATTAGGTGATCCGTTTGTATTTCAAAATCCTAAAGAATTTTGTGCGTCCCATTTTCTAGGATGGATTCTGGGTTTTGCATGTACCATTCGTTCGTATGGTCAAATTTAAACTTCTTGCACAATTTCCCGTGGATCGATCGGACCCCACATAGATGTGTCTAGTTTTATTCTCTTTTTGCTCTTTTTTATTTATTATTATTATTTCTTTGTTATACCACCTTTTAACTATTTTCTCACGTCAACTTTTAAAAAGAATCTTTGCATATAAATGATTATTACAATATTTATGTACTGATCAAAATCTATAAAGTAATTAATCCGATAGCTCCCATGAACTATTTCCCTAAAATGTCTTTTTCTTACTATTTTTTCTGAAATCATCCAATTTAATCTTTTTACACTATTGCAGTTTTTGATCTGATTAAAACATTTATTCCTAAAATGTTACACTATTAACAAAACAATCTACTTGGTTGGACTTAGTTTTATAAATCCGTAATTTCAGTTCAACGAGAAATATTGAAAAAAAATTGTCCACCATGATTAGAAATTCCATGAATTATTTTGTAAGATCCAATTTGGTCATCTCTCATTTTTCCTTCTAATAAAAGTGTTAATCCTAATTTCTGTAATGTCTGTCCATAATTGTAATCTTTTATTTTTTTTTTTTTACTCTATTTGTCACTCATCTTTCTATGCTGACCGATCTCGTTAATACATTCCAATGTCTTGACACTGGAATTCTAGCCTGAGTAGAATATTTTAAATGAGATGTTATCAGAGTTTTATGTATTTTTAAAACAACATCTGCCTCCCTTGATAAAAAATTTCTAACAATCCAGCATATCATTCCATTTGCAATCGATACAATAGACAAATTATGTATCATCAAAGCCAAGCCCAAAATTTCAGATTGACAAAATTGTAAATTTTGGAGAAGTTGGACCAAGTTGCCATCGATACAATAAAGAAAATAGAATTATTAGCTTTAAGTGTATCATCAAAGCCAAACCCTGAAATTCCTCTTTTACTTTTTTTATTTACTTCTTGTCATATATATATATATATATATATATATATATATATATATTCAACTTTATTGCCTTTGGATCCAATATGTAGTACTTTACGTTTTTTTTTATTAGATTTTAATTTCGCAATATCTTCCTAATATGACAATTTATTTTGATCCATCTATGTTATTTCTTTTCGTAATAGTCTAACAAGTAATTTAACATAATCAGCTAGTAGTTTGATTTTTGATTTTTTTAGCATTAGGTCAATCATTTATTAATATTAAAAACAACAAAGGTCCAACGACCAATCACTGAGGAAACTCGGAGGGGATATTTAGAGTTTCAGAATAACTGTTACCAACTTTTACTTTCAACTTGTATTAGCTGTAAGTGCGTAACACATAACTTTGTACTTTAGACTTGGCTTGATTTAGTTTCTTTACTTAATGGCATAATGTGCATCAGTTAATGTCAATGGCATCCTTGTAGAAAAACAGCAGTGATACGATTCATCCTATAATTGGGGGGATAAGAAGGTTCATGCCTTTCCCAAGAGGATTTTTATTTTAGGCTGATGACTTTGTCTATGTATATCTAATGCATAAGTGGAAATATTTTCGTGGAAATCAGAAAGATATACACGTGTATTTGCATCAACAAGGAAAAAAATTAACAGATGTAGTTTCTTTTTAACGTTTTCTACAATAGAGTTGATTCTCAATATAATGGTGTTACGTGTGAATCTGCGAATCTTGCGTATGTGTGTTTTCTGATGAATAAAACTATATCCTAACAAAATTCCACCCCCATATATATATATATATATATATATTACAAGAGTTTTGGTTGTCACTATCTCACTTGGTGGGTTAGTGGTAGACAAAATGTGGTAAAATTTGGAGCGTGCTCAGCGTATGTGATAGAACTATTATATAATATATATCTTTTCTTCCTGATGATTGCCAGCAGAAAAAACAGTGATCGCAGAATACCATTCATGTAATTAAATATATATAAAAACTAATATATATTTATTTATTTTATATATATATATATATATATATATATATATATATATATATATATATACATATATATATATATATATATATATATATATAGAGAGAGAGAGAGAGATAGATAGATAGATAGATAGATAGATAGATAGATAGATAGATAGATAGATAGATAGATAGAGTTTTGTCAAACACTGGCTTTCATTTCCTACCATTTGTTCCTTTTTATATATAAATTGATAAATCCACATCTAATGATCATTTTAAAACCTCTTCCATAATTCTGGTGTTCCAAGAAGTGTCTAAAAGTAAGTCGAGAGTGAGCGTTCCTTTATTGAGAACAAGTTTTTCTAGTGATAGAACATCGCCCATAAATACTCAACTGTTAGTTGCTTCATAAAGAGTTGACTTTTTTATAAACCAAAAATAGCGGTACTTTATAATTTCTAGTAAAGTTTTACTTAATCAAGATGGTCTTATCTTCGAGTTGGGCTGAAAATGCCAGGTTCCCAACAAATCACAGTGGCAGCAATGAACTTGTTCAATTGTTAAGTGAATGACTTCTTAGTAACAGAGGTTACAGGAAGTAACTGCGTACCAGACTAAGTAAAGCTTTGTAAATCCCTACACAATGAAAACGTTTAAGTTTTATCTATTCTGAAACTCTACAGCAAAAAAACTCTGACGTCATAGATATCAATCTACGTGTAGCAGTCAATAATTACTCCCTCTAAAAATTAACGACTCCAAAGACTAATTAAAGAAAAATAAAGGAATAAAGAACAAGAAGGAGAAGAACAACATCAACAATAATAATAATGACTAAATAAAGACATTAGAAAATGATCAATTGAACATATCAGTGTATACCAATTAACACATATCAAAATTAATACAACAGAGGCAGGTAAATAAGCACGCAGTATAAACTAGACCGTCCTTCCCAGAATGTTCCACAAACTAGATCACCCTTCCCATCATGCCTTACACATCGGTATAAAAAGAAATATCAACCGCGTTGGATCCTCTCGATCAGCTGATCACAAGGCCGAAAAAAGTGACAGTCACCAAATGTCGTTAACTTTATGTCTACGCTATCCTAATTTATATCTGCAAATGCTTTATCATCGATATTTCGCATTCGTCATTTATAAATATATCAAACTGCATTATATATATATATATATATATATATATATATATATATATATATATATATATATATATATATATATATATTATGCAGTGTGCTATATTTATGAAAGAAGAACGCTCAATATCGATGATAGAGCAAGTGTATATTTATGTAACTTTATTTTTAGTTATATTTCCAATGCCAAATTAATTCTTTTATTTAAGAATACTTAAAGGTGTACTTGTTTATGGGTAATATCTATAGTCATGTTAAAATAGTTTAAATACAAAACAATTTTTGTGCTAAACAGTCGATCAATAATATGCGTAGGCGTTTCTGAAACTGGGCCAAAAACTGAATTACCTGTAAAGATCTATTATTACCCATTTAAAAACATCACGTTAAGTTGAATTGCAAATATAATTCATTTATTGTATGATATCCATGTATTTTACACTATATGTGATCTTGTACAAAAATAGTCCACCCATGATAATTTACGTAATGTTAACGTGTGAGTATATATATATATGTCCGGACATTGGCATAATGGTTAGAGTGTTCGCCATTGGCTCGGGAGGCTTGGGTTCAATCCCAGGTCGAGTCATACCAAAGACTTTAAAAATGATACTTGATGCCTCCTTGCTTAACACTCAGCATTATAAGGTACGGATCAAGGGTAAAGCAGAGAAATCCTGGGAAAGGAGTAGGGCCCTTCCCTACACCTTGGTGTAGTAGCTATCGAAAGGGGAGCCTTCGGGTCACCCTCGACTACGGTCGCCAACTTTACTTTATATATATATATATATATATATATATATATATACCGTTTAAACTTGGTTCTGCAACCTGTCTAGAAGAAAGAAAACTCTGAATTCAAACTAGCTGAACTCCTCTAAAAAAAAGCCTTTATATCTCATTTTGGTCAAGGTTGAGTGTTTAATATTTGTTTTAAACTCTGAAATTGTCAAGAAATTTAAGAGACAAAATTCTGCGTAATGAAATTGATTCTTTTTTAGTGCTTTGCTGAAAATAGATATTGAGAAATATTTATAAGAAAAATTTTATCATCAATATATAAATGAAGCACACGGGCAATAAATTTTAGTGTCGTTTGGAGGAAATGTTTTACAAAGAAATTTGAAAAGAAATAACTTACAGAAATGAATTAACAAAATTTATTAACTGAAAGTATATACAAATATTGAAAACGAACTTAATGTAAAATGTAATAAAAACAAGTCAAAATAATTTAAATACAACTCGTTAAAAAAAATCGTTGTATCTTTTTTAAATTCGCTTAATTTGGATTTTGATTATTTGAAATCAAATCGGCTGTATTTTCAGATGTTTTCTGAATTTTTGTGTTTTATACTAAAACTTTTTCTTTTCTCTTTTGCCCGCTAAATTATTTAGATTCTCACACCTTTTATTATTGTATCATCGGATTTAATTTTTTTTCACTTCTTTCCCGAATATTGTCAAAAAAGACGGTTGCATCCTTTTGCAAACTCATTCCACAATTGTAGAAAAGAAATTCGGTGAGCATTTAGAATAAATTTACTCTTGTAAAACATGTTACATGCCGCAACTTTTAAAGGAGCGCACTTTTGAGAAAGTACAATGGTCGGTTCTTTAATGACGTCACAATCAACAAGTCTCTAACTAGGATCTTCATCTTTGTAAAAGAAAAAAAATGCTGAAACAATGCTGTAATCCAAAATCTCCCGATGTCACTATGCTCAAGTCACTGACAGATGATAGCAAATCAGAGACTGGGGCATAGGGCTCCGGGCAATTCTAGGTATCCTCTATTAAAAGTATATGTTGCGTCTTACAAATAAATGCTTTTTTTTAAATTAGAATACAAATAAAGAAAAATACGTACAATGATTAGGATCGAAGATGCTGAAGGCAGCGGTAATAACTGTCACAATAGTCGCACTTCTTTGTAGATTACTAAAAATAAAAGACATTTTTCAAACAAAATTGGAACAAAATTTAAGGAACATATTCACCAATTTATTTTATCATCTTCTGCCATCATCGATGTTCTATTAATTTTTTTTATCTTTCATATCATCCCCCTGTTTTGGTTGAAGGAGTTAAGAATCACATTGAAAGAACACCATCTTAAGTTATCAAGGAATTGGTGTTATGGCGAGACTAACAAATCTTTACTCGTGAGTTCGATTCCTTTTCAAATCTGTAAACATTCGACCTTCTGCCACGACTAAAGAAAAAGCTTAGAAAAAAAATTCATTTAAGACAAACAGGGATAGTTGGACATCAGTTAAATTCTTTCGAAGCAACAAAAAGTTCCAGGTTCCTTATGGAATGGGTTTAAAAAAGTTTTCCGAAGCTCAGGTTTTCTTTTGCTATCATAATCAGCTTTTAGTCTGCGTATACTTAAAAAAAAAAAATTAAAACATCCTATGTGAAGCTTCTTTCATGATACAGTCTTCCCTTATGATTGTCGAATCATGATTTTGTTTCATACAGAATATTTTACATGATAAATATTTTCTGTTTTATTTTTGCTTTTTTGGTGCGTTTTTACTTGTACAGGTAGTTACAAAACTTAGCTTCGTAAAACATAAATAGGAATCGGATTGATGAATAATTAGATTGTTGCGCCAACTTTTTCAGTTAAGAAAGATTGTCATAAGAATCAACATCCATGATGTGTAATATGAATGATACGTTCTGTTTACAGGAAGTTTTAACAGTTTTTCACAGGAAATGTCTATATTTACTTACTAATTCGAAATTTCACAGATACTATATATACACACACACACATAACACATCCGATAAAAGGTCAGCTTTTAAACGGAGCAAGTTTGAATTCACAGTTTTCCTTTTCCTAGACTGGTTACCTTACCAAGGTTAAAAACACTATCTACATGACTATTTAACTATAGTCAGAGGAAGAAGAGATGGATACATGCTTTTCCTAAAGGCATTAGCGTAAAGTGAAATGCAAACAGTGAAATATATATATATATATATATATATATATATATATATATATATATATATATATATATATAAGTTTTGGAATAGCATTCGACAGTAAAAGAAAGGGAGACAACACGGAAATTCAAATTGACATATACTTAAAAGGATAGCTTCTGAAAAGGAGATTCTCTTTTCTCATGAAGTTAATCTTAAAGTCAAATATGTCAATTTTCTCATTTATATATATATATATATATATATATATATATATATATATATATATATATGGGGGGGTATTATAGATAAATATATATATTAACGACCGGCATGGGAATGTATGTGCGTCAGTATACAGTAGTATGATTTGATTCAGTTAATTGTGAGTTGTAGAGGTGTCTGCACAGGGATAGGTTCGGGCACTGTGTTTGGATCATTCTTAGTCTGGCTTTACATTACAAAAGCTCGCAAGCCCCCACACGACGACAACGTGATGATCCAGCTTGTGGGGGGTCAAATAATAATAATAATAATAATAATAATAATATGTATGTGTGTTTGTGCTAATATACACAGAATTCATTGGTAAGGTTCCACACATAAACACACACACACTCACTCTCTCTCTCTCTCTCTCTCACACACACACACACACACACACACACACACACACACACACTCAGAAACGCCATTTTACTATTGCCCAGTGTTTGTGTATGTGTGCGAGCACACTTATGAAATTTATCGGTATGGATCTGCACAAATGAACACAAAGATATATATATATATATATATATATATATATATATATATAACTTCATAGACACACACCACGTAATTTATTTTTACAGTATATTTACATATATATGTGTGTGTTTGTGTATGTGTGTTTGAAATCCATTGGTATCTTTTTACATACACACATACACTCACATACAAACACACACACAAACATACACGCACCACATAATTTTATTTTTTTATAATATATAAGTATATGTGTCGGAGGGTGGTGATAAGAAAAAGAAGAAAATGCAGAAAATTGATGTTTTATTTGATAGCTTCAGAAAAAAATACTCGTGTATATGTGTTTTGGATGTTTATATATATTTTATATGTATATATATATATGTGTGTGTGTGTGTGTGTGTGTGTGTGTGTGTGTGTGTGTTAGAATGTATGAGTTTTTTTGAAATCGGAAGAACTTTTGGTTTTAAAATTGACAAGGTTTCAATTAACAGGACTTATTTAGGTTTTTCTTGAGAAAAAAACACGCGCGATCGGCAACCGGCCATTCCTTTGTCATCTTTTGTGTGTAATGCATCTATTTGCCATCGCCCGATAGCAGAAGTTCATGAATTTAGAGCGGAGAATTTTAGTTGATCGATTGGTTGATTTTATCGGTATAACCTGTCCAGGGTTAATTTATGCCAAGACGTAAAGGAATCACGCTCACTGAACATTATATTTACGTTTTTTTCTGTAATTTTTTTCTGGAGAAGCGTTTTTGCTCCTTTTTGCTCCTTTTTTCTTCTTTTTTCTTTTTCTTTTTTTGCACACAATCGTATCGTATACGAAACAGGTAACGAGGCAGGGAAGTTCAGGGAGTAATCGTAATAAAAGGGTCCCCACACTCCCCAGATATCCCGAACTGGAGCCTCACCATCAAATGCAGTTTAGTGTCATATCCAGTACATCACTTTTAGAAGGAGCTTATCCCACTGCAAGGGACACAGTCAACGTACTTAAAGTTCCGCTGACAAGGCTGGGGGAATTTTGAGAGGAACCTTATATCCAGCCGATATGGCATAAGATTATAGTTTACTCCTTGTTCTCCCAAAAACTCGTTGGTTTTCCCAAACTTTTGCAGCAGACATCAGGGTGTATCCCAAGATTCTAATCCTCTTGACGGGACGTGAAGTTACTAGGCTTTAATTACTGTTTAGAATTCGGTCACATGCGATCATATCCTCAAATCCAGAGAGACGGAAATCAATTAAAAATGATATTGGAAATATATTTTGGAAAATGTTACCGAATTGAGTGTTTTGCTGATGGTATTCTCGGCTTTGTCATATGACATAGTATTAACATTGCACTTTCGTCGAGAAAGGTGTGAAGGAAGAGAAGAGAGGGACGAAAAGAGAGAGGGAAAAAAGAAACGCAGAAAGAGAAAGGAAGGGAGAGAAGAGAAGGAGGGATGAAGATAGAAAGTGAAAGAGATAAAACATGGAAAAGAGGGGAAAATGTAAAAAGACAAAGAGAAGAAAAGAGAGAAAATAATTAGAGCCGAAGAGAGTAAGAAAATAGACGAAGAATGAGAAAGACAACAAAAGAGAGAGAGATAGAGAGAGAGAGAAAGGGAGAGAGAAAGAGAGAGAGGCAAAGAGACAAAAATAGACACAAAAGAGAATGACACAAAAAGGCAAAAAACAGAGAAAGAGTTAAGCAAAGAGAGAAAGCGAGTAAAACAAAATAAACGAGAGAGAGAGAGAGAGAGAATGAGTGAGTGAGTGAGTGAGGGAGGGAGGGAGTGTGAGAGAGAGAAAGAGAAAGAAAGAAACTTGAAAGAAACTTAAGAGAAAGGCAAAGGAGACAAAAAGAGAGAAAGTCAATGAGGAAAAAAGACAAAGAGGCAAAAAAGAAAATAAACGACTAAGAGAGAAAAAACAGAAAGTAAAAGACAAAAAAAAAGACAGAGAAAGTCAAAGTCAAAGAGAAAAAAAGCATATATATATATATATAGAGAGAGAGAGAGCGAGAGAGAGAAAGTGAGAGAGAGAGATATGTATATAGATATATATATAGAGAGAGAGAACGAGAAAGAGAGAGAGAGAGAGAGAGAGAGAGGGAAGCAAAGAATGAGACAAAAGGAAAGAGAGTGTGATTGAGAGAAAAAACTGATGCGTGACAGAACGAAAATACAATGCGAGGTTTACGTTGTAACTGCGCAGATTGGTAGTCACGTGGTCAGTTAGAGCGGGCAATAAGTGGGACATCGAGTTTTCCCGGCTCTCCTCAGTCCGGAGGTGGATGGCAGACAATGAGGCGTCAGGTGGGAACTGTCACCACTGACATAATCGACTATCCTTTGCTGTCAGAGTGGCCAGTAGACGACCCAGGACAGAGAAGACGGTGGAAAACTACTGAGCTTAACAGAAATCTTCGCGCGTGAGAAGGTACGACGGTCATTCACTTCTGCAGGAGTGTTATTTACAGTTTTAGGTGTACCTCGTTCTGAAAATGATGTAAAAATACATCGAAATATTTATAGAATTATTAGCTAAAATGCATGCTGTTCTGTGCTTTAAATAACGCACAAAACAAATAGACATGAGGGAGGATTTCTCTCAATTGAAAAACCGATGGGTAGAATACATGGGACACTCTAAAAATAATGCGAATGTTTCTTGTATGGCAGTAGAGGTATACCTTCAACCAATACCTCATATGTTTTTTTTTCTTTTTACTGATGCTAACTGAACAGCAGTTTGATTGAATGATTGATTGATTTATTTTAACGACATGTCAACCCTTCTGGAGTTATTTCATGTCAAGAGGTTAAAGAATAGCGATCATTCTATGCTTATATTTATATTTTTGGCCTTTTTTCCTTACTAATTCCTATCTAATTCCAATAACTTATTCACACAATTATAGGGTTTGAAGGAACTAATAATAAAAATCCTTTGAAAACAAGGAAAACTTTAAGTAACTATTCTTGATACAAATAATTTACTGTTATATGGTTTCACGTATTCTTATCCAATACAAATTAATTTTCAGGGAGATTTATTTGATCTACAGATGAGACCCTAACCGGTACTACCACACCACATCAGAGTGAACTGAGAGTAATGGCAATTAAGGAGTATTCGACATTCCACAGAGCTGAAAAAATAGAGCCTTACCATTGGATGCCATTTACCTAGGACACAATGGCGTCTGATATGAAAATAGAGATGCGTCATGGAATTCTTCAAAATGAATTACGTCCAGAGATGCTCATCGATTTGTGCTGAATGTTCATGAATACCAAACAATGGAGCAGGGGTAATACGTATCAATTAGGGCACAGTGATCTTAATAATAAGCCACATTCAACACAACTGTCAACCCATGAAATTAAAAACGTCTCGATCAACTGATTGGCGCTAATCCTGTCGGTGAAAGATTTTTCTGAAACCATCAATAACTGTTGTGAAAAGGTGGTTTGCCTGAATGAAAGTAGATTTTTATGGGCAAAAATACACATGCAATGGTGGTGACTACATAAAACTTTAATGTACTGTAAACTGGAATGTTGATCTATCCAGCAATTTTCATTATTTTACTCTTTGCCATTTTTTCCAATTGTTCCAAAGGCTCTAATTAAGATTGGCATCACCGTTATCTACATGTTCCATTATGTTTCAGCTATTTAGCAAGATCAAGGTTGTTATTAATATACTCATTCAAGAGTTTTTCACACCAGCATTAGCTGATGGTCTTCCACTCGAGTTTGAGTGACAACAAATCTCTTCAAGTTTCCAGGATTCTTCTCAGTATTGTGGCCAATCTTTATAATGCTGTAGTTTGGATGGTCTCCACGCGTCCTTTTATTTCCAAGTCCTCCTGTTCCTTTACCAATCCTTTGGTGACTGTACTGAGAGCACCAATTACAATTCTTATCACCACCACTTTCATGTTCTAGAGATTTGTAGTTTTCTAGAAAGGTCTCAGTGCTTATCTCCCTTTTCACCTTCTTTCAGTTTTACCCTGTGGTCAGCCGGAACGGCAGAGTCCACAATTCGGCAGGTTCTCTCTGTTTTTTTTTTGTTTTTTTTTTTTGTTATTGTTGGCTATCAACAGGTCTGGTCGTCTGGCCGAGATTAGATGATCCATTTGTATCATTATTAGTAGTATTCTCTTAAATCTAGATGTTTTTTTTAGTTCCTCCAGTTTTTTTCTTACCTTTGGTATTGTTCCAAGAATTCCAAATAGGACTGGTGTGACAGTTATTCCGTGGAAATAAATTGGATTCATTTCTTTCGGAGAATTTTTTCCCGTTTTTCTTTCTTTCTTCCCTTTCAAATAATTCTCAGTTTGCTTTCTTCTTTCCGTTCTTCTAGTGTTAGCATAACAACTAAATTTCTCGGTACTATAAAAGTGTAGGCGACCAATATATATATATATATATATATATATATTAGCGGGAAGGGAAACTCAAACAGCGTTTGTTGTCTAAATTTCTGAGATGAAGCTTGTTAATTTTTATCATTAAGGTTTTTCGGACTATTGTCTTCATCTTTATTGTTATTTCCACAATGTTTCGGCCGACATGTCCTCCGGCCTTCTTCAGGTGTTTGTCGAACTCGGGAACCTTCCCGGATCTTCGAACTACGGTTATAGGCGTTGGTTCACAAAACTTCTAAGGAGACAATCATCTGGAGGTTGCAGGTTCAATCCTCACTACAGGCGAGTAACAATACAGGAATACTTATCACTTGTACTCGGTTATGGCAAACGGAATCAGAACAGGCGACCTCCGTGGTTTCAATAAAGGACAGCCTTGTCTTGGATTTGAACTGCGGCGGAAGTCCGAATAAGATTCAGTTGCCAAGGTGCAATGGGTGCTCCATAGTTGTTGCTAAACTATGTTAAGCTTTGTAAATGACAACTATATTCCGTGGTTCTCTCTATCAAAATTCCGTGAATTTTTGGGTAACACCTCGTATATATGCACAAGCACAATAACATCCCGCACCTGTTTCGCAGATGATGCCATTTGTATATCACACAGGTAACCTTTTATAACAGGTTACCATAAAGTCGAGGAAAATGAGAAAATATAACAGTATTTATAAGAATGTGTAGGCGAGGAAGAAAGAGAAAAGAAAACAAATAAACAATGAAAAAATTGTTGAACAAAAAAGGAGAAAGAAAAATTAAATGAAAAAAGCAAGAACTATTCAATGAATGAAAGAAACTATTTGGAGGAATTAAGAAGTTAATAATTGATGAATGAAAGTAATGAATGAAAATGGAAAGAAAAATAAAAAGGAAACATTAAGAGAATGAAAGAAGTAAAAGGATAGTTTTTTGAAAAAACATTAAAAGATGAAATAATTAATAAATGAAAATAAGCTAAAAATGAATCAGAGTGAGCTGAAAGCAGTTGTTTTTGTTAGATCATTAAAGTTATGCAACGATAAACCTGTTCCTTTCTTACATGGGTGATCACTTAGAAACAGCAAGTACTGTAAGCTATCTGAGCTCCATGTGTTAGATCAATTTTAACGGCATATCAAGCCATCTAGGGTTATTTCATGCCTCGAATTAAGGGAGTCACGTTCGTTTTTATATCATTTGTTTCTAAAGAGATTTTTTTGTTAAATTTTCTACGCAGTCCTAGCAAATACGAGTTGGTTTGTTGGTTGGTTGGTTTTTATAGCATATTAACCTTTGTAGGTAATTTAACGCCAAATCCATTTTTATGTAAATAATCAGTTCTATTTCAAACAATTCAGTTTAGCATGATTACACATTTTAATTGTCAAAACATTTCTATTTCAAGCTATTCAGTTTAGTCAAGCAGTTCAAATTCAGCTAATTCAGTTTAGTATTAGTACAGATTTTGTTTACACACAGTTAAATGTCCAAACAGTTAAATGTCAAAATAATTCAGTTTAGTGTAAATACAGTTTTAATGTCAAAAACAGTTCTATTTCAAATAATTCAGTTTAGCATAAGCACGCAGTTTAGATGTAAGTACGGTTTAATCATCAAAAACATTTCCATTTCAAGCTATTCAGTTAGTTCTATTTAACCCATACATAGGACCCTTATCAGGTGCTACCACTCCGGGCCTGAGTGGACCTGGGAGCAGTGGCAGTGAAAAGGTGCTCCGTATTCACCAAATCCCCAGCATTACTGGAACCTAACCATCAGATTGTTTAGTGTCATATCCAGGACACTCACTGGGGGGTCTTACCCCTCTGCAGAGGTGCAGTCGGTGTATTCTACAGCCCCACCCGACTGGGCAATATACAGGGTTAAATGACAAACAGTTTTATTTCAGATAATTCAGTTTAGCATAAGTACACAGTTTAGACTTCAAAACAGTTCTATTTCGAACAATTCAATTTAGCATTTGTACGTAGTTTAAATGTCAAAACAGTTCTATTTTTAAGAATTCAGTTTAGCATAAATACGCAGTTTAAATGCAAAAACCAGTATAGGGAAGGAAGCACGGATTAATTCTATTTAACCCATAGATAGGACCTTTATCAGGTGCTATCACTCCGGGCCTGAGTGGACCTGGGAGCGATGGCAGTAAAGGGATACTTTGCATTCCCCAAAGATCCAGCATTACTGGAACCTCACCATCAAATTATTTTGTGTCATATCGAGGACACTCGTTGGTGGGGGGTCTTACCCCTCTGCAGAGGTGCAGTCGGTGTATTCAACAGCCCCAGCCGACTGGGCAATATCAAATACGAATAATTTTTAAAGATATCTATTGGACCCTTAGATGGGACTCTAACATGTACTACCACATCTGGTCAAAGTGATTAAGGGAGTAATTGCAATGAAGGAGTATTCTATACTCCTCAGATCTCCAGAACAGGAGCATCACCATCAAATGCAGTAGAGAGTCATACTTGGGACACCATTAATTTTTTGTGGGGAAAGGTATTTTTCCGTCGGGGGACACAATACACACGTATTCTATGTTCGACCGACTGGGCCAGTGTGCCAAAGTTTACTAAATAGTAACCTAAAGTTAAGCACTGAAGAGCCTGTACAGTAGTCTGATGGCTGTCCTCTTTGTAACACACTTTGAAAGCAATCTGAGGTCAACTGAGATCAAACAAATAAGTAGCAACAGTTACTGTGAGCATCCTGAGATTTGTGCACAAGACTAAGTAAAGCTTAGTAAATAATAACCCTGAAGATTCAACGCGTCTTTCACAATCTCTCTCTGTCTCTCTCTCTGTCTCTCTCTCTCTCTCTCTCTCAGTGTCTCTGTGTCTCTGTCTCTCAGCTGAGTAAATAACATAAATGTGCAGAATAACTTTTTTTTAATTCAGTGAAAAACAGTTAGGTTTTGGTCTATTTAAAGGTATTTCAACTTCTTACGGGTTATTTAATGCCGAAATTTGATTCATTTCTAAATCCTTTATTGTAATTATAACCATTTTGACTATTCCAATTTACTTCTGATTTCACTTTTTTGTCCATAACCATTTCTCTGTGTATAATTGGAGGTGGGTGTCCTTGTGGTGTAATGGTTAATGCTCTGGACTGAGGAATCGTAGTAATCGAGTTCGAATTCCAGTCGCGCTATTACATTCATTTTGGGACAAATATCCTTGAGAAAAGTATGAACCCCCTTATCCTCCCAGCTATGGGTTAAATAATATCACCGCTGTTCTTCTAGAAGGAAGGCTTTGGCATTAAATAACAAACGAAGGTTGATATGCCATTAAACAAAGAAACCAAACCTGAACATAGTTACATATCAAGTATTCTTATCTGGTACAAATAATTTGCACACACAAGTATAGTATCAAATATTATAATCTAATATTAAAAACCTATACCCAATATTGTTTAAGGTAATTATCACTATTTAATGATAATCATTTGTTCGCACACAGTTGTATGGTTCAAATATTCCTATCTAAAATTGGGGCTGAAGAATACACCGACTGCACCTCTGCAGCGGGATACGACTCCCTCTCCAAAGAGTGTCCTGGATATGACACGAAACAATCTAATAGTAAGGTTCCAGTAAGGCTGGAGCTTAGTAATCTAGACTAACCCTTCATTGTCATCGCTTCCAGGTTCACCCAGGCCCGGAGTGGTAGCACCTGACAGGGTCCTATCTATGGGTCAAACTTCGTACTTTTGCCAAACGGGATTGTTTAAAATACAACTGTTTTGACATTTAAACAGCGTACTTATGCTAAACTGAATTGTTTGAAATAGACATCTTTTGACATTTAACTGTATGTAAAAAAGTATATTTATACTAAATTGAATCGTTTGAAATAAAACTGTTTGACTAAACTGAATAGCTTGAAATAGAAATGTTTTTGACAATTAAGCTGTGTACTTATGCTAAACTGAATTGTTTGAAATATAACTGTTTATTTGTATAAAAATGGATTTGGCATTAAATAGACTACAAATGATGATATGCCATAAAACCCAAACAAACAAACAAACCTATCTAACAGCAATAATTTGCAAACAGTTATATAGTTTCAAGTGAGTAATAAGGATAATAATATTAATAATGATTCTTATTACATAATTATAGCACCAAGAAACTATTCTTAAAGCAGATAATTTGCACAGTTATATTTAAATAAATCTTTTTGACCGATAGATGGGACCCTAACTGGTACTATTCCTCTGGGCCAGAGAGGACCTTGGAGTAATGGCAACAAAGTGGAACTTCTCGCTCCCGCTAGCTCCAGAACTGAAGCCTCACAACCGGATGAGTTGCTTCTCTTAAAAAATCGACATTCGCCGAAGGAAATTGAATCGATGACCCTAGTTCAAATCCTAGCTGAGGTGTTTTCGTTTAACTTCGCGCTAATGCCTTTGGGAAAATCTATGGGTAAATAATAGGGAAGACTGGATTCTTAAATCTTGGTAAAACAATCAGTGTAGGAGATATAATTCAAATTAGCTTTAATTCGCTTGAAAATTGACCTTGTGTTGCATCCTGCCAGTAGTAGAGGGGTTGGGTAAATATAAAAATTCGGGAGTTTAGTCTTTATCTGTACTCAAACCCCAAGGACAAAAATGTACAATTAACTCAGCCTTCAAGCAAGCAAGCTGGTAAGGTTCCAGTAATGCTCTAGATCTGAGTAACCCTTCATTACCATCGCTTCCAGCAAGCAAGCGGCAAGCAGCGATATGGATATGATCAGATAGATAGATAGATAGATAGATAGATAGATAGAAACAGATCGAGATGTGTTATGAGGACCAATCTCTACATCGTAGAATGAAAATAGAAAGAGCTCAGTTTGTGCATAATGTAAAAACTCAAACTTTCTTTCTGGAAGAAGCAATGCAAGATTATATAGTACACATCTTGTAGGGAGGGAGGTCATTTATTACGGGAGTCAAGATGTAATTCACAACAGTTTGAGATCGATATAAGCAAATTTTAGGTCGCTGTTGAAAAAAAAAAATTGATAAAGATATGGGCAGGCTAAAACAGAAACTTGAAAGAAACTAACTTAGATCGATAGGAGACGAATATAAGCATAAGTGTATGCTGACAAGTAAAATGAAAGGCGGTGAAATATTAAGTTACCAAGGAATTTTGAACTGAGAAATTCTCTAGCGTTACATATCAGTTGAAGATTTAAAAAAGCAGTATTCGTAATCTAACAGATGAATTAGAATCATCGACTGACATTGATGTGTTATACAAGCTAGTTTTCATTCATTTTACGAGTCTAATTATTCGTCTGTGCCACAATAAAATATGGACTTACGTTGATAACTATTTTTTGTTTTATATATATTTATGTTTTGAACAAATCTTTTACCTTCCATCTCGCAGACAATCCAAGAAAGACGAGTAAGACATGCTGGGTATCGTTGGTAAAGTTAAGATGAACTCGTAAGCCATGGTCTCTTATAGACTCCTGCACATCAGTAAAAACTATAATCCATCAGGCCTGTGCAAACACTGGGTGCTATCTAGAGAACCTACATTGGGTGATGGCCTATATGGACAGATGATGATAAAGAGAGTGTGTGTGTCAAAAGGAACTCGCACTGGCGGCAAAATTTGATGATGATGATGATGATTGATGATGATGATGAAACAGTACCAGTGCCTAAAAAGTACCATTTTATTTTCAGAAAAGTGCGTCTTATATGCTGAAAAAATACAAACCATTTTGTTAACTGGGTCTGTATACTCGTTAACAGTTTTATTGCAGCAGACCTCGTGAGTTTAATTCTCACCAGGTGGAATTATCCCCTTCAAACGAAGAAATAGTATATGACACTAAGTCAGTTTATCATATGAGCACTCCCAAGAAGTGACCGCCTCACGTTGGCTGTGACTAAATTTATCCTTGCTTTGTCAAATAGTTCGTCTGTAAAATATAGATTTACGTTGACAACTATTTTTTACATATTTAAAATCTGCATTTGAATAGATTGATAGATAGATAGATCTAAATAAAAAAATATATATCCCCGAATAAATCACTTTTCAGTCTAATTTGAAAATTACTGATTTAAAAAGTTCTTGACCTAACTAATACAAGAATGTGCTTGTATTTTATGTATTTATTTTAGAAAAATACTAAATTTTCTTTTTTTAAGGGTTAAAAAGACTTCAGAAACAACGTAAAAAGTGTGTTGAAACTGTGGTTGTGGAATAGTACTTTTATGCCTATATGCCATTTTCTTCTTGGTTTGACAGAGAATTCTTCGATATTTCCTAGTAATGTGGTGTCTGATCTCGCTCTTATACGGCATATTATAATTTCTCAGGGTAGATAACAATCGCTAGTTGTTGAGTATTTCAAAAGTGTCCTTTAAGAGAATATCAAATGAAATTATACAAATTCCTATGAGATGTAATTTTTTATAATTATTCAGTTGCGCAATATTGCCAAGAAGTACACTCCCATCAATTTCTCATGAAAAAGTCATTTTCTTCTAATCAAACATACTAGAATTTTACTGTCTCTGCTGGAACATTATACAATCAAAATGGAAATTATTAGGCATTATTTATTACCAACCTCTTTAGAATCCAAACTCGGTTATCAAAACCATGGAGGAAGTCCCCGTGGTGTAGTGGCTAGCGGGCATGACTGTGACATGGAAGTAAGCGAGTTCGAACTCCAGTCGCGCTATTACGTTTATTTTCGGTCTAATACGCTTCAAGAATAGATATATTTTACATTTTGTTATAACTATCATACCTTTGGTAAACGAAAGAATTCCCTTATTTCCCAGCTATAGGTTAAATAGTACCACTGTTGTTCTTCTACAAGCATTAATTTGGCATTAAATAACCCACGAAAGTTGATATGCTACTAGAACAAATAAATCAAACCAAAAGAAAAATATGAATATGTATTTACCCCCACCACCGCTATAAGTTGGTCATTTTTAACTGATTAGATTCAGTTTTCCTTCTCCTTGACCAGTCGCCATACCAAGGTTTAAAAGTCCAGTCTGCCAATAGTTGGGGGAGAATAGTTAGATTCATCCCTTTCCCAAGGCTGCCTCGCTGGCTGGGGCAGAAGAATGCGCTGTATCTTTGCAGAGACGTAAGACTCTTTCCCCTGTCTTGAGCATGACTCTAAAACATCTGATGGTGAGGCTCCAGTCCTGTAGCTCTGTGAAATGTGGATTACCTTTCTTAGTTATTACTCCCGGCTCCACTCTGACCCGGAGTGGTAGTGCCTATTGGGTCATATATTTGACCTAATATGGGCCAAATAGAACTGTTTCTGTTTTATCCTATACGGGTCAAATAGATACGTTTAATTATTTACAAGACTTGGAGCCATTTAACTGTGTGCAAACAAATGACTGATGTTAAATTGAATTATTAATACTACAAAACAATTCTTCGAACCATTTAACTGTAAGCAAATGAATGGATAATGTTGAATAGAATCATTAGTGATAAATAGCAATACTTGAAACCATTTAACTTTGTGCAAACAAATAAATTCTGCCTCGTTTAAAATTTTTACCTCCAAACTATTTATTTACAAATAATATATATAATTAATATATTTGTAGAAACAGGATTCGACATTAAATAACCTACAACGGTCGATATGCGATAAAACATAACCAACCTACCAACCAACCTTCCCAAGGGTATTAGCGTTATGTGAAATGCAAACAGCCTCGTTCAGGATTTGAGCTCGGGTCACCGATTCCATTTCCTATAAAGATAACCGTTACACCACAAGTGCTTCCATCGGAGATGTATATGAATATCTAGCTGCGCAAATATTTGTGGGGTGTACTTGGACGAAAGCAGGAAAACGACAGTTAACCAGTCAAACAGAATGAAAAGACCCTAAATTGTTGGAATTGAATGTTGTAGAATTTGGTAATAAATTACGTCTAATAAAATCTGTTATCTTGATATCTTTGGTTTTTATACAAAATTGTCTAGAGTGATACTGAAATACCTAATAAGTTTGATGGTATAATGTTTCACTTGAAATAATAGAATCCTGGTAGCTTTGCTTTATAAGAAAATCAACATTTTATATAAAATTGTTTGGGGTGTATTTATTTATGGGCGATACTTTAACTTAGTGATTAGAGAGTAGAAGAGAAAACTGAGAGCTTTGATGACAAATTCTCTGTCTCTGCTTGCCGGCAAACTCAAAATGGGATAGACGGCAATTATCAAAGAGGCGCTAAAAAGGAAAACTAAATAAATAAAACGTGATAATGGCAACAGGTGTTTGTCCTCTTGGCAACTCTAGTCGACAGGTGGTAAGAAATGTGAATTTCTATGCGGGATGAAAATCACAGGTTTCATTTGTACGTCTGTGATGGTTTGGTTTTTATATGATACCTTATCGAATCAAAAATTGAACGCAATAATAATATTTTGGTTTGTGCAATAGAGTTGAAATCCTTCAACTTACAAAATACAACAATTTGCAGAGTAATTCACAAATTTTCACACCTGTTCTAACAGGTAGTTTTTCATCTTAGTCTGAATGACTGCAAGTCTCTACTTTTCTCCAGGACTCCTCTAAGTATTCTTGCTGATCGCAACAGTGATGTAGTTTGGAGGGTTTTGGAGCTTCCTATAATCTCCAGTTTCCTCAGTCACTTTTACAAGTCTTTAAAGGTTGTTCCAAAGACACTAACTACAATTGGTATCAGTGACTTTCATGTTCCACAGCTTTATCAGTTGACTGGCCAAGTCTAAATATTTGTTTATCTTTTCGATTTCTTTAATTGTCACTCGGTGGTTCGCAGGAACGGTAAGCCTACTGATAGACAAGTTCTTTTTTGCGTTCTCACAAAGTTTAGTCTTCTAGTCGAAATTGGGTGGTCCGTTCGTATCTTAAAGTTCCATAGCATTTTTATGGATTGATTCTGTTCCGTGCTTAGATCATTTCTTAGAATGATAAAGTTTAAATCTCTGGCTCAATTCCAAGTGGATTGCCTTTCTTACACAATCATGCCTAAACTTGTATTTCTTTTGTGTCACTTTGTTGCATTTGCTAATTATATAATTAACCATTTTACCTGTCACCAGATATCCTACGTTGTTATTCTTCGGCGTATTTTTGCTTCGACATTATTATTATTTTACTCTTTTTGAATTTTTCACTATTATTATTATTATTATTATTAAGATGTACACCATAATTCGCAGTCTAGATTCACCCTTCTTTGATCCTTAGAATTTCTCTTGAGAAAATTACAAGTTAATTACGAAATATTTCTTATTTGTTTTTGTCTTTCTGTTTTACTTGCAATTGATTATGACATAAATTCGATAAGTTCTTTCATAGGGTGTGAATTGACCTTAGTTACCGCCGAAGTCGCAATTTAAGTGAGTCTGTATATTATGATTAAAATTTTGTATATATGCTACCGTAGCAGAGCAAAAATGCCTCATTGTAGCGTTAGAGCAAATCATTAAATATTTTGATCAATAAAGAAAGTAATTACCAATCGAATTTGCCTATTCAGTTTACAAATTAATAATACCAGTATGGTATTTTTGTTCGCACTGATCCTAATCATTCTATTGTCTTGAAAAACATAAATATCATTCATTTATTTGTAATCAGCTATACATTCTATTATTTATAGAATGTAATTTGACATCAACTTAAGGATAGCCAAAGACGGTTTTAAAAGACCATTTATAAAGAGTAATTATTAAATTAATGAAACTATTTTTTTTTTAAATTAAAATTCCAAAAAGCAAAAACTTGCGAAATCGACTAATCTGACTTTATCGTTACTATCAGTCGACAAAAGAAGTACTCACTAAGACTTTCCGCTTATTTTTGTTTATTTTTCGAGAACCCTTTCTCGGTGAGACTCTCATTATTTCCCCATGAGGAACAAAACTTTTTTACGTTAAAACCTCATCCAAAATCTGCTAAATATGTAAACTAAATTTGATAACTCTGCATCAAATTTTGTGTCTGTATAAACAGAGAGCAGACATACAAAACTCTGTTAACGGGGCCTAGAATACACCAACTTCATTCTTCAATAGAGGTGTACGAAACCGCTAACCAAAAAAGAGGACAGACCAAAATCAATGGCTGATAGGGACGAGTACAGATATAAAATCAAGGGAATCCATGCTGTCGGTTCCTTGATGATAATAATGATAATGATGATAAATGATAAAATCCTGGTATCTTTGATTTAGAAAATACTCAACTTTAATGAAAAATGGTTGCCTTGCTATGGCAACCTGTCAAGAAGAAGGTAAACGCTGAATTCAAACCAGTTAAACTCCGCTAAAAAATTGACTTGGTGTCACATTATGCTTTTGCGCACAAGTTTAGATATATATATATATATATATATATATATATATATATATATATATATATATATATATATATATATATATAGTTTTGATAGTTCCTTACTATTTCCTTTTGGTTTTTGGAAGTAATTCAACTTGAAAATCATTAAAAGTATTAAGAAAATAAAGCAAATATCTCATTGAAAAATATTGTATCAAAACCCATATATACACAACTCTGATGCACAGTCAATTTGTTATATGGAGTACAGCTGGTTTGAATTCATAGTTTTCCTACTCCTAGACTGGCTGCCTAAGCAAGACTAAAGAATCTAGTCTGTCCTACTATTTACAAATAGCCTGATGGAGAACAGGTGGATTTATACCTTTCTCTACGGATATTAACACGAAGTGAAACGCTAACAAACTCGATCAGAATTTGAACTCGAGAAGCCGAGACTACAGTCTCCAATAAAACCAGTTTAAATAAAAAAAAAATCTGCTGCTAATATACATATAGTTCCATCTATAAGGCTCTTGTCTAATGGTGAGGGAAAACATTTTATACAACTAATATTTTTTCAATATAATCATTTTCTTTAACAATACACTTGATTCTGTGACAAATATTAACAACACACACACACATACGTGTGTGTGTGAGTGAGTGTGTGTATATGTGTGTACCAATTTACACACACATATACACACATATGTGTGTATGTGTGTGTACATTGGTAAACTCTAGTCAAATGCAGATTCAAAGCACTTTATACAAAAAATCTTTATTTTTCAACATAATCTCTTTCCTTAACACTATATTTAGTTCAGTAACGAATATTCATCTGACAGTTCAAATATTATACAATGAATGTTTCAGATCACTATTTAACAAATAATTAGCAGGATAGACATACGGCTCCCCTCCTGTAACTAATATATACTCACAAAGTTTTAAGGTCAGTATAAAAATAATATGCACCGCCTCCACTCTCTCATTCATTCTAAAAGCTTGTACAACATTCGACAACTGTTATCACTAAATATTGTTTGTGAAAGGTGAGAGAGAAAGAGAAAAAAGTAAAAAGAATAAAACTACTCACTGATCTTGTTCATAAATGAAGAGCTCTTCTGACAAAAGAGGAAAGAAACGACGTCGATGTTTTTTTAAAGGATGTGAAAAAATAGGCACTAAACGTCGCTAAAATAGACAAGACGAGGCTAGTGTTAAGGCCGGCTGAAACTTTAAAGGTTAATCGGTGCGTGTACAAAAAGAATGTGTGTGGTCAAGAAGCGGCAAAAAGATAATAAATACCTAATGAGAAAAATAAAAACAACTCATAAGAAAACAGAAATACGTTTTGTTTCTTTATGACATAATCTTTTCTCTCTGTGGGTATGTAGTAAATATTTACTTCTTGTGTTGACTTGGATATCAGGAAGTGATAAGTTGCCTGGGAGAAGGTGTGATAACCTTGACCAAAGTTCAGACACTCGCCACGAGGCTTAACTAGTTTTTTAAAAAATCAATGCTTCCAGTCATTCAGATTAAGATCTGATATATTTGAAAGTCTATTTCTGGCACCAGTTTTAAATTTAGCAATGAAAGTTATTTATTTATTTATTTGATTTTTGTAGTTGTTAAATATAAGACTGTGAGTAGTGCAGAAAAAATAAATTGATTGGTTAAAAAATAAAATAAAAAAAATAAATAAGTGGTGGTTTTATTCAGAATATCAAACCTTTCTATTTTTTTTTATTTTATTAAAGTTTAGTATTGGATTACATACAGTATCTGCCGTTATTAATTGGTCAGCCATCTTAGTACTGACCAGGCTCATTGATGCTTAACTTTGATAATCTGATGAGAACCGGTGCTTTCCGTGTGACTTGACGGAAAGCCTTTAATCAAACTTGACGCAAGACCAAAATTATGAGGCATTTATTGGGAATCGAACTCACTTTAGCCTAGCTCCCTAACAATGACTAATCGCATTAGTGATAAACAGCACTACTAATATTTGTGCTAGAACTCATTCATTTATATCACCAAAATCTCCAAAAAAAAAAATCATAATAAAATGAAATGGTTTATCTTTCAAGCTTGATGCAAAGCGTTTTACAAAGCAAATATTTATTTTTCAACATAATCTTCTTCCTTTGCAATGCACTTAATTCAGTGACAAATATTAATCATACAGAACGAATATTATGCAGTGAATATTTCAGATCAATATTTTGAAACATACGTGAAAAATGTTACTTTAATTGGGAAACCTGACGGCAAATTTTTGAAAAATATAATTCTTATGATAAAAACATATTTTAAATGGTAAACACAAATTATATAACAAAGAAAAACAATTCAGCAATATATATATATATATATATATATATATATATATATATATATATATATATATATATATAACGTTTTTACGCTAAATGTGTTCTAATCAGTAAAATCTTTACTGTACAATGTAGCGCAATATTACAATATTTAAATATATAAAACAGAATAATAGCCATAAAAGCAAGATAAAAACTCACGACTATAAGTTTTATGTTGTCGATAATCGGGTAAGTTAGAAGTATCGAATTTTTGCTCAACTGAGGATCAGCAATGTTAAACTCAATCATAATTTTTCATCCATTATTATTGATATCTTACCAATATATATATATATATATTGAATTACCATGATTAGAAAATCCAGCAAGTGTTCGGTGCGAGATCGCTTGTGTGCGAGGTGGACTGATAGCTCAGTGGTGGAGTTTCGGCTGTGTATTCTGTGGTCGCTGGTTCGGTCTTCAGTGGTAGAGATCACGGAGTCCACTGCTAATGAGAACCAATAAGGTCGAAACAGGTGTTCGGTATGTCGCATCAAGTGCTTGCCGGTTTTTTAGTCATAGTAATTCAATTTATAATATATAAATCTATTTAAAGATGTGCGTGTGTGTGTGTGTGTGTGTTATATTTAAACTTTAATACACGTTACAATAATGTAACAAAGCTGAAATGGTCCCTAAATCAGATGGACGACTAATATCACAGGATATACGGTCACTTCTGTGGTTTACTTTAAAAAAAAAGAACAGTAAAAGTCATAAAGGCGTAAAAGTCTTTTTTGTGTAGAGAGGACCAATGAAAATAAAAACAAAAGAACTTCCTTCTTTCAATACGCACTGTCACTAACTCACCATGGTTTTCGATGTAACTGAAGTTAAGAGGAAAGCTCACTACTGTATCATTTATTTATGATTGAGAAAAAATGTAAAAACAATATGGGGTTGGTTGGTTGGTTGATTTGCTTTTATGGCAGATCAACCCTTGTCGGTTATCTAATACCAAATACTGTTTAATATATAAAAAGATGAAGTTGTCGACCGTAGTCGAGGGTGACCAGAAGGCTCCATTTTCAATAGCTACTACACCGAGGTGTAGAAAGAGCGCTACTCCGTTTTTTAGATTGCTCCACTTTGCCCTCAATAACTACCTTATAACGCTGAGAGGTAAGCAAGAAGGTACCGAGTACCATTTTTCAGTTTTTGGTATGACTCGACCTGGGATTGAACCTCGGTCTTCAGGGCCATTAGCGAACACTATACCAACTTGGCGAATGTTTAATATATATATATATATATATATATATAAAGATGCGTACCATTATATGCGTAAATATACGTATATATGAATACGCGAGCGACAGCATATACACAAACATACATTCAAAAGCACTCAAACTTAGGCACACATATACACAAACGAAACCCCTTTCAAATAAAAAACTAACCATATTAAACGGTCTTTTAAAAAAAACAACAACATTCACTCTGTCTGACGAATGCATAAAACATGAAACCCAAAGTTACAGACACTACTATGTAATATATATATATATATATATATATATATATATATATATATATATATACAACCACTGATTCCAAGCAGCGGTCGTGTCCATAGTATACGGATGCACCACATGGACGCTGACTAACCGTATAGAAAAATAGCCTGACGTCAATTACACAATTGTGGAATTATGCTAAATTGAATTGTTAGAAATAGAACTGTTTCGTCATTTAACTGTGTTTATCTATAAAATGTGTTAACAAATCAGATATTTTATATATATGTAAAAACAGGATTTAGCATTAAATAATCAACAATGGCTGATACTGCTGGTGATATAGTTAGCGACATGACCGGAAAAATATCGAAGAACGTTACAACTGTCAATGGGGTTGTCATGAAAACGTAATCAAGAACGCCATCTTTATGAAACTTTAATAAATGGGGAAGGAAAAACGTTTGAAACAGTGCTTATTTTCTTTATTTAAGCAATAAATTTAAGGACTAAATTATATTACTGTCTGTGAAGTAAATTGATTATAAGTTATAACTAAGAAATACTTTAGAAAAAGAGAATGTTGGGGGTAAGTTTTTGTTATTCCATTCAAACTTATGTCTCAAGAAGTGAAACATTGTTTTGTCTGTTCTTTTGTCACCGAGATCAAATGACAACCTCATTGCTATTTCTTCAACTGCTCAACTTTTCTTCAATCAACGTTGCGTAGAACCAACAATATAACAAAAATAACTATTATTATTTACTACTACAACTACTACTACAGCTACCTCTACTACTACTACTACTACTAATAATAATAATAATAATAATGATAATAATAATAATAATAATAAGAAGAAGAAGAAGAAGAAGAAGAATGGAGACATGAAGAGACTCCAGTGAAAGACTATCGGATAACGCTGGCATGTATAACTCGCAAGAAGTAAAATGATAATAATAATAATAATCCAAGTGAAAAACTGGCGAAATTTCACTCTAGAAGACATAGAAAGAGCTAAGAAAGAGAAACCTGATTTCTTCAGATAGCAGCACAAAACAACGCCATGACAAATTATATTAAAACGAAAACATATAATACACAACAGAATAGCAAGTTTGCGTTATGTGGTGATAAAAACGAAACTATTAATCATATAATAAACGAAAGTAGCAAACTAACACAAAGGAAGTATAAGATTAGACCGGACGAGGTGGGGAAGGTGATTCAGTGGGAATTGCAGTCGCATAGGCTCCAGTGAAAGACAATGAGCTAACACTGATGTGAAAAACTTCCGAGGAGTAAAATAAGGATAGCAATTTGTTTGCACAGTTATATAGTATCAAGTATTTCTATCTGATACTAATAACTAATGCACAATTATGTGATTTCAAGTAGCTATTCCTATTACTCATTGTATGAGTAGAGTGTTCGCCAATGGCCCGAGAGACCGGAGTTCAATCCCAGGTTGAGTCATACCAAAGACTCAAAAATGGTACTTGATGCCGCCTTGCTTAACACTCAGCATTATAAGGTAAGGATAAAGGGTAAAATGGAGCAATCCAGTGAGTAGAGTAGCGCCCTTCCCTACACCTCGTTGTAGTAGCTATTGAAAATGGAGCCTTCGGGTCACCCTTGACTAAGGTGCCAACTTTTACATTATTCGTATTCAATAATAATAATTTTAATTATATTAATATTACCAATCTTGCCAGAAAATGTGATACGCTATAAAATCCGAATCGTTATGTTTGATATAAAGATTCTGTATGTTTGCAGTGTTTAATATATAGGTTGTGTTAAGAAGACTGTCGCTAAACGAACAGAAAATAAAACTACTATTTATACACACCTATTTGATGTAAATGGGATCATCCCATTCTCCATTAATCCTGGGTGACACAATCCAGAGAGAAAGAAAAGAAAAAGAAAGAATGGCGACAACTCAAATGGAGGACAAAAGTTCAATCATCGACCGAATAGGTACCTAATCATCCGACGCTAAACACTTGGTCTCCTTTATCCGACCAACAAGGAAAATAGACACAAAACAAGAACATAACAATTATTATAAAGTAATATGCAAGCCTCTTTTTGATTAAAGTTCCAAATTGTTTTGAATTGATGTATGAAAAGTACATTTAAATTATTCCCCTTTTAAAGCAAAAATTTGTTCATTTATCTAAATGGCTATGCATTACAAGATAAATGCTCTCATCAGAAGATGTTTATTCCATACAAACTCCAATATACATTCATCAAACAATCACCGATGTTTTCCCCTTTCTTATTCATTAATATCTTCTGCCTTTTCACAGTGTTTAATTCAAGATGTTTAGTAGACACGAACAACCACAATATTTTAACTATGATTAACTGTCATATCTGTATATTCTACTTCTTCAAGCAAAGACAATTTAACCCTGCCATTTTTGGTCCGATTTTAACCAATATTCCAGAAATTGTTATGGTTAGAGAATGTATTACGGTCCCTAACCCAAGGGTTTCATCAAATATTAGAATAGCATTACCGTATTCCAGAAAAAGATCCACATGGGTCAGAATTTCCAAAAATAACCCTTCCTTATTTTTACCGACAAAATCTAGTGGATCTGAAAACCTGCTATACCCTGCTTGTAGTAAAATTCCAGCAGTAAATGAGAACCGACCTCAGATACTCCAGTCGCTGACTCAGAATATCGCGAATTTCACGATGATAAACAAGTTTTATCCTCAAAGGAATTCAAGACCGACACGTAATTAAAGAAAAGATAACTAAAAATATTCATATACACTCTACGCATACAAAAATTAATAGTCACACGAAAATATACTTTGTAAATTATCGTTTGTTGTCAAAACTGATACATAAGAAGTTAACGTCGGTTTATTTCAACTTCTGTTATTTGATTTGTTGTGTCCTTGTTATATTTAGACTTCCTTTCAGCATTAACCTTTTATCACAGTACACCTACGCGACAAAATTAAGTTACATTTTAATACATTTTGTGACTCTTTACACTAACTGATTACTTTCTCTCGTAATAAATGAAACCATATAATTCCGTACAAAGAAAAGATTATTATCAAATAGTATTAGTCACTTGAAATCATATAATTGTGAACAAATTATTAGTATTAGATACGAATACTTGAAACTATATTACTGTGCGCCAACAAATTATTTTACTCTTTATGAGGTTTTCATACCTACGTTAGCTAGTGGTATTTTAGTGTATTCTGAGTGATAACAAGTCTCCTCAGTTCTCCAGGACTCTTCCCAGTATTTTGGCCGATCTAAACAATGTTAGAGTCTGGATAAGCTTGATTCTTTCTCTGATTTCCACTTCCTCTACTCCTCTTTCGAAGTCTTTGGGGACCCCTCCAAGTGCACTAACTGCAGTTAATATCACCGTTACTCTTATGCTCCACAATTTGCTTTTCAGTTCTCAGGCTAGGTCCAATATTTGTTTATAAAAAGATAAACAAATCTTTGCACCTGGCCAGAGAATTGAAAAAACAAACTGTGGAGCATGAGAGTAACGGTGGTACGAATCACAGTTGGTATTCTTGAAAGGGTCCCCAAAGGCTCAGAAAGGAAAATGGAGGAAGTGGAAATCAAAAGACAAATTATTGTTATTAAATAGGAATCTGTACTTGAAACCATATAATTGTGTTTAAATTACTAGTATTAGATAGGAATACCTGATACCATATAACTGAGCAAACTAATTGTTCTTATTATCAAAAAATAATTACCATGTATTATAGTGTATTATATTATTATGTAAAAAGGTTGGTCAAAGAAACGTTGCGAAGTGGTTGTTACTTGATCCTGGTGACAAAAGAACTCATATTTTACAGTTTGGTTTTCACGTTTTTTAATACTTTAATGATTCCGGTTACCCATCTCTGAAATTCCAAGCTATTTTCTGTTTATAGAAAATTTATTTATTATTTATTGAGAATAATAGTCTGCAATGAGTGTCAGATTGCAGTTTAAAACTGTAAGTTAATAATACCGCAGTGATCTGACCGTACATACGCATAATTTTTTCCATGATGTTCCGCCTTTGGGGTAGACGTTGGAGATTTCGCCGTGTCAGTCCACTGCATTTTGCATAAAACGTTTTTCGTCATCTTTAATAATATTCTTTGAAAACAGGTCATTTCTCTACCTTGAAAGAAGATTTGTTACTAAAACTGCACGGTCTTCCTTATTCTTCTCACTAAAAATATGAGAAGCCAAACGTCCACCTTGATCCTCTTTCACATCTTTTCCAAGTGGCAGCGGATTGTGGATTGGGATGTATTGCGGTCAAGTGTTAATTCTCGTGTGCAATTGAAAGGATTTCATTCAATCAATCCTCTAAAAACAATTTGATCAAGATCTGATGAGCGTCCTGCTCTGCATTCGTCTCTCAATGACTTATCATCAGAACGAAACTTTGAAAATCAGTAACAAATTAGGCGGTCAGTTATAGCAGTTTGGCCATAAACTCTAGAAATTATCATTGCTATTTCTGTAGCGTCTTTGTTATTCTTAAATTCCTCCACCATTATATGTCGAACATGAGCTTTCAGTTCGTCCATTTTAGGGGCGTGAGGTCTTAAATTAAATTATGATGCGCACTCTTTCACTACTGAAAGAATTATGACCAATGAAGGAACTCCTCAATCAGGTATTTTCCGGTTGTGTTTTTAAAAAATTGTAAGTTTGAAATGAGTAGTAACAACTTTCTTTTAAAAAAACAAATTATTTATGACTCCATCCAATATTACTTCTTGTAGACTGGGCTCTGTAGTCTTGGTCAAGTAACTAGTCTCGGAAAAGGAAAACACTGAATTCACACCAGATATACATTTAACATTTGACATTGATTTTGTGTCATATTCTGATCGTAGTGGAAGAGTTGAATTAATGCATATATCACTAATTGTAAGGCATAATGGTTTGCAAGCTTGGCAAGTAGATCACTCCATACTTCTGTCTTCGTGTCAAACTAAACTTAGTTATCGACAACCAAAGATGTCTTATGATTTCTAATGCAATTATTCCTAATTTTTAATCCTCTAATAACTTTTATAAGTGGCTGAAATACTTGAACTACTCTCCCATTTGGACTGTCATCTAAAAATGTTATCTTATATTTTATGAATAATATTAATACCTCAAGTCCTGTTATATATATATATATATATATATATATGAGTGTGTGTGTGTGTGTGTGTGTTTTCAAGAATAATTTTTAAATAGATTAGTCCGCACAATTGTCAATGGAATTCTACCAGAATCCCAGTGGTGTTTTCGTGCAAGCCGTGGCACTGTGAATATGATTTTCAGTGCTCGGAAATTGCAGAAGTGCAAAAAACAGAATCTTCCATTGTACCAATGTTTTATTGACTTATCAAAGGCTTTCGATACTGTTAACAAATCAACTCTTTGGAAGATCTTACTGAAGTTGGGCTGCTCTGAGAGATTTGTTGGTCTGATTCGTTCTCTTCACAATGGAATGAAGGCCAGACTTAGTTTCAGTGGCACTCTATCTGAGGAAATATCAATCAACAGTTGGGTCAAACAAGGTGACATTTCTGCACCCATGTTATTCAATATCAACTTTGCCATAGTCTTTCTCGTAGCCTTTTATGAAAACTCAGACGGTATCTACATCAGATATCGGACATCTGGCAGTGTTTTTGATGCCCGTAGGCTACATTCTCAAACAAAAGTCTCTCTATGCGGATGACTGTGATATCGTTGCACATTCTGAAGATGAGTTGCAATGCTTTATGAACCATTTTGTATCTGCATGTAACTCATTCGGTTTAAAGATCAACCTAAAAAAGACAGTCATCATGTATGATCCAGCACCCGGATCGCCTTATATAGAACCAACTATCTTCGTTGAAGGTAAGAAATTAGATATAGTGCACTCTTTTGTATATATAGGCAGTACCCTCTCTGGGGGATGCAGCCTCGACAGGGAAATCTTCCGCATTGAAAGGGATTCTCGGTCTTTTTCGTCACCTAATAAACGTGTGTGGTCCCAGCATGGTATCAAATTACATACGAAAATCATTGTGTACTAAGTATGTGTTTTGACGGCCCTCCTGTATGCAAGCGAAACTTGGACACTCTATAAACACCAACTCAATCTTCTTGAGGGATTCCATCAACGATATCTGAGACATACTTCATATCAAATGGCAGTCCCATGTTTCAGATAAAGAAGTATTAGGGAAAGCAGGGTTACCAAGCATCTAGTCGACGGTAATGAAACATTGTCTCCGATGGGTTGGTCACACTCTGCCTATGGATGACTGCCGTCTGCCAAGACAATTATTCTATGG
>OY757922.1:58147953-58205453 GCA_963585895.1 Sepioteuthis lessoniana
ATATTGAACAAGTCCAGGCGGCAACACCCCACAAGGCACCAACTATACAGCCACCTGCCTCCCATCACGAAAACTATCCAAGTTAGACGAACCAGACATGCAGGACACTGCTGGAGAAGCAGGGACGAGCTCATAAGTGATGTATTCCTATGGACCCCCACATATGGCCGAGCAAAAGCAGGACGACCACCTCGAACATACATTCAGCAGCTATGTGAGGACACAGGATGTAGCCCTGAAGACCTACCAGAGGCGATGAACGATAGGGAGAAGTGGCGAGAGAGGGTCAGGGATATCCGTGCTAGCGGCACGACATGATATATATATACAAAGCTTTATGGACATGTGTGTATATATATATATATATATATGTATAACATGCATATAAATATGAGGATTAGCTGAAAAGTTCATAGGCTCTCTAAGATACTTTAAAGGAATGTGACCAAATGAGGTTTATTTTTCAACATTGTTCCTCTTCTGGTCCACCCACTTTTTACATTGGTGTTGATGTGCTTGAGTCCCTTTGGTAAAAAAATCATCAACAGCAGATATGACGTCCTTACAGGAACTTTTCAGACTCCTTTCATATGATATATAGTATATCTATGTATATAACTAGTATGTATAACTTGTTCACACACACGCACATACACACTCTCACACACATCTATATAACCAGTAATTATATATATATATACATATATATATATATATATATATATATATATATATATATATATATATATATATGTGTGTGTGTGTGTGTGTGTGCGTGTCTTTGATTTTGTTAAATTTTAATAAAAACTTATGCGCAATTTAACAAGTAACATAACTAGAAAAGAAGAAACATGGATCAAGTACTGTATATACGATAATATTGTTGTATCATCAAATTCCTTCATATTTAGAACATCGTCTATTGAAATAAAAGACAGTATTTTGCAACTATGTCTACAAAACTTGTGTGAACGCCCTCTTGTAATACATTCCACTTCATAAAATCAACAAATATGTCTGTCTGAAGGATCAATGAGAGCGCGTTCAACAGACAGTTGTCAGCAAAGATTTTTCAAAATATTGGTTGTCAATGTTGATAAACAAAAGGGAAGTAACTCTTTAAGTTTTGAAAGCAGGACGTAACAATATCTCTACGATGTGCTATTTTTTGCAGTAACATACAGAAATTTGATTATTATGACAAAGATAACTGCGAAATCAGCAATGATGGATTACAAAATAAAATAAGTATTTTGGTCGATTTCTTGTTTTCCCAAATAGTCAATCAATAATCTCTTTTCGAATGTAATTAGAACTCCTTGATACAAAAGTAAGTAAGCCAGTCTTTTATAGAATTGATTATGTTAGATCCTTTTTGAGAGCTTTATACTCGTGACCTTTGGTCAAAATTAAGAAACCTCCAACTATTTCAAAGTTTGTTCAGTAAGGTAAAAAAGAATAATTGACACTAGATCTATTACCGCAAATTTCTATCAAAAAATATCACAAGAATAAAAAAGTAAATTTGAACCAGACTTGAGAATCTTTCTTTGCTGCAATTAGTTTGAACATTAATCTGAACATTATAAAAACCAAGGATATGTATTTGTCTACAATAAAAATACAATGTTTGAAATGAATTGAATAATGCCTCGTGTTACAACAGCAACAACAACAACAACAATAAGAAGAACAAGGGCAAGAACAAGAACAACAGCAACAACAGCAATAATCTACTTATAAATAACATACGATACATATTTATCGGTCACACAACCTAGTCACACTACAGAGTTATGAGTAATTCCATTGTTATGATAACAGGATGCATTTCCCGAGAAAGAAAGAAAGAAAAAGCTTGGAAGAAAAAAGCGAAGAGCGAATAAGTCGGAAGGAGATAATTTTTTAAAAAATGCGACACAAAACAAATAATGTTAACTCGTTTAGTATTATTTTATGCCTAGAGGTTAGAGAATTACATTCGTTAGGCGTTCATATTTACATTTTTTGTTGCTTTTTTTTTTTTTTTTTAGAAATGGCCTTATTGCATATGAATAATTTCAAATAGATCTATTTTAGCCATAGATGGAAACCTAATAAGTATTACAACACCATAGCTGGGGGGGACCGGGAATATTGGCAATGAAAGGATGTTCCACACTCACTAAATTTCCAGAACAGGAGCCTCACTTTCAGATTCAGTTTAGTGTCGGTATTTGTCGTACATCCCACCAACCGGATGAGTGTTGCACAAGGTGGGTCCAGGCGCAGGGCTGTAGCCCAGACACGCCCGGTGACTCTAAAAATGCCTTGGGCCCCGTCGGCATACCCCTAAAAAAGGGCTGCCTCAGGCGCCAGGCAATAAACCTAACCCCTCCGAGGAAGGTTAGAGCCAATGAGGACAGCCCCTTGATGCCGGTCTTGGCGCGCCTGACATGAATGCCGGTTTCCCGGAATCCACGTCTGACGGCTTCGACCGACTGCAACTGGAACCAGGACACACCCGACCAGATCCCTGTACCGACGAACTCGGCCGACCGAAGTATGTCCTGATAGACGGTGTGGCAACGTTAGTGTTGCATCTTATACAGTTTAGTGTCATATCATACTCAGTACACCCACTTTTTCGGTATGCAGACAATGTCCTCTCAGCTCTGCCAATAGAATAAATGGAAAATGGCACAAAATGTGAGAAGATTGACGTATAGTGAGAGAGAAAAGAGGAAAAAAAGAAAACCCAAATCCAAAAAGAGAGAAGTTTTAAGTACCGGCCAATATGTCAATAATGTGGTCATCTGTGACGAGCCCTATGCTAAATAATAAGCAAATAGGTGTAACAACAAACATTGGTGCTCGCTGTGATGCTATTAAAACAAGTGTTTGAAAAGTAGTCCCCCAATCAAATGCCAGTTTAGTGTAATGGATCCTTAAATGGTCACATTATTTTGACTTTGTTCCAGACTTGGTAAAGTTAGATTCCGAGTACTTGCCCAAGGGCAATAATTTCCAAGGTAATTTTATTGATCAAAGTATTCTGAGTTCTTTCTCACCAGGGGCTCATTTGTCATGGCCCAGTGACAAAACGAAAGCAAACTTTTGTAAATAGATAATTTCCTATAAATAAAAACCGGCTCTTAGATAGTTTGTTTACTGAAATCGATGATAGAGCATACCTTTATAGATTATATCGTGATGTTCGATGATGATTTTATTATGTTCGATATATAAACAGGAGCGATTCATCTCGGACGATTGATTGAGAGATATGAAATAAAATTCTGACTTGTAAGATTTAGAACTGCTATCATTCTAACACACTGAGAAAACATGACCTGTTATGGAATTAGTAGGGAGGGTATTCGGGGGTTACAGTACATAACTACTTTTCAATTATCAATCTCATAAGGTTTTCTATATTCTTTAATGAATTACAAAAATTCAGAATCTACTGATATTTATCATCATCATCATCATCATGTCGCGCTGGTAGCACGGATATCCCTGACCCTCTCTCGCCACTCCTCCCTATCGTTCATCGCCCCAGGCAGGTCTTCAGGACATCATCCCGTATCCTCACATAGCTGCTAAATGTATGTTCGTGCTGGTCGTCCTGCTTTTGCACGGCCATGTGTGGGGGTCCATAAGAGTACATCACTTATAAGTTATTCCCTGCTTCTTACTGATATATATAAATTGCTTAATTACTCTTGGTAATTACAATTTTGTCACATCCTACTGATGGGGCTTACAATATGCTGACTGTATCCCCTGCAGTGGGATAAGACCCCCTCCCCAAAAGGAGTCTACTAGGTATGACAATAAATTGCTTCTTATGGTGAGGCTCCAGTTCAGGAGATCTGGAGAGTAGAGAGTACCCCCTTCATGGCCATTATTCTCAGGTCCACTCAGACCCGAAAAAGTATTACTTGCTAGGATCCCATCTGTTAGTCAAAGAGATCTGTTTAAAATTATTCGTATTCGTATTATTCGTATTCGATAGGACCGTGTGAAAAAAAAAACCTCTAAAGAAACAACTGCACAAAAAATGTAAATATAAATATACAGTGAATGTAAATTTTTAGCCACAAGACATAAAATGACTTTAAATGGGTTGACATACCATTAAAATCTATCAACCGAATTTTGTTCCGGGATTGTATGTGCTATTCCTTAATTGTTAATGTAAAAGTATAGAAAATGTTCATTACGCCCTTCAAACTTTGCTTTTGTACTGTGGAAATTTAGCAATCATCAAATGCAGCAATTTACTAGGCAAATTTGCTCATTTTCAGGCATAAGGTCCGAACCAAACAATATATGAATAAAAATTTACATGTATTTATACTTATGTTATATGAACAAAAACGTTTAGAAAGTTCTAGAAAATTCTCGGTCTGCTACTTAGAACCGAATCTACTGGAAATGTTCTGAAAAATGCGTAAATTTGAATATTTCATGACCCAGGTTACAAAATCAAAGTACCAAGTAAAAAATGTTTTTTTCTATTTACTTTAAGCATAAAGTATTAGGAAATAATACATTACTTTCAGGAACAAGAAAAAGTAAAAATGTCATAGTGTTATTGAATATTTGTACGAGGGGTTGCAGAAAAGTTTTCAGACCAACCAAGAATGAAATTATTTTTTAAGTTAACTTATGAAACGATGGGCTAAGTCTTAAATTGCAAGTTGAATATTGGGAATGACATATTAGCTTAATGACTCTGGATCAATTCCTTCTTGGTATAGCTGAGAAGTTTTCAGCTTCTCGTATTTTGTTTTAAAAATTGATTAAGGCAGTATATATGATTGAATTGTTTGTTGTCAATGGGTGATAATTTTCCGACAATTGCGTGCTCATACTACTCATCATGAGGGCTGACTGCAAAGGTGTCGAGTAATTGTCCTTAACTTTGAAAAATGTGCTGACGCTCTGAGAATAAAAAAATGAATGTCTAGCTTTTACGAAAACCACCCCAACTTAAAAAGACCACCCGTTAACCAATTGGGTTCCTGATGTAACAACAGTCCATCATTATATCGATGCCGCTATTTAGGAAGAAACGAAGAATTTTTAATAACATTTCATAGTTATCTCCGTTATATCAAAAATATGAGTAATAAAAATATGACATTCAGTGCAGACCTCAAAAAATTATCATGTACTTGCAAATTTGAAATGAAAATAGCTTTATACTTTAGAATAAAGTATGTTATTTTTACTGGACTACTGTTAAAAATTAAACAATTTTTCGATAGGAAAGGCAAAGAAATTTTTATTCTATCCATATTTTGAGACTTGGAAATTGCTTTCAACTAATTGTTGAATATGATATCCTTCAAATGGCTCCCGTTTTCAGTTTCATATAGCTTTATTTCTTAAAACAGTAACCAGCTTTTACCATATATATATATATATATATAGGGGTGGGTGTTGGATTGTAAGGAAAATTTTAGTCATACATAAAGTGCTTGCAAGTTGTTTTGTATCTGTGTGTGTGTGTGTGTGTGTGTGTGTGTGTGTGTGTGTGCACGCGCGCGTGAGTGTGTGTGCGTGTGTATGTGTGTGTGTAATGACAATTTTACAAATATATAAAGTGCTTGTAAGTTGTTTGGTGTGTTTGTTTGTCTATGTCACTCCCTCCGTTGAGATCAAATCGAAATATAAGTTATTTGATGTCTGAAGAAAAATAACGTAAATAAACATAGATACGCTTTGCCTTAGGAGAAAGCAATATGACTAATTGTCATTTACACAGAATAGTTTATATTTGGTACAAGGGCATGATTCAGGGGCTCTTAGACTGTATCGAACTCACAACTCAGTCATAATTACTCCGCGAATCTAATTTTGTAACCATATCACCAGCACGACGTGATCTACAACGTGTGCAAAGAAACTGAAGGAAAAACGGCTTAATATCTTCAGGCCTCACATTGCTTACAGTCCTTACGGCTCCTGAATGGTCACCCATCTAAGTACTGAGCAGACTTAAAGCTGCTTAACTTCGATCATCTGAGCGAGAAGCTGTGCTTTCAGCCTGTGCTTTCAGCCTGTGCTAACAGTGAGCCATAAAAAAATTCACTCAGGGATTAAATTTAATACAAGGCCGTAAGTATTGTAAAACAAGCGAGAATCGAAATCCTGACTCAGCTGTAATTGTTCCACGAGAATAGCTTGTTAACCATTGCAAATGACAAGGTGTTTTGAAGATAAACTATTAATTTCAAACTCAGAAACAAGTGTATAGTTAGCAATTTAGGGGACCAATGGAGAGATTGGCTCTTTGAGGGGTCCTCTCGAATATTTTGTGGAATGTGTTATTGTATGATGTCTATAGAAATGCATTAGGTAAAGTACTATTTACCCCATATCATTTGGGGTCCGAGAAAGTATTTTCAAAATGCCTCTTCTTCTTCTTCTTCTTCTTCTTCTTCTTCTTCTTCTTCTTCTTCTTCTTCTTCTTCTTCTTCAGCCAGAAAACCCTAAAAAATTTAAAGAAAAAGAATTTATAAAACTTTAAAACTCAGCTGAACACGACTCTACTATTTTTTATTGATGAATTTCTTTTTTCTAATGTTAAAGATTCGTTTATTGTCAAAGTCCAGGTTGATTTTTTTAAAATTTGATAAGATGACAGTTTTTCAATATTAATTTAATGAGAATAATTTTTGCGTTTTAAAATACATGAAATTTTATACTTTTTCTTCGATTACTAACAAATATACCAGTCGCTAAACTTATATACGTACTGTGTACATGTACTGCATTAAATATTGTAAAACCTATTATAATGCCAAACTACATATGTGTTTGTTGGTTGGTTTTTACGGCATATCAATTCTTGTTGGGTTATTTTTATGCCGAAATCACGTGAACAATGATAGTCTCCCATTATATACCGTACAAAAATGTGTCTTTGAAATCTTTTTTAAACACATAAACACTTCATTATAGCAAACAGATATTTGACTCATAAATGTGACTCTAGCAAGTACTATCACTCGTGTGTGTGTGTGTGTGTGTGTGTGTGTGTGCTTTTTTTTTATTCATAAAGTATTCTTTTTGAGTACAATGAATTGTCGAGCTTTTTGTGTTTAAATATTATCAACAGGTGTGCCTCGCGTGATGTATTGGTTAGCGACTGAAAAAGCCCGGCCATTGCTAGTGGGTTCGAATCTTACTGGTATCTTCACATTGTTAATCTTGTTCCACAACAAAGCTTAGTAAATAGCTAAATACGGTCTACAGCCGTGTTTTTCAACCGTTTTACTCTTTTGGGATCCTTGAAATAGTTTTCATTCGTCTGGGAAACCCCGCATGAAAATTATAATATACCATTTTTAGTACCTGTCTCTTTAAACACTTTTTAAAATATCTCACGTCACCCCAAGCGATGTCTTGCACAACCCTAAGGTTCCAGGGACTACCGATTGAAAAACACTAGTCTATTTGGTGAGGTTCGAGATGTTTTTGTTTTTGTTTTTGTCTTTGCCTTTTTTCTCTTTTTTTTCTCCATACAGTTTAGGGGCACAGGAGAAACCCTGTGGCTGTAAAATGTCGAGTCGATATCCTTTCTTTTCAACTTCGTCTTACTCCAAGTTTTTTTTAATCACCTACACATACCGATAAGAAATGAACCAGGATATATGTATAAAAAAATCGTTCAAATTCTAAAATCGTTATAAATAGAGAGAAGAAAGGAAGAAAAGAAAACTTACGAAAAAAGATGTTTGTTTGAAATTATCGTTAAAACAAAGTTTGCCAAGCTCGAAGATATTTGAGAAGTCGACCAACAAAGTTGTAAGTGTGCCTGATGAGTGGTCTGTGAACCAGACTAAGCAAAGCTTAGTAAATAACAAGGATATTCGGTGTGGTGTGTGCGCACGAGGCCAATGTGACAAAACTATTACTGCTTGGTTATTAGTAGTAAGACTACTGCTGATTAGTACATAGAAACAACACGCGATACCATCGTGCGTAGTAGTTCTTTTATTTATAGAGACATTTAGTTGTTAAGTTTGGGATTGTCCGGTTTAAAGTTAGATGAATAAAAGGGAATAAAGAAGTGTAAAGATTGTCTTGCGCCAGACTTCTATCTGCGGAGGACCTAACCGGCTTGTTTTGGGAAAAAAATTAAAATCATGACTTTTGATGTTTATAAAGCTAAGCTTAGTATTGAACAAGGCGAATTTGGACTGACAGTTGTAAGATCATGTTGCGCCAGTTTTCAAAGTGGAAAGTGTTAACCTGTCATAAAAGCCGGCGTTTGAGATTATGTGATTTAACTGGATTAAACTACGGACGCTGTTGTTAAATTCCCCACTCACTGAACAGAGATAATTCCTTTATTACTCAAGGGTTCCTCAGTAAGTCCGTAAGCTGATGCAATTATTAGCTGTGATTTACTAAGATTTGCTTCGATATGACACACAGGTCTCATGTTGCTTACAGCACCTGCTGTTGCTTAAGTGGTCACCTATCTAAGTATTAAAAAGGCTCATCGCTTCAGTGAGATGCAATTATTAGTTAAATTTAGATCTAAAATGTTCATTACATAATTTATGGTTCGATTTATGTGATTTGTATGGGATTAAGTTCATTGAATTCATATAAGTATATATTTAAAAACAAATATTGAGTAAAATCAATTTTTATTTTTTCGTTTTTTTTGTTTTTTTTCCTTACAAGGATACGAAATTATTAACGTATCTTGGTGAAAAACGGAACTAAATTCTAGCATTTATGAAAATAAGTTGAGCGAAACGAAATGAAACGAAACGAAACGAAATGACAAAACAAAAAAGATTTGCATTACACTTATTTTAAGCATTTTGTTGATGACAAATCAGGCAGAATTTTTTGAAAGATATCTTTATTAAATCTAGTTTTTCTAAAAACGTTCACTTGAATCATCAGTAATATAAATTTAGTTTCGTTCCATATTCCGTGCTTTCGATGTATCTCCCTCTCGTACTGCTTTTACTTCATAATTGTCATATAATCGTAAGAACGTGAAACTATTAGTTGAAATATGAAGTTTTAATTCCTCTGTTATACTGCATTATATATATATATATATATATATATATATATATATATATATATATATATATATATTGGACTTTGCCGTTCGTGCGAACCATAGAGTGATCATCATCATCATCATGTCGTGCGGCCAGCACGGATATCCCTGACCCTCTCTCTCCACGTCTCCCTATCATTCATCGCCTCCGGCCGGTCTTCAGAATTACATCCCGTATCATCACATAGCTGCTGTATGTATGTTCGAGCTGGTCGTCCTGCTTTTGATTGGCCATATGTGGGGGTCCACAGGAGTACATCACTTACGAGCTCGTCCTTGCTTCTCCAGCAGTGTCCGGCATGTCTGGTTCGTCTAGCTTGGATAGTTTTCGTGATAATATATATATATATATATATATATATATATATATATATATATATATATATATATATATATGTGGTGTATTCAATAGGTTTCCAGACTTTTTTCGTACAGGCATTTAAAATTGTCGTAGACTCTTGAAAATTCAGCATCTTATAGCTATACATCTTATGAGATGACTGACCAATTTTTATGTTTTCATGAGTAAGGGAGTCAATACACCAGAGTTTATTGGCCAAACGGTTAAGGTTAGGGTTACTATGTTGAGGTTTTAAGGGAGTTCAGGAAGACGTTCAGTCAGAAGAGGCCAGCACTCTTCAAATTGGGTCATTGGCATTTCCACCAGGACAATACACCAGTTCACAACTCCATCCTTGTAACAGACTATTTGACCAAGATGGGTATCATCCTCCGTATAGTTCAAACCTTGCTCTCTGTGACTTTTGGTTATTCCCTAAGCTCAGAGGCTGTCGTTATGAGACAACTGAAGAGATGAAAGGGGCTGTGACAAAGGTCATTGACACGCTCACACAAAAGGACTTCCATGGGGCCTTCCAGAGGTTGTTGGAACGATACAACAAATGCATTGCAGCCAGAGGAGATTACTTCGAGGCGGACTAGAGTTTCATGTGTGTACTATAAATAAAAGTGCCCATACGAAAAAAGTCTGGAAACTTATTTAATGATCCTCGTATATATATATATATATATATATATATATGTGTGTGTGTGTGTGTGTGTGTGTGTGTGTGTGTGTGTGTGTACGCTCTTGAAGAAAACTGGAATGACCAAAACAAGTGTCGCACAAGTATATACATATACGGAATTATAAAGAAAAACATAAATACCCATATTTACCAAATAGTAGGGTAGACTGATTCTTCAGCCTTGGTGAAGCAACTAGTCTAGGAGAAGGAAAACTCTGAATTCAAACCTGTTAAACTCCGCTTAAAAATTGACCTTGTGTCATATCCTGCCCCAGCGGAGTGGTTGGTAAATATGGGGAAAAACATAAATACCAAATCATTGACAGACCTTTTAATTTTAGTATATATATATATATATATATATATATATATATATATATATATATATATATATATTGTATAAACGAAGTAACGAATACGAAAACTTTGAGTAAAATGTAAAAGATTTGTAACATATGTTGCTTATGTAGAGTACAACTGATTCAATCTTAAAAAGGAATAACAAAAAATTTAGATTACTTTATACATGAAACACATGAATATGATTCATTCTGCACACACACACACACACACACACATACACTCGCACACACACACACATTTCAGAGCCCATCACTACTGTTCAGAATCAAAGTGTAGCACGTCTGCTTCCTATCTAGGATCCAAATCTCACTATCACTTTTGTTTTCCGGATAAAGTGTAAAATCTGCTCTTTCGGTCAAGTCAAGCAGTCACTGCTCATCTTTTCTGCTTAGGATCAAAGTGTATTACCTGAGCTTTCCCTTAGACCAAAATGTCAATGCTCGTTACTTTTGTTTTGGATTTAAAGAGTAGGACTTGATTTTCCTGTCTCGGATCAAAATGTCACGCTATCACTTTTGTTTATGATAAGGGTAATATCGCCGCTTTCTGTCAAGGATCAAAACATCACTGTCCACCACTGTCCATCACTGCAGTTTTTGATTAAAACGCCTTATACACTGTTTATAAGCGCTCCGTCAGCTTGGGTTATAGAATAAGCCGCGTGCATCTCAGCAGATGTGTACGACTCCCCAACGAATGTCCTAGATATGACAATAAACTATCTGATTGTGAAGTTTCAGCCCTAGAGCTTTCAGGAGTCTAAATTACCCCTTCATTGACATTATTCCCAGGTATACTCTAACCTAAGAATGACCGATCAAGGCAATCTTTAATCAGATAATTTCCTGTTACTTTTAAAACATTGGTAGTTACCACTTGCTTTTAAAAAAACGGAAATTCCTTGTGATTCAACCCAATTCGTACGCTGGATAAGCAACCAAGACTTAGATTACAGTTGGTTAAAATATCATTTCACAGATTCCTAAGTCCTTCCACGTGAGGAACATTGCTTTACAAAGAAACCTTTACCTGGCTCCAGTAGATCGGCCTATCAAATTTGTTAGTTCGACATCAAAACATTCGAGCGTCTGTAGAGGATAGACAAATAAAAAATAATAACGGGTGTATCTTCGTTTTCTGGGGGGGGGTCTCATTTTATAATCAATTTAGATTTCACAAGGAACCGTTCGAAAGCTTGTCTATGTTTTTTTTTAAGATGATATCTTTCTCTAATTTCAGTTCTTCTCAAAGGTTTCGAATTATGTTCTTCTCAGTCTTATGTTTTAAAGTCTCAGAATCAACTGCTTCTGCTGGTCTTCAATTTTTGGACTTTATTTAGAACAACAAGTGTCTACCATGATAACACTTCAATAGATTTAACAAATCAAGAAAAAATCAGAACGCTCGGAGAAAAGGAAACTTACTAATACTTAGGAATATTGGATGCGGACACCATCAAACAAGCGGAAATAAAAAGAAAAAAGACAAAAAGAATATCTCAGGAGAACGAGAAAACTACTCGAAATCAAACTATATGGCAGAAATCTCATCAAAGGAATAACCACTTGAGCTGTCCCCCTTGTAAGATACTCAGGACCATTCTTGAAAAAGACCAGGGAAGAACTTCAACAAATGGACAAGAGAACAAGAAAACTAATAACGATGCCTAACGTCTTACTTCCCAGAGATGACATAGACAGACTATATGTGTCAAGAAACGAATGAGGGAGAGGACTCACCAGCACTGAAGATAGTGTCGTTGCATCGTCACAATGACTCGCAGACTACATCAAAAAGATCTAAAAAAAATGATTACAGCAACCAGAAACTACACAAACAACAAAAGGATCAACAGAACAACAATACCTAGAAAGCAAAAAATGGGAAAGTAAAACAACTGTATGGATATTCCAAGCGACAAACAAGCGAAATCTCACACGAGAAGACTTGCCCCTGTCTAAGAAAAAGAAACCTTAAGAAAGAAACTGAAGCTCTTCTAATAGCAGCATAAAACAACGCCATGAGGACAAACTACGTTAAAGCAAAAATCGATAAGACGCAACAAAATAGCAAATATTGGTAATGTGGTGATAGAGACGAAATGATCAATCCTACTATAAGCACATGCTGGAAATTTGTGCAAAAAAATATAAGACTGGGTGGGTAAGGTAATTCACTGGGAATTGTGCAAGGAGTTTAGATTTGACCATACGAATAAGTGGTACATGCACAATTTGAAATCCTTCCGGAAGAATGAGACACACAAGATTCTCTGGGATACTGGGATACAAACAGATAACCTAATCCCGGCCAAACGATCAGACCTAGTGATAATAAACAAAAAATATATACAGAACCTGTTGAATAGCGGACTTAGCCGTCCCGGCAGATCACAGAGCAAAATTTTAAAAGATTTGAAAAGAGAGATAAATACTTAAACCTTGCTAGAGAGCAGAAAAGAGCTGTGGAACATGAAGATAACGGTAATACTAATTGTAATTGGTGCGCTTGGAACAATCTCCAAACGAATGGTAAAGGGACTGGAAGACTTGGAAATAAATGCACAAGTAGAGTCCACCCAGACTAAAATCGGACAGAATGCTTAGAAGGGTCCTGGAGACTTGAGGAAACTTGCTGTTACTCAAACCCCAGAGAAAAGCTATCAACTAACACTGGTGTGAAAAACTCTCAAAGGAGAATAATAATAACAATAATGTTATTATTATTATTATTATTGTGGAGTTTCGATGCAGTAAAAAATCCTTTCGAAACATTCTAATACATACACTAATTATATTTATAATTCAGGGTAGTCATACATGATCTTTAGGCGTATACAAGAAATATACCTTGGAATGATTCTTTTGATACATCCTAATATGTGTATTGCAATTATATTTTTTTATCATGATGTCATACGTCTACACAAAACAAGCTTTGAAATAATACTTTTAAGACATTCTAATATATATAATAATTTTATTTACGATATTGTCATAAATAGTCTTTATACGTTTACATGGAATAAGCTGTTGACAGATACTTTTAGGACAAACTATAGTGATTATATTTATAGATATTCTTTATGTGTACACACGAGACTTTGCGATGATACTTTTAAGACATCCTAATTATAACTGCTCCTATAACTCATGTTCTGATTACTTCTCTTGTCTTAAATAATAATGATGATAATAAGGTTGTTATGTTTTCGTTCTACGTCTTAAATGAACGTTTTTAGTGGCATTAAACCACAAAGGTCACGTTTATGTCACGCTGGACTGGTTTTGGTTTAATGAGAGCAAATAAAAAATTAGCATGTACCAGGTAAATGTAATTTGGCTCTCTAAACGAACGGAGAGCCAAATAGCCGGTTATTCAACTTGTCGGTTAAAAGTGCTGGTCCAGACAACAAGAGATTACATAAGATAAACAATTCTGATTAGAAAAACAGGATTTATATTTCTTTATAATGACTTTTTTTTCTTCAATTTCTAATTGTTCTCTTTTTGTTCTCATTTTGTTTCGACTTTAGATCCTCGTCAAGATAAAAAAAAATATAAATAAACATTTTTAAAAGTTTTTAAAAGATTTATTGATTGCTTTTGAAGTTATGTCAGTTCGTCTAGGGTATTTTAATGCCAAGAGGTTAGAGAATCGTGTTCATTGTACGTTTATATTTACATTTTCTGTATAGTTTTTTTACAGATTTTTCGCACAGTCCTATCGAAAATGTCTATTTTCTCCATAGATGGGACCCTAACACGTACTATCAAACAAGACCAAAATGGACCTAGGAGTAATGGCAATGAAGGAGATACTTAAACTCACCAGATTTCCCTACCTGGTCTCACTATCTGATGCAGTTTAGTGTCGTACCCATGACATCTTTTTTCAGGGGGGTCTTAACCCTCTGAAGAGGATACATTTAGCATATTTTAGCCCCACCAACAGGCCTTTTTTTAAAGAGTTGATATGCCACAATAGGAGCGAAGAAAATGAACCATTGATATTGCATATCCACTATAACAGATGTGATTAAAAGGTATCGAGACTAAATCTCAAAATTAAAAATGTTTAAATCTTGAAATTTAAATGAAGACGTGTGCACAGCTAAGCAATTTTTATTCAAAAAGAGATTATGTCTAAACTGCTCTCTAGACGTCTAGATATCGTCCAGACAAGTCAATACCAATTCACGATATTTTTTATCGTTGTGACGTGGATGTCGCCTTGCCAAACATGAGGAAGACATCGCCTTCAATCCACTATGGATATTTCACCGAAGAAATTTTCTGTGATAACACAGAATCATTCGCTGTCCGTCCACGTCATGCTTTTATGATCCGGACAACGAATCGAATGCTAATCGAAGTCGCCGCTTTACCAAATGGACGAATACCACTACACTATACAGTAAGAAAAAATCTACACCCAGAAGCAAAACAACAAAGCTTTGTAACAAAAATAGTATTTTGTGTTTATTAAATAAAATGGCATTCAACAGTTTTTACATTCAATGCACTGGCATTAGTATAAATTCTATCGGGGCCGTAAGTCTTCTACTCCGGCAGTTTGGTACATGGTAATCTTCATGGTGGTTGTAATTGTTTTTTTTCTCAGCATCGTAATTTGACGGCTAACTCACTTTCTCTACTCAGAGCCGACTGGTACAAGGTCAATATAGCTCAGAGCTGGTGGAACTAGGGAAGCTATTCTGTCTGCCTTTCTGCCTCTGGTCTTGTCTGGTTCTGTTCTGACTTCAATCTCATCTCATTCCGTTTCATGAGTCTCACTAACCCTATTCTGATTATATCTTGCTTCGTTTGACAACTGCCCGACTCCCAACCTATCTAATTTCGTTTCACATTTGGTTTTAATTTATGTATATTCATAGCTCGGTCTTAGTTGGAGTGGGGTTTGACTTTAAATGGCCATAAGCTTCCTGTGGAATTCCCTACCGAATTTCGGGACTAAACTTAGCTGGAAAAGTTCGCTTTGAACAAGACGGTTAACTTTGAAATACTATCACTTTGTTTTATAATTTCCCCTTTTCATCAAACGAATCAAATTCTTTTTCATAACGATAACTTTAAGATATCCCCATTCTATTATTCTCTTTCGTCACTGAATAATTCACCAGGTTGGCACTTACATTTGATCGACATATCAGATATTCTTTTTCAATTACACAAATTTCTTAACAGAAATTTCGTGATAAAGTAAACAAAACGATTCTTTCTACATGGCGCGTCTAAAAGCCATTACGCTATTAACCATTCGCAAGATAGTTTCTGTAATCTTCTAAAATCCTTATTAACTTCTTTTTTCTCTGGGTATTAAACCCCTTTTTGACGGTCCCTGAATTCTCCTGGGTTACATTATAATTGATATTCTTTGATCAGCAGTATTTAGCAAAGGATAGGATTATACAAGGACAGCACTTTCCATACACACCATTTGGGTATGGTCATTGCTAGTGGCTAACAAACTATTGTAGCTGACCCTTGCTGTTGTTGTAAAGTCATACATGTGTCATTCTGCCCGATTATACTAATCTTAGCATATACCATTTTAGGATCCTCGCTCATACTGATCAGCAAGCTGTTGACGCAGACCATTGCTGTAATAAGGAAATCGATCCCCAGTGGGTACTACACACTTGTTGCCTTGTGCTAGACTTAGCTAAACTTTGACTTTTTCCACATGCATGTATACATACATATGCATACATAAGTGTCTGTATCTGTTTGTGTTGACAAAAGCTGAGACATCTCAGTACACTCGGATTGGTTGCACTTGATAGAGTCCTATCTAAGATTCAGGTTGAAGAGTTTGACATTTTAACTGTGTGAAAACAAATGACTTATACTAAATTGAATTGTTAGAAATAGAACAGTGATTGATTGTGATACTTAGCAATATTTGGAATCATTTAACTGAGTGTAAACGAATGAGAAGTGTTGAATGAAATTATTTGTGTTTGATTGCAATAATTAAAATTATTTAACTGTGTAGAAACAATAAAAATATTAGTTTGCAGAAATTCAAATGTGCACAAATAAATGACTGATGTTAAATTGTTACTGTTACATTACAATACCTAAAAGCATTTAATTGTGTGCAACAAATGAGCTCGGGTTCGTTTAAAAATGTTATCAAGAAAATGTGCTTACAAATCATATATATCTAATATATATGCATGAACAGGATTTGGCATTAAAAAAACTACAATGGCTGATATACCAATAAACCAAACCAAGAAGATAATTTCGAAGAATATTAAGGTTTTGTTCACTGTCCAGTTCCGACTTGGTGAACACAACTTCAGTCTCGATACTTTTTTAACATACCAGGTATGTTTGTTTGAGTGGAATGAATTGTCAGACACTGATGTATACAGGTGTGCACGTGAATGCTTGTGTGTGTGTGTCCGCGATCACGCATGAGTGTGTCAGTGTGTGTGTTCGTGAGTGTTCGTGTGTGCATACGTGTGTATGAGTAAATTCTATGTTTTAGAAACGGCCCCGAAAATGGCCATATTCTACAAAACATTACCAACGAGTAAAGAATTAACTCTCTGTCGTCTAATGCTCAGGGTAGAAACGTTGCGTCACGGGGTTTTACAGTAGTCGTGGAACTCCGAGCTTAACAAGTTTATTCCACTTATTCTTGATGGACACTCTCTTCGATCCCCCGATTCTAAATCCTATTTGATCAATACGTCCAATAGACATTATTTACTAAGCTTTGCCTCAGATTGCTAACAGTACACTAACTGTTCCCCCATACAGAAGGTGATGCAGTTTATACTTCGATGATTCGCATCAGCAGAATCAATATTTTTTCGTTTTATTCTTTCTCTCTCATGCACATTTTTAGCGACAGCTGCGCACAAACTATCCAGCAGTGGATGAATAGCTGTATCATTATAATTAAAACTTATATCCCATTTATATAAACACGCATTGCCATTTTAACCATTTTACAAGGTCGAACAGGCTCGCCTCGTCTAACATAGTTCCGGTTGAACAACCAATCAAAAGGAGTCTACTGTCTGACGTTGTTCCGCAAGAGAACCAATCAGGATAGAAATGCAGCATTTGAATAGATCGATATAACTGAGTGAATAGTAAAAAAAGGAAATGCTGGAGCCAAAGTGACGCATCTGACACAACTTGAATAGATCACTACGCCCTCATCCCACTCCCTACCCACTTTGATGGGTTTTTTTTTTCATTCACTTCTTTCTTTCAGGATTTGTTCTTCCAATATAAGTATTTACCCAACCTCTCCATCTGAGCAGGATACTCTACAAGATCAATTTTAAGCGGAGCTTAACAGGTTTTAGTCTAGATATTTCTTTCTCCTTGACCAGTTACCACACCAAGCTAAAAAGCACAGTCTGCCCTACTATTTACCCATTGAAGGATGAAGAATAGTTGGATTCATAGTTTTCCCAAGAGTATTAGCGCTGTGTGAAATGCAAACAGCCTCGTCCAGAATTTGAACACCAGTAGCAGATCCTATTTCCTACAACGATAACCATTACACAAAGTGCGTCTCCTCCTGTTCTTCCAATATAGCCTAATTTTTTCTGTCGATTTTACTTTTTCAGTTGTTAGTTGGTTTTCGTTTTTACTTTGACATTTTTGTCGCCATTATGATAAACTTTTGCGAGTTCCTATCCAATTGATTTTTACTTTTCTCTTCTTCTTTCCCTGTCAGTTCATTGGATTGTATCAGATTAAATCTCGTATTCACGACACTTTCACTTTTAGTACAATCCAGATGGAATTACGAGTCGTCATTTACAAGGCCAGAATTATAGATCCCCTTGTGAGAATCGAACTCATTAACATTGACCAGCTAATCTAGTTCACTAACAAATACCCCAAGCAATGCGCCTTTTATTTACCGAGTTTATTCATTAAGGTTGAACAAATGGGATTTCTAATCAGTAATTTACTCTGGTTCGATACAAGGCAAGAAGTATGAGGCACCGAGTGAGAATCGAAATTAACAAATGATAACTTGCTTGACTAGTTTGTTAACCATTTTCCCAGGCGAAGCGTCCTAAATAGTTATTACTGCTCTTAGTTTATCATGTCAACCTTTGCTGGGTTACTTAATGACAATCCAGGAACAAAAACGGGCTATTTCGGAAATCCTTTGTATTTCTTCTAAGAACATGTGAAGAAAAATTCTCGGCCAGACCAAGAAAAAATGATAGAGACAAATGAAATCTATATGCTATTTAAAATAATCTTTCTGCAGTTCCATACAGATGACACGTCGTTTACCGCGTTCCTTTAAATATTCCTATGAATAAGTAAGTAAATAGATAAAAAAATCATTTTCTTCTTGGTTCTTTTTAACTTCTTCGATATAAGGGAAGCCAATAATTTTAGTACTCAGTTGGCTAGGGCTGTAGAATACACCGACTGCATCTCTGCAGAGGGGTTTGACCCATCCCCCAACGAGTGCCCTGGTAATGACAAAAAAAAAATCTGATGGTGACACTCTAGTCATAGTGCTTTGGGGAATGTGGAGTATCGCTTCATTGCCATTATTCCTAGGTCCACTTTGACCCAGAATAGTAATACCTGATAGGATTCTATCTATGGGTCCACTAGAACATTTTTGCTATTACTGCATGCAAACAAGTGACTGATGTTAATTTGAATTGTTAGGGTTATATAGCAATACTTGGAATCATTAAACCGTGTGCAAATAAAACCATTAGCGTAGAATACTTGAAACTGTTTAACTGTGTTGAATTATCGTTAATACATTGAAATACTTGGAACCATTTGACTGTATGTAAATGAATGAATAGTATTGAATAGAATTATTAGTGTTAAATAGAATTAGATAGGAATACTTGCATCCATTTAACTGTGCAAACGAGAGCAATACTTAATTGTGTGCAAACAAATTACGTAATGTATTCAATAAGTTTCCAGACTTTTTTTGTACATGCATTTAAAATTGTTGTAGACTCTTGAAAATTCACTATATTATTGCTATACAGCTTATGAGATGACTGACCAATTTCTATGATTTCAGCTTCAAATTAACAGCTACAGCAGCAATTGGAATACACCCTACTAAAGCCTGATTGTCACAGCTGGTGAATTTCAAAAATGCAGTCTGGATGTGCGGACACTTTAGAAGAACAATATGCAATAAAATTCTGTTTTAAACTTGGAAAAAACCCCACAGAAACGTATGGAATGGTTCAGACTGCTTTTGGAGTATCTTGCATGAATCGAGCATCAGTTTTTGAGTGGCATAAAAGATTCAAGGAAATATTTTGTAAATTATTGCTTTTTGCTCAAATAATACATTAAAATACAACGTCCGTTTCACCGTCAGTTTCAACTCACCCTCCTGTTATTTGTTTTAATGCTTGCTTGTTTTATTCATAATTCATTTCAGCATTTACCCTTTCAACACAGAACCCGAAAGGCTCATCACTATGATATTAAGCAACATTTTGTCACAAACTCGTTACACATAACATGCTACAATATTCACGCTAATAATGTAGCAAGCAAGAAATGATACGCAAACAGCCTGGTCCATGATTTGAACTCGATTCATCGTGTCCATTTCCGACGACGGTAACCGTCACGGCACACGCACCTCCTGTATTATGAAAACTAAATAGTTAATCAATATGAATTAACAGAAAATCTGAATCGCCGTCCTTTTCATAAGTCTTCTCTTGCAACAATAATAAGAATTTTCTGAAACATGTCATTTGCTTGTAATGAAGGCAAAATCCTTATTGATAATGGAAATCACTTATTTCAATTAAAAGACTTTTTCGAATGTCACGTTTTCATTTAATTTGTCAAAAATCTGTTATTTAGAGAGACCTAATTTTAAAGTGAGAGGTTTTGCACATCCAGTTTTTAACTTATGGTTAGATTTTTTCCGTCAATCAAGATTAAAAATTAACAACTCATTCAGCCACCTTTAAACAACTTATTCACGACATCAATGAGTGTTTGCGAGGCAATATCTACGAGCCCTTTTTATCGAGAAATTTGTGATCATTTTGATACACAATATTGCTTTAAATTAGAGAAATCTATATGAAAATGATCTCAAATTTCTCGAATGGTAATGAATAGATCTTCTTTGAGGAATTATGCCTTCTCGTAGACCATTTTTAAAAAGTTTCTTCCATGAATTTTTAATTGGATTTAGTTACGAACTGCTCGATGACTATGTCATTGATTTTATATGCCTTTCTGAAGAAAAATGTTAATTCTCTTTGCTCTGTGGCAAAATGTCCTGAAAAACGACTTTATAAGCACCAAACTAATTATCAATGGAAGGATAAGATTGTTAGCTTTTTAATGTACATGTATGCATTGATTGTTGAGGTAATGACACCCATGTTTATAAGATGAATAACTTAGAAAATTTACTTGTTTTCTTCCGACAGTCATCTTTATATGTTTCATTTGAACGACATCAGACAAAAGCTCGAGCACCATCGCTTTCACAAATGCAAATTCTTGACTCATCACTGAATACCACTTTCATCCAATTCTCCACACACCATTATTGTTTCTCTTTATCCTACTTTCACTCCATTTTGTCCAGTTAACGCTACTTTTTCTTTGGCTTATCTATATGCAAATCACATTTCATTTAGCGATTTCTTGCAGTTCTACCACAAACCTTGACTCCAATCGAGACACATTTGTTTTCCATTTGTCGTATTATAAATTTCCTTTTCTCAAGGCATATTGCTTTGAGTTTTCTATCCTGACGCTTTAATATCTTTCGTGGTCTACCAAAATGTTTTTCTTTTTTAATCAACGTCTTTCGTCACACTCAACATTCTTAGGCGACTTTCACCAACCTTTTGATTGTTTCAATTGACAGTTGTTTTGTTGAAGCCAAGTTTCCTTTCAATTAGGTACACCCAACTGCTAGTTGAAGTTTGAAAGAACCATCTCCTATCCGTAGGCTGATTTGCATATCTTAGCTTCAGCTGGTATTTTTATTTGGAAAGTAAATTACAAGATCATTCCATAATTCTTTTCCTCAACATTTGATTATTCCATGTACCCCTCGGCATGGCTCAGAAAGAAATCATGCCATTAACAACCTTTTTTTTCTCATTACAGTTTCTGGTTTGTGCGTAACGGAACTTTTCACTGGAGATCAAGTAACACTGTTACTCAATACAGCAGAATTCTCTTCTGTAAAAGACTATATAGTTTCAATTTTTCCTTTTGTTATTCTTCTAAACTTTTTGCCAGGAACTTCAAAACAATTCCAAGTTTACCAGAAAAGATGGACATAATTATATCGCTTTCCTGTTCTACAAGTTTTTTGCATTTATCAGACAAAATTAAGCCCAATCAACTGGAACTGTAGTATAAACTGACTGCTTGTTTGCAGGGGGGTAATACTTTCCCAATGAGTATCCTGGATATGACATTAAACTATCTGAGGGTGAGGCTCCAATCTTGGAGGTTTCTGTTAACTGTCTAAACAAATGAATGATGTTTAATTGAATTATTAGTGATACATAGCAATCAATATCATCATATCGCGCTGGTAGCACGGATATCCCTGACCCTCTCTCGCCACTCCTCCCTATCGTTCATCGCCCTAGGTAGGTCTTCAGGACAACACCCTGTATCCTCACATAGCTGCTGAATGTACGTTCGAGCTGGTCGTCCTGCTTTTGCGCGGCCATGTGTGGGGATCCATAAGAGTACATCTCTTATGAGTTCATCTCTGCTTCTCCAGCAGTGTCCTGCATGTCTGGTTCGTCTAACTTGAATAGTTTTCGTGATAGGGGGCAGGTGGCCGTACAGTTGGTGTCTTGTGGGGTGCTGCTGCCAGGACTTGTTCAGGATTGCACGCAGCATTCTTGTGTAATTGCCATCCAGTTTCTTCTCCAGCCGTTTTGTTAGCGTCCATGTAGTGCATTCATATAGCAGTATCGATGTGACCGCTGCCTGGAAGAACCTCCGTTTCATTTTATCGGTTAGGTCTGATTTCCATATAATCGATAGCCTATTGATAGCTGTCCATGCTTTCGTTAGCCTCGTTTCGATGTCCTTTTCAGTTGATTCGACGCTGCTTCCTAGGTACGTGAATTTGTCTACTAGTTTAAGTGGGGTTCCTTCTAGAGTGGAGATGTCCCCCGTTTGGTTATAGCACATATATTCCGTTTTGTGTGCATTAACATAGAGGCCTATGCTTGCTGCTGCTCGTTCCAAACTATGCAGAAGAGTTTCGGCTTGGTCAGGTGTATTTGCCAGTATCGCTATGTCATCGGCGTAGTCGGCGTCGGTAATTGTTGTTGCGGGGTATCTTCTGCTTCTTTTCTTCGTCAGTTCGAAGCCATTCTCTTTGATTTTGTCAATCGATGTTCTAAGTACGTAGTCTAGACAAATGATAAAGAGGTACGGGGCCAGCGTGTCCCCTTGTAGTACTCCTGCTACAATGTCAAAGTATTCTGTGTCTCCATCCGGTGATCGTACTTTTACTTTAGTGTTTCTATAGAGAATCGTTATTGCCGCTACGGTTTCTTTAGGTATGCCGTACGCTAGTAGGATTTGTTCCATCTTTCCTCTGTGAATGGAGTCGAAAGCCTTGGTAAAGTCGACAAATATTAATGTCGCTTGTAGGTTCTTTGCCCGTACACCTTCAAGGATTCTGCGGATGGTTAATATTTGTGAGGTCGTGGATCTATTTCTTCGGAAGCCATTTTGGTTTTTTCTAAGTATGATGTCGATTTTGGGTTCTATTCGGTTTCGGAGTAGGGCATTGTAGATTTTGGCAGCTATGGATGTAAGTGTTATGCCTCGGTAGTTTTTGGCTAATCCGAGGTCCCCCTTTTTAGGGAAGGGGAGTATGCATCCCTTCATCCATCTATCTATCGGATTTTGATTGTATACTGCGTTGCAGTGGCGGAGCAGTATGTCGTCGAATTGTCTGGTCTTCCATACTTCCGGTGGAATTTCGTCCAGCCCTGCAGCTTTCCTATTTTTAATTTTTCTGAGAACCGAGTCGAGTTCTTCTTGTGTGAACGGTCCTAGTTTAATGTCTAATTGTTTGCTAATTATTCTGGTGATTGGTTCATGCGTTATTTTTGGTGGGTTTCCAAGTAAGTTTTCGAAGTGCTGTTTCCACAGTTTTATTCTTTCTTGTTGGTTTGCTGCTTTAAGTTTTGCTTTGGCTGTGTTCTTTCTTCTGCTCACTTCATTTATTGTTTGCCATGCTATCCTAGATTGCCTATCTTCCACCGAGTCTCTGATCTTATCTATCTGATTTTGAATGTATTCTGTCTGTTCCTTTATATATATGCCTGCTAATTGATATTGTGCCGTTTTTAGTTTTAAGGCATTTGTGTTTGTTGGGTTTTTTCGATAGTTTTTGGAGGCTGTTTTCACTAGTGCACGTTTTTCTCTCACAGCTAAAGTTTCCCATGGGACTCTATATTTAGTTTTAAGTTTTGTTGGAATGTATTTTGCTGCTGCCTCGAGGTGTGCATTGACGAAGTTTTCATATTCGTCGTTTGGTGTACTTGTTTCCGTCTTTTCTTGTAGTGTTTCGAATCTGTTTCTTAATTCTAATACGTATTTATCTCTTATATCTTTGTTGTTTAATAGGGCCCAGTCATAGTGTTTGGTGGTCGCTGTTCGTTTGGCGTTCTTTCGTAGGCTTAACCGTATTTTCGCCGTGACTATTCGGTGGTCGGTGGACACACCCTCAAAAGAGGAGTATGCCTTGCAATTCAATGCACTATTTTTCCATTTCTTATACATAGCAATACTTGGAACCATTTAACTGTGTGCAAACAAATGAGTTATGTTGAATTGAATTATTAGTGTTAAATAGCAATACTTGAAACTCTTTAACTGTGTGTCTAGATTGAATTATTGGTATTACGTAGAATGGCTCGGAAGTATTTGACTGTGTGCAAATGAATAGTGTTCAATTGAATCAGTTTTGAGTGGCAGAATTTGTAAAAAAAACTTCACTGTCAGCAAAAACTAACTTATATTGAATAGAATTATTTGTGCTAGATTGCAATAATTGAAACCCTTTAACTGTGTGCAAAGAATGAGCTTAGGTTCGTTCAAAATATTATCAACAAAATGTATTTACAAATCATATGTATTTAATATATATATATATATATATATATATATATATATATATATATATATATAAACAAGATTTGGCATTTAAAACCTATAATGGTTGATATGCTATTAAACCAAACTAAAACAAACCAATCTGACAAAGTTACGATATTTATAAATTCTTTTTCAATCTTACTCTGAGGTCAGCTGGAATAAGGATATCCACAATAAATTTGTTTCCTTTTCATTACAAAAACTGATCCAATCACTTGGCCTAAATTGGGTGATCTCTGTGGCTTACAAAGTCATATAGAAGTTATATTTTTATATCCTCCATAAAAACTTAATTGATTTGAATCATCAAACCTTTATTGTCTTCCAATTCTCTGTGGATTACCGTTATTGTCCAATTTATTTCAAGGGAGTCCCCTGACTAAGGTCCTGGACGGTGGCATCATAGTAAACAAGTTGGAACTCCAGTTTTACTATCACGTTCACTTTCGGGCCAATGCCTTTTGGGAAAGTATGAACACCCTTATTCATCTTGCTATAGGTTAAATAGTGGTACTATTATTCTCTAACAAGGGTGACTTTAGAATTAAATGACCCGCAAAGTTGTGTATGCCATTAAATAAAGAAACTAAATTAAACCAATTTCTTTCTTTACTGCTTCTGAGAAAATTTTATGCATTTATTTATATTATGATTTATGATTTATGATTTAATCTATAATTCCACATAATCTGCCGTACTTTTTTCCTTATAAAATTATTCTGAGTTGCCAGTGATAGGAATTTAGTTCCTCTGTTGAAATGCACTCTACATAATTATGCTTATTCCACCTTCATTGGAATTCCTGTTATTTAATTCTCAAAATGTCCTAACTGTTTCTTTTCCCATTTTCAGCTTCTTTTTTTAATTTTCGACTCTGAGATGTTTCTTTGGATTATTTATATTGTAAGTTATTAACTGCTATTAACTATTGATTTTATTTTTCTGCTTTGTGTACTCCTAAATCCTTCGATGATAGACCGTATACAATCCTCAATGCTGACAAGTCTTCTGTCATCATCCGAAGGATACGTGGCTTCATCTACAAGAAACAGTTCTCGCATTGCTGGTTTTAAATTTCTCAGTGATGTGCTTGTCTAGTTTAGAAAGGGTACTAAATTGCTCACCAGTGATACTGTCCATGTATTTTATTAGTTTTACTCCTTGAGAGTTTTTCACACTAGCATTAGCTAATGGCTTTTCACTAGAGTTTGAGTAACAGCAAGTCCCCTCAAGCCTCCCGGACTCTTCTCAGTATTCTGGCCGAACTTAATTGAGTTGTAGTCTCGATGAACTTTATTTGTCCTTTGATTTCTTAGTTTTCTAGACCCTTTACCAAACCTTTAGTGAGTATTCCAAGCGCACTGATTACAATTGGTATCACTGTCAACTTCATGTCCCATAGTTTGTTTTTTTTAGTTCTGCAATATGGTCTTGGCACTTATCTCTCTTTTCACTTTCTCTTGTTCACCGGTACTGTAAAGTCCACTTTTCAGCTGGTTCTTTTTTTTTTTTACTATCACTAGGTCTGGTCACCAGGCTGACATTAGTTGATTTGTTTATTATTATTATTATTATTATTATTGTTATTATTATTATTATTATTTACTTCTTAGGAGTTTTTCAAAACGGTCTTTCATTGGAGTTTGAGCGAGAGCAAGTGTCCTCGAGTCTCCAGGACTCTTCTCTGTATTCTGTCCATTCTTAACAATGTAGTAGTTTGGATGGTTTCCGCTCGTCCTCTTATTTCCAAGTCTTTCAGTCCCTTTAATAATCCTATGGTGACAATACCAAAAGCACCAATCACGGTTGGTATAATTGTCACTTTCATGTACCACTTTCTTTCGGTTTTATTCTGTGGTCACTCGGGACAGCAAAGTCTACAATTTTGCAAGTTGTGTCTCCTTTTTTTTCTCTGGATTTTTATAAGGTCTGATCTTCAGGCCGAGATTCGGGGATCCATTTGTATGTCAAAATACCATTGGAGTTTATATGTGTCATTCTCCAGGACAGATGCTGGATTGTGTATATACCATTTGTTCATATGGTCAAATTTAAAATTCTTGCAAAACTCCCAGTGGATCACCTTGGCCTCTCACTTGTGTCTAGTCTTATACTCTTTCTATGCTAATTTGCTGCATTCGCATATTATGTGATTGATGGTTTCGTCTCTATCACCATATAACCTACATTTGCTATTTTGTTGCGTCTATCCTTGCTTTGATTGGGTTGGTTCTTATGACGTTGTTTCGTGCTGCTATTTGTGAGATTCAGTTTCTTTCTAAAGGTTTCCCTTTCTTAGCCACGTCCAGGTCTTCTCGTGTGAGATCTTGCTAATTAGTCGTTTAAAACGTCCATAGAGTTGTTTTTCTTCCCATTTTGGTTTTCTTGTCATTGGCATTCTGTTGGTCTTCGTGTTGTCAGTATCGTTTCAGGTGGTTCTAATCAGTCCTTCACCGCACTTTTCGATGAAGTCTTCGAGTCATTGTATCGATGTGTCAACGGTGTTTCAGTGCTGGCAAGTCCTCTTCCTCCCTCCTTTCTTGATACATATAGTCCGTTTAAGACAGGGATAAGTGCGAGACTGTGCACTAACTTATATAACAGTTGTTTGTGCGATGCGCTAGACGACAAAAACCTGTTATTAAATTGGCTTTTTATAAACTGGGATACTCGCTGACCATGCCTCATAAATAATTTAGCTATTTGCAAATTTCAGAAATATTAGAATTTATAATCTACCAGACAAACCGATAGAGATGATGAGTTATAGATAGAAATAAAAGAATTTAGATAGCTAGATAGCTGGATAGATAGAGTTGAGCAAACTGAGATAGATAGATAGATAGATAGATAGATAGATAGATAATGATACACACTCACATATGAAAGTGAGCGTGTGTGTGTGTATGTGTGTGTGGATATAAGGGTGGTTCAAAAAGTTTCCAGACTTTGTTCGTATGGGCACTTTTATTGATAGTACACACATGAAACTCTAGTCCCCTCGGAAGAAATCTCCCCCGGCTGCAATGCACTTGTACCGTTCTGGAAGGCCCCATGGAAGTTCTCTTGTGTGAGCGTGTCAATGACCTTCGTCATAGCCTCTTTCATCTCCTCATTTGTCTCATAACGACAGCTTCTAAGGTTTTCCTTGAGCTTAGGGAATAACCAAAAGTCTCAGGGAGGGTGAGCAACTGTCTTGATGCCCATCTTGGTCAAAGTTGTGAACTGATGCATTGTCCTCGTGGAAATGCCACTGACCCGATTTGGAGATTGCTGGCCTCTTCCGACAGAATGTCTTCCTGAAGTCCCTTAAAACCTCAACATAGTATTTCCTTGTTGGCTGTCTGTCCAGTGGGATACCAGTGCATGTAGATCATGCCAGTGCTGTCAAAAAATGGATCATCAAAAGCTTGTGGGCTGATTTGCTGTCTGGCCTTCTTGGGTTTGGGAGAGCCAACATGCTTCCACTGGGAACTCTTGGTCTCTGGGTCATAGCTGTAGATCCAGCTTTCATCGCAGGTCACCAGAGCATCAAGAACAGCTGGATCTGAATTGTTCAGCTCGACCATCTCCCTGCTGTCATGACAACGTCTTTCTTTCTGATCTTCTCTGAGCACCCTTGGGACAAACTTCGAACAAATCTTCTGCATCTTCAGTTCCTAGCGAATAATTGTGTGTACAGTTCCCACACTGACATCAAACTGTACACTTATTGTCTCTATAGACACACGCCGGTCCTTATCCATGAAATTCTTTATTTGGCCAATCAACTCTGGTGTTCTGACTTCCTTACTCCTCCCACACCTCTCATCATCCCTCACAGACTCCTTGCCTTCCTTGAATCTCTTATGCCACTCAAAAACAGATGCTTGATTAATGCAAGATGCTCCAAAAGCAGTCTGAACAATCCCATACTTTTCTGTGGCGTTTTTTCCAAGTTTAAAACAGAATTTTATTCCATATCGTTCTTCTAAAGTGTCCTCACGTCCAGATTGCATTTTTGAAATTCACCTGCTGTAACAATCAGGCTTTAGTAGGGTGTATTCCAATTGCTGCTGTAGCTGTTGATTTGAAGCTGAAATCATAGAAATTGGTCAGTCATCTCATAAGCTGTATAGCAATAACATACTGGATTTTCAAGAGTCTCCGACAATTTTAGATGCCTGTACAAAAAAGTCTGGAAACTTATTGAAGGCATCTCTGGTGTTTTTACCTATGTGTTTCTATCACAATTTCTTAAACCTATATTTTTCTTCTTTTTTTTTTTGTCATCCAAGTCATTTGCCAAATTCTTATTCCAGATTGTTTTTCTTTACTTCCAATTTAGCATTTTTAAATGATTTCTTCGTCAACAATTAACCAGTCCTTTTCGGGGACTGTAATTTCTCACGAATTCGTAATTACAAACCTACCTTTGAAAAATACAAAGTATATCCGCCATCCCTCCACCTGTTAACCTTTTGTATTATTATCTTAGCTTATCTATTTAATAATGTTGGTTGAAAAGAAAATTCCAAATGCATATCTGAACCTGGATGTTGTGCAATCTCTAACTCCTTTGATTTGGTATTAAGTCGTCGTACTTAATGACACAACGGCTTTTGATAGGATTTTTTAAAAACAATAACATTCCTTTAAACTAAAAATTAATTCACAATTATAGCTAAGGATCCTGTTTTTATCAAAAATAAGGTTGCGCCTAAAAATGGATTATTATTTACCTTCTGTGACTAAGTGGTTATCTATCTTTGGTTACCCTGCCGGTGAGGCTTACAATATACTGATGATATCCCCTGATGAATGAGTAAGAACCCCACCAATAAAGACATGTGTTCTAGGTATGACACTAAACTACATCTGATGGTGAGATGCCAGTTCTGGAGATCTGGGACGTGTGGAGTTACCCCTTATTGGCCATTGCTCCTTGGTCCACTCTGACCCTGAGCAGTAGTACCTGTTAGAATCTTATCTATGGGTCAAATAAATCCGTATAAATATTATTCGTATTCAATAAGACTGTGCAAACAAAGCAATGAATGCGATTCTCTAACCTCTACGACTTAAATAACCTCATACAGGTTGACATGGGGTTAAAATCAGTTAGCCTAAAATGATTTAATTTACAATTACCGTTAAGGATCTTTTTTATTGCAAATAATGACGCATCAAAAAAATGTTGCCATTTAGCAAGCTGTTATCTTGTAAGCCAAGTGCCTGCTGTTACATATGACACCCATCTGAGCAGAGAACAGGCTCATCATTGCTTAACTTCAATGAGCTGATAACAACCAGTGCTTTCAATGTGATGACCCTAAGTCAAGTGGTTTCTTATTGTTGTAATTGTAACGTAAAACAATGCAGTTGCTGACCAGTCAATTTCCGCAGAAACTATTGATTCAAGGATTTGTCTGTTGTATCGGGAGTTATAGTATTGGAGAAAAATCGACTGCTGACATAGAAAAATATTATTAAGGCAATGTAGTTTATGACATTAATATTTGGATGGGTATCAATTAGCATCAATTATTGCCTCACGACGCCTCTTCAAGCTTTCAACCAGAGATTGTCCAAGATCATGTGACAAATTCTTGCAACGATCATTCAATAAGTTAAATAACTCAATTTCATGAGAAGGCTTACAATTTCAATGAAATATTCATTTTCTGTCAAATATTGACCATAAATGTTCCACTGAGTCGAGACTTTGAGATGACCATTATTTTACATAAATTCCCTAATCCTCAAATATCTATTTATGATTTTATCAGTGTGCAAATGTATTCCCTACAAACGGATAATACCTAGCATATTCTTAGCCCCACCGACAGAAAGTAGGGACTACTGGTTTCTCACTTATATTCCCTTTCACCTTTCCATAGGTTATTGAGCAAAATGGGTTTTTGATCTGTAAATCTTTCACTGAGAAGGACCCAAATTTGCTAAGGATATTCTGACATCATATCGGCGAAACATTTCAGTATTTATTCCAAGACAAAGACATTTCCCATGAAAAAATTTCAGGAATTGGTTCAAAGAGCATTAAGAACTGATTTCTTATTTCCAGTGTGAACCTCAAAAGTTAAAGAGAGGGAGTTTAATCCTTGCTGAATGCTAGAGAAATATATATTATACCATGACAATCTGAGACAAAAAGTACTAGGGTGAATCATTTTTGCAATGTTTTAGAACGTGTTAGTTTGCAGTGCGTATATCACGTGACCGAAGCAGTTGAAGACGTGGAAAAGATACCCACTGTGGTTGGTAGTATCGTGCTAGTTGGTGCACTGATACGCTGTGGATTGCTTCACTTCATGGGTCATTTGAAAGTATATCGATGAACGTGCAACGTTGTCTTATTTGGGAACTTATGCTTTATGAGTTCGTACTGGGCCATAACTACATGGAAACAACCAAAAGTATTTACTAAAAGAAAAGGGAAGAAATTTCGCTCGGGTTACAAGAACCAGGACGATCAGACAGAATCAGGTAGACCTAAAATCGTGAATTCCGAAACCGTGATCTAAACTATAGAGGCATATCCGACGAATAACACTCGAAGAGTATCAGGTGAGCTCAAGATCTCATAGTTTAGTGTAGTTTGTCATCTTCACGACCTAGGCAAAAGTATCTGGAGCGGTCGAATTGTGCTTTTCATTACTAAAACATTGTAAAAATATTGACTTATTCAAATAAAAGTAGAGGATACGTCAGCTCTATGACTTGGAGTCACCTGATTTGATGATGAAATTCAATTGGTTCTGACTTGATCGAGCACAATAGAATGTATGGGAATCTACTTTTTTTTCTAAATTTATCTAAAGTGTACAAGGAGTTAGATATGTGACACTATCGGCAGTTCACTTCAAAAGTGATTTCTCCACAACTGATAGAAACCATTCCAACGAATAAAACGCGAATCCATGACTCATCTCTCTCTTCCATATTTCTCTTCCACATCTATCTATCTATCTATCTATCTATCTCCTTTCATATCAATCTAGCTCTTTCTCTGTCTCTTTCTCCCCTCTCTCTCTCTCTCTTTCTCTCTGTATATATATATATATATATATCTTTTTTAGTTTCTTTATATCTGTCTTAGCCTGAGTACATCTATCAATCGTTCTATCTAAGTCTGTTTATAACAATCTATCAATCGACTGATCGATTTAACGATAGATCTCTGTCTGTTTATATATATAAACATATATATTGAGAGAGAGAGAGAGAGAGAGAGAGAGAGAGAGAGAGAGAGAGAAGTAACTGATGAGATACCAATTTTCTAATGTGGAAGATAGTCCTGTTTACTCTTAATCAGCTTAACTAACCTTAGTTCAATTTAAGACAATGTCTCACCCAGAACCGATGAGGATGGATATTCATTGTATTTCAAAGTTTTTTGTTTGTTGGTGAGAAGCCAGTTTCACAGAGATGTACTGAAAGGAATATTAGCAAGGCTTTCAGTGAGATCAATTTTTAGTTTTTATCCAAAAAGAACCAAGTTATAAAGTAGTTTCGATATCATCACCCATCCTTCGTCAGCAAACAATTGCAACACTTTATCCTTTCTAGCATTGACCATTTTAGAGAGCAATTTACTACTGACTCATTATTTTAAAAAATGTCTTTCTGATAAGAAGTACATTAACTTACATGTTTTTGTTCACAATGAACTTAAGTTAATTCCAGATGTCTTGAGCATTATTCTATTTCTTTTAATTTCCACATAAGTAATATCAGATTTTATTTTGAATTTTATTACGAAGAAAAAACATCCATTAAAATGATTAAACGAATAGCAGTATATACTTTCCAACCCTTCCGCCACGAACAAGCTATGACACAGGGTCAATCTTTTAGCAGAGGGAAGCTGACTTTCTTTCTCCTAGATTAGTCGGCTTACTAAGGATAAAGGACCAAGTCTGCCTTAGCTGGTGAGAGAACAAACGGATTTTATGCCTTTCCCAAAATCATTACTGAAAATAGAAATCCAAGCAGACTCGTCTAGGATTTGAACTCGTGTTGAAGATTCCATTTCCTACGATGCTAAGTCCACCTCGTGTATCAGTCGATCTTGTATTTTGGTCGATCTTTGATTTTATTGTGAAATCATTAATCAATGGAATTAATTTTTTAAGCTTCGGGTTCGTCCTCGTCTCATTGTTTTCGAATCTCAAACTTAAAAAATTATTACTCATATATATGCTGATGCCATTTTTCTGCCTAAAAATGAGGTCTCGACCTATATACGAGTATATACGGTAAATAATTTTGTAAATCTAATTTCTAGTATATACACTCGTATTAAAACTGGGTAAGAGCTTGACCTTTCCTTGACTCGTCCGGTGACTATGCGCTGACCTGTGCATGTCCTGCTAAAAGGTGCATGTGTTGTTAATAGGTGCGTTTCTTTATTTTTGCACACTGTGCAGCTGCAGTTGCTTAGTTGCATACCAATATCAATTTGACAGGACATCTTTTTTGTTTGGTCTGTTTAGTTAACTGTTCCATATTTACAGTTCGCAAAATGTCTAAATGCCAATGGACGTGTCTTTAAAAGAAAAGGAAAAAAGAAATACGACAAAATATCAGTTTGTGGGTGAGTATGTAAACTTGGAACTTATACAAGTAAATACAGTCAGTCCTCAACATTCGAAAAAGTTAGGCACGAAGGCTCCTCAGGAAAAGAAAAAAACACAAATATTTCTTCTATCCTTCTCTCTCAAACTTATACTCTAAATAATATTAGCCATATTTAACAAAAGTAAAACAATACACTGTACAACAATAGTATGTTTAAAAATTTAAGATTACAATAGGAAGAATGTAGACTCACAGAGAGAGAGAGAGAGAGAGAGAGAGAGAGAGGGGTATAAGGAAAAAGAAAGAGGAATAGAGAAGGTGAAAATATATGTGTGTGTGAGAGAGAAAGAGAGAGACGTGAGAAGAGAGGGGGAAATACAATACACGTAATTGATGCAATATATGAATAGTACGTATACTTACAGCAGTAAATAATAAACTCAGTTAACCTCTTTCCATATATAAACTTAGTTAACCTGTCCCAATGTGTGGGAGGGTGCATATAATACATAAAATTGTGTCGTCAAAATAAATGCCGATTTACGTGAGTCGTTGTTTAAAAAACTAAATGCATCTTGCAGCGTGTGAGTCATATCTTGGCTAACGTAGCGATTCTTGCTTAATTATGATATCTAACTTGTATATCTGGACATTAAAAATCGATTGTGACAAATCGAACTGTGACAAATGTCTGTGACAAACTGTGATAAATAACAGTGACACATTGAATTGTGGCAAATAACTGTGACAAATCAAAATGTGACAAATAAATGTGACTCATCAAATTGTGACAAATAAATGTGACTCATCAAATTGTGATAAATAAATGTGACTCATCAAATTGTGACAAATAACTGTGACACATCAAATTCTAATTAATAATCGTGATAAATCTAATTGACTGACAAATCAAATCGTGATAAATAACTTTGACACATCGAATTGTGACAAATGACTGACAAATTAAATCGTGACAAATACCTTTGACACATCGAATTGTGACAAATAACTAAGAAATCAAATTGTGACAAATGTCTGTGACTCATCAAACGTAACAATGTAATCGAATGGTACAGGGGTGCAAATTGATAGGCTATTAAAAAGCCAGCCATCCGAAGAAAAATGAGTTGTCGAAGTTCAACATCTCGTATAACAGGGAAGGTGTAACAAGATATGTTGATTAAGGACATCGGGTGGTAAACAACATGACTTGTCGAGATCACCAGACTCGATCAGCTATCTAACCGGGGCGAGGGCTGGCCTAATGATACCGCCCACATAAAGCAGAAGTTGGGGATTTGATATTCTGTGTGTGGCAATAAGATGGGTTATAAGATTGAAGATGGGTTACTCGATTTGTCATCTTTTTTGTGATTGGGGTATGCGGAGACAAGCGTTTACGTTTACACAGAGCTAGGAATGATTCTAGAAGAGCCCTTCACTCCTTAAGCGAAGAAGATACCTTTAAGATCGGGGCCTCACGCCCTCCTGAATTAAACTTCGTGGCCCTCTGGCTGAAATGACTGGGAACCTCTAATTTAGAGGAAAGATAAATTTGAAGAAATTATACGTGAACGAAAAATCAAAGAAGCCCAAGAAAGTTGACAAAAACTCGTGAAAAACTCCGGGATAAGACATTATGAATATGAGCATGTGCGACCTCAGTACATTATCATTGCTAGTTATTATTTAAAATGAATGAGACACGTTGTAAATGTTGACTATATTTGAGGGAGAAAAACAGGTTAACGGGTGTGCATATGAGCATTTTGTCGTCATTAAAGTTACCTTTCTGTTTTGTTTTCTGTTTTATTCTATTTATTTATGTTGCATAGCCGTAATACATATACAACGATACACATATACATGCGGAAACATAGTCAACACAATAATGACGAACGAACACAGTTCTTTAGAAAAATATATCTCTCACACTTTATTCGAAATGGTTGCGAAAGGGTTATGTGTGAGAGGTGAGTTGGAGACTGAACAAACTGCAACATATTGACCCCCAGTTCTTCCGTCTTTAGCAGCACTTCTTTCTCGTTCTGCTGGGCTGCTCAACCTGCTGAGTGCTGGTTCTCACTGCCTCGAACTGCAACAAACTGACTCCAAACTAACTGAACTTCCTGTCGCACCGGGTTATATCATTGTTTGACGGCCACCTGCTTCCTGTGAGTGTCACATCTGCACCCAATTCAGCCCGTCCACAGTCAAGGTTATACCCTGATATCTTCGACCGGATGCACCTGTTCCTTGATCGACGGCTGGGTCGGAGGTGAACATGTTACATTTATTTATTTATTATTTTTTGTCTCGGACAACACCAGGAATTTCTGCTATTTTATTATTAGTAAATAATAAGAGGGAGTGGGTCCTCTACACCTGATAGGGCAACTGGTCTAGAGTAGGAAAAATTTGCTTAACAAAACAATAACCAGGGGCGATCGAGAGATTTCTCACAAACCCTCACGAATACTCTTAATTAGCCCCATTGTAATTTTTAAAGTGTTATTCAAGAATAAGTCGAACTTTTTGCAATATTTTGGTAACGTGATGCAGAATGTGGCAACTCTGAATGCTTTTGCCGAGATCGTGAAAGTGACAAACCACACTAAACTGTGAGATGCCGAAGTCGCCTAATACTCTCCGAATGTTACTTGTCGAACTTGCCTCTATATTTGAAGCCCGGTCTTGAAATCCACAGTTTTAGGTCAACGTAATCCTACCTGATCATCAAGGTCCAGGCAACTCGAGAACGAAATTTATTGAACTATCTGGTTACTCTACTGTGATCAACTGCGCCTTAATCTTTCGCACGACAAATGATTTTGGTTGCTTCCACGATGTTTTTGCGCAGTCAGAACTCATAAAGCATAAGTTCCCGAATAATACTACGTTGCACTTTCATCTCAGCGGTTTTCAAATAACTCATGAAATGAAGCAATGCATAGTGTGTCAACACACTGATTACAATGATACTACTAATTACTGCGGGTATATTTTGCCGGGTTTGAACTGCTTCAAGTACATGATATCTGCAACACAACTTCGAAAGTACCAAAATATTGCAAATATTTGATTGACCCTAGAAAATATTCAAACTCATTGTTTTAATAATTCTCTTTACTCTTGAACAAACGCAGTGATTTTAGGCAGTATTCAATGTTGTTATTTTTCTTACAGCCTCTGTATGTACTTTGGTAAGTTTTATTCTATTATTATACTTTCCTATAGTCCAGCGTGAGCACAGTTAACATTGCCAACGCTTAAGAGATAATGCATAAGCAAAAAGATGAAACGCTGAGTTTGCTGATATAAGCAAAGAATATATTTGCGAAAAAAACATCTCGGTAAAAGTGACTCCAACTATGCCATAAATATTAAAAGATAGTTACAGAAATATTAGGATTCATCAAAAGTATATTCGCTTTTCAAACTGTTACAACAATTTTAAATCTTTTATATAGGAAATCTTTCAATCATCCTAGCTTTTCGAAATAATTTTGAAGCTTAGGTAATGCTCTACATATGGTATATTTTGATTATCCGAGCTCTTCTGAAAGTTTTCAAGTGGTGTTCTACAGGTTCTCTTCTACCTTGGAATTTAAATCATCACAATTTACAACGGTTGGTTACCTACTTCTGAACAAGTGATGGTCACCATCCATAAAATCCTGAAAACTGTTTTGGGCGATACGCTTAGATATTGCTTCATGTCCTAACACTTCCCTTATTCAGCGAGCAGCGTCAGCAGCTTTGTGACCTAGTTTGAAATCAAAATTAAAAAGTGACAGAAAATAAATGCTCGAAACCATCATAATAACTTCTGAAATTTTATTATAAATTTTTGACTCGGATTTCTATAATCTTAATTCTCTGCCCTGTCGAAGGGTCCTCAAATACGTCGACTAAATCCTTTGGAGAAGGTTAAGACCGCTTAAAAAAGATGTTCTGACTATAAGAATAAACTGCATCCAGAGGTTATGCTCCAATTACTGCCATTACTCCCAGGTCGATTGTGATCTGGAGTATTAGTACTTGATAGGATATCATCTATGAATCCAAGAGATCTGTTTCAAAATTATTAGTATTTGATTGAATATAAGTGTGTATGTAAATAAATCATTATCAAATAGATATACTTACTTGAAACCACATATTTAGTTGCAAGCAAATAGTTATTCATCATCATCATGTCGTGCCGCCAGCACAGATATCCCTGACCCTCTCTTCCTAGGTAGGTGAACTTGTCTACCAGTTTCAGAGAACTTCTGTCTAGTGTGGAAATGTCGCCTGTTTGATTAAAGCACATATATTCAGTTTTGTGTGCATTGACATGGCGGCCAATGGCTGCGGCGGCTAGTTCCAAACTATGCAGTAGTGTTTCTGCTTGGTTGGGTGTATTTGCCCGTATCGCTATGTCATCGGCGTAGTCGGCAACGGTAATTGTTTTTGCTGGGTACCTTCTGCTTCTTTTCTTTGTCAGCTCGAAGCCGTTTTCTTTGATTTTATCAATCGATGTTCTAAGCACGTGGTCTAGACAGATGATAAAGGGGTATGGGCCTAGCTTGTCCCCTTATAGTACTCCTGCTACAATGTCGAAGTATTCTGTGTCTCCATCCGGTGAACGTACTTTCACTTTGGTGTTTCTATAGAGAATCGTTATTGCTGCGGCGGTCTCTTTTGGTACGCCGTATGCTAGTAGGATTTGTTCCATCTTCCCTCTGTGAATGGAATCAATGGCCTTGGTAAAGTCGACAAATGGCATTGTCGCCTGCTGGTTTTTTGCCCGTACGCCTTCAAGGATTCTACGGATGGTCAATATTTGTGAGGTCGTGGATCTATTTCTTCAGAAGCCATTTTGGTTTTTCCTAAGAATGTTGTCAATTTTAGGTTCTATTTTTACTAAATAGAAATAACTCGGAACCATGAATTCCCATGGCTTAATGTTTAAAATATTAGATTGCTGTTGCAAAGGAAGCGAGTTCGAACTCTTGTTACGTTCACTTTTAAACTGCTACCGTTGAAAAAGATATTGAACCCTTTTATCCTCTTCAGCAATAGGTGAGATAGTATCACTGCTGTTCTACGTGGATGGGTTTGACATTAAATAACCTACGATTGTTAATATGCCATCAAATTAAAGAAACCAAACCTTGAAACCATGTAAATGTGAGTAAACAAATAATTATCAAATTATCAAATAGGAATACTTACTTGAAATTATATAATTGTGTATAAATTATTAACATTAGATATGAATGCTTATGCCTTATCTCTTAAGCTTTGGCACACAGTTATATGATTGAAACTGTATAATTATGTGAAAACAAATAATCATTATCAAACAGGAATACTTACTTGAAAGCATATAATTGTGAACAAATTATGAATATAAAATAGGAATGCTTATGCATTATCTCTTAAGCGTTGGCATATAGTTATATGCTGCAAACCATATAACTATGTGCAAGCAAATAATCATTATCAAATAGGAATACTTACTTTAAATCACATAATTGTAAACAAATTATTAACATTGATTAGGAGTATTTGAAGCCATATAATGACTAAACTTTGCTTAAAATAACCCAACATTGGTTGAGATGCCGTAAAACCAACCAAACGATTGACTACCTTAATTTCAGTTGGTTTTCATTACATCAAGTCAAACCATCATTTTACGTCCGTAAGTAAATCGTATGAATTCAAAATAAAGAATTAACTTTAGGTGAGACTTGAAATTATATTTCTTTTCTCCGCCTCCGAGCAGCTTGTCTTAACTTCATCTTGTGATAAAATCAAACTCAACTACCATCATTTGTTTATGAAAACACTACGCTTTTAATTGTTTTACAATAAATTATAAGAGAAATTAGTTGAGAAATAATAATCAAACAATATGAAACATACGCTTTTAGTCGTTTTATGAATAATAAATTATAGAAGAAATTAGCTAAGAAATAATAATCAAACAATATAAGGCGTAATTAAGAAATTTATATGGATGCGTGTGCAATAGATAAGTAATCATGGCTAAAGGCTTCAGTTGACCTACTAAAAGCAAAAATTTAGCAAAAAACAAAATCAATTCCTCCTTTACGCAATCTTTCTAAGTGTTATTATTATTATAGTTTTTACACTTGTTGTATTAGTAGCATCTTTAATTTATTTCTATTTTGACACATTGTTAATTTTTAATTAGATTTTGTTCATGGTTATTTTTATTTTCATTAACTGATTTGTCTACAATTTTATTCTTTGCGAGTTTTTCACACCTGCTCTAACAGGTGGCTTTTAATTGAAGACCGATTGACAACAAACCTTCTCAGGTATCCAGGACTCTTATTCCAGCTGGTTTTAACGGTGTTCTGGTCAGGATGGTCTCAATTCTTCCTCTAACCTCCAGTTCCCTCGGGTTTTTGGAAACTATTCTAACCGGTTCATTAGCCAACTGGGTAGAATGTTCGCCAATGGTCCGGGAAACCTGGGTTCAATCCCAGGTCGTGTCATACTAAAGACTTTAAAAATGATACTTGATACCTACTTGCTTATAAGGTACGTGTCAAGGGTAAAGTGGAGCAATCCAGGAAAAAGTAGTGCCCTCTCTTACACCTCGGTGTAGTAGCTATTGAAAAGGGAGCCTTCTGGTCGAATCGACTACGACTATAAGAAAATTAGGAGTTATCCTGTAAACGGCTGTGAACCCAGATGGAGACCTTCCAACTCTACCAACAAAAATCCATCGCCAAAGGACTGCCTCCAAATACTCAGCTAAATTACTACAGAGTGCTCTCCGAACATGTATATTGTCCTGAGAATTACATCAGGCAGGTATTGGATGCTAGGGATGAACTGCCTGATAGCGAAGATGCCTTTAACGTGTCACAAATGAATGCTGATCTGCAAAACATGTTTGCTTTTGATGCTGCAGTGTCAGATGGTGCTGAATTGGATATCAGTGATTACGACAAGAAAAATAAAAGAATTTGAGAACTCCAGAGAGTTCAAAGCCGGTTGCTACTTTGAAGACCTTCCTTGGATTGAAAACAGAGTAAATAGAGTACCATCAAATTTTCATGTGGCGCTTAAAGTTCTTGATAGAACCTTGAGAAAAAATAAACTTGATGAAGCGTACAATGAGGTCATTTTCCCACAGGAAAAGGATGGAATCATTGAGAGATTGAAGATACAGCCTGAAGAATTCGTAAAGTATATTTGGATTTCTCATAAGCTGGTCATCAAAAATACTGAACAGGTGACAACTAAAATCAGACCTGTATTCAATTTTCTTTTGGGTTCTGTTTGTAGAGTTATCAGGCTGTCTTTTTCCTGCGTCTCGCCTCGTGGAGACCCTAGTCGCTTTTGCTTCTTTCCGTACCCAAGTGACGTGCTCAATTCCGTTCCGTCCTGCCTTCTCCCTCTAACCTCGGCCTCTCTCTATCCGGGCACACAGCCGTCAAGAGGATAACTCCTAATTTTCTTATATCCAAGGGCACCAACAACAATTGGTATCACTGTCGCCTTCATGTTCCACTGCTTTTTTCAATGCCCAGGCAAGGTCCAGGTATTTGTTTATCTTTTCGCTTTCTTTCATTTTCATTCTGTGGTCTGTCGGAACTTGTATCTCAAAGTCCTTGAGGATTTTATACGTTTCATTCTCTATGACGGATTCTGGTTTGTGTATATACCATTTGTCAGCAAAGACAAATTTTAGTATCTTGCACAGTTCTCAGTGGATCATCTTTCTCACCCACTCGCGCCTAGTTATGTGTTCCTATTGAGCCAGTTTGCTGCATTCGCTTATAACATGATTAATTGTTTTGCCTCGGTCACTGCATAACCTACACTTATTATTCTTCAGCGTATTATCAATTTTTGCTTCGACATAATTATTCTGTGTGAAATTGTTTTGCGCTGTAATTAGTTGGGATTCAGTTTCACTTTTGAGGTTTTTTTCCTTCTTGGTCATCTCATGTGTAATTTCCTCAGTTTATTCCTTGAAATATCCGTAAAGTTATTTTTCTTCCTGATTCTGATATTGCATTTGATTGCCGCTGTAGTCAGTTTTTCTTTGCTCTCGCCAACTGACTTTAATCAGTATCTGCTGTGAAGTTCCAGTTCTGGAGGATTAGGAAGTGTGGAATCATGCCTTCATTGCTATTACTCTGACATGGAGTGGTAGTACTTCTTTGGGTCCCATATATTGCTTGAAATTATTCGATAGTAATACTTAAACCATATAATTCTGTGTAAAAATTATGTATATTATGAATTTTTGCTTGAAGCTATAATTGTTTATCATTAGTTACTTAAAACTATATAGTCACGGAAAAACTTGAAACATTATGAGTACAAATTATCAGTTTAAGAGAGGAATGTGTATATATATATATATATATATATATATATATATATATATATATATTAACAAAACTAAAAAAAGTTTTTTTTTCTATTCTATTAAAAGCGAAGAAACGGCAAAAATCAACAAGGAATTCATCCCCAGAAAATTCGAAGAAAAGATAACACCATAAGATCGACAACAAAAAAAATCAATGTTAAAAGCACAAACGGGAATATTAAAAAACAAAACCACCTATTTCAAGACCAAATACTGGGAATTCGACCAAGAACTAATTACAGAAATCAGGGAACTCTGCCCAACTGAAACACAACAATTCCTATCGGAACAATGGGAGGAAAACTGCAAAAAAGAGGAAGGAAAATTAAGTAAAATTCTGGACAAAAAACTGCATGGCTAATAAGTCTACACTAAAAAGAAAAAGAAAAAAAATGAAAAATGGATGAAAAACAAAAACGAACCTACACATACACACAGCAAAACAAAACCACAAAGAAAAACAACCACAGATACAACCATCACACAAACAACCGCATACAGAAGAAAAATTAATCCCTCGAAATATCGCCCAACACACACAAAATGGCCTAAACACTTGAGAATTGACGACTACCCAGTAAAAAAAAATATTTCTAAACAAAAGCAAAAATTACAAGAATCCCTTCATATACGATTGCACACAAAGAATTGGCCCAGCTAATACACACACCCACAAACACAAAGGAAATTAAGTGACACCTACTACAAAGAACAATATGGCAGAAAAAAGCACAAAACTAATCTAGGGACGAAAACAAGGCAAGAACCCACTTCTTAAACAATATAAACCACTCTTATAAACAACAACAAAAAGGCCTTTTTTTAGACAATACAAAAAAATCATTTTTACGGAATACCAGCGGAACCATTTTTCAAACAACACAAACCGAAGAAAAAACTAGTATAAAAAACAAAACTAACTTAAAACACAAAATTATCATTTTGTCAAAATACATATTAGATAAAAATCATATTAACCTACAAAAACTAGGTCCAAAATTTTGCCCAATTCCAAAAAGCATCATAGGGGAACTAAAAAAGACCTCAAAGAATTTCAAGGAAAATTTGAAGAATAGAAAAATTTTAAAATAAAAAAGATACCAATGACTACATAGTAAAAAAATAAGACAAAATTCTTCCCTGACAAAAATGACATTAGTGAACTAAACACATTCTTTGAAAAGCAAATATTGAATGTTAACCTAAAAGAAAAAGCAGCACGAAACAACCTCTCACACAAACAAAAACAAACCTTAAAAATATACCAGAAAATGAAAATATGATTATAAAAGAAGTGGATAAGGGAAGCGCCGTAGTCATCTTAAATAAAACATATTACAGAACAAAAATCCAAGAAATATTAAGAGATGTGACAATTAATTGATAGAAACATAAACAACATCATCTAAAAAATTACAAATTACATCCCAAAAACTAGCATCTTTTACAGACAACCAAAAATTCACAGGTCTGAGGAAATGAAAAAAAGTTGTAGAAACACAAAAATCTGAATACATAGAAATTCCAAACCTTAGTGACCTCAAATTTAGACCCATAGTAGTAGCAGTCCCATAATGCCCTACAAACAAACTTACCAAACTAACAGACATTTCTAAACAAGATAAAAAGTTTTATTAGAGATAACATTCATTTTTTAAACTCCATACCACAAAAAATTGATCGCGATGCACTCATAGCCATATCTGATGTTACTAATTTGTACCGTAAGATTCCCCATCAATTAGGAAAACAAAGCATCTCATTTTGGAGAGATAAATACCAGAAACATTACACCCAAGCTTCAACAAAAAATTATCATAGATGGTTTAGAACTAATCCTGAATAATAACTCTTTCCAGTTCAATAACATAAATTACATCCGGACCCTAGGAATAGCTATGGGAACTAAAATGGCACCAATATACGCTACCTTCACCTTAAAATATTTACAAGAAAATCTATACGAAATCATAGGTAAAAAATACAACATAAAAAGGAATTTACGGGGTCATGGAAAAGATATTTAGATGATTGTTTCATATTCTACAAATGCTATGGGAAAACATTAACGACTTACACAATTTACTCAAAAACCAACCCCTCCAAATAAAATTGATTATGGAACACAGCTTCAAGGAACTACCATTTATTACAAACAAAATGCCCAAACCATCACAGATATCTACCACAAACCCACAGACACCCAACAATACCTCCACTTCAATAGTCACCACCCCCAAAACTGCATAAAATCCATCCCTCACACTCTAGCACGTAGTATATGCACCATAATCACGAATAAAAACATCAGAAAAACTGGCCTTAAAGAGCTACTCACAACTCTCCACCAGAGAGGATACCCAACAACACTAATAAATTAGGGATTCAAATTCGCAGAAAAAATACCATTAAAATAACGAACCCTCCAAAACAACTACGAAAAACTCTTAGCATACGTCACGACCTACCATAAAAATAACCCTGAACTATTCACAGAAATAATAAAAAAAATCTAAAAGAACTTAAAAGCAATGACAGAATCAAAGAAATACGAGACTCAACGAAAATATTAAAAGGCAGAGACAACCCAATAATCTTTAAAAAATACTCCCATCTTCTACATTCGGGAAACGCACAAAACATGGGGTCACAAAATGCACGAATAATAGATGTGGCGGATGTAATATAATTATAGAAAGAAAATCTTATTCTTTCGAACCCTCCCCCAATCCTATAGCTTCGAAAATCCCCCAAAATAAATAGAAATTTAAGATGCAATTTAAAAAAAAACGTAGTCTACATAATCGAATGTAACAAGTATAAAAATATACATAGGATCTACGCAAGCTCTCAATACCAGAATATCACTCAACAAAAGCAACATATTAATTACCTGAAAATAGAAAAGTAAATGTGTCTAAACACCTATACGAATATAGCATTGAGACGTTCAAAACAATGCCAATATACCAAACAGGCGACTACATTTTACTTCAAATAAAAGAAAAAAGTTCACAAAAAAATTCAAGTCTGCACTAAATAGAACTTAACCTGTCCATATACACTCACAGGGGCAGAAACAAACACACAAAAATACTTACATAAAGAGAAAAATGTAAAAAGGAGTAGTCATTTAAATTTTATACCACATTAATGATCACAGAACACTCCCCAACACACACACACGCGCATTAACCCAGAGAAGATTACTTATAAACTCTATGGCATATCAACGTTACACACACAGTGATAAAAACAAACACATACACACACAATAGATATACAATTAGAGAAGAAAGTAAAAGGCAGTTGAAATTTAAAACTCAATATCATTAAACGGAACTAAACTACACACATGCTGAGAAAAACTTTCCCAACACACATACATACACACATACATACATGCACAATAACCCAAAATAAAACAACCAATAGACTTTATGGCATATCAAATATCAAAGACTAATTTGGGAAAAAGAACACAAACAAAAACACACAGAACGCAGTGTTGGAAAAAAAAGAAGAAAAAGAAAAAAGAGAAAGAGAGAACCAACAACTGCAGAAAATCTATCAAAGAATTGAAAAAAACTAGTAACCCCATCAAAGCGGTCGCCACTGAATAAACGAAAAACGACACAGCCAAAATCTTTAAGGACTCTCTGTCGAAAGCAAGAATCTAGAAACACGTATAAGAGCAAAATAAATAATTAAAAATAAATATCTCTGTGGACTTATACATTTTTTTAATATTTACTTTTTTCTCTTTTTGGACAACAAAAAAGAATATATATATATATATATATATATATATATATATATATATTGGTCTATCACTGATATTGAGCACTATTTATTAATAGATCTAGCAAACTCGGCCCATTTGGATGATGAGTTGAGTGTTCACCAAAGGTCCAGGAAACCGGGGTTCGATCCCAGATCGAGTCATACCAAAGACTCAAAAAATGGTACTTGATGTAATGATAGTATAGTTTGCTAGAGTTATTAATAAAGAATGTTCAATATCAATATATATATATATATATATATATATATATATATAGAGAGAGAGAGAGAGAGCATACTATTCTATTACACAGGCTGCTACTTTCTTTCTACCGGTCTTTGAAAAAGAAATTCCACGATTGTTATAATAAAAAGCACGAAAAAATATACTATTTACTATTATTTACGGATGCGTGTGGCTTTGCTTTCTTGGCTTAAAGAAAAAATCATGTAGCATTCCATTGTTAGTAAGTTCGATACTCACAGGCTATCACGTATTTCTGGCCTTGTGCCACACTAATCTAAGCTCAGTAAATGGGGACTTCATTTTGTAATTAACTGTATAAAAACTAATCTATAGTTTCAAGGCCAAAATCAGCAAAATGAAATAAATAATTTCACATCTGCTTGAAAGTTACTATGGGTGTACAGTGTAATGGTAAGCAAGCTGGGTTAACGAATCACTGTTAGTGAGTTTAGTTCTCACTAGATGCCCCATATATCTTTCATTGAGCCACAACTTAGCTAAGTTTAATAAAGGGCACCTCATGTAGCAAGCTAGACGAGGAGATTATTGTTAGTGAATTCAACTCTCACTAAGGACCCTTTACTTCTGGCTTTGTGCTCCTCTGAGTAAATCCGTTGAATTTCTTTTATGCTCCCTGGGTGGTATAATGGTTAGCGAGCTAGATTAGTATATCATTTTAGTGAATATATTTCTCACTGGGTATCCCATACTTCTGACTTTATGCAACTACAAAGCTAAGCTTAGTAATGAGAAGTTTCTTGCATGGTGTAATGGTCATCAAGTAAGTTAGTTTGTGAGTTTTATTCTCACTGGGTGTCATATTTTCGGTCTTGTACTAAGCTTCGTAAATGTTAACGATTTTCCCCAGATTATTTTAAGAGTAGCCCCCTCTCCTTTACCCCTCTTTCCTCTCCCATTTCACAAGTTTTGAAATTCAAGATTTATATACTCTGGGCTTTCAAAACTAAAAAAAATCGCTACTTCTTACCCATCCTGATCAAAATCAGTAAAAGTGCCAGTAATATTTGTAGATCATTGTAAATGAATTCAATCCTCATTGGGTGTCCCATATTTCTGGCCTAGTGCTAAACTGAGTTTGGCTTAGTAAATGACTACCACATGTTTTTTGTGGACGTCTCATCATATTGTTAGTGAATATAATTCTCACTGGCAGTCCCATACTTCAGGCCTTGAGCCAAACTCAGTAAATGTGTGTGATTTTTCCCAGGTTCTTTTAAAATTTGAAATGCTACAAGTAATGAAATTCATAGTTTACTTGCTCTAAGATTTCACAAAAAAAATAATCAAAAACACAAAATCATCTTTCCCCACCCCTGCTACTCGAAATTCGCTATTTCGAGCCCAACTGGCAATCGTGATATCCAAATCAGTAACAATAGCAGCACCACTGGGATTTTTTAATGCGCAATAAACGAAAGTTGGTTGTAAAGGTTCGGCTGACCACTCCTTGTTTTTTACTCATGAAGAAACAATCTAGATTTGCCGAGAGAGAAATCATTGGACCTGTGTCTGCGGTAAGCTTCACTCCCAGTATGACTCAAAAGAATTATGGTCAGCTGACCATGAAAATTATTTATAGACCAATCACAGGTGACGTTATTAGTGATTCATTTAGTTGCCCTTAGCTCAACTCTACGAGGTTGTATCCGGGAGCAGCATTTACTGTGTCCTATGTATGACAAAAAATTGCATATATTGGTGAGGTTCCAGAGCTCTGGGGAAAGTAGACGCTCTTCTTCGTTGCCATTATTCGTAGATCCACTCTGACCCGAAGAAGTAGTACTTGTTATCTTTGAGTCAAATAAATCTTTTCAAAAATCATTCATATCAGACATGATGGACGATTAGATAAATTTAACAGAAAATCAACCCACCTTGAGTTATTTTATAGCTTGGAGTTAGAGAATCGTGTTCACTTTAAGTTCATATTCACATGTTTTGTTGTTGTTTCATGAGGGTTGTTTTTTTTAATATGTTATATGATATCAAGTATTTCAATCTAATTCATTAATAATCATCAGAGTTGTGTGGTTTCAAGCATTCCAATTTAATAATGATAATTTGCACACAGTAATATGGTTTCAATTATTTCAGTGAATAATGATAAACTAGCCGAGGCCCGTGTAAATTACACAGATTTTGCAAAAATCTTCTCCTGAACAAAAGCAATAAAACGTGCATGTTGTTCAACATATTCAGTAGAAAATTCAACACTCTTGGCTCGTGGTTTTCAAAGACTTGCCGCGACCGGCCTACGAACGTCAACAGATCGGATTACATTTCGCCCTAGAGAAATAACATCCGGGCGCGGCCGGAAATGATGAAGCCCTTTTTCGATTTTAACCGGCCGTTACAGCTAAGAAAGGGATAAATTAATATTTATCAACATTTGCAAAACGCTTCTGCCAGAAATAATTCTATAAAAATGGAAGTAATACTTTTCGCTAGCCTATACGAGGCTAAAGAAATACTTATTTTCTGCGTCCATTTTTTGTTGAAGAACTTTCTATCCACGTGGCGCGACAGAAGTGGAGTTCCCTTTCTTCCATATAAAAAGGCTTCGGGCGACGATAATTCAGAGGTCCCCGCTCTTTTTTAGGGTGTTTGTGACCTTTCCTCTCCAGTTCTTGGGTTGCATTCGGTAGGCCGTCTCACCTCTGGGCGGTTCTGCCGGGTGTGCCTCGGCACTGGAGAGTTCCTCCGGCCTCAGGGGGCCATCCCCCCAGGCTTATACCCCCTTCGGGGAGGTTGGGTTTATTGCCTGGCGCCTGAGGCGCCCCAAAAAGGGGAATGCCGACGGGGCCGAAGGAATTTTTGGCCTTGCCGGACGCGTGTGGGCTTCGGCCCTGCGACCGGGCCCACCTTAAAAACGGCCTTGTGCCATATTCGTGCGTTGGTGGGACGCAACGATAAATACAGAGGTCCCCGCTCTTTTTTAGGGTATTTGTGACCTTTCCTCTCCAGTTGTTGGGTTGCATTCGGTAGGCCGTTTTATCTCTGGACGGTTCTGCCGGATGTGCCTCGGCACTGGAGAGTTCCTCCGGCCTCAGGGGGCCTTCCCCCCCAGGCCTATACCCCCTTCGGGGGGGGGGGGGGGGGGGTTATTGCCTGGCGCCTGAGGCGCCCCAAAAAGGGGAATGCCGACGGAGCCGAAGGTGGATTCAACAACCTTTTTTTTACGGTCCTTTTTAAGGGCTATGAGAGGTCATCTTCTGCGGGTCGGTGCATCTCTGGCGGTCAGTAATGACCAGTCGAAATAGACGGCCTGGAGGCAAACACGAAGACGGATTCTAAGACCAGCCGGTCTTAACCCTCGATCGGTTCCGATAGTCCGATAAGCTGTGCAACGCTAATGGCACGGTCCAGCCTTTAGCTACCGCTTCGATATCTGCACAGCGCTAAGATAACGCCCATCTTAGCCTCGGCCTCCTGGACTGTCCGCTCGTCCGCACGGCTTTGGCACGACCCAGCCATAGCCATCGTCCGCACGGCTTTGACACGGCAAAGCCTTCGCTCCCGCCCAATACGTCCGCACGGTTATGGGACACGACAAAGCCCTAGCCTTTCCTCGACTCGATCGCTCGATCTAGTCTGTACTAAGGCCCGGCAAACCTTAACCTCGGTCTCAGACCTTTCACTTGGTCCATAACACTAAGACACGGCTCAGTCTTAGTCACCAGCTCGCCCGACACTACATGACCAAGCTGCCATAACTGAACTCGACCTCGACGCTCTTGCAAGGTATCACGCAGTCCACGTAACGACTCACTGTTACGGACTGTCCTACCACTGCAATAACTGGCTCACGTACGACCCGCTGTACGAGCCAGAAACCAGATCGACACCCCCCCCCCGGTTAACCCAACGTACTGTCAAAACGGGGATATCGATCTACCGACCACGACGCTCCCGCAATGCAGTCCACGTAACGACTCGCTGTTACTGAACGCCCCAGCAACGCAATACCTAGTCCATGTAACGACTCGCTGTTACGGACTACCCTAGCAATGCAGCATCTAGTCCACATAACGACTCGCTGTTACGAGCTAACAACCTCGACTCGACCATACCAACGAAACGTCAAAACCGGGACATCGATTTACCAGCGACCAACTTCGGCTTTACGACACGACTCGACCGACCTCGGCTGCCCGCGACGACTGTCCAACGGGATCCAATGACCCGACCGAATCTCAGCTTACCAGCATCAAACATCCAGCTGTATCTCCACGACTCGACCTACGCCAGCTACCCTCGTCGAACGTCCAGCTGCGAACAGCTACAACGCGACTATATCAGCTAACGACGTAACCCATCCTAGCTGAAGACTACATACAACCGCCACGGACATTTACATACACGTTTGTAATTCCGGCAATAAAATCATCACTTTTGTTGTATCTATTATCCTGCCTTTTGTTTCCTTCATTGTCTCCGGCTGACACTACACTCGCACGCATATAACTTAATTTATTTGCGGAGTCGACACGCTTATCGGCCCGCAACAGACTTTTCAAAAATAAAGTAACATAATTCAGTAATATCTTAAAAGGGAATTTCCCTTCTTGGTGGTGTTAAGCCATTACTGAATGACAGTTTAAGTCGAACGAACTCTTAAGAAAATAAATCTATCTCATTAAGTCTAAAACAGATTGCTATTTTCGTATTTTTTGGTGAGCAAACGATTAGAATCGAGAGCACAAACAGACACCCTAAATGAACACTTATACATTCAAGTAACTATTCTTAATACAAAACATTTACACTTATACGATATCACGAATTCCATTTTGATACAAATAATTTGCACATTTTAGGTCAGTAGCTTCTTTTTACGAGGGAAGGAGCTCGATATTGTATTTATCTACCTTCCCTCGTGTGAAGGTAGATAAATACCAGGGTCATACAATAGATACGGGCACCTCGGGTGGTGTAATGGTTAGCAAGGTAGACTAGCAAACCTACACGAGTGAGTTCGTTTCTCATTGGGTGCCCAATTCATGCGGCCTTGTGCTACATCTAAGCAAAAAGCTTAGTAAATTACCAATAGATACGGGCAATTTTTTGGGAAAAAAAACTAAATATTTTTCAGAATTGTTTTTCTACGTTGTCTGCAATTCGTTCATAGCAAAAATTATTCTAATCGCGAAAAAATAGTTGTTTTGTACCAATCAAAAATGGCAGCAAATCAAATAGATTCCAGGCTTGAACAGAGGTTTGTCAATAGATTTTCATTGTCTTACAAATGAAAACCATATGAAATTTACAGAAGAATGTCGGTATGTACGGAAAAGCATGTTTTATTCAATGGGTTTGCCACAATGAGTCAAAAAGATAGTCCATAGAGCGGAAACACACTGACACTCTGGAAAAACAAATTCCGGGCGCTGCAGTTAATAAAAAAAGATGATGCTGACAGTCTTCTGGGATATGAAAGAACCCATGACTTTTGATTTCCTTGAAAAAGGTGCAACTGTGAAGAGTGCTTCTCATTTTCAACTGCATAGGCAAAACCCACCTTTTTTTTTATTGAAAGACGCTCGTAAAATAATCAACAGTCAATTTATTGATGTTTTAGTTTTTATTGAGTGTGTGAATGCGAAGATTTATTTACCATAAATACCCATGTGAAAAATTAAGTCCTCATGTATTACCCCACAATAAACCAGCAAATTTCCGGTGAAGAATGTAACGAACTTGATAATAGGTACTCAGAGGTTCTCTCCAGCAATTTCCAACTGTGTAACGTGTTCTTTTAATTCTGTCTGTTGCCTCAAAATCGGAATGAAATGGTCCATTATTTATCTGAGATAATGAGAGGAACACGTGTTCATGTCCTCTTCTTAGTTTTTCACACCAGCGTTTGGAGGTGGTCTTTTATTGGAGTCTGATTGACAGCAAGTCTCCTCAGGTCTTCTTGACTCTTCTCAATATTCTGGCCAATCTCAACAATGCAGCAATTTAATGGGTCTCGATTTGTCCACTGATTTCCAACACTTCCTACCTCCTTTCCAAGCCTTTGGGGACCGTTTCAAGCGCGCCTATTACAATTTGTATCACTGTCACCCTAATATCCAACCGCTTTTTTAATTCTCTGGCATGGTCCAAGTATTTGTTTCTCTTTCTGCTTTCTTCGACTTTCACACTGTGATCCGCCGGGACGGCAAAGTCCACTATTCGGCAAGTTTTCTTTGTTTGTTTGTTTCTTTCTTTCTTTCTTTCTTTCGTTAGTTAGTTTTCTTCTTTTTTTAAAAATTATCACGAGGTCTGGTCTTCTGCCTAGAATTAGAAAATTTGTATCTCAAAATCCCTGAGGATTTTATGCTCTTCAATCTCCGGGACTAATTCTGGTTCGTAGCATTTGATAGTATTGTCAAATTTAAATTTCTTCTACAATTCCCAGTGGATCACCTTCCCCACCAAGTCTTATATAATCTTATACTTATATATCGTTTCGTCTTTGTCAACACAACCTACACTTGCTATGCTGTTACATATTATCTATTTTCGCTGTGAAAAAATTCGTCCTTATGGCGTTGTTTTTTGCTGCTCTAAGAGCTTATGTTTCTCTCTGAATGTTACCTTTCCGTAGCCATGTCCAAGTCTCCTCGTGAAGTCACTTTCATGTTCCACAGTTTTGTTTTGTTTTCAATTCTCGAGAGAGGTCCTGTTACTTATCTTTTTTTTCACTTTCTTTCAATTTTACTCTGTTATCAGTCAGGACAGCAAAGTCCACAATTCGGCAAGTTCTCTTTGTTGTTTTTGTTGTTGTTGATTATTACTAGGTCTGGTCGTCTGACCGAGATTAGATGATCCATTTATATCTTAAAATCACAGCGGTGTTTGTGCGTCTCCTTCTCCATGACATATTCTGGGTTGTACATATACCATTTGTACGTGTGATAAAATTCAAATTTCTTGCACAATTCGCACAGGATTATAATAATAATAATAATAATAATAATAATAATAATTATTATTATTTTACTCTTTACTCTCAGAAACTGAAATTTCACCTTATTAACAAGTGGTACATACATAAACCAGAATCTGTCTAAAAAACGAAACACAAAATTCTCTGGGACTTTGACATACAAACGGATCGCCAAAACCGAGGAAGAAGGCCAGACTTAGTGTTGATTTACAAAAAAAAAAAAAAAGAATTTGTCATTTTGTAGATTTTCATGTTCAAGAGGATCACTGAGTTAAAATGAAAAAAAGCGAAAAAATAGACAAATACTTGGACCTTATAAGAGAGCTTTTAGTTCTGTGGAATATGAACATACCAGTGATGCCAACTCAAGTTGGTATGGTTGGAACGGTTCTCAAGTGTTTAGAAATGGGTCTGAGGGAAATAGAAATCAGAGGAAGAATTGAGATCATACAGACTACAGCATTGTTGAGATCAGCTAGGATACTCAGAAGGGTCCTGGAGACCTAAGGAGACTTACTGTCTTTAAGATTCCAATGAAAACTCGCAAAGGATGAATTAATAACTAGAAGAACAAGAACAAGAAAGAAAAGAAACAAAGAAAGAAACAAAGAAAGAAGAGGAAAGGTGTCTCGTCAGCATTGATGATTGATTGAATTCGAGAAATACACTAAAAGGAGCAAAGAAAACTTAGGAGGTCTTACCCCAGGCAGTACTTGCTTAGCAAGTCGGAGTTAATCGCTTGGCGCTTGAGGCGCCCGAAAAAAGGAATACCAAAAAGACCAAGCATTTTTTGTAATAGTTTCTCATGAGTTTCGATTCATACAAGGCTCTTTTCTATAAAATGATACCATGTCAAATCTGATTTGATGGAAAGTCGTATAAATAAAGACTAATTACACTGGCTTATTGGTCAAGTGGGCAGAGTGTTCGCCAATGATCCGGGAGACCGGGGTTAAATCCCTGGTTGCGTCATACCAAAACTTCAAAAATGGTACTTGGTACCTCCTTGCTTAACACTCAGCAATATAAGGTACGTATCAAAGGTTAAGTGGAGCAATTCAGGGAAAGGAGTAGCACCCTCCTCAATCCCTCGGTGTTGTAGCAATTGAAAAGGGAGCCTCCTGGTCGCCCTCGACTACAGTTGCCAACTTTACTTACAACTTTATTTACAGTAACAACAATGGCAACAAAAAGAAAATCATAAGCACCTGATCGGCTGGGACTGTAGAATACGCCGACACTACCAATGAGGTCACCGGCTGGCCGTGGGTGGCAATCTGTAATGCTTAAGGACGGGATCCTGGTAGCTGAGCAGTCCGTGACCAAGTAACCGAAGTGATCACGCGACGTGCTACATTCTACTTTGGCCCTTACTGGGCTAAACGGGTTATCGGAGGGGCCTGACTCAATCAATCGGCTGGTTATGTCTAGCCCTAGCATCTTTATGATTGTCCCGATTGTATTCTTCGAATTACTCTGGTGACAATCAGGTACACTACCTTATTTCCAGTCGCACCATTACATTTATTTTCAGATTAATACACTTGGGAAAGGTTTGAACCTTTTTATCCTCCTAAAAATAAGTTAAATTGAATCACTGCTATTCTTCTACAACGACTGATTTAGCATTAAATAACCCCAAAGGTTGATATGCCATTAAAACATAGAAACCAAAGACATCAAACAAGCCCTATTTCATCTTAAAAGTTCTCGAAGTTGCTGGCTGAGGGTCAGTTGTGTTGAGATAGCAATACTTGAAAACATCTGTGTGCAAACAATTGTTTAATATTAAACATAATTGATAATGTTTTAATATCAATACTTGAAACCTTTTTATTGAGAACAAAAGAATGAATAATTAATGTTGAACAGAATTATTAGTATTCGATTGCGATGCTTAGAACCATTTTGTATTATAGGTGTTTTCAGTACTTGAAACCATTTTGCTATGTGCAAACAAATGAGTTCTAACTCGTGTAAAAATAAATAAAGTTACCTACAAACCATTTTGTTACAAAATCATATATATATATATATATATATATATATATATATATATATATATATATATATATATAAGATTTGGTATCATTAACCCCCAAGGGTTGATATGTCCTAATCCAAAGCAAATCAAACCAGAAAAATAAATACTATAAAACAGAAATGGAAAGAAAAACAACTGTATGTTCTTGCAACAAACTGGGGAGATTGCACATAAGAAGACCAGGACATTGCTTAGAAAAAGAAACCCCATGAGAGAAACTGAATCTCCTTTGATAGCAGCTCAAAATAACGCCATAAGGATTAAAAAAAAAATTGACCATAGTACCAAACGGTATGTATACAAACCAAAATCCCTTCTCGAGAATGAGACGAATAGAAAGAATTCTCTGGGATTTTGAGTAACAAATGGATCACCTAATCTCAACCATACCTAGTATTAATTAACAATAACAAAAAATGGAAAAAAAAGAACTTGCCATATAGTGAATTTTGCTGTTTCGGATGATAAAATTGTAACAGCAAAGAAAAAAAAAGGAAATCAATACACAAAAAAAAAACATTTAAAAAAGATTATACAGCCGTAAGCACTCTCTCTCCTTCCATCTCAAAAAAAAAATGAAGATCACGACGACCATGATGGCGAATATCAATCACCACGACGACTATGACGACGATGACAGCGCGGAAAAGAAAAATGCCAGGTGTCTCCTTTTCAATCGGCAACTGATGTCGCTTATGTGGAGAGGACAAAAATGGACGCGCTTTGACTTGCTCACTGAGATTTGATGTCGCTGTTATGCCTCTTTTCGCCTCAGATTTCAAAAAAATTAGTCTCAACAACTGAAGAAGGAGGAAGGGGAGAGGTAAGTGATAGAGGAAAAGAAGGAGGTTGAGGAGGAGAAGCACTTGCTAGAGCAGTTCAAGTATTAGCGCACAGGACTTACGTGTGAAAATTCATCGTTTTTATCTTACACGACGATCTGGCCTGTCGACGGGGCTTAGAATACGATCCCATGCAGAGGGGGACACACCCCAGAAAAAAGAGGTGTCTTGTATATAACTGAATAGCATCTGATGGTGAGACACTTCTGGAGTACTCTTTCACTGCCATTACTCCCAGGTTCACTTTGACCCAGAGTGGTTGTACTTGTTAAGGTCCTAACTATGGATCAAATAGATCTTTCTGGTCTCTTGGGGAACTGGGTAAATACTCTAAACTTCTGGCATTGTATCAGGCTAAAACTTCGCAAATCACAACCGTTTCTCTTCCCCACCACTATAAATGTGTGTGTGTGTGTGTGTGTGAGAGAGAGAGAGAGGGGGGGGCTCACACAGACAGACTGACCGACAGACTGACTGACAGACGTTTTGCAATGATTGTGTACATCCCGGTAAACCAATGATCTTCCACGAGCGGGAAAATTATCGACTTCAGTTTCAGAGGATCTTTCCGCTCGGGCAGTACCTCCCCCATTGAAGTAAAAGAGGAAGGGTTTGGGTTAAAACTTGAGCTGAAGCTATTTCTAGCACCACTAATCTGCACACGGATAAAGAAATCTACAAACTAAAATTATATTTCAACTGAGGGTGTTTGAGTTCTCCCTGGGCTATATCTCCTCGCCTGATATCTTACATCTTACATGGCTTATAAAGAAGAGAGGAGCGAGTGAATTGCAGCATGAATTATCGAGTTTACATATCAGGACACTCTGTAAGGAACAAATTCACACCTGTAAATGGTTTACTTTTACTGTCTTACGATTATTACGAATCACACTATATATTCATACAATCTAAATAAAATTCAATATTTAATTTTAAAAGTGTAAAAAAAAAAAAATACGACATAATCTATTCACTTTAGCATGGAAAATAAGCGTTCAATGGAATTAAAATTAGATATTTGGCAAATTTCTGGATGATGTCAGTAAAATGGGAAAAGACTCCTGGGTGAATTACAAAATTTTTCAATGACTTTCATTTTGAATATTAAACAACTTCGCTGGAAATTTTAGCTAACACCTATTTTTTTAAACTGGCTATTTCTCGGATCTAGTCTCTTTTGGGGAGGGCAGATATTTATCCGACTTCCCATCAAATCAGTTTTGATTGAGGGAGAGGGGGGTAAACAGTATCTGTTAACTGTAAATAATGAAGGCGATAGGAATTTTTGAACAGGCGTGGTTGCAATTAAAAAGTGAAAGAAGTCTGATATTTTACTGATATAGTTAGAAAAATCGCCATTTACAAAATTAAATCAAGGAAGCTTTACTTTTAAAGGAAAAAAAAAAGTTACGTTCCCACACCGGGAATCGAACCCGGGCCGCCTGGGTGAAAGCCAGGAATCCTAACCACTAGACCATGTGGGAGAACGCACACTTATGACTGGTGTTTTAAAGTACATATTGTTAATGCTTTTGATAACAGTCGTTATATATAGATGAGGAAGCAAATGTAGTTGAAATTGATGTTAAAAGGCCAAGATTAGAAAGCTACATCGTAAATCTTTTTTATATGTTGTAAAATATTAGTGATCAAAACTAAAAGGACTACCTCGAATATTTTACCCCAAAAAAGCTGGATTTAAATTTAATCTAAAAAACAAAAAACAAAAACAAGTCTTACTCTCTTCTCAGTCTTTTACGGTATCTTTGAAATCAAATTTTAGAGAAAAAAAGCGGTGGTTCAAAATTATATAAGGTTTTCCTTCGCCTAACATACATCCAGATCGAACTAAAAACTATGGACTGCGACATAGACTAGTCCTATCCAAAATATTCTACTAAAGAAATATTGGATATAATATCCAAAAAAAAAAAAATAGAAAAAAAAGAAATATAATACTTTACATTCATCATCAAAATA
>OY757922.1:58207953-58210453 GCA_963585895.1 Sepioteuthis lessoniana
TTTTCAAGTATTGCTATTCAGTACTAATGATGCACTTAAACAGCTATTTGTTTACACAAGGTCAAATATAAAAACTGTTCTATTTCAAACAATTCAGTTTAGGATAAGTCAATAAAGTTAAATGGTTCCAAGTATTGCTTTGTATCACTAACAATTCAATGAAACATCAGTTATTTGCTTACACACAGTTAAATGATCAAGAAGTTCTAATTCAAACTATTTAGTTTACCATAACTCCTTTGTTTACATACATTTTAAATGTCAAACAACTCTATTTGACTCATGGATAGGACCCTCTCAGGTGCTCCCACTCCAGGCCAGAGTGGACCTGGGAGTGATAGCAGTGAAGAGGTACTCCACATTCCCCAAAGCTCCAGCATTATTGGAGCCTCACCATCAGATTGTTTAGTGACATAACCAGGACACTCATAAGGGAAGTCTTACCTCTCTGCAGAGGTGCAGTCAGTGTATTCTACTGTCCAAGCCGACTAGGCTGTCTGGCCTTTTAGCTTAGTAGGAATCTAAAAAAATATCAAATAAAATACCACTCTGGTTCAGTCAATGTTTAAGTTTAGTTTTATGCCTATATGTGCCCATATAAGGAGTAATCTTTTAACAGAAGAAACACAGAGTCCTCGCAATAGAGCAGCTCATGCACTAGACTGTGACATTTTTGTAAGCAAGTTCAAATTCTTGTTGAACAAACTTGTTCAATTTCAGACTAATCCCTTTGAGAAAGGCATGAACCCCCTTATCCCTCAGCTATGAACTAAATAGTACCACTTCTGTATTTTTACCAGGATGGCTTTGGCAATAAATAACCCAAAAAGATTGATATGCCATTAATCAAAAGAAGTCAAACTCAACCAGAAAAGAAACATTTAGTAATACTATCATATTTGGGAGATAAAATGTTTTAATAATTTTTTTATCAGAGTTATCAAAACTTTACACTTTTTCCAATGTAAACTATAGTATTGTGTAATCGATATAGGATTTATAACTTGGGTGGATTTTTAATCAAAGGAAATATATTTATTTGGTGGGGGAAGGTGGGCACAAAAATTAGCATTTTTTAAATGTATTATAATGATTTTATTTGTATACTCACCTTTTGGAAAAACATGCCCTGTTGTATATAAAGAAATATTGTAAATTTTAATTACAAAATAGTTTTGTTAGATATGTATATTTCTCTTTTCATGGTTTTGGCTGACTGAATAATTTGTTAAAAAAATAAACAAACTTAACAATATATTTAAATTTGGTCATCTAATTCTTCACTTATGGAATTTTAGGTAACTCAGCTACTATAATATATATATCGTTGTGGACCAGTAAAGGGTCCGGAAGAATAACACAACTTGGGTTTGTGTGGAACAAAGTATATTAACGAAGTATAATACAACATATGTACAAAGTGTTGGAAGTCAGTTCGACTGCCAAGTGTTTGCTGGGAATAAGTACAGAGCCCAGTATTATAGTCATGGAAGAGTTCATTACTGACCGCAGGTAGGGTACCATAACATACATATATATATATATATATATATATATATATATATATATATATTGGGTATTTCGGAAAAATTAACATCATTTCATAATCTAATACTTTAACTAATTCTTCTTCAAACGATCTCAAATTTTTTGAGTAGTATAGAAACAACTCAAAATTCTATGTGTAATTCTTAATGTTTTATTTTTTTTCTTTTCATATATAGAAATAGCATTCATGGGTAAAGAAAAGGTGTTTAAATATTAAACACTGAATTTTGAGCTGTTTGAACAAGAATTGGGCAAGATTGGTTTCTTTGCTTAATGGTATATCAACCTTTGTGGGTTATTTAATACCAAAGCCAACCTTATAAATGAATAACAGTGATGCTATTTAATCCATAACTGGGGGGATAAGGGGTTTATATCTTTCCCAAAAGTATTTGTCTGAAAATGAAGGTGATAGCATAACTGGAGTTTGAACTAACTAACTTTGAGGCCACTGGCTAACACTTTAGCTATTACATCATATGGACTCCCAAACCAAGCTGTAGAATATACTGAATGCATCTCTGCAGAGAGGTAAGACTTCCCCAGTGAGTGTCCTGAATATGACACTAAACAATCTGATGGTGAAGCTCTAGTGATGCTGAAGATTTGGGGAATGCAGAGTACTCCTTCATTGCCATCGCTCCCAAGTCTACTCTGACCCGGAGTGGTAGCACCTAATTGGGTCCTAACCATGAGTCAAATAGAGCTGTTTGACATTCAAAATGAGTTCAAGTAAATGACTAATTCTAAACTGAATTGTTTGAAATAGAACTGCTTGATCATTCAACAGTGTGTAAGCAAATAACTGATGTCTAATTGAATTGTTAGTGATACATAGCAATACTTGGAACCATTTAACTTTATTGACTGATCCTAAACTGAATTGTTTGAAACAGAACAGTTTTTATATCTAAATGTATGTAAACAAATGACTATTCAATTGAATTGTTAG